>OY829544.1:7207500-8407500 GCA_963691705.1 Viola odorata
AAGACCACAATTCAGACACAACCAACTGGAAAGACAATGAGGTCAATGAACGAGAAGAACCTTTGAGTACTCTCTTATTCGGATGTAGAATACTGGGATAAATTGAGACAGAAATCGAAAGTGCAAATCTTTTGGTGGAAACCCAATAATACCCAAGTCAGCACTGGAAGTGTAACAAGCTTTTGTTAACTAAAATGAAAAGGCCCAGTGATAAAGAATTAGGCATAACAAAAACCAAATCAGGATACAAGACATACCGTAGTGTGTCAAGTTCGAGATTGAAAAGAAGGCTTGGGGTTGACATGGCAAATTTTTCCTGCATATTTTAATCGGTGAAAAAGAGAAATCAATATGCCGCTTGCAGACAGTGTAGAGAGCTGCCATCAAATTTTATATAGGTATACCAACACTGCGATAAAAATGGAAACTAATGGGTGAGAATATTAGTGAAATAACCTTACCACATACTTCTCTATAACTGCCAGGTCACGAGTGCTACAGTTGATAAAAACATAGAGAGATGGCGGCTCATTGGACTGCCAACACCCTGTAAATGCAAGAGATGGAAAATAGCAAGTTCATGGCTTTTCATTTTTTTTTCATTATCCTAATATATTTAAGAGAAATGAATACCATCAAATAAAATGAATTTTGTTTAAGATTAATTGACATAACATGCTATGTATTAACATCAACTTCTCTCTCAATGCACAGATACACTAGCAATTTTGTTGCAAACTTGCAATGCATCAGGCAATTCTCATGGAGATGGATCAGGATAGTGTATCAACAAAACATAGATTTCTGCTCCTATTTTAGCTTTCTAGAACCAACCTTCATTTTCATCGTCAAAATCAAAATCTAAGGTCTTCGTCACAGACTTGAAAAAAGTAGCGACAGGGCCACTAGGTACATCATCAAGGGAACCAATTGATATACCATCAATCTGCAAGCAAAAAGACAAGTGTGCAAATCACTGAGTTCTAAGAGGTGAGATTGTTTAGTACCAGATAAGTTCCAATGGCTAAGCTCTTGATATGAGATCCAAAATTTAAGCTAAGAATTAAAATACAGTTTGATAACATGAAAGCCATAACTAAGTTCATAATTTTTAGTTCTAAGTTTGCAAAATGAACGGTAACAGTAAAGGTCAATACATAATAGCTTCCCTCTCTATAAACTTCTAAACCATGCCCCACAGCCAAATTTATATCAGAAGTAGGCTGAAGAAAAATGAAAAATAATCCAGAAGATCAAAGTTAACTACTGAGAACAGCCTCCAAACCAGCTAACTCTTCCCTAGCCCTAGGCTCCTAGTAAATACAATCTATAAAATTAACCTTGACTTAGAATGTTACCAAGTCAACAGCTGGTTTGAAAAGCTGAGTAGCCCTGCGCCGTTCAGGTCCATCAGGAAACACCTGAAATAGCATACATTATCTTAGGCTTGTATTTCAATAATGATAGTAATGACAATAAAACAAATGCAAAAAAAGAAAAAAAAATGAATAGGAAATATACGTTTTCTTACAATGCAAGCTCTGGTTTCACTTTTTTCTCTGAGCTTCCTGATGATGGCCAAGGCAAGTTGAATGTTGGCATCACTGAAGTCATCTGAAGATCCCTTCACATGATTAGGAATTTGAAATTATAAATCATTCATGATTTATGATCTTGTATTTCCTATGAGAAATCATCTGACATATACTGACAAAGCTGAACCAAATCGTAACAGCCATATCCAAAAGGAAGTATCACAAAGTATTGCTCTGAGTCCAAAGATGTACGAGGTGTTCAACAACATACGCGAAGTGCAAAACAGGGGGGAAGAAAATGTTTAAAAAAACAGTGAAGCCAGTTGCTAAGTAAGAGCCCCTAAACTTGCCAACAAAAAGAGTTGAGAACCAAAGGGCATACCTTGTAAGAAGAAATGTTGCTTGGTAAGGGCCTGCCACACAAATCAAAGAGAAAAATCCACAGAGAAAAAGTGAGTTCAAGGAAAGGTCTATCCCAATACATGTAAATGGGACAGAAACTTGAAAACAAAAATGGTCTCACAGATTTAACACTCAGAAAGAAAAGTAAGTGAATCGGCATAATATTTGCCTCATCATTCTTTCTTTTTTTTCAAAAAATTGAACAAATTTTCAGAATAGATTCGAAGTAAAAATGTATTGAGATTCGAGAATTGAAAAACAGAAATTAAGAGCACCAAATTAACACCAAAAGTACAAACAGTTCGTAAACAGTAAGACCCTCACAAGTTTAATCATGACCTCGTTCTGTCATTTTATGATCATGAGATTCCTAATACTTCAATTTATAGTTGAAACTTAATCATTTATTATCTCGTGCCAAAACTTAGAATTCACGTTCTCATCTATGTATCCAACAATACAATCCACTACCACTTCTCAATTGAGATTGAAGCGATCTGAGTTTTCTTACACGCATTTTTCCCCCACATAATGCAATTTTACTTTCTAAAATTAGTTCTGAATCACTTTGTACAAGCACCATGAGGCTATTGACAATTCAAGACAAAATTCTATCAAATAACACAACATTAAATTGTCTGTTTACCCCAGAAAAGCTCAGATTCTCCTCTCTTTTTCACTCAAAGGGATATACTTTGGTGACAAAGAGCACAAATTATGAAATGGGCAATTCCACAAACAACATTTCAAGCCAAGAAAACAAAAGGGCATCTACTATTAATTAAGCAATAAAAAAAAAAGACTGAAACTTTGAGAGGAAAAGTAGATACGGGAAATCGATTTCCAAGCGAGTTTTTCCATCCTCAAGAGCGAAAGCAAGGGACTTGGCAGCATCAGAGGCAAGCTCTTCATAGGACTTTGGCTTGTACACAGCCACTCCAGTTGCAGGGTTTGAAGAACTCTGAGCTGTTTGCGACTGTTGCTGCTTGTTGGTGCTGCTGCTGCGTTGGATTCTTGTGGTTAGTGAGAGCTTAGGAAAAGATGGGGACGGTGAAGGAAGAGGGAAGGAGGGAAGGGAAAGTGAGGAGCGAAGGAGAGGGAAGGGGAGGGAAGGAAGAAGAGAGCAGGCCATGAGTGACATGGTAGTCATGGCCACTTCAATTCTCAATTCAGTTGGGTGGTTAAGAGGCACCTATTAAAAAGATTGGATTTTTTTCCCTTTTCTCCTTTTCTTTTTCTTTGTTTTGACTTTGCAAAGATTTTTTACTTATTCAGGTTTCTGCAAGAATAAAATATTATTTTACTTTTCGAAAAAAAAGTCATTTTACAATTCGTAGTCAAATTGCAGTCTGGTGGTCTGGTCTGGTCTACTTCTCAACTTCATCTCTCTTTTCCTATTCACGCACTCGTCTCTCTGTTCACTGTTCTTGACGATGTTCTTCTGCAACTAACAATCAACCAGCCATGGCTGGCATAGCTTTAGTAATTCTCTTCCTTTAACCTCAGTTCATGTTCATTATTTCTCCAAATGGCATGACCTGGGTGAAGAATAGTTGGGAGAAACGATGATAACCTTGAGAACCTTTTCGACAGTGGTTGGTATCGCGGAGGAGAAGCAATTTACTGATAAAGATGCTGCCTTTGAGAGCCGGAGAGGAGCCGGAGATGATGGGTTGCAAAATGCAACCTCAAATTTACATGAATAGTGTGTGTAATCTTCTTCACCCTTTTAAGTTCTGTAATGCAAAGGGAGTGAATTGACATGAGAGGGATGGAATTGAGGTTGATAGAGGTACATTGAGTGTCTACCTACACCATCTAGTCCAACAAATGGGTCCTCATGCAGTTTGGAGAAGAAAAATTAGGGAAAGAGACCCATGCCCACAACATGTTTGATGGATGTTTCAGATGTTTGTTGGTGATCTTGCTATTTGTAAGTGCCGCAGGAGCACTTTGATGTGATAAAATGGGTTTTATGCCCCAAAAGATTTGGGTGTGTCTGGTGCAACAAGGGATGATATTAGAGGGTTTTCCTAAGTTAGAAGCTGATATGACCATCCATCATTGCCCAGAATTAGCTTCCTTAACCCAATGTAAGATCTCCCTGCCTTCCTTCAATTTAGGACCAATTAGTGGATATAATGAAGTGGAAATAAACTTTGCGATCCTCCCATGGAAGACACTTCTGCCCCCTCCACTCTTACCTCTCTCTTCGCAACATTAATCTTGCAAATCTGGAATCTTACTAAAATTGAACACCGTTGGTAAATCATTTTGTTTTGGGAAATTGCATTTAGTGGCAACTGTTAAACAATTGATTGACTCTTTTGGCACTTCCACTTTTTTTTGTCTTTAAAAGGTATCTCTAAACAAACAAAACGTCACATTTGGTACCTCCGACTCACGCCGTCCAAACAATCACTGTTAAGTGTCCTATGTGGCACGCCACGTCGGATGCCACGTCAGCTTCGCGTGACGTGGGTCAGATCCGACCCGTTTCTTTTCCCGCGGGTCGAATAAGTGGGTTTTCCAACCCGGTATGAAACGACGTCGTTTTTGGCCAGGTGTGAACGACGCGTCACTACTCCAAAACCCTACTCCAAAATAATATAATTGCATTAAAAAATAAAACTAAAATTAAAATTTCACAAAATTAATTGTAAAAATAATTTGATTAATCTAAAAATCTAGAAAAAATTGAAAAATTCCAAAAAATGTAATAATTCCAAAAAAAATGTTAAAATTCCCAAAAAAATGTTAAAATTCTAAAAAATAATTAATTAATCTTAAAATTCAAAAAAAAATTACAAATTACAAAAATAACAAAAAAATCAAAAAAATTTAATAACTCCAAAAAAATGTAAAAAATCTATAAAAAATTATAAAATTTAGAAATTAATCTAAAAATCCAGAAAGATGTTAAAATTCCAAAATAAAATTAATTAATCTAAAAATCCAAAAAATTGCAAAAAAATAATTAATTGTAGATATTTAATTTTTTTGGGAATTTGTACATTTTTTTGGAATTTTTTTACATCTTTTTAGAATTTTTTACAAATTTTTTTATTTTTAGATTAATTAAATTATTTTTGGATTTTTTACATCTCTTTAGAATTTTTAAATTTTTTCTGGATTTTTTGATTAATTAAATTTTTTTTGGAATTTTTTACATTTTTTCTGGATTTTTAGATTAATTAAATTAGTTTTGGAATTTTTTCAATTTTTTTTCAAATTTTAAGATGAACATGAAAATCTACTCACCAAATTGAAGAGAAGTGAGAGAAAGGTGGGGCGGTCTAGGGTTGAGAACTAAGGAAAGGGTGCGGTAATGGGAAGGGTTTTAAAGTAATATATTTTTCCATTTATTTTTGGAATTTTTACAATTATTTTTGTTAATTTTTACAATTATTTTTGTTAATTTTTACAATTATTTTTGTAAATTTTTACAATTATTTTGATTTTTTGATTTTTTTGATTTTTTAATTTAATTATATTATTTTAGAGTAGGGTTTAGTAATATATTGTTTCAGCAAAAATCATAAATCACACAATATATTTCAGTAGTAATCAATGATAACACATTAAGAGTATTTGGTCCAGTGGTAGGATTCCCACCTACGGTGCAAGGTATCCCGAGTTCAAATCTCGGAATTGTTGGACGGCGTGAGTCGGAGGTCACATTGACATTTTGTTTGTTTAGAGGTACCTTTTAAAGATAAAAAAAAGTGGAGGTGGTACCTTTTAAAGATAAAAAAAAGTGGAGGTGCGGCGTAAGTCGGAGGTCACATTGACGTTTTGTTTGTTTAGAGGTACCTTTTAAAGATAAAAAAAAGTGGAGGTGCGGCATGAGTCGGAGGTCACATTGACGTTTTGTTTGTTTAGAGGTACCTTTTAAAGATAAAAAAAAGTGGAGGTGCCAAAAGAGTCAATCAATTGTTTGAGAGGTGCCACTAAATGCAATTTCCCTTTTGTTTTATGAGTAATATGTTGTTTCTTTTTGAAAAAAATTAGGAACTTCTGTATTTTTACCTTCTTAATTATAATTCCGAATGCTTCAATGTGCTCCTGTCTTGATCATCTTCTCAAGCTTTATTCCTTGTGGTGCAATGAAGGTGCCAGCTGAAGGAGCGTGAGTATGGCCCAAGTAGGGATGGAGGTCGTTTTAGCAATTCTCTCCCCTGTGATTAGCCTTTTGATAGAAAAGATGACTTCTGTTGATGTTCGGGCTTTCTTCAGACGCGAATTGGATGAACGACAATTGGAGAAGTTGAAGGTAACCTTGAGAACTGTAACCAAAGTTGTTGGTGATGCTGAGGAGAAACAGTTTACTAATCCTCATGTTCGAGCTTGGTTTGACGATCTCAAAGATGCTACCTTTAAAGCTGAAGATTTCTTGGATGAGGTTGCTTATGACAACCTAAAATTGAAGATCGAAGCTTGTGGTCAAACCATCACAGATGCCATGATGCAGCCTGAAACTTGCATGCCTCAGGTGTGTAAAATTTTCCCTTCGTTTAATCTCTGTAGAAAAGGGATAACCAAAGGAGATATGGAACCGAGATTGAAAGAGATCCATGAGACTATGCAACACCTAGTTCAACAAATGGGTCCTCTTGGTTTGGAGAATAACATTGGAGAAGAAACAAAATCAAAAGATGCATTACCAACAACATCTTTGATTGATGCTTCGGATGTTTGTGGTAGAGGTGATGATGAGGAATGCATTGTGGAGCTGCTGCAATCAGGAGATACAAATGGGAAGAACATTGGAGTTGTTCTGATTGTTGGTATGGGTGGACTCGGGAAAACCACTCTTGCTCAGTTGGTCTATAACAACCACAGAGTGCAGGAGCAGTTTGATGTTAGAGCATGGGTTTATGTTCCTAAAGAATTGGATTTTTTTCATGTAATAAGAGATATTATGAAAGAGGTCGGGTTGGGGAATGGTGATGGCATGACTGCAAATCAGATGCATTGCAAGTTAGAAAAGAAGTTAAGTGGGAGTAGAGTTTTGCTTGTTTTAGATGATGTTTGGAATGCCAGTCAAGGAGGCTGGGACTCTTTGATTAAACCTTTCATGTCAGTGAAAAATGGAAGTAAAATCATCGTTACCACACGCAATGCAAGTGTTGCACGTGTCATGTCCACTGTTATAGTTCATCGTTTGGCAGAATTAAGCGATGATGATTGTTGGCTTTTGTTTGCAAAACACGCATTTGATGGTGAAGGTGGCCATAAATATCCAGTCTTGGAAAAAATTGGTAGGGCAATGATGAAAAAGTGCAAAGGGTTACCTTTAGCTGCAAAAACACTTGGACGTTTACTGCGCTATGAAAGGCATGACGGGCAGTGGAGGAAAATATTGATGAGTAATATGTGGGATTCGCCAAATAGTGAGATTCTTCCTGCTCTAAGATTGAGCTATCATTATCTTCCATCAAATTTAAAACAATGTTTTGCTTATTGTGCCATATTTCCCAAGAATCACAAATTTGAGAGGGAGGAGGTTGTTCTTTTATGGATAGCAGAGGGTTTTATACTCCAATCAGATGGTGACAAAATGGAAGTAGGTGAGAAGTACTTTGAAGATCTTGTATCGAGGTGTTTTTTCCAGCAACAAAGTAATTATGGAGAATCATTCTTCACTATGCATGATCTCATAAATGATTTGGCTACGCATGTATGAAGAGAATTTTGTTTCAGGCTAGAGGGTGGAAATTTGCTCGAGGCAACTCTTCGTGCTCGCTACTTGTCATGTATTATAACAAGAGATCATGAAGCGATTCACAATTCTAAAGTCATTCTTGACACCCCTCACTTTTTGCGCACCTTAATCGTAGCACCAAGATGCTGGAGTTGTTGCCTAGTGGGAAGTGTGGAATGGCACAATTTGTTATTAAGGTTTAAGAGCCTGAGGGTATTATGTCTACCATCCTCTTCTAGAACTCTCGTTTTACCAAATGCAATTGGCATCTTGAAGCACTTACGATACCTGAATCTTGAAAACCACTCCATTATTGAGCAGTTGCCAGAATCTATTTGCAATTTGTATAATTTGCAAATTTTGATTTTGAGGAACTGCAGTAAACTCACCAAGTTGCCTAATGACATGAGAAAGTTAGTCAACTTATTTTTGCTTGATATCGATGGAACAAGGTTGCAAGAAATGCCACCACACATGGGTGAACTAACTAGACTTTGCAAAATAACCAATTTTGTTTTGGGAAAACAAAGTGGTTCTAGTATTAAAGAGTTGGGTAAGCTTCAGAATTTACAAGGAGAACTTTGTCTTCAGGGTCTTCAAAATGTGGTGGATGCTCGAGATGTGACGGAAGCCAATTTGAAGGGTAAGCAACATCTAGAGGTGTTGCACTTGACGTGGGATGAAGATTATCATTACTCATTGCATCAAGAAGTGCTTCAAGAGTTAATCCCTCACAGAGACTTGAAAAGTCTCTCCATTAAGGGTTATGGGGATGCAACATTTGGAGACTGGGTGGGAGATGCTTCTTTTTCATGCATGGTATTCTTGGGATTGTATGAATGTAAAATCCACTCTTTACCACGTATTTGGCAGTTAGTGTCTCTGGAGACTCTTACCATTCATACATGTGATAGAATCAAGACTATTGGTCCTGAGTTGTATTCTATGAAGAAGCTCAAGTATCTACGAATCTTTATGCTCCCAGAATGGTGTGAATGGATTTCAGATGAAGGTGGTGACAGTTTCCCTCTCCTCGAACATCTTACTATACAGTATTGTCCAAAGCTAAGGAAGGCCCTGCCCAGTCAGCTTCCTTCTGTAACTAGAATTGAAATCGGAGGATGTGAAGAGCTTGATATCGGGTGCTTCCCATTAGAGTGCTTCCCCAAGTTAGAAGAACTCAATATCTGGTGTTGCCCAAAATTAGTATCCTTCAGCAAAGGAAGATTGCCTTCCTTCAATTTGGCAACTCTTCACTTAATTCTGTGTTCAAATTTGAGGGCCCTGCCAGAATGTGTTGGCTCCATAAAGAGTCTGTCCATGGTAAGTTGTCCAAAGATCAAGTCTTTTTCCTTTCAGGGTCTGGATTCCAACTCCAAGCTACGAGAACTTACTGTCGAGGGTTGCAAAAAGCTTATCGCAAGGCGCAATGGATGGGGTTTGCAAACGCTCCCCTCCCTCTCAGATTTCACAATTGGTAACTGCAATGAGGTGGAATCCTTCCCTGAAAAGACGCTGCCGCCCGCCACTCTTACCTCCCTTCACATCACAAATCTTCCAAATCTGAAATCTCTAAACTACGAGGGGCTTCAACACCTTACCTCTCTTAGAAGCTTGCATATACAGCATTGCCCTAACCTCAAGGCCATGCCGAATGAGAAGCTACCCCCTTCTCTCTCTTTCCTATATATGGATGGATGCCCTCTGCTGAAAAAACGATGTGAACCAGAGAACGGGGAGGATTGGCCCAAGATATCTCACATCCGTGAAATAAGTATTTATTAGATAAGGTCAACTGAGACCAAGATTAAACTGGTGTCCCTTTTACCATTCTTCCAACCAGCTGAGGTACTTCAAAGCTGTGTAGTTATTGACTAACACAAATTTAGGACAAGAGTCTGATATTTTATTGCTAATTCTTTCCGAATTCCTGGAAAAAACTCTTATTATTTTCTCCCCTACTTTTGTTGCAGCTAAGATTCCTATGCAAGTAAGGCAGATCAATTCGGTAGCTTAATGACCAGGCAAGCGTCTCTCTCTTGAAGTCAACAGACATATTCTCATGCTTCAATCATTGCACTCTCAAATTCTTTTCATCCCTTTCTCTGCCAAATTAAGTTCTTTAATGTTATTGCTTTGAGCTATGGTTTTGCATGAAATATTGAACTCTTTTATGCCTCTTGTTGTCAGAGAGCTACTTCAGTTTTGTGCATACTGTGAAGACACAGAGGCTAGCTAATTTTCTTATTCCATTCATCCGGCATATTGAGGTATGATCACTAATCCAACTTCTTTATCTTTCTGCAATGAGTCAAGATTCCTTGGATTCTCGTATTATCTTGTGCTTCTCAAAGTTAATCCTACTTTGAACAAAGTTGATCATGACTGTCTAACTACAACACTCCCTTTTCTCCGACTCCTGCTCAAGGCTAAAGCTTCCCAAAATCCCTATGGTAGATCATAATGCAATAAAATTTAATCCAAATAGGTTGGGAGCTTTGGAGGGACGGGGGGAGGAAAATCTGGTGTACTCGAGTGCTCTTCTCTCCCCTTACCCTCATATCCCGTGGCTGTTCTTCAGTGGATGGCCTTAACATAGCAGATGGCGTTCCTGCTAGAGATCCGCCGCGTCTGCACTTCTTTCTGTTGTTCCTCAGCGGCCATTCCCGTTTGAAGTTGCAAAGGTATCTATGCCATTTTGATTTGTTGCTAATTTCAGCTAGCCATTTTTAGAATCTTTGGTAACACCTATGATAAGCATAAATTAAAGCATTTGCTGCATCTGGCCATGGCTCGATAATGTAAACGAATTCTGTAATGTTCCGGAGCTGAATCCGGTTTCCTGATTATGCATAGATTGAGCTGAGCAAGGGCAAACCAACAAAAGATATCCTACAAGACGAGTTCTCCAGATTCTCATGTTTTTTTCCCAAAGGGATCAATGCAGTCCTAGTTCTAGAGGAAGCTGAGCAGTGTGTTGAAAAGATGAAACAGGAGAGAGTGCTGTAATCTTTCGGCCTTACCTGGTGTTTGATCTAATTAAATAAGCAGTGTATACATATGTAGTTTCATCAGATTAGTTAGCAGATGTGTAAGCGCCTTACTTCTTTAATGTTAAATGCCAAAGTTTGAAGATTTATCTATAACATAAGTGATTGTCCAAAGCTGAGGAAGTCGCTGCCCTTTCAGATGCCCTCTGTAACTAATATTTCAATCTTTGCCTGAATGTGTTGGCTCCAGTTTGTTGAGCCTGACGATTATAAGTTGTCCAGAAATCGAGTCTTTTCCCATTCAGGCTCTGGACTCCAGCTCCAAACTACGAGAACTTTCTGTCGAGGGTTGCAAATGCTCCCCTCCCTCTCAGAAATCATATCTGGCAATTGCCACGAGGCTGAATCCTTCCCTGAGAAGACACTGCTGCCCTACAATCAATTATAAGCTACGGTAGGTACTAATATTTTGGAATGTTCCTTCATAATCTGATTTTATTGTGGATTGTTTTTATTTGTTATTGTTCATCAGATAACGGTGTAAGTTTCCTCCGTTATCTGATGAAAAGAAAAGAAAGATATGGGAGGAAGAAGAAAGAAATGAGAGCAGAGTGAAAAGGGAGAAAAGAAAAAGAAAAGGAAGAAAAAGGAAGAAAAGAAAAAGGAAAAGAAAGAAAAGGAAAAAAAGGGAAAAATAATAATGTAATTAACACGTGCTGATGTGGCATGCCACGTCATCATGTTGATGACGTGTCAAACCACGTGGCATGCCACATCAGCAGATAACGGTGAACGGCTAACGGTGTGAGTGAGAGGTGCCAAATGTGTCATATGTTTGAAGTACATGTGCTTTTTAAACTGTTTTTCAAGTAGAGGTGCCAAATAAGTCAATCAATTTATGTACAGCTGTCAATTTTGGATTTAAACCATTAATTAATCCCATTTATTTCCAATTTTAGATTCTAATTTGCCTACCATAATTAACCGTGATTTTATAAAAAAATAAAGTGTTGGTCCGCACGTACGATAACATTGTTACTTTTTATTATGCTTATGTTCTTTGTTAAAGGGATTTAGTGAATTTATAAATCAAAATAATTTTTATCTTACCATAATTACCTACTCGAAATGATTTATGTCATGCATCAAATTTTACATATGTTTATTTTGAGGATGTTGTATAAATGTAAAATTGAAGTATATGTGTTATCATTTATAAATAATTTGTTAAAAAATAATTAGTTAATGCATTGAATGATTTTTTTTCTTTCAATTAAATAAAACTTCTTATGGTTAGATTTTATACCTTTTTTATTTATTTATGGTACTATTAGTAACATTTATTTTTTTCATTTTATTGTTCTTTATTTACTAATGAATTGAGTAAGTTTACAAATCAAATTATATCGTATTTTTGCAACTATAATTACTAAATTTGTTTTTTTATAATTAGATAACACCAATTATTTGATCAATTAAACGACTTGATTGAATTTCTTCTCATATCTCTCTTTTTTACCTATTATTTATTTACATAACTAAATTATATTTAAATTATTCAATCACCTCAATTAGAATTTTTTTTAACCCTTTAGAGGTTAATAATCATTTGTAACTCAATTTAATTCTTATAAAGTTTGATGGGAAATTTTTGAGTTTGTCTTTTTATCAACGTTACAATCTGTCAAAAAAAATAACCATTTGTCTAACTCTAAAAAAATGTACAAATTATTCTTTTAGCATGAATTTATCATTAGTATATATTTTGTATTGTATAAATTATTCTAACTCTTTATACAATATTGTTGATTTATATAACTATTTAATTTTTATATTTTTTTAGTATGGCTATTGGAATTTGTAAGCCGTTGGATTGAGTTGTATTGTATGTGTGGACAGTGGAACGGCATACTTCACGTTCACGGTACATTATAGGTTTTTCTAAAACATTTTAAAACAAAAATTGCCATGAATCACTTTCAGTTTCATCTCACACTGTACTGTTTTAATAATTTTCATTTTTAATTATGTTAGAAAAATTACTAATATAATTTTTTATAAATATGTGTTAAGTAGTACAATACAGTACTTATTTAATAAGAAGACAGCTGTTTTTTCACCACCCACTTTCCACTAACGCTCCAAAGTCTGAAAAGTCTTGGTCTTCTCACCCACTGCTCTGCTTCATCATTTTTTCTTCTCCTACTGTTTGTTTTCCTTCACACTCCCATCTCCACAATCCTGTCCTTTGTCAACCAAGAACCCATTCCAGCTTTCTAGCCATGGCCGAGCTGGTTCTTGCAATCCTCTCCCCTTTCATTAGCCCTTTGATTCAGAAGATTGCTTCCGTTGATGTCCGTGATTTCTTCAAACGCCATGAACTCGACCAGGGACAGTTGGAGGATTTGAAGGTAACCTTGAATACTGTTGCCAAGGTTGTTGCTGACGCGGAGGAGAAGCAGTTTACTGATCCTCATGTCCGAACATGGCTAGATGATCTCAAAGATGCTGCCTTTAGAGCTGATGATTTCTTGGATGAGGTTGCTTACGAAGCTCTCAAATTGAAGATCGAAAGTTGTGGTGCCCAGACCAGTGCAGATGCTGAGGTGCAGACTCGTACTTGCGCGGGTCAGGTGCTCAAATTTCTCACTTGTTTTAATCTTTATAGGAAAGGGATGAATATAGGAGAGATGGAACCTAGATTGAAAGGGATGAATATAGGACAGATGGAACCTAGATTGCAAAGAATTCATCAATCTCTGGAACATCTAGTTCAACAAATGCGTCCTCTTGGTTTGGAGCAGAAAAATAGTACTGGGGAAGAAAATTCACTACCAACAACATCTCTGGTTGATGCTTCAGATGTTTATGGAAGAGATGGTGATAAGGAACGCTTAGTGGTGTCGCTGCGATCTGGTGATGGAAATGGTAGGAATGTTGGAGTGGTTCTGATAGTGGGTATGGGTGGGTTGGGCAAAACCACTCTTGCTCAGTTGGTCTACAAGGACGACAGGGTCCAGCAGTGCTTTGATGTTAGAGCATGGGTATATGTTCCAAAAGAGTTGGAGGCTTTCCGTGTGACGCGAGATATTATGAAGGAGGTTGGGTTGGGGGATGGTATTGATAATATGACTGCAAATCAAATGCATTGTGAGTTAGAGAAAAAGCTTGGTGGGAATAAAGTTTTGCTTGTTCTAGATGATGTTTGGGATGCTACTCAAAGAGAATGGGATTCGTTAATGAAACCGTTCATGTCTGTGAAACAGGGAAGTAAAATCATTGTCACAACTCGTCAGTCAAGTGTGGCGGGGGTCATGTCCTCTGTTACCACTCATCGTTTGGCAGAGTTAAGTGAAGAGAATTGTTGGCTTCTGTTTGCAAAACATGCATTTGACGGGAAAAGTTGCCATGAATATCCTGCCTTAGAAAAGATTGGTAGGGAGATGGTGAAAAAGTGCAATGGCTTACCTTTAGCTGCAAAAGCAGTAGGAGGTGTCTTGCGCAACGAAAGACGTGTTGGGCGCTGGAGGAATATATTGAACAGCAATATGTGGGATTTGCCAAACAATGAGATTCTTCCAGCTCTAAGATTGAGCTATTCTTATCTGCCATCGTCTCTGAAGCAATGCTTTGCTTTTTGTGCCATATTTCCTAAGAACTATAGATTTACAAAGGACGAGTTGGTCCTTTTATGGATAGCAGAGGATTTTATAGCCCCATCAGGGACAGAAGAGAATATGGAGATAGGAGAGAGATACTTTGAAGATCTTGTATCAAGGTCTTTCCTTCAGCATAGTTATGGAGCAGTTTTCACCATGCACGATCTGATGAATGATTTGGCTACACTTGTATCAAGAGAATTTTGTTCCAGGCTAGAGGGTCTCAATTTGTTCAAGGCAAGCCAACGTACTCGCTACGCATCATGCCTTCTTACACAAACTCATTATGAAATGGACAGAGACACATTTATTCTTGACAGTCCATACTCTTTGCGTACCCTTATTTTTACAGGAGATGAGTGGTCCCGCTTGAGTGTGGACAATGAAGCATGGCAAAAATTATTATTGGCGCTTAAGAGCTTAAGGGTGTTGCGTATACCCTATGGTGTTAGGCTCCTTGAATTACCAGATTCAATTGGTATCCTAAAGCATTTACGATTCTTGAGCCTTCTTAATCAATCAGATATCAAGCAACTGCCAGAATCTATATGCAATTTGTATAATATGCAGATTTTAATCCTAAAGGGATGCGAGACATGAGGAAGTTAGTCAACCTATTTTTGCTTGATATTAGAGGCACTACATTGCACGAAATGCCACCTCACATGGGTGAATTGACAAAACTTCAGAAGTTGAGCGGTGATTTTGTTGTGGGAGAACAGAAACAAAGGGGGTCTAATTCTAGCATTAATGAGTTGGGGAAACTTTGCAATTTACGAGGAAGTCTTATTATTTATGGTCTGCAAAATGTGGTGGATGCTGGAGATGCAAAGGAAGCAAATTTGAAGGGTAAGCAACATGTAGAGGAGTTGGGGTTGGAATGGGTTGATGAAGAAGAAAACGGTAACTGCTCATTGCATCAAGAACAAGTTCTTGTAGAGTTAGTCCCTCATAGCGACTTGAAAATTCTCTCCATTTATGGTTTTGGGGGTGAAAGATTTGTAGATTGGGTGGGGGACTCTTCTTTCTCTTGCATGGAATCCCTGGAACTGTGTAGATGTAAAATCAGGTTTTTACCACCACTTTGGCAGTTAGCATGTTTGGAGAAGCTTAGCATTCATGACTGTAGTAGAATCACAAGCATTGGTTCTGAGTTACATGCCATGAAGAAGCTCAAGCATTTGACCATTAGAAGACTGCAAGAATGGTGGGAGTGGATCTCAGATGGTGATGTTCACAGTGACACTAATTTCCCTCTCCTCCAAGAGCTTGACGTAACTAATTGTCCAAAACTAAATAAGGCCCTGCCAAGTCACCTTCCCTCTATAACTAGAATTTGGATTGAGTCATGTGAACAGCTTGAGATGGAGTGCTTCCAATTAGAGTGCTACCCAAAGCTAGAAAATCTCAGAATCCAAAATTGCCCAAAATTAGTATCCTTCTGCAAAGGACGATCATCTAATTGCTCCTCCAATTTGGCATCTCTTTGGTTGGATAACTGCCCAAATTTGAAGGTGTTGCCTGAGAATTGCTCCAATTTGGAAAAATTGTGGATTCGGGGTTGTCCAGAAATTGAGTCTTTTGCTACGACTCTACAGGTGAATCTGGGCGGCTCCAACTCCAAATTACGAGAACTTGAGGTATTGAATTGCAAAAAACTCTTCTCAAGACGGCATGAGTGGGGTCTGGAAACGCTTCCTTCCCTCTTAAGTCTCGACATTGGCGGTTGCGATGATGAGGAGGTGGAAGAATCCTTCCCTGAAAAGACGCTGCTGCCCTCCACTCTCACCTCTCTGATCATTCAAACCTTTCCAAATCTGAAATCTCTAAACTATGAGGGGCTTCAACACCTCACCTCTCTTAGAAGGTTGTGGGTCTGGAATTGCCCAAAATTCCAGTCCCTACTACTGCCCAATCAGAATCAGAAGCTGCCCCCTTCACTCTCTATCCTTTATATATCTGAATGCCCTTTGCTGAAAGGAAGATGTGAACGGGAGAAAGGGGAGGATTGGCCTAAGATTGCTCACATCCCCACCATCGAAATATATGAATAGATGAGGTAACGTGGTCCTCCAAAATATATGAATAGAAAGCAGAGTTAATAAAAATTCATGTTGTTCTCTTCCCTGCTGTGATTAGTCATTAATGTTGATGTGAAAAAAGAGAGAAAATATTGTGCTCATCAACCCAACCCAAGACTTATTGGATATAAAATTATTACCACTTTCCTTTGGTGAAAGGAAGATGTGAAGCGGAGGATTAACTATTTGTGCTCATCAACCCAATCTTTTATAAATAGATAGATATTCCAATCTTTATACTCTTCATTTTTTAGTTTCATGTATCTGTTTTGCTGAAAATGCATTTTGAGCTGAATTGTTGTATGATAATTTTTATCTCAAATATATAATCCGTGTATTTATAATTTGTATTTTGCATGTACCACCCTATAAAACTATACAAATTACAAAGTCCTTTTATTTTATATAAAACTTTAAAACACAATTATCTTTAACCATTTGACTACATATAAAAGAGTAGTTATTTAATCCATTAAATATGTTTAACTATTTATATGACTCTTTACTCTTTTTTTAAATTGAATTTTTTTCTTGCATCATGACTTTAGCAGTATATCTTTTCTCCCATATTTTTTTTTAATTTTTCTATTTTTTCAATGTTATTTTTATTTACATTTTAAATTTTAATTTATTTTTATATATTCTAACTCATCATATTTCATATATTAGTGTTACAATGTTTTAAATTATACTCCCTCCTATTTTTTAACTGTTTTTTACTATTTGAGCACGCATATTAAGAAAGCCGGATTACTCACTATTTGAGACAATTTTGCCCCTTATTTTTTCTCGGAGGTACGTTAAGGATTAACGTACGTTCGAAAAAAAGTACGAATTTTTTTTGGGTCAAATAGTGAGTCATTCAATCTTCTTAATATGCGTGCCCAAACAGTAAACGATAGTTAATTTCACTCGGAGGGAGTAGTTATTTGCAATCTAGTTGCATTCATATTCATATTGATCTCACCACATGACTTTAGTGGATTTTTTTACTTTATGTTTATCTTTTACTTATTTTTTATACGCGAAAAAATTCAATCATTTCATTTAATTTTTAATTTTTAATTGTCACTTGAGAATTTATTTAACAATCATTTTACAAACTATTCTTGTAACAAAATTTTAGTAGTCATTTTTATCTTGTGACTTTTATTGTACTGTATGAATATAAAGTTGAAGTATGTGTTATCATTTATAAATAATTTATAGAGAAGTAATTGGTTAAAGCATTGAATGAAATTTGCTTTTTTTCAATTAAATAACTTCCTATAAAATTTAACTTCCTATAATTGTTAGGTTTATATATGTTTTTTTAATTTATGTACTATTAGTAAAATTTATTTTTTTCATTTTATTGATGTTAATTTTTTTTTTGTTAAAATAAATTGATTCTCACAGTATAGTGTGAAACTACTTACCATCATTTATTCTCTCATCTTTGTTGTTCATTTTACTATCAATTTTTCTATAATTTTCATTACTTTTTTCTTCTCTTTCTTCCATTTTTTCCTTTCTCTTTTTTTCTCCGTTATCTATTATTTATACACATAGGTATACTATATTTAAAGTATATTATTACCTTAATTATGAAAAGTAGTTATTTAATTCTTTAAATATCTTTAAACATTTATATGACTCTTTATTTTTTTTAAAATAATTAGAAGTTGTTTGTGCCAGTGTTTTAAAAACCAGACCGACCCGACGGTCGGACCGGTAAACCGGTGACTCAAGGAGGATTTCGGGTTGGTTCAGCTTTTGGACCGGACCTGCAATCGAACCGGAAAAAACCGGTCGACCTGGCCGGTTTTTATAAAATCAGTTGGGTCGATCTCAAACCAAAACGACGCCGTTTTGTAAAATCAAAACGACGCCGTTTTGGATTTTTAAAATTTTTTTTTAAAAATTTAATTTTTTTAATTTTTTTAATATAGAAAATTTGATGGGCCGGCCCATTACAGACATGGACCAGCCCATTATAGACACCGGTTCAATCCGATTTTATCCGGTTCAATCATCTAAGCTCGAACGATTCGCTGAGTGAACGGTTCGCACTGTACCAATGGGTCAATCCGGTAGAATCTCGATCAAACCCCGGTTGAATCCGGTTCAACGGGTCAGCCGGGTCGGTTTTTAAAACACTGGTTTGTGCATCATGACTTTAGCGATATATTTTTAAAGGGTTATTAGAATTTTTGGTACCTGCACTCGATTTAAATGACTAATTTAGTACCTACTTTTCATCATGCATTTAAAAGGTACCTCCACTCAATAGAAATGACTAATTTAGTACCTCCCCATAACGCCGTCACACCAGCTCCGTTATCCGTCCGACGTGGCATGACACGTCGGACGACACGTCATGTGACACTAACGTGTCATGCCACGTAAGCGTACCCGATCCATTTTTTTTTTTGAAAATGGGTTGCCTGAACGACGCGTCGTTCAGGCCTATTCTATTATTACGAACGGCGCGTCGTTCAATGACGAGTTTAAAATGATGAACTACGCGTCGTTTATTAATAAGTTCAAAAGAGTGCACGACGCGTCGTTCATTCTTTTAAACTATCATATCCTTTCCCTTCTCTCCTTCTCCACGAACGCATCCATTTTCCACCTTCATTTTTTACTCTTACCGTTCAGTAAACTGTAATCCACCGTTTCCAAAATACGTCTTCATCTGTTATTTTCCACCTTCTCCACGTCTTCATCTTCTCTTGTGTGACGTCTTCATCTAGAATCGCCGTTGGAATCGCTGCTGGAAACTACTGTGAGTGTCTTAATTTCTCTGTTATTGATTTGTTGGATTGAAATTAGGGTTTTTATTTGGGTTTTTAATTATGTCTAGTGGTTAATTAAGGGTTTAATCAAATTAATTTATGGTATTTTGGACAAGTACGTAGTGGTTATTTGGGTTTTTAATTGTGTTCCAGTAGGGTTTAATCAAATTAATTAGATTATTTTGGACAAGTACGTAGTGGTTATTTGGGTTTTTAATTATGTTCCAGTAGTGGTTAATTAAGGGTTTATGGTTAATTAATTAATCACATTATTTTGTTGATTAAAGTAAGACCGAGTGCATTGGGTGTTGAGTAGCATTTGTTTTGGAAAAATTCAATTCAAGTTTTGTCTGTACATAGTGCATAGATTCCTCATTTGACTTGTCTATTTTATCTATGTCTGTGTGCACAGGAAAATAATAATACATCATGACAACATTTAGATATTATATCGGTGGGAAATTTATTAGGACTGAAAATGAGTGGTTGTATGATGGTGGAAATATTATTGAAGATACAGTTGATACCGATGTGGTTTCATTTTTTACTATTTTAGATAAGTGTGGTGAATTTGGTTATAAAAAAATTAGCAAGTTATGGTATGATGAAGAGTGTGATGGTTTGGGTTAAAAGAAACTTTAAAAGTTTTTGATGGTGACAATACTTTCTAGTTCAACAAATGCGTCCTCTTGGTTTGGAGCAGAAAAATAGTACTGGAGAAGAAAATTCACTACCAACAACATCTCTGGTTAATGCTTCAGGTGTTTATGGAAGAGATGGTGATAAGGAACGTTTAGTGGAGTTGTTGCGATCTGACGATGGAAATGGTAAGAATGTTGGAGTTGTTCTGATAGTTGGTATGGGTGGGTTGGGCAAAACCACTCTTGCTCAGTTGGTCTACAAGAACGACAGGGTCCAGCAGTGCTTTGATGTTAGAGCATGGGTATATGTTCCAAAAGTGTTGGAAGCTTTCTGTGTGACGCGAGATATTATGAAGGTGGTTGGGTTGGGGGGTGGTATTGATAATATGACTGCAGATCAAATGCATTGTGAGTTAGAGAAAAAGCTTAATGGGAATAAAGTTTTACTTGTTCTAGACGATGTTTGGAGTGCTACTCAAGCAGAATGGGATTCGTTGATGAAACCGTTCATGTCTGTGAAACAGGGAAGTAAAATCATTGTCACAACTCGTCAGTCAAGTGTGGCGGGGTCATGTCCTCTGTTACCACTCATCGTTTGGCAGAGTTAAGTGAAGAGAATTGTTGGCTTCTGTTTGCAAAACATGCATTTGACGGGGAAAATTGCCATGAATATCCTGCCTTAGAAAAGATTGGTAGGGAGATGGTGAAAAAGTGCAATGGCTTACCTTTAGCTGCAAAAGCAGTAGGAGGTGTCTTGCGCAGGGAAAGACGTGTTGGGGGCTGGAGGAATATATTGAACAACAATATGTGGGATTTGCCAAACAGTGAGATTCTTCCCGCTCTAAGATTGAGCTATTCTTATCTCCCATCATCTCTGAAGCAATGCTTTGCTTATTGTTTCATATTTCCTAAGAACTATAGATTTACAAAGGAGGAGTTGGTCCTTTTATGGATAGCAGAGGATTTTATAGTCCCATCAGGGACAGAAGAGAATATGGAGATGGGAGAGATATACTTTAAAGATCTTGTATCCAGGTCTTTTCTTCAGCAACAAAGCACTACTACTAATATTTATGACGAAGCAATTTTCTCCATGCACGATCTCATGAATGATTTGGCCACACTTGTATCAAGAGAATTTTGTTCCAGGCTAGAGGGTATCAATTTGCTCAAGGCAAGCCAACGTACTCGCTATGCATCATGCCTTCTTGCACAAACTCATTATGAAATGGACAGAGACACATTTACTCTTTTCAGTCCACACTCTTTGCGTACCCTTATTTTTTTTGGAGATGGGTGGTCCGATGAAGCATGGCAAAAATTATTATTGGCACTTAAGAGCTTAAGGGTGTTGCGTTTAACCTATGGTTTGAGTTACCAGATTCAATTGGCATCCTGAAGCATTTACGATTCTTGAGCCTTCGTGATCAATCAAATATCACGCAACTGCCGGACTCTATGTGCAATTTATATAATATGCAGATTTTAATCCTGAGGGGATGCAGGAGTCTCACTACGTTGCCCAATGACATGAGGAAGTTAGTCAACCTGCTTTTGCTTGATATTAGAGGCACTAGATTACACGAAATGCCACCTCACATGGGTGAACTGACAAAACTTCAGAAATTGAGCGGTGATTTTGTTGTGGGAGAACAGAAACAAAGGGGGTCTAACTCTAGCATTAATGAGTTGGGGAAACTTTGCAATTTACGAGGAAGTCTTTCTATTCGTGGTCTGCAAAATGTGGTGGATGCTGGAGATGCGAAGGAAGCAAATTTGAAGGGTAAGCAACATGTAGAGGACTTGGAGTTGCAATGGGGTGATGTAGAAGATAATGATAACTGCTCATTGCATCAACAAAAAGTGCTTGAAAAATTGGTCCCTCATAGGGACTTGAAAATTCTCTCCATTTCTGGTTATGGGGGAAGATTTGTAGATTAGGTGGGGGACTCTTCTTTCTCATGCATGGAATCCTTGGGATTGTATAGATGTAAAATCAGGTCTTTACCACCACTTTGGCAGTTAGCATGTTTGGAGAAGCTTAGCATTCATGACTGTAGTAGAATCACAAGCATTGGTTCTGAGTTACATGCCATGAAGAAGCTCAAGCATTTAAGTTTCTATAACATGCGAGAATGGTTTGAATGGATTTCAGATGGTGATGATAGTGACACTAACTGCCCTCTTCTCCAAGAGCTTGAGGTAATCCTTTGTCCAAAGCTAAAGAAGGCCCTGCCCAATCACCTTCCCTCTGTAGCTAAAATTGAGATTTGAAATTGTGGACAGCTTGAGATGAAGTGCTTCCCCAAGCTAGAAAAACTCATTATCAGAAGTTGCCCAAAATTAGTTTCCTTCTGCAAAGGACGATCACCTAATTGCTCCTCCAATTTGGCATCTCTTACCTGGTATGAGTGCCCAAATTTGAAGGTGTTGCCTAAGTATCGCCTTTGCTCCAATTTGGAAAAATTGATGATTAAAAGTTGTCCAGAAATTGAGTCTTTTGCTACGACTCTACAGGTGAATCTGGGCGGCTCCAACTCCAAATTACGAAAACTTAAAATATTGGATTGCAAAAAACTTTTCTCAAGACGGCATGAGTGGGGTCTGAAAATGCTTCCTTCCCTCTTAAGTCTCACAATTGGCGGTTGCGATGAGGTGGTGGAAGAATCCTTCCCTGAGAAGACGTTGCTGCCTTCCACTCTTACCTCTCTGAGCATTCAACGCTTTCCATATCTGAAATCTCTAAACTACGAGGGGCTTCAACACCTCACCTCTCTTAGAAAGTTGGAGATCTGGTATTGCCCAAAACTCCAGTCCCTACTACTGCCCAATCAGAATCAGAAACTGCCCTCTTAACTCTCTTCCCTTCGTCTATATGGATGCCCTTTGCTGGAAGGAAGATGTGAACCTGAGAAAGGGGAGGATTGGCCTAAGATTGCTCACATCCCCAACATATATTTTGATTATGTCCAAGTGATTATAAATAGATGACGTAGCGTGGTTTTCCTTCACACTCCCATCTCCACAATCCCGTCCTTTGTGAACCAAGAACCCATTCCAGCTTTCTAGCCATGGCCGAGCTGGCTTTAGCAATCCTCTCCCCTGTCATTACCACTTTGATTGAGAAGATGGCTTCCGTTGATGTCCGTGATTTCTTCAAACGCCATGAACTCGACGAGGGACAGTTGCAGAAGTTGAAGGTAACCTTGATAACTGTTACCAAGCTTGTTGGTAACGCAGAGGAGAAGCAGTTTACTGATCCTCATGTCCGAGCATGGATAGATTATCTCAAAGATGCTGCCTTTAGAGCTGATGATTTCTTGGATGAGGTTGTTTACGAAGCTCTCAAATTGAAGATCGAAAGTGGTGGTGCCCAGACCAGTGCAGATGCTGAGGTGCATACTCAAACTTGCACAGGTCAGGTGCGCAAATTTCTCCCTTGTTTTAATCTTTGTAGAAAATAGATGAATATAGGAGAGATGGAACCTAGGTTGAAAGAGATCCAACAGACTTTGGATCATCTAGTTCAACAAATGGTTCCTTGTCAGACACGGAAGTATTTGGTCTGACCTTCCTTGTCAAACACGAAAGTATTTGGATGCTTGGTGCATGTTCTTTTGGGATACAACGCCGACTCTTTTCTCTCTGATTGCTTTTGGACTCTTTGCATTAATGGGCCATGAACTTGATGCTGCAACGGTAAATCTGATTTTTCTTTTGGTAATGGACCGATGTTATTATCCTGAGAAACAATGTCTTGACTAATAGGAAAGTTGATACCACTGTGAATCTTGCTTGCAGGTCTTCACCTGTCTTGCTTTGTTTAATAATCTGATCTCTCATCTCAATTCATTCCCATGGGTCATTAATGGATTGATTGATGTGAGTGTTGAATTTTGTGTGATCAGAAGTATTGATGTTCCATGCTTTTTATTTATTGATATTGGTTTCTCCTCTTTTCAAAAAACAGGCCTTTATATCAACCAGACGGCTTAGCAGGTTCCTATGCTATTCAGAACCCAAGCATGAAATGGAGCAAAGAGATGAATTGGAATCTCTCTTCTCAAATGATCCATCTAATTATGTTCCTGAAGAGACGGCTGTTATAATGAACAATGCATGTTGCTCTTGGTCAAGCAGTGACACAAATCCGCATAATATGGTGCTGAATCGTGTGAGTCTAAGCCTTCCGAAGGGGTCACTGGTTGCAGTAGTTGGAGAGGTATTTTATTTCCCATATCTGTGAAAACCCCATCTGCTATGCCGCATTGTCCCTTCAGGGTCCTATTTCAACCTTATTTTTCCTTTCAGTAGTTAGTATCATATTTATACATCTCTTATGTTACCTTCTCTAGGCTAACTCCATCTATTCAGGTTGGTTCAGGAAAATCATCCTTGTTGAGTGCAATTCTGGGAGAAATGCGGCTTATTCAAGGATCAGTTCATTCAAGTGGATCTGTAGCATATGTACCACAGGTTCATAGAATATCCCTCGATCCTGATTCTGGCAGTTACACCATTTTGATTTAATATTTCCATTTGCTTAAACTGCAGATTCCATGGATCTTATCTGGAACAATACACGATAATATTTTATTTGGGAAAAATTATGATTCACAAAGGTATGATTCATCTTCAAAAGAAAAAAAAAAATTGTTGCAAAATATTATTGCTGTATGTCTAAATTTTGTGAAAGCATGCTGTTTTTACTATGTCAATTGTTTAATATTTTGTCATATCTGGGGTTGATATTCTCCAGTTCTCTTGTTGGATCAAATGCTTATTTTGTATTTTTGGGCTGATACTCAGACAGGCCTGTGCCTTGGATACTGATATTTCTCTGATGGCTGGAGGTGACATGGCTCATATTGGAGACAAAGGTGCCAACTTATCTGGTGGACAGCGGCCTCGCCTTGCGTTGGCAAGGTTATAGCCACTCTTTCCTCACTAAATTTAAGTTTTGGTAACTAGCTTGTATTAGTGGCGTCTTGTACTTATTGCTAACGATGTGGAACAGGGCCATTTATCAAGGGTCAGACATATATATGCTCGATAGTTCTCTTGTTGGATCAAATGCTTATTTTGTATCTTTGGCCTGATACTCAGACACCATAGAGGCCTGTGCCTTGGATACTGATATTTCTCTGATGGCTGGAGGTGACATGGCTCATATTGGAGACAAAGATGCCGACTTATCTGGTGGACAGCGGGCTCGCCTTGCTTTGGCAAGGTTATATCCACTCTTTCCTCACTAAATTTAAGTTTTGGTAACTAGCTTGTATTAGTGTCGTCTTGTACTTATTGCTAACGATGTGGAACAGGGCCATTTATCAAGGGTCAGACATATATATGCTCGATGATGTACTCAGCGCAGTAGATGCACATGTTGCTAGGTGGATCTTGCACAATGCTATTCTTGGACCCCATATGGAGGAAAAGACGTGTGTTCTCTGTACTCACAATACTCAGGTTAACTCCCTTTATTCCTTTCTTTGAGTTTGTACTCACAATACCCAGGTTAACTCCCTTTATTCCTTTCTTTGGGTTTGGATATCTCCGTTTCTTTTGATGCATTATTGATTTCAAATCTGTCTTAATTTTACCGATTATTAAAATGGCCTGATTTGATTTTAGTTCGCAATCCTTGCGATTATATAGATTCTCAATGTGCACTCAAACATTCTAATGATTAATTGTTTTAAAATGAGCTCCTTTCCGAGTACTGCAGGCAATATCTGCTGCCGATATGGTTGTTATAATGGATAAAGGACGTGTAAATTGGGTGGGAAGTTCAGCAGATTTGGCTGTTTCATCATATTCCACATTCTCTCCTCAGAATGAATTTGATAAGATGCCATCTACACAAGGAAAAGAACTGAGAGTAAATGATTCAATTGAGATCAAACAAAGTCCCCTTTTGGAGACAGATACTGTTCGTGTTTTGGCTGAAGAACAAAATATCATAGAGATTGAGGCACAGAAAGAGGGCAGAGTTGAACTTTCTGTATACGGGTGACAACCTATACTAGTGATGCCTAGAAGTTATTATTTCAGAATAGAGATGGCAAAAAGCATTCCCATTAATATTAAACCTTTATCTTTTCTTTTAACTCAGGAGTTATGCAGCATTTTCTGGTTGGGGCATTGCAGTTGTAATATGCCTTTCAGCTATTTTAATGCAAGCTTCTCGAAACGGAAATGATCTGTGGCTGTCGCATTGGGTGGATACAACAGGAAGCGGTCAAATGCATCACTCTATATCTTTCTATTTGGTAATTAGTTTCTTGAGTACTGCTAGAGGTATTTTATAGTTTACTAATTTTGGTAGTATTCCATACATGGAAGTCAATTGACCACTTGACAATTGTAGATTTATTTAATCATTCATATCGTAGGTTGACACATTGTTTCCAAATAATGTTAGTCAAAACAAGTTAGTATGTGTGGAATTATTCTTAATTTCTCTTTGAAATGGGTTTGTTATGATAAGCTTATATAGATTGGGATGTTTTTGGTTTGCCTTGAATTAAATCATTGATTTGATGATTCAGGTTGTTCTCTGCATCTTTTGTATCATCAATTCCTGTATGACATTGGTAAGGGCATTCTCATTTGCATTCGGTGGATTGCGAGCTGCAGTTGAGGTTCACGATACCTTGCTTAGTAAGCTTGTTGATGCACCTGCACAGTTTTTTTATCAAACACCAGGTGGAAGGATACTCAACCGGTGAGGAAAAAAATTGTTTTCCTAGTGATCATCACTGATGTCTTGTCAGACGGGCTAAAATAGCATTTATTCCTTTTAGGTTGTCCTCAGACCTGTATACAATAGACGATTCTCTACCCTTCATCCTCAATATTCTTCTTGCCAACTTTGTCGGCCTCTTGGGAATAGTAGTAGTCTTGTCATACGTGCAGGTAATCGCAAAATTCTTTTGTATTGGTTTTGTAATACACAGCAGTTTCTGTGTCTTCACTTTCCTCAACCTTTACGGAGACACTTGATGGATCATCAACTATAAGGGCATTAAAGTCTGAGGTAGATAGATATATGGAGTTATAAAATATTTAATGGCTTCTCAGTACTAATCAGTAATTGTTTACAGGAACTTTTTCTCGCCAAATTCACTGAGCATGTGACTATGTATCAACAAACTTCATACACAGAGGTAACAGCAAGTTTGTGGCTTTCCCTGCGTCTTCAGGTACGTGTGAGAGATGGAAAGCTGAGAATATGGAATTTTCAATGATTGAGCACTCTTTTAAACTTGTAACTTGATCTGTTTGTCCCGCTAACCAGTGAGTTTCTTCAGTTGTTGGCAGCTTTTATGATCTCATTTATAGCAGTGATGGCTGTTGTTGGATCACGAGGCTATTTACCCATCGGTTTTGGCACACGTGGGCTGGTAATTTCACCAATCTCTCATACATTTTCAATCTAAATCCCATAGCCTTTCCCCTCACAGAAAATACAAAGCTTCAGTTTCTTCTAACCTGATACATAATTTAATGTATTGTACTCTTTTGCAGGTAGGTTTGGCCCTCTCGTATGCAGCTCCAATCGTGTCGTTGTTAGGAAGTTTTTTTACTAGTTTTACCGAAACAGAGAAGGAAATGGTTTTACTGAGAGAGCTCTTCAGGTATAATGATGAACTCCTTTCCAATATCTATACTTCCAATTCTTATCACTTACACAGTTGTCTGTTCCAATTAGTATGTGGACATTCCTCAAGAAGAACTTACAGGATCGCAATCTCTGAACCCCAATTGGCCACACCAAGGACAGATTGAATTTCAAAACGTTACAATGAGATACATGCCTTCTTTGCCACCTGCACTGTCTGATGTCACTTTTACCATTTCAGGAGGAACACAGGTCAGCCCCACATATGACCACTGCTTTCTGTGAATTCTACATGAAGCTCAAACCATCCAGTATAGATTTTAATGCAGTAAACTAAATCTTATAATAGGTTGGGATTGTCGGAAGAACAGGTGCTGGAAAATCTAGTGTGTTGAATGCTCTTTTCCAGCTTACCACAATATCTAGCGGTTGCATTCTGGTAGATGCCCTCAATATAGCTGATGTTCCGGTTAGAGATCTGCGTGCACACTTTTCTGTTGTTCCCCAAAGTCCATTCCTGTTTGAAGGGTTGCTAAGGTATAGTATGGCATAATTAATTAATTTGTATTAGTACCTCAATAGGTATCAGTTTGCTTATATAATTT
The DNA here is from genome assembly GCA_963691705.1 of Viola odorata. Classification (NCBI taxonomy): domain Eukaryota; kingdom Viridiplantae; phylum Streptophyta; class Magnoliopsida; order Malpighiales; family Violaceae; genus Viola; species Viola odorata. The sequence continues at coordinate 7,235,519 of OY829544.1, forward strand.
ATAGGTGCATTTGACTCTTGCTTGTAAATTTCTAGGGATAACCTTGACCCACTCCAGATGAGTGATGACTCAAAGATCTGGAATGTTTTGGAGAAATGCCATATTAATGAGGAAGTAGAGGCAGCAGGAGGACTTGACATTCATGCATTTTTTCTGCATTTTTTCTGCATCTTTCAATGAAATTTCTGCATTTTTTCTGCGTTATAGGTTGAGCACGGTAGCCCTCAAGATCTTCTACAAGATGAGTTCTCCAGATTCTCAAGTTTTGCTAAAGCTTCTACAATGTAAATTGCCTTACACGTACTTATTCTCATGACTGAGTAGTGGCAACTAATTTGGAAATGACCGTCTTAGCCATGCAATCACCAGTTAGGGTTTGATGTTGAACACTGAGTACATCTAAATATGGGGAGTTTCAAGACTTTCTAACCAGGTGGTTTTTCTTCTTATTGTTGTGATGTTTGGATTAATTGTCATGAGTTTACTTCAGCATTTTCTTTCCTAAAGTTGTATTGCTTCTCTCAAGCATCTATTGGAGGGGCTAAACTGGAAATAATTAGTCCAGGTAAAAAGTTGGATGTGACTCAAATGATAAACTTTAATATTTCTAATAGTGATGTAACATCATTATTCATCATTATTCGGGGGTATGAATACCTACTTCACCACTGATTAATAAGAGTGAGTAAATTAAACCGGACCTAATTGACCCGAACTGAATCCAAATTGAATCGAACTAATCGAAAGAGTATGGTTGTTGTTCTGCTAAAGCCCGTAAAACCTAGGACTGACCCGATCTGAACTAAAATACTGAATGACCCAAAATTTGGACAAAGAACTCCTATGTTTTACATTTAAATCAAAACTGAGTGTTTGAAACATATAATTAAATAAAGATTCAAGAGTAAAAACTGACACCGACCTAAACCCAAACGAAATTGTCAGTTTAGGGGTGATTGAAAATTAAATTAGTCTGAAATCGAATTTGGACAAACTATTTCGGTTGTTGTTCAATTGGAGGTGAGAAAAAATTGATTCAAACCCGAACTGAGCCAAAATGAGCTGGTCCAATGACGCTAACCCTATTAGTTAAGGCCAAATTATTTTCGAGTGATTCATAATTGATATGAGTAGTTTGTCATCCTTTATCCTTTATACATAACAAGTCGAATCAGAAACTAAATCCTCACATTTTTATGCGTGCTACTTTTTTTTTTGGTGTCAATTACAGCTTACAAAGTCATTGAGTTAAAGAATAAAGTATTGTGAGTAAATAATTCACCACAATACAATCAGACACATCTTCAGTCCGCGTCTTTAGAATAGAAGAACCACTAGTATTAAAGTTAGTTGCCTTTCTTTTACATCTCATATCTTATAGTCTAATCTACAACATCTTTGTTGTCCATAACCACAAAGCTTAAATTTCTCAAAAAGCAAAAAAGAAGTACAAAAGCTTTATAAAAATGTTACACAAAGCCACCATAGAATATAAATGTGAAATAGAGAAAATGTAGTAGGCCTTAGATGGTTCGGGAGCACCGTAGTAGTATTCTCGAGTCTTTTTATTAAATCATATCAGTAGTTATGTGTTTTATATTTTTTAAATTAAACTATAATTATTGATATTATCCGATAAAAGATTTCGACAACACCTTACTCTAAATACTTTTAGATCACGTAATAATAAAAGGGGGGAGTGACACATGTTGGTGCAAACTTTGGTGTAGTGGAGCTTAAAGTTGACACCTGACACATGCCCAGCACATAGAACTCCTATTTCGATATGGTTTGATGCATTTTGGTGATTTTAGCCGAAAGGGTTGGAAGCTTTTTTCTCTCCTCTTTAGTATCTGTGTAGGTTGGGGACCAGAGCCAGATTAACTACATTTTGACACATTAACCATTTTACACCTTAGGTTTAGATTCTCACTTAGTTTACTAATTTGTGGAGCTAGTTTTGAGATGTGGCTGCTGGATAAATCTCCTCTCTATTAATTAATTTGAGAGGGTTTCATGAACGTAGTCCATTTTGTGACCAGATGCTGTGCTTTGATTAATAATTAATTAATCTTGATTAGTGATTTAATTAATCTTAAAAATATTCTTGTTCATTCTAGACTCCAGGGAGAAAGATACTTCCTTTAGTTAAAATCTAAGTATGTTTTGTATTTAGCACTAATCCATTATAAAAAATTGTGATACAGTGATAAAAAATTATTCATAAAAATCATTATCGAAAAGTCTTCAATTTAAATAAAATCTTCTAAACTAATATTGTTAATTTATCATAATCAAATAGTAAGAGATTTGTTTATCGTTAATTTAAATTTTAAGTTCGAATCTGAAAAATTTAGCAAATTATACTATTAGAGTTACTCTATTATGATCTATTTTGATCAAACTAACCATAAACTTTAGATAGAAAAGTTCATCTAAGATTGTAGACTGTGATGATGATGAAGTCGATTGGCAGATGTGGGTCAAACTAAATCTATGATTTCTAATCCTCTAAAGGATCAAACGGGAAAATAAAAATAAAAAGTAATTCACAAATTCGATCAAAATGGCTATTAACAATTTTCTTTTTCTTTTCCAGTGTAAAAAAAAGTTATACACATGACAAGATCAAATATCACGAGGGTCAACAAAAATGACAGGTGAAGAAGACCGATGTTTCATCCAATCAGACGGCTCATATCTTCCATCATCACCACCTCGCCTCTCATCGTTAATCTTCTTGATGCACCACAAATCTTCATCCCATGAAAATTTCCTCCAATGTGGGACCACCTCCCTAACTGGGTCCCCCTGGCCCACTTCAGCCACCAAGGCCCCACACCCATCATCATCTCGGCCCATATTATGAGCAAATGCACACAAATCCTTCATCAGGCCCGGGCCATATTTCCCTTCCATATGCAGCCCATATAAAAAATAAACACCAAATTTCCTAAACACATCAGGAAAAGAAGGCAACCTTAGCCATGGCATCCAAGAATCCAACAACCTAGTACCTACACAGCATGCATATTTCACTTTAGAGACTCCTTTCACTTGTAATTTGAACACTTCCTTAGTGTTCCACACGCTTAGGATCGCGTAACTCGGTGGAAGAATTCCATTTTTTGAATCCCATCTCGAGAGGAATTTCTTGGGCATGGCAATAAATGTACCCAAATTGAGCTTGTTGGATAAAATCATGTCAATGTCTTTAGGGAAAAAATCCACATCCCCTAATACGCTACGATAGATGGTGTCGGCGAGGCGAGGAGAGAGGCGGATTATCGCAACGCCCGATCGGAGAGGCTTGTAGTGAGCGTAGACTGGTTGGACCAATATGGTAGGGGTCCTGAATTTCGTGTAGGAACATTTTCTAGTGAATAGGTTTATGGAAGGTTGGTTGCTGCAATCTGTGGCCATGTATGCATACTCAGCACCTTTTCTCTTGCACCATTCTTCTGTTTTTTGAACCAATTTTGCTCCGATCCCAAGCCTCCTGTATGCCAAATAAGTGATATTAATTGGAAATATATTTTCTGTTATTAAAAAGAATAATGTGATATTGGGTACACGTGTCAATGTCTGGAATGCTTGCATTATTTATTTGTTTCATTCCCTGATGCGAGGAACAAATGTTTTTCTGTTTTATCTATTTTTTTCTTTATATGGTCGAATCTAATCGTGTTTTTTGTGGGTGGGAGTGGTCTTTAATTAAGAACCTGCAGAAAGCACACACATGAAAATGCATGATATGGGCGACGTGGCAAGGCAAGAAAAATACCAAATCTAAAAAAGAGGGAAAAAAATAGAAAAAGCATGACAAAGAAAAATCTTATTTTTTCGTTGAAGCATTGTGCACACCATGATCACCAAAAAGACACTGTGTAGTGTTGTTGTTTATAGTAACGTTTTATCTCTTTAGGCTTCTTTCTAGCTTAGCTTTTATAGTCTAATTCAAGAATAAATTGGAATTTTTTGTAACGGAAGCTGAGAAAAAGATATTAAGATGGGTTGAAACTTGAAAACTAAAAAGGGAAAGTCAAGGGATAAATTTCGAGTTTAAAATCGAATTGTCGTTTTCATAGATAAAAAAATCTAAAAGGATAAGAAAAAATGTATGTAAAGATAGAAGCACCTGTGAGAAGGAGAGACTCGTAATCCTAGAATATTTGCGAGTTTTACATAAACTGAATTTTCAGCTGTTACAGTTTTTATGCAAGCTCTAATTATTCCTACTATCTCTCTTTCTTCACCGCATTCTGCAACCTGTTTAATCATAAAAATAGTTGTATCAATTTGCCAATATACATATAATTGTTTTAAAAAAAATTATTAACTTGAGTCACTCAGTATATATGTAATTCAGTTAGATTAAGAGTCACGGCTTAATTAAAGAAAATTACCAACATAACATGAGATGGGAACAGGCGAATGCGACAAATCGGATCCCCCATGAGGTCAGTGACAAGGGAAGTCTGGCCGCCGACCTCGCACCGCCGTTCTAACTCCTCCACCGCCGCCTTATCTCTGCCTTTGTCGTATTCTCTCACCACCACCACTTGATTATGATTCTCTGTCCAATTCTCAGCAGCTACCTTTAATGACATTGTTTTGGCGAAAAGAAAGAAGAGAGACAAGTGATCTTTAGAGAACTCAAGAACTGATCATAAGAAGCTCAATTTAATTTCTTGCAATGGGGTCTCTCCCATCCCATCTGCATATTTATACTAGTGGAAGGGAAGCTGACATGGCTCTCCTTATTTCAGGCTTAGTGGAGTAATCTTTTTAATTAAAGCTAATGCGGCTAATTAATTATATGTAATTAAATGTTTAATGATTTTAATTATTTATTTTATTAATCACTCACATTGTGTCCATGAGCCTTTCCTAGTCCAATGCATTGTATACTATAAACTATTGTTTTTTTAATTTTCTCCTAATGATGTAATTAGTTGATTGGATATGGATACAATTATTGCTTGATTAGGTTACTCGGGTCTTTATCATCGCATCATTATGTGCATTTTTGCAAGAAATTGAGTGATGCTAATCACTATATGTGGTTTAACACTAAACTTATATTAAGAAAGATGATTGAGTTGCTTTATGCACACTATATAAAGCTAATCAATTATTTTTCTTAATTAATCCCTTATATAGATTCGCACGAGAGAGAGAGAAAAATAGTTGTTCGATCGTTTTAATATAGACTACGATCGATATTCAAACCTGAAACCTACTTTTTTCCTGCTTTGCAATAAGTATTCGTACTACCATTGAACTACATGTTTATAGATGTTGTTATATTTCTTTTTCTAAATAATGTAAATATGAAACTAAATCCGCCAAATTTTCTCCGTGTTTATTGCGGATAAATGTGACAGTGGAAGACTTATCCGTCCGTTTAAAATATAGCGGAAATCGGTCGGACTGTTAATTTTCAGTTTGTATTTTGATAACGGTTCTTATTTCAAAACCATGAATTTTGGGGATTTTTGGGATTCTAAGGAGGATCGATGGACCACTACCTTTGATTTAATTCTTGTTTTAAAAAGAAGAAGGAAGAAGCCGTTAAAATAATAGAAATTAATTATTAGTGAAGTTTCAGCAATTATTGGTGTGTAGGTGGTGAGGATCATGCCTAACATCACTTTTATTTGCAACCATAGGAGATCATGAGATGAGGGCCTAGATCGGCTTTGCGCACCCACAGGTCCTCAACGTAGGGGGTTTCGTTCGATTAGGTCCCCATTTTCAAAAACCCGCCTGGCAGGTCCCCAACGTTTGCTCCGTTAGGCACGGGAGGTCCCTCTAACCGAAACCCTAACTGACGTCCGTTAAGTTTCATTAAAATAATATTTTTTCCTGAAACGTGGGCCCCATGTGTCATATTTAATATTAAATAATTCCTTTTTATTTTCTGAAAATCAGATTTTTTTTACCTATTTTCTAAACTAATTAATTAAATACTAAATATAAATAAATTAATAATTAATTTAATTAACTAATTAATTAACTAACAAAAAAACTAATTAAATACTAAGTATAATTAATTAACTAACTAAAACTCAAATCCTTCTTCGGCATCAAATCCAAGACCCAAACACCCAAACTAAGTATACTGCTGTCTAAACCCAAACACCCATCCCATATCCTTCATCGGCATCAAATCCAAGACCAAATCCTTCTTCTTCTTCCTTTTTTTCTTTCTTCTCTCACCCAAACGACATCACGCTCTTCTCCTTTCTTTTCAATTATTTCATTCTTTTTTCCAATTTTTAGCCAATGCACGCAGCCCTCTCCTCTCTGTTTCCTCTCTTCATTTTTTTCTTTTTCTTTACTGGTTTGGATTGGGTGAAAGGGGGCGAGGTGGTTGTTTTGTGGTCGAGACTGGTTTTGATTTTGATTTCTTGTGAGTAGAAAACGGGTATTTTGTGTATAGAAAGTGATTTTTGTGTGTAGGATTGAGTTTGTTTTGGGTCGGATTTTATGTGGTGTTTTGGTCTCGGGTGCGGCGGCGATGTGGTGGTTGGATTGGGTTGGCCGGACTAGGTGCGGCGATTGGCTGATTGATTTTTGTGCTGGTGGTGATGCGACTGGAGTTTGGGTTGACTGAGGAGGTGCGGTGGTGATGAAGGTGTTGTATAAAATATGGTGTGGGCAAGGTGTTTGTTAAAATGCCTAGCTTAACTTTGTTTTTTGGGATTTTTGATTGGATGAAGGAAGGCCTGCGGTGGTGAGGCACGGCGGTGCTGGAGGTACGGCAGTGAGCAGCAGCGCCGGCACTGGAGGAGAGGTGAATTTGGATTTTGGCAAAGATGAATTTGGCTTTAATCTGGGAAAGGATTTGGAATTGGAATTAATTGGGCAGAAGGATTGGAATTGGAATTAATTGAGGCAGAGGATTGGAATTAATAATTTTGTATTCGGGATTGAATGTATTTGGTTAATTTGATTTAGCAGGGGTTGTGTTTTTGGATTAATTTGGCAGAGGATTGGAATTAATTTGGATTAGTTTGTTTAGTTAGTTAATTAAATAAATTTTTTAGTTTGTTAGTTAATTAATTAGGTTTTTGTTAGTTAATTAATTAATTAATTAGTTATTTATATTTAGTATATATTTAATTAGTTTAGAAAATAGTAAAAAAATTCTGATTTTCAAAAAATTAAAAAGGAATTGTTTAATATTAAATCTGATACATGGGGTCCATGTTTCAGAAAAATATATTATTTTAATGGTATTTAATGGACGTCCGTTAGGGTTTCGGTTAGAGGGACTTCCCATGCCTAACGGAGCAAACGTTGGGGACCTGCCAGGCGGCTTTTTTGAAATGGGGACCGGATCGAACGAAACCCCCTACGTTGGGGACCTGTGGGTGCGCAAAGCCGCCTAGATCATGTGATTATCTAAGTTAATTAATTACCATTAATCTTAATTACTCTATTATTAATTAATTAATTTCTTAATATATATCAATACTAGTACTATATAGATATGATAGATTATTTTATTTTATTTTTTAAATTAAAAGAGATATATTAACTCAAATCCGCAATTACAAAATGCGCGATCGTCTCGTAATTTTTTCTTACCCAATTTTTTCTTACCCAAATATTTCTTGAACCAAAAATTAAAATTATTTAGCTCAATTTATGAACTGGGACATTCAAATTCCATTTTATGATAGATAATTAAAAACAAGATTTGTGAGGAAATGTCAAAGTTATTTTCATAATATTAATAAATGGATAGGTAATATGACAAATTAAAACTACTGAGGTGGCATCTTTCAATGAAATTTTGCCACCTCTCTAAAAATGTGGTACATGCACAAGCTGACTAATACTATTAACGCACCTTGAAGTGATTTTTACCTGTCAGAGACTAGCTATAGTGCCAATAATGCCTTTTTTTTCAGAAAGAAATTATGAAGGAATAGAGACAAGTCTTGTGTGGGTTGAACTCTTTGATTGAGCTATTTGAAAAGGGAAAAAAAGAGAACGATGTAAAGTCTAACTTCTATCACTATTGGTGCTTAATTTGGTTTTCCACGCAGTTTCATGCAAATCTTCAAATATGAATTCAATGATTCAAAGACTTAATTGAAATTGAATAGATAGGATGTTCGAATATAATATATATTATATTCGTTGTGGTCAAGTGGTAAGAGACTTATCCATTTTTAACCAAAGTTTCGAATTCGAATCTTAAGAATAAAGCAAATTATACCGGAAGAATTGCCCTTTTTAGAAATCCGACAATACTCAAATATAATTAATCCACCTAAAAGAACACCCGACGAAAAAAATAAACAAAAATTAGATGGATAATAAGATAATGATAACAAGTGTATTAGAAGCATATTCTATTTCAACATACCCTATTGAAGTAAAAATGCACCCTATAGATAGGGGTATATTTGAAGAAATATGATTCGATAGGTATACTCTTACTTTGCATCTAATAACTTTTTGAGATTTGAGATTTCTTCTCGTTAAAAAGATTTGAAATTAATTTCTTATGTTGTCTTTGCCATTTTCTATAATTGAACGTCTAGAAATTTTTATCTTAGGTTCATAAGGTTCATGCACATCTCCTTAGTGTCCACTAAAACTTCTAAGTGGGTCTATTCTTCTTTTTAATATAAAGCTAAAAAGAGATGGGAGACAACCTCTATCAACTTGTCGTACAACTAGTTTGATTTCATATGCCCGGTCCCCTAATTAAGTTTAATTAAGCTTAATTAAGCTTAATTAAGCTTAATTAAGCTTACGTAAGAGATTATGAAACCAAATTAACTTTATTAATTGAATGGGAAATACATCTAAATTTACTAGGTTAGTACTAATTTTATTTGCAAAGTTGGAGTGTTAAAAGGTGAAACGTTTACGATTTGTAATTTCTCTATATATTTATAAATTAAACCGACGATATTTTAATTAAGGAATAAGAGTGTCAAACTACTCACTCCAGTTATGTCAGTATTTACTTAAGTCTTTATCACTAGTGATATTGCTTTATTTTTTTATTTTTAATTAAGATGCTATTCTCTTGTTAGGCTGCACTTACTTATAAATAGAATCATCCACATAGATATTGAGATTATTAAATAATTATTCATTGCTTAATTAATTTGTTCATTCAAATAAAGGTATGGCAAATAAAAGTGTTAATCTATGTATTTCCACACGTGGATTAAAAGGACACGTAAGTTAGCTCACTCTAGTCATTGGTCAAAGTCTTATTTCTAATGTTATTACAGAAAATTGAGTTTCGTCATTCACTCAAAGAGTACAAGTAGATCTACTACTAGGTGGTGTGAGTATTGTAAGAGAATATGCTAGGTATTTTTAGTCAAGTCATCATGTATATATCACAAGCTTCGAGCTTTATATATATATAAGTCCTACATTAGGTAAATAGTTCAAATGAATCTATTACTGATAACCCGTTAATATTTTAAAAAAAATAAAAGAATGAAATATTGAGATTAATTACCGTTCTCGTAAATTCTTCTTATTTTTTAAATTATAAAATAGAATTGAATTAGATTATTAATTGTGTTTTTTTTTTCTTAAGGAGTAATAACCACCAAAATGAAGACTATAGTAATGTAAAATCCATTGGAGGATTAATAGAGAGAAAAAATCTTTTGGCGGCGGGTAGTATTTAGTAGCAAGTGATTAATTTAAGCACTATGATTAGAACAATTATTATCCAAAAATTTAAGATACTTTAGATAGTGGTGTCAGTGTGGAATAGGTTTGGTGAATTTTAAAAGACGGGTCGGGTGTGTTTTGTCGTTGTGTGGCATTATTAGCCCACCCAAACAAAAGTATTTAAGCGCTCAAAAAGCAATGCCGCTTTTAGGAGATCAATTCATTAATTAATATACAAAACGCAAGAAGTTAAGGCAAGCACAGCTAGCTTATCGAGATAAAAAAGAAAGTATTTATGGGTAGGAGTGAGCATGGATCGGGTGAGATTATATCGGATTCAATATCAAATTTACTACCTCTAATCGAATAATAACCCATTAGTTTAAATTGGGTTTGGATTGGATAAATAATTTTATATTTATATCGAATCGGTCGAATATGAGATACACTCACCCCAATTCACAGGATAACAAATGAATAGATCCAATCAAAGAAAATAAAATAAAAGGTGCTGGTAGATACTTATATAACAAGAAACTTCAAGGGGTTCTTCTTCAAGCAGGGATGTCTAACATTATAATAATAGAATATATATTTCTTCCACCAACAATTTACTGTTCATGTGCCAAAGCTTTCAATTTATCCTCAATAGTGAAATAATATATACAGATTTTTGTTTTGTTCCTTTCCCTTGTTTAAGGGACCTGCAAAGCAGGAGGAGATATACAAGTTTCTAATTTTATATTCTTAGCTATTTGACAAGAAAAAGTTGTAGAAGAGTCTTATTTTCCTTGATTTTGTTTCTTATTAAATTTTCATAACTTATTAGAAAAAATAAGAGAAAAAAATTAACAATTGGTAAAACTATTAGGTCGGTCTAATGATAAGGGGTAAACGTTCAAATCCGTCTATAAAAATAAAAATATGCGGTTGATATGAATGATTCGTCGTTCTTACCTCTTAAATAAGAATTTATTGATTCGATTCTGGAAATATAAACAATATTAATATTAATTCAATGATTTAAAGATACATTTAAATTACCAGCTTCACAAATTTTATTTCAATTTTTTTTTACCGCGCCGAAGTTATTCTTTTAAGTTAAACTATAATAATATTATAATGTGAAGTCCAAGGTTAAAACCATCTATCAATTTCTATAATTGTGCGGTACAAACTTTTAATTTTGGGTATAATATAAACAAGCCATATGGATCTAAATCCTCTAGTTTGTTCGAGGTGGGTTGGGCCTCAATATTAGAAGATATAATCTCTTTAGGCCCAATCTCAAACATTAATGAATTTCTCATTGCTTCCGTTGACGGTTGATGTCCGTGATTTCTTCAAACGCCCTGAACTCGATGAGGGACGGTTGCAGAAGTTGAAGGTAACCTTGAGAACTGTTTTTATATCATATATATTTTATATCATGCATCAAATTTTAAGTTATTAAATTTCATATATATTTTTTAAAAATTTTGAGGTTTATTGTATGAATATAAAATTGAAGTATGTGTTATCATTATAAATAATTTGTATAAAACTTGAGGTTTTTAATTTATGGTACTATTAGTAAAATTTATTTTTCAATTAAATGAATTGAGTGAATTTCTTCCTATCTCTCTTTTTCTTTTACCTGTTATTTATGCACATAACTAAGTTATATTTTAAAAAAATGATCCATAACCTCAATTAGAAAAATAGAATATCTAACCCTTGAAATGTTAATAATTATTTGTAGCTTAGTTTAGTTCCTATAAAATAGACAGAGAAAAGTTTCGAGTTCGAGTTTCCTTATTAACACTCCTATCTATGTCAAAAAAAATTAACTAGGGGTCTAACTATTTATTTCTAAAAAATGTATTATTCTTTTAGCATGAATTTGCCACTACTATATTTTTTCACCATACAAATTATTCTAACATTGCATATTTATATAACGGCTTAATGACTTAAAAACCCCCTATACTTTAATGATTTATTTAATTACCCCCTTATACTAATTATTTGTTTAATAACTCTCCTGCACTCGGTCTTTTTTATTTAATTACCTCCCTGTCGTTACATAATGCTGACCTGACACATTTTCCGTTAAACAAATTTCGCCACATCAGCGTCAGATCAGCATTCTGACCAATCAAAACAATGTCATTTTTATAACAACAAAACGACGTCGTTTTCATGGTATTGTTTTTTCCCTAAATACATCGCCGTTTTAATGGTAATTTTGTCATATTTAATAAAAAAATAAAAATTTCACTCCAAAATTTTTCATAATTGAATTATTATTAAAGGTCAAGAGTACATTTTAACAGGTTATACCCACGGAAAAAAAAAACTAGGTATAATCTTGTGAGTTTTTCAATAAGAGTAAAATGGTCATTTTTTTCATATTTAAGGAAAAAATTGAAATTTCACTCTAAAGAATTTTATAATTTAATTTTAAAATTACATGGTCTATTTTATCAAGTTTATACCAGTAGAAAAAAATCTACCTATAAATTAATTTGATAGATATATAGATTATGTGGCTTTTCATATTCTTTAAATTGAATGTTTTCAAATTTCATAACTTATATCATAAATTCTAATTAAATAAATTAATTAGTTTTAAATTAATTCAATTCAATAATACAATCCAAAAAAATTTAACGTATTTAATCAATAAGTAATTATTATTTATTATTGGAATACTTACCGGGCATGGGGTGTCATGTGTCAAGCTCTAAGATACGAAATGAATAACACATGCTTCATGAAAAGGTTTTAAGGGTCCTACGTGGCTTTCTCTCAAACCACCGTGAGAGTTTCACCACGTAGTTTTTATATTTATATAAATTTAGATTGTTTTCAAGAATTTATGTGTTCCATATGTACATATTAGAAGTCCTGGAGAAACTTATGTGAAGTTGTTATTCAAATTTAAAAGATGGAGTAATGTCTGGTGGCAGAAATGTAAAAAACTGCTTGGTCGCATGTTTGGAAGAAAATGCGTGTTAAATATGAACTCATACTAGCCACACAATCTCATAAAAAACTAGAAATGGATAACCATTCGTACAATTAAGAGATTTTTAAGAACTTGAAAAGCTACAGTTTTAGTCTCTATAGTTCTAAATAGTTGCTTGTTTCATCACCATGGCAGAAGAAAGCAAGAAGTAATTCATTCTCATTCCTCACCAATGAATCAAACTAACCTGTTCGAACCGCGAACAAAGAGAATAGAGACGATTAATTAGCACAGATTTTTTTTCCTGACGATCAATTTGGTAAACTTGTGTTGCAGGTATGCAGTGGTTACAGGGTCAAACAAAGGGATTGGGTATGAAATCTGCAGGCAGTTGGCAAGTAAAGGGATTGTGGTGATCTTCACCGCCAGAGATGAGAAGAGAGGACTGGAAGCTTTTAACAAACTCAAGCAAGAGACTGGTTTATCTGATTTTCTTGTTTTCCATCAGCTTGATGTCGCTGACATTTCCAGCATCGATTCACTTGCCGATTTCATCAAATCCCAGTTCGGGAAGCTTGATATATTGGTACCTTTAGACCAAAATTACTTCCATTCTTTTTCACTTTCTTGCTTCTCCGTCTATCTTCTTTAAGCAAATGATTTTGTTGGTTTTCATCGTAAAGATTTGAATTCTTTCATTTTGCGTTGGAACTCTTTACAGGTCAATAATGCAGCGGTTGCAGGGGCTATCACCGATGGGGAATTTTGGAAAAGAAGTGCTGGGGTTATTGAGGTCATCGGCGATATAAAAGCTAGCAAAAATGCGGTTTTCCAGGTTTTGTTTAGAATTCTTATATACAAGATAACATTTTGTCAGGTCAGGACGGTCAAATTTATTTCCATTGTTGCAGGAATTTGCACGGACCGATTGGAGTGGAGTATTATTAACTCAAACTTATGAGTTAGCTGAAGAATGCATAGAAATAAACTATTACGGTACTAAAAGAACAGCTGAAGCATTTATCCCCTTACTCCAATTGTCAGATTCACCAAGGATTATTAACGTTTCCTCCTCCGCGGGGAAGTTGAGGGTAAACAATGCAACACTTGACTTGTATTATGTATGGAAACTAAGAATATGTCTCTATAATATTGTCTTGTGATTTGTTTCAGAACTTTCCAAATGGATGGGTTGAAAAAGTGTTGGGTGATGCTGAAAACCTGACAGAAGAGAGAGTGGACTGGGTTTTAAGCCAGTATCTGCAAGATTTTAAAGAGGGTTCTTTAGAATCCAAGAACTGCTGGCCTTCTGTCTTGTCTGCCTATACAATCTCTAAGGCAGCCATGAATGCGTACACGCGAATCCTGGCGAAGAAGTACACATCTTTCTGCATCAACTGTGTCTGTCCTGGTTATGTCAGAACAGATATAACCTTCCATACTGGCAATTTTTCTGCTGAAGAAGGCGGCGAGAGTGCAGTGAGGTTGGCGCTGTTGCCTACCGGTGGTCATTCCGGTTTGTTCTTTGTTCGCAATGAGGAAGCACCGTTTTGATCGCATTCCATGTATCTCCCTATATAAATTGTAGCAGAAGTTTATACCATTAAGATTATTTTTTCTATAAAAAATATATATATTAAACCACATGTAATTTTCTAATATTATTCTATATTTGGCTTCATTGATGGTGCCCTGTTTTGCATTGTATTGTTGCATGATTAATAATTTCACTTCCCACTTTCTGAAAAGCTCCAAAGTCTGAAAAGCTGGAATCCAAAGTCTAAGAAGTCATGGTCTCACCCAACGTCTGCTTCATCATCTTTCCTTCTCCTACTGTTTGTTTTCCTGTACACTCCCATCTCCACAATCCTGTCCTTTGTGAACCAAGAAGCCATTCCAGCCATTGACCTGAAAATGATCCTGCAAAGCAGGAGGAGATATACAAGTTTCTAATTTTATATTCTTAGCTATTTGACAAGAAAAAGTTGTAGAAGAATCTTATTTTCCTTGGTTTTGTTTCTTATTAAATTTTCATAACTTATTAGAAAAAATAAAAGAAAAAAATTAACAATTGGTTAAACTATTAAGTCGGTCTAATGATAAGGGGTAAACATTCAAATCCGTCTATGAAAATAAAAATATGCGGTTGATATGAATGATTCGTCGTTCTTACCTTTTAAATAAGAGTTCATTGATTCGATTATGGAAATATAAACAAAATTAATATTAATTCAATGATTTAAAGATACATTTAAATTACCAGCTTCACAAATTTTTTTTCAAATTTTTTTTTTACCGCGCCGAAGTTATTCTTTTAAGTTAAACTATAATAATATTATAATGTGAAGTCCAAGGTTAAAACCATCTATCAATTTCTATAATTGTGCGGTACAAACTTTTAATTTTGGGTATAATAAAAAAAAAGCCATATGGATCAAAATCCTCCAGTTTGTTCGAGGTGGGTTGGGCCGCAATATTAGAAGATATGATCTCTTTAGGCCCAATCTCAAACATTAATGAATTATGAATTTCTCATTGCTTCCGTTGATGTCCGTGATTTCTTCAAACGCCATGAACTCGATGGGGGACAGTTGCAGAAGTTGAAGGTAACCTCGAGAACTGTTTTTATACTATCATATAGTATATTTTATATCATGCGGTTATTAAATTTCATATATATATTTTTTTAATTTGAGGTTTGTTATATGAATATAAAATTGAAGAATGTGTTATCATTATAAATAGTTTGTATAAAATTTGAGGTTTTTAATTTATAGTACTATTAGTAAAATTTATTTTTCAATTAAATGAATTGAGTGAATTTTTTCTTTATATTTAAAAAAATGATCCATAACTTCAATTAGAAAAATAGAATATTTAACCCTTGGAATGTACAAATTGTTATTTTTATTTTTATTTTAAATCTTAATTGAATTTTTTACATTCTAACCCATCACATTCCATATTTCAATATTATAACACTTTAAATTATAGTCATTTATATTGTAACTATATTTATACTTAAATTGATCTTACCAAGATTTTAGTAGATTTTTTACTTGTTTTGTATACATATAGCTCAATATATTAACATAAAGACAATCATTTAGTTTTAATTAAATTAACTATCTAGTCTTTTAAATATCATTTGGGAATTTATTTAACAAAACTTTAGTAGTCATATATATATATTTTACTTATTAAAGAAAAAATTTCACTGTGTGGCGCGATATCCTCCCACCCCTCTATTTATTCCCCATGTTCATTTATTTATTTGTATTTTATTTTGTCATCACCTTTTTCTTCTTTTTTTATCTCTTTGATTATTCATTTTTTTTATTTTTATTTACCTAAGTATTAAATTAAAATTACTCATTTTAAACAATTTAACGGTTTAGCTATTCCAACATCACTATTCATTTATGTAACTATTTTTCTTACACCATGACTTTAGTAATTAATATTTTTCCCTATTTAAATAGATAGTTACTGTTTAATGGGCTTCATTTTCCTCCATTTATTTTTCTCATTTTCATTGTTCATTTATTAGTATATTTTTCTAAAATTTTCTCATTTCTCATTTCTTTTCTAGTTCTTTAATTCTTTGATAATATGTATTTTGTATACGTTTTTCCATCTCTTTTCTGTCCATTTTATATTCGGATGCTACTCCTATTAATTAGGAAGAAATGGTGGATGAAAAACAAATGAAAAGAAAGAAGTGGAGGAAATGGTGGAGAAATAAACAAAGAGAAAATGTGACACATCTAGCATTCTATACATTTCAAACCATCCCATCCAATGCTCGGAAGAGCAAAGCTTGAGTAGGAACCAAATGTGAGGCAAAAATATTAGTTAGAGTGTGTATAGTAAAATATTAGTAGTATGCGTGTAGTAAAATAAATAATAGAGTGTGTATGTTTTCGAAGAAAAATCGATGCTCGTGATCCCGGGTTTTATCCTTCTTCTCTTTAATATTATTTACGTTTTTATTTTCATCTATTTCTTGTTTATTTGATTATAAGCATGAGTAGGTAATTTTTTTATTCTTAGTAAAAATCATTGAAGGTTGCGTAATGTTAATTATGAGGTCTAATCGTTCTTAATAAATTCCACAATTTGTATTCACTTGTTTATTATTTGTTTGTTAATTTATCTAAGTCTAATTAAAGGATTAGCTCCCCTATAATTGTACTTAAAAAATTATTGTCATTCTTATAGCCTAGCCAATATACAAAACTATTTGATAAAGTAGGCATTTAGTTCAGAGTCACTAAAAAATTAGTCCAATTTGACTAGAGTAAACAATTGATTAGGGTTAAAAACTTCGAGCGTACTGTTTATCTTACTCTATGTGTGCCTTTCCTCTTCATGGGCAGTTCGGCGAGGACTTTATAAGCGTACCTTAAGGACCCATGAATTGTCAAGGCCTCTCCATAAGCGTACCTTGGAGTTGTTTCTCTTACGAAGGAAAGTAGGAGACCTAAGCGTACCTGGTTTCTATAGCACATATATAAATTTGGAATAAAATATCTTTGTATCAATGATCAATTAACCGTAATCGCAACTGGAGATAGATCTTTACTAGGAAATTTTCTCATCTTAATTTAATATTATTATTTATTGCTGTTTTTTACTAATTTTCTTAGTAGTTAATTAATTCTCAAAAAAATCAAAACCCCCCTTATGTTTATTTATATTATTTTATTTTATATCCGGTCTTTATTTAGTTTACGTCTTCACCATTCTCTGTGGATCGAACTTCTTATCACTAACTTCAATTTATTTTGCAGCTGGTGATAAGTTGTATTTATTTTTTACGATCTTGACAACCGATTATTCTTCTCTTTCACTTTATCTTTTACCTATTATAGACATAATTAAGTTACATTAAAAAATATTTTACTACTTCAACAATATAAAAAAATCACCTAACCTTTTAAATATGACTAAACATATGTCTAACATTTTAATTTTTTTAGTATTTTTTAAAAATTCTCTTGTAGCATGACTATAGTAGTAATATATATTTGGCTAAACTACCCTATATCATTTTGCGTTTGTAAAACTAATCCAAATAGCATCCCGCATTAAGGAACTCCTTTTATTTACTCTCGTATTTGTTCGGATTGACTTAATTAAGCCTCTAATTTCAATCGACTTTATTTTTTTCTCCATAAAATATATATCATGCCACATGGAATTTTCTAATATTATTCTATTTTTGGCTTTACAGATGGTGCATTGTATTGCTGCGTGGTTGATAATAGCGTTGTTTGTAAAAGTTGTAAAAATATTTGGCTTTAATATTTTTTAAAGTGCTATGAAATTTTAAAATGACTAAAAGTGGAATAAAAACTACTATTATTTTAGAAAAAGTTAGGTATATATTAATTTTTTTTGTGATAGTATTATTTTTTTCATACGAACAATAAAAAATCTATAAATATTAAAATTCGACTATAATTTTAATAACTTAAGAACTAAATAACAAAAATTAATTTGTTTATTTTTATGCATACTTAATGTTATTAAAAAAATTAAATTAATTACTTCAACGAGGAGAATGCATTATATACTATTTTACTATTTATAATTATATGTTTTAAATTTCATTTGTTAGTATGCATTTTTTTTATAATTTATATTATAATTATAATCTCTAACCATTTATATTTTTTTTAAACTATTTTCACATTTGTACTTTTTATAAAATAATTTATCAATTTTTAATTTTTAATTCTATGATATTGACTTGAGTTATCTGCTGGTGGTGAGTTTTATATGTTTTTTTATAAATGTTGCTCTTTTATTACGATATGAGCTTATGTGGAAAAAAAATAAAAGAATCGTTGATTTGGTATTCTTCTCGTATTGATCAACTTGGCAGCTGATGAGATACTAGCATATGACTCAATTTGCTGACATGACATCACCACAATAAAATACTTTTTCACTTTCGACTTTCGTATATATGGAGAAGATTTGTAAATTATATCAATTTTTTAATAAATAAATTCTTAATATCCATTGATTAACTGCAGTATAGACAACGACAGTTATTTAAACATTTCAGAAATTAAGTTATTTAAAAAGCTACTGACATGAGGAAGTTAGTCAACCTGCTTTTGCTTGATATTAGAGACACTACATTGCAAGAAATGCCACCTCACATGGGTGAATTGACAAAACTTTAGAAGTTGAGCGATTTTATTGTGGGAGAACAGAATCAAAGGGGGTCTAACTCTAGCATTAATGAGTTGGGGAAACTTTGCAATTTACGAGGAAGTCTTTTTATTCGTGGTCTGCAAAATGTGGTGAATGCTGGAGATGCGAAGGAAGCAAAGTTGGGTAAGAAACATGTAGAGGAGTTGGGGTTGGAATGGGTTGATGAAGAAGAAAACGGTAACTGCTAATTGCATGAAAAACAAGTTCTTGTAGAGTTAGTCCCTCATAGGGACTTGAAAAATCTCTCCATTTCTGGTTATGGGGGTGAAAGATTTGTAGATTGGGTGGGGGACTCTTCTTTTTCAAGCATGGAATCCTTGGGATTGTATAGATGTAAAATCAGGTCTTTACCATCACTTTGGCAGTTGGCATGTTTGGAGAGCTTAGCATTCATGACTGTAGTAGAATCACAAGCATTGGTTCTGAGTTACATGTCATGAAGAAGCTCAAGCATTTAAGTTTCTATAACATGCGAGAATGGTTTGAATGGATCTCAGATGGTGATGATAGTGACACTAACTTCCCTCTCCTCCAAGACCTTCACATGTACTGTTGTCCAAAGCTAAAGAAAACCCTGCCCGGTCACCTTCCCTCTATAACTGAAATTTGGATTTCTTCATGTGAACAGGTTGAGATGGATTCTGCAAAGGACGATCACCTAATTGCTCCTCCAATTTGGCATCTCTTACTTTGGAAAACTGCCCAAATTTGAAGGTGTTGCCTGAGAAATGCTCCAATTTGGAAAAATTGTGGATTGATAGTTGTCCAGAAATTGAGTCTTTTGCTACGACTCTACGGGTGAATCTGGGAGGCTCCAACTCCAAATTACTAAGATCTTATAGTACGGGATTGTAAGAAACTTTTCTCAAGACGGTATGAGTGGGGTCTGGAAATGCTTCCTTCCCTCTTAAGTCTCAGAATTGGCGGCGGTTGTGATGAGGTGGTGGAAGAATCCTTCCCTAAGAAGACGCTGCTGCCCTCCACTCTTACCTCTCTTTATATCGAAGAGTTTCCAAATCTGAAATCTCTATACTACGAGGGGCTTCAACACGCATTAGCAGTAGGTTTTTCTGTTTCACGTTATACCGTTCGTAATCGTGAGATGTGAAAACAGACCAAAATCCTCAAGTTTAAAGATGAAACCAAAAACAGAATCAATACAGGATCCTCAAATGTATCTCACTAATTTTTCAGATTCGAGAAGATGCACTACTGATTTGTCACTGAATTCTCTTCTATCCCTATAAAATTCTACACGCGTTCTACATTTTGTCTCCTCTTGGATTCGTTGGTTGAGGTTTAGAGGCCACTGTAATTGCAATGGCACCCGTATCAGCTCTGGCGAAGTACAAGCTAATGTTCTTAGGTGATCAATCAGTGGGCAAAACCAGCATCATCACTCGCTTCATGTACGACAACACTTACCAGGTAAATTAGCTAACAGAGACCCAGATCTTTGCTTATGCGTGCGCTTGAGATCGGTTCAATAAGTTAGTGATCTTTGCAGTGATTTATCTTTGCTTGATTTTAAGAATTAGTAGGAGTATTACATTTTCTTTCTTGCGTTATGGTTTGTTTATGTATGGTTGAGTTATGCTTGTGATGGGATTTTTGGGTTTTGAAGGAAGTGAATGTATGAGGTAAAGTAGAGAACTTGATGTGTAATGTAGATTATGTAACCTACTTAACTTGAGAATATTTGTTCAAGAGTAGCTGGGATCTGTTTCATTTTGTTGAGGAGAATTAGTATGAAAGGAAATCAAGACCTTTTAGATTGCTCTCATGATTTCCTTTTTTCTCTAGTCAGCACAACCTTTTGGGTTGCGATATCAACTGCGTCGGAGGGAAAGCAATGGGTTTAATTGAAATCTGGGGAAATTTTAGTGGCTTAGTCTTGTTAGACAATATTCTGTGGGCAATAGCATTGAAAATGAATGAAAGAACCAATGTAACAAAAGAACTTTTCCGGTGAGACATCTAAAGTTCGAGGATTAAAAGATTTCAAGAAAAAAGTCACCGTTTGATTAATTCTTAAACAGTCTAATAATAGCCTAATTGAGACTCTAAAGGAAGTGTGGGTTTTTTTTTCTTTGTAATTGGTATACCTTGTCAGTTTTGGGTGAAAACTTCTAGTGTGATGATTTGATCCTTAGTTCTGCTCTCTTTCTAGTTCTACCCAGTGAATATGCTGCTTTCCTATTACTTCAACTCTGATTGAGCTATTCCTTACCCTGAAAATGGCCATAACATGAGTTCTACTTGGTTGGAAGCTCTTGTTGGCTATGAATTGAAAAGAAAAGGAAAAAGAAAAAGATCCTTTTAATCTCTGATTTCCCAGTTGCCAATTTTTCTGTAAGCTAACTTGATTCATTTTATGACCAGGCTACAATCGGTATTGATTTTCTGTCAAAAACCATGTACCTTGAAGATCGAACTGTTCGTTTGCAGTTGTGGTTAGTTCATTCACCTTATAAATATAACACCTTTTATACAGCTTTTATTCTTTATTTCCTGTGTCTCTAGATATGTAACTTTGTATAAAGTTTAGGTGCATGAATCTTACAATCAACAATGAACTGTTAATTCTGAAAAAAAGAAAAAGAAAACCAACTCTGAGCTATTGATTGGTTGCATCTCTCCAGTTAACCGTGTGAAGAGTTGACCACCGATGATGATTTCCACGATGATGCCTGTATTATGAATAATTTTATTTTATAAAAAGTACTAAATTTTGATTTATGTACTATAGTGACAATTAATAATATAACTAATTCTTTTAAAATATATATTTTTTTTAAAATAAAAAAATAATTAGGAACGAAAAATGATACTAATATATGTAAAAAAATAGAAATAAGATAAATTAGGAGGAAAATGGAAGGGATTCATGGTTTGATTTATGAAAGTTATTTTTATTACGAAAAATCTAAAATATAATGTGACAATGAATTGAAAAAACAAAAGCGGAAAAGACGGGGAAAAGAAGAAGACAGTGAATAAACAATAATGCTGTTTTTTCACGCTCCAAAGTCTGAAAAGTCTTGGTCTCACTCTGACCAGTCACCACTACTCTGCTTCTTCATCATTTATCTCCACAATCCTGTCCT
Organism: Viola odorata; assembly: GCA_963691705.1. Lineage (NCBI taxonomy): Eukaryota > Viridiplantae > Streptophyta > Magnoliopsida > Malpighiales > Violaceae > Viola > Viola odorata. Next base: position 7,257,467 of record OY829544.1, read on the forward strand.
TTGTTAATTTTTCTTTTTTTGTCTTTTCCAGATTTGATCACGCTACATTATGCATCAATCACTTTCATCTCATATACTCATACTGTACTGTTTTTAATATTTTTTATAATATTTTTCATTTTTAATTATGTTAGAAAAATTACTAATATAACTTTTTATATATGTGTTCAAAAGTTATTTAATAATTATTTAATAGAAGACAGCTGTTTTTTGGCTACCCACTTTCACTAACGCTCCAGTCCAAAGTCTAAAAAGTCTTGGTCTCACCCACTGCTCTGCTTCATTTTTTCTTCTCCTACTGTTTCTTTTCCTTCACACTCCCATCTCCACAATCCTGTCCTTTGTCAACCAAGAACCCATCCCAGCTTTCTAGCCATGGCCGACCTGGCTTTTGCAATCCTCTCCCCTTTCATTAGCCCTTTGATTCAGAAGATGGCTTCCGTTGATGTCTATGATTTCTTCAAACGCCATGAACTCGACCAGGGACAGTTGGAGGATTTGAAGATAACCTTGAATACTGTTGCCAAGGTTGTTGCTGACGCGGAGGAGAAGCAGTTTACTGATCCTCATGTCCGAGCATGGCTAGATGATCTCAAAGATGCTGCCTTTAGAGCTGATGATTTCTTGGATGAGGTTGCTTACGAAGCTCTCAAATTGAAGATCGAAAGTCGTGGTGCCCAGACCAGTGCAGATGCTGAGGTGCAGACTCGTACTTGCGCGGGTCAGGTGCGCAAATTTCTCCCTTGTTTTAATCTTTGTAGAAAAGGGATGAATATAGGAGAGATGGAACCTAGATTGCAAAGAATTCATCAATCTCTGGAACTTCTAGTTAAACAAATGGGTCCTCTTGGTTTGGAGAAGAAAAATAGTACTGGAGAAGGAAATTCACTACCAACAACATCTCTGGTTGATGCTTCAGATGTTTATGGAAGAGATGGTGATAAGGAACGCTTAGTGGAGTTGTTGCGATCGGACGATGGAAATGGTAAGAATGTTGGAGTTGTTCTGATAGTTGGTATGGGTGGGTTGGGCAAAACCACTCTTGCTCAGTTGGTCAAAAAGGACGACAGGGTCCAGCAGTGCTTTGATGTTAGAGCATGGGTATATGTTCCAAAAGAGTTGGACGTTTTCCGTGTCACGCGAGATATTATGAAGGAGGTTGGGTTGGGGGGTGGTATTGATAATATGACTGCAAATCAAATGCATTGTGAGTTAGAGAAAAAGCTTGGTGGGAATAAAGTTTTGCTTGTTCTAGATGATGTTTGGTATGCTACTCAAGGAGAATGGGATTCCTTGATGAAACCGTTCATGTCTGTGAAACAGGGAAGTAAAATCATTGTCACAACTCGTCATTCAAGTGTGGCGGGGGTCATGTCCTCTGTTACCACTCATCGTTTGGCAGAGTTAAGTGAAGGGGATTGTTGGCTTCTGTTTGCAAAACATGCATTTGACGGGAAAAGTTGGCATGAATATCCAGACTTAGAAAAGATTGGTAGGGAGATGGTGAAAAAGTGCAATGGCTTACCTTTAGCTGCAAAAGCAGTAGGAGGTGTCTTGCGCAACGAAAGATGTGTTCGGCGCTGGAGGAATATATTGAACAGCAATATTTGGGATTTACCAAACAGTGACATTCTTCCAGCTCTAAGATTGAGCTATTCTCATCTCCCATCATCTCTGAAGCAATGCTTTGCTTATTGTGCCATATTTCCTAAGAACTATAGATTTACAAAGGAGGAGTTGGTCCTTTTATGGATAGCAGAGGATTTTATAGCCTCATCAGGGAGAGAGGAGAATATGGAGACAGGAGACAGATACTTTGAAGATCTTGTATCCAGATCTTTTCTTCAGCAACAAAGTAATTTTCGTGGCGAAACAATTTTCACCATGCACGATCTCATGAATGATTTGGCTACACTTGTATCAAGAGAATTTTGTTCCAGGCTAGAGGGTATCAATTTGCTCAAGGCAACCCAACGTACTCGCTATGCATCATGCCAAACTCATTATGAAATGGACAGAGACACATTTATTCTTGACAGTCCACACTCTTTGCGTACCCTTTTTTTTTCGGGAGATAGGTGGCCCCTCTTGAGAGTTGGCAATGAAGCATGGCAAATATTATTATTGGCGCTTGAGAGCTTAAGAGTGTTGCGTATATCCTATGGTGTTAGACTCCTTGAGTTACCAGATTCAATTGGCATCCTGAAGCATTTACGATTCTTGAGCCTTCTTGGTCAATCAGATATCGAGCAACTGCCAGAATCTATATGCAATTTGTATAATATGCAGATTTTAATACTGAGGGAATGCAGGAGTCTCACTAAGTTGCCCAATGACATGAGGAAGTTAGTCAACCTGCTTTTGCTTGATATCAGAGACACTACATTACACGAAATGCCACCTCACATGGGTGAACTGACAAAACTTCAGAAGTTGAGCGATTTTGTTGTGGGAAAACAGAAACAAAGGGGGTCTAACTCTAGCATTAATGAGTTGGGGAAACTTTGCAATTTACGAGGAAGTCTTTCTATTCGTGGTCTTCAAAATGTGGTGGATGCTGGAGATGCGAAGAAAGCAAATTTGAAGGGTAAGCAACATGTAGAGGAGTTGGGGTTGGAATGGGTTGATGAAGAAGAAAACGGTAACTGCTCATTGCATCAAGAACAAGTTCTTGTAGAGTTAGTCCCTCATAGGGACTTGAAAATTCTCTCCATTTCTGGTTATGGGGGTGAAAGATTTGTAGATTGGGTGGGGGACTCTTCTTTCTCATGCATAGAATCCTTGGGATTGTATAGATGTAAAATCAGGTCTTTACCACCACTTTGGCAGTTAGGATGTTTGGAGAAGCTTAGCATTCATGACTGTAGTAGAATCACGAGCATTGGTTCTGAGTTATATTTTACGAAGAAACTTAAGTATTTAAGTTTTTATAACATGCGAGAATGGTGTGAGTGGATCTCAGATGGTGATGATAGTGACACTAATTTCCCTCTCCTCCAAGAGCTTCACGTGTCCTGTTGTCCAAAGCTAAAGAAGGCCCTGCCAGGTCACCTTCCCTATGTAACTGAAATTCGCATTGATTCATGTGAACAACTTGAGATGGAGTGCTTCCAATTGGAGTGCTTCCCCAAGCTAGAAGAACTCGGAATCAAAGGTTGCCCAAAATTAGTATCCTTCTGCAAAGGGCGATCACCTAATTGCTCCTCCAATTTGGCATATCTTCTGTTGGAAAACTGCCCAAATTTGAAGGTGTTGCCTGAGAATTGCTCCAATTTGGAAACATTGGGGATTGTTAGTTGTCCAGAAATTGAGTCTTTTGCTACGACTCTGAATCTGGGCGGCTCCAACTCCAAATTACGAAACCTTATAGTATGGAATTGCAAAAAAAAATTCTCAAGACGGCATGAGTGGGGTCTGGAAATGCTTCCTTCCCTCTTAAGTCTCAGAATTGGCGGCGGTTGCGATGAGGTGGTGGAAGAATCCTTCCCTGAGAAGACGCTGCTGCCCTCCACTCTTACCTCTCTTTATATCGAAGATTTTCCAAATCTGAAATCTCTAAACTACGAGGGGCTTCAACACCTCACTTCTCTTAGAAAGTTGGAGATCGCGTATTGCCCAAAACTCCAGTCCCTACTACTGCCCAATCAGAATCAGAAACTGCCCTCTTCACTCGCTTCCCTTTGGATGTGTGGATGCCCTTTGCTGAAAGGAAGATGTGAACCGGAGAAAGGGGAGGATTGGCCTAAGATTGCTCACATCCCCACCATCGAAATAGATTACCATGATGTCCGTACTTCCAAGTGATTATGATGAATAGATGAGGTAGCGTGGTTTTGTTGGAACATAGAGATCCCGGAGTACAAGTATGAATTGATGAGTTCGTTCTTGTTGGCTTTGGAATTGAATTTGTTAATGATGGAAGTTAGTGGTGTTTCTTTGTGAACAGCAGACTTTGTCTATATTTCTAAAAGAATGTACAAATTATACTTTTAACGTGATTTTATCATTACTATATTTTTTTTTTGTCTTCACGGTGCTAATTTTTTTTTTTGGTCTTTTCCAGATTTGTTCACGGTACATTATAGGTTTTTCTAAAACTTTTTTTTAAAAAAATTAACCATGAATCACTTTCATCTCATACTGTACTGTTTTTAATAATTTTAATAGAAAAATTACTAATATAACTTTTTATAAATATGTTTTAAGAAATTATTGTAATAATTTATCAAGGACATAATATTATTTAGCATACTACAAAAAGTTATAATTAAGTTTCTTACTTTAGGAAGTATAGACGCTGATATAGACATCGAACTATACATACACCGATACGGAAAAAATAATGTATTTACTATTAAGCATTTTTTATTTTTTTAAAAGTTTGAACCACAAATATCATTGAACCCAAGGAGATAATATTAATTATGTTCGCACCGAGTTAGAGCGTTAAGAGATAGAGTGTCCCGACATTTAAATTGTACACAAAAATTTCTTCTTTTGAGATGAGAGTATCTAACCACGTATACCGACCACTCGTTTATAAAATAGCTATATTTTGAATAAATAGTGGGAACTAAAAAAGTATTAAGCGGAGATGAGGCAAATAGCTAATCAGATTTAAAATTATCCTAAAAATTACATGAAATTATAGCATAATAGGTTAGTACATGTTTTTTTTATAAAACTAGGTAGTTTGGGAACGTACGTTACACGTGCGATAATTTTTTATATGAAATTAAATTATTTTTTTAGATCTTGTTTTGAAAACCAACCATATAAATTGTTAAGCATACTAATAATAATTATTAATAAATAGAAAACCCAATATGTTATTAAAATGTCAATATTTAGTGTGACCGTAACAAAAAAACATTCTTTTTCTAAATTGTGAAAATTTTACATGTTTAATTAAATAAATACTATAAGAATGAAAAATTCAAAATATTAATAGGAAAAATTAACATCAAACGCACAAAAAAAATAATTATAAAAAAATAATACATCAATTTTAATTATAGAGTTAGCGAATGTTTGAGAAAATGAAAAGTATTTATATAGACGACTGTCAAAATTGTCATTCGTCTACTTTATTCACGAAGAAAATTGTCAAAAATAATTTCATAGGAAGATAATTTTGGTATTTAACATATTTTGGTTCTTCAATAAATTATCTTTCTCTTTTATATTTTAGCATTTCAATTATTAAATTATTTAAATAATTTTTTTGTTAATTATAATTCAATATTATGATGTGAATATTTTATAATAGAAAATCACCATCTTTCATTTTTCATACTATTAAAAAAATATTTAATATAATTTAAAGTCTAAAGAATTAATTTAATATATACTCGATATTTATAACTTTAATATTAACTCATTTTGAAGAAGTTAGTGCTAGGGTTTATGATAGCAAGCAGGCTGAGAGCTCAGGCATAAACATAAAGCCCAAGACCAAGCCCAAGGTTAATCAAAACTGGGCCAAGCACGGCCCTATCGTTATGCGCTTTCTTACTCTTGTTCTATAAGTAGTGTTTAATTATTATAATTAGCATTAAAACAACAAAATCAGGAAGAAATGGCAGAAATAATTTTGGTGAAGATGAGAGGATTAACCATCAACATCTCTAAGCAACACCATCGTATCTTCTTGCCTCGCTTCATCTCCTCCACTCAAGTATTTAATTACTGCTCATCCCTTTTTTATTTTCTGCCATCTTTGTTCTTAATTTTATCTAATTTTATAAAACTGCAAATGTGTGAGTAACGAGTTATATTACGTACCTGCAGGAAAAGAATAATTATAATAATGGCGGAGAAGGAAATAGCAGGTCATATGGGAGAGAGGATGGTGAGGATGGTCGACGAGATTGTTTTCAAGAGATGATGCAGCAAAAGAAGCGCAAGAAGGATTAGAGAGGAAGTATAACAGCAGCAGCAGGAACAATCATGAGGAGGAGGACTCAATTGTTGAAGAAGTTCATAAAATTGATGGCCCAGTTGATCCAGTCGAATACAGAAATATTGAGCCCAACATTGTAGAAGAAACCCAACTAATTTTGGGCCCATGGCCCGGCCTAACTCTTTTTTCTCCTCTGTTTTTATAGCTCACTTATACTTTTTATCAGAGTTATCGGGATCGAATCGGATATTGAAATGTTCGAGTTTTTAAGTTAAAAGTTATATGGTTCAATCATGTTCAATTGGAATTGACTACTGGTTAACTATTGATCGTATCGCCTTGAGTTTGGGTTATTACTTATTAGTTTATCGGTGAAATATATAGGTTTGGTTTTTGTGAAGTTGAAAGAATAAAATATCGAGTTTGAATTTTCTTGTCTTTCATGGAGATGGTATTATCATAATCTATCTGTGAAGAAGTCATGGAGGGATGCCTCTGTTTCCCCGAGGGGCGCAAATGGTTGGGGGTCCTAGTTGGATGCCATTCTGCAGAGCGTTTTGTTTGGTGTTGGGGTAGGTGAGCCTGGATCTCAAGGTAGACTCACTTAATGATCTCAGACTCTCAACGAGAGCACCAATATGATAATCTAGGATATGGGGTGAGGGTTAAATGGTAAAGTGTTTGATGAGGTAGATCTATGATGGCTGCATGGGTCCCTCTGTCAGGTTCAGCTTGCCACGTGGTACCTGAAAAGCACCGGAGGAGGCCTCCGGCGTAAAGGCTCCGACAGTCAAATTAGTACGAGTGATGTATGAACAATGAAGGATCTTAGTGAGCAGTACGGTTGGAATGCTTACCTCCCATTCGTGGGGGGGTATTTATAGTCATTTTCCTCTTAAGTCGGTGGGACACGTGTCGCCCAACGACACCTCTTGCCACCGTTAGACCATAGGTTGGCCGTTTGACCCCAAAAGCGCACAGGGCGATCTTTTGACTGCCACGTTGGTCGTGGTCCCCCGGGGGAGGTTTATAATGCCCTTATGACCTGATTATGTATTATCAATAGTCATTTTTTTAAATTTTATTATTATTAATTTCCACGTCAAAACATTCCTTTCTATTCATCATCACTTTCATTTCCCAACACCATTAATCTTTGAACCCATCTCCTCCACTCCCCGACATAGGTTTATTATGAATAGATGAGGTAGCGTGGTCTTCTGCCAACTTCCAGATTCCGGACTAATTATTAATTGAAGCATCAGTTGTTAATGTGACATTTTTGCCTTTGCAATTTAATTTGTTAATGATCGGAGAGTTTACACTTAGTTATGATTGAGTTCTATGACTGAGTTCTGAGTAGGGGTGGTAATATGGGACGGACGGATGGACGTTCATGGAGTAATCCTATTTGTCCAATAAATAATTTGGACAGACTTGTTCAAGTCCATTTAATAAGCGGACGGACCAGACCCATGTTCCCGTCCAACAATAATTTTTATCTGGAACTTAATTTTTTTTTAAATTAAATAATAAACGAACAGATGGGAACCCGTCGGGTTTGTCCCGTCTGTCCATGTATATAGCTGGACAGATCTGACTCAGTCCGTTTATTAAATGGGACAAAAAATATTGTCCATATCCCATCTAAACTTGGACGGATGGACAGGTTATATGAACAAGTGTCCATATTGCCACCCGTAGTTGTGAGAGTGAGTGACCATCATCAACTATTTGCTGTTGGAAATTACGGCTCTTTATCGACAGCAAATTTTGTGAATTATTATGTATTCCTTCCTAACCACTAACACTTCTCAAGAATACGATATATACTAACTAATTAAATCACAATCTGATATATTATCGGTTTATTTTAGTTTCTAGCCACAATTATATTTACCTGCACTGATTCATTCCTGCCTATACAAAGTACATTTTTCTATATAAAAAAAATAGAAAGTACACCAATATCTTTCAAACCAAAAAAAAAATACTACTTTCTGTAATAAATTACACAGAGAAAAAAAAAATTAGAAAGGGGTGTACTGTATAATTTCTTAAATATTTTTAAAAAATAGATAAGGTGATTTCTATTAGCGATCAAATTTGTTTAAAAATGAATTCAGTATATTTATGAAGATGATGGCGTTGATGTAGAAAGAATGGATTTTTATTTTTATTTTCTAATTTATTGGTTTTTTTTTATAAATATTCATAAAATTAGTTTCTGGATATATGTAGAATAAAATAATAATTTACTAAAATAAAACAAATTACATGGCCATGTATTAACAGAGTTTAAAATATTATTTTCGGACGAGTCTAAGAGTCCGTTATGACTCTAAAAATCATTAAAGATTTATTATAATAATTTCGGTTGAATTCAGGGTACAAAATATCATTAACTTAATAGTAATATACAATTAATGGCAGAGGTAGATTTAAGCTGGATTTTTTTCAATTTGTGCATGTTAAATTAAACCATTAACAATAACACTGATGTGACATAGTAGAACAAGTAGGTTCCCCAATCCATATCACAAGTGAAGAACATAATCATCAGATATACTGAAGAACAGAACTCGACTGTAACTCCTCTTCCTATGTCTGTATGTCAACACATCCGATCCTACCTTAAAATAGCCAAACAGCTAAGAAAAAGTAAACATAGAATTATTAACCAATCAAAATTAACTAAAAATTATTAACCAATCAGAAAGTGTAAATTAATAATAAAAGAAAAAATGACCATATCTAAACTAAATTTTCTCTTCCTCTCTCTCTCTATAGAAATTGGCGCTCCGCATCTGCCACCAACTCACCAAGAAGAAGCTTCCTTTACTTGTCTCAGGTTCCTCTCTAATATTCCTCCTTCTCTTTTCTTTAAATATTTAAAAGATTGAATCTTTTTACCATTTTTCGATAATATCTATCTCCTGTCTCAAAAGATAAATCTTTAATTGGTTCTTCTCTCTTTTTTGTTTGTGACAATAAAAAAGAAAGATGCGTCGGTCTTCAACAAAGAAAACGGGTCAATCCAATTCTACTGCTCCGATCACTTCTTCTGCTGCGGATCTTTTCCGCTCTGGTTAGTGGGTAACCCTTTTCATAATTTCTTTTTCTTATGCGGGTTCTGCTTTCAATCTTTTGGTTCGATTGGTGCTTGTATGTGTTGCAGCAGAACGGTATCAGCTGCTTGTGTTTATCTCTACTTAATTACTCCTTATCCACCTTGTTTTTTGGTGTGAAAAAAGATGGGTTTTGCTTATTTTTTCGATTGAGTGTAGAAAAATTGGAATGCACACCTTTTGTTCTGAAAAGTAAATACTAGGTTCAATTTTGAGTAGGAGTACTGATATTCTTCTTTTTTTGTTTGATTGTTTTCAATTAGTAGATTTTGCCTTTAAATTCTCAGTCTTTCAGTGTCTAGATTACTGTTTGTGGCACCCAAGGATTCTCTATAATCAACTATTGAATCCTCACATTGATTACTTAATCTTGCAATAAACATATATACACCAATATTCGTAAGGTGGGTATGAATCTTAATTTTGGTGTCTTCGACTTCCTCAGTTATTAGAGATGGAATCAGGCATTTTACATAAGCTTATTGAATTTTGGGCTCTTGATGTTTATTACCCTGCTAACCGGTACATTTATTTTTTTCATTGTTAGAGCCTCTGCATCTTTAACCCTGAAACTAAGAAATAGTGTGGGCACTTTTCTTGTGAAGAGTGAAGATGAGTCTGATGTATTCCTTTTTTAATGTTTCCTTAAAATTTTCACTAAGGTAATTACCCAGCTCTATCCTACCTCTTTTACAAGTTGAGAGAATGTATACTTGCAGTGGAGTTAGGCATCAAAACATGTCCTTTGTTTGGAAACATAATATTGTTGTATTTCACTTAAAGGTGGTAAAGATGAGGTTTTTTGTATAAAGGAGGTGCAAATGTTGTTGTTTTGGGAGAGGATGGTTTTTCCACCCTTTTATTCCTTATGTTAAATGAAAAATTTGGAATCTAGTAAATGGTGACGGGTTCATACAAGTCTTTACAGAATGCAAGGTGGTTATATGCCTTGGCTATCAAGATGCTTGTTGGTGAAGTAGACATTGGGTTTCAATTTTCTGGAAGTGATTAATTTCTTGAAATGTAAAGGGTAGTGGGTTCATACCGGTATTCTACAGAATGTGAAGTGCTTGTTTGTCTTGGGCTATTAATATGTTTTTATCAAATAGACATTGGCAGTTGTCACTTTGAGCCTTTCAATAAACTGGAAGCGATTCGTTCCTTTATTTGTTCTCCTAAGTCTCATATTTCCTGCCCGTTATGCAGCTTCAAGTAAAGCATCTTCGAAAGAGATGGAACGAATTGATAACCTATTTTATTTATATGCAAATAGGTCTTCTGCTATGATTGAGTAAGTTTTCTCTTTGAAATTTCAATTCGATTGTGATATTCATACTGTAATCTTATTTTTCAAAACTTAACTTGAACATTTTATTTTCATGTTAAGGAGATGAGAGATTGATTTGTTACATGATAATTAATAGATCATAGAATTTGTGTGCATAATTGAAAGGTAATTGAAAGAGTGCTTTCCTTAGGTGGGAGTGTGAAGTGAAAAGTGCGAGCATGAAAAAGTAATATATAAAACACAATATCAGGTTTACTCAATATCAACAAAGACATTACAGGAATTAAAGTAAGGAATTTTGACAAACCTATCGGGAAGGCTATTGGATAATGAAAACTGATGACCTACTGGCATTAGTGATTATTCAGACTTCTGATATTTTTCTTCTACGTTTTCTTGGGAGTGTGTGCATCCTCTTACTGGAGACTAGACCTTTCATTAATATGATACTGAAGCAAGAGTTGAAAAAGCTCTAGCTGAAGATTTGTAATCCTAACTTGGTTAGAATTATATTCTTCACTCCCATCTTTGAAGTGGCCACAACTAATACCTTCTTTGAGGACCAGGGTTTTCAGCAGTACTACCTCCTCATGATAATTCAATTTTTCTTTTGATAACACATTGATCCCTTATTTTTTTTAACAGCCCAGAAGGAATTGAAAGTCTATGTTAAGATATGGAAGTGGATCATACCGATGTTAGAATCTTGATGTTAGCCTGGTATGTTGACATGAAAAGGAATCAATAGATATTTTTTACTCCTTAAATGTTGGCTTTGTGATTATACATTGACCGTGATGTTACGACGCTTGTCAGGAAAATGAAAGCTGAAAAACAGGGATACTTTACCCTGGTAAGGATTATTACCTTTATATGCAAATTGATATGGTAAGAATTGTTTGCCTGTCTTGTTGCTTCTTTTCAAAGTGTATTCAATGAACTCGTCTTCACCATCTTATCTTTTGATTTGACACTTTTAGCAAGTTTCCAGAGAGTGCAGATTAATGATACTTAAAGTCCTTTATAAACATGTATTAAGAATTGACTTATTCTTCTTCCTCCGTTGTCTCAGTCTCATGGCTGTCTCAATTTGTTATTTAGAAGAAACACACAACCTTATGATGGCAGTGGCTTCCTTTTTATCTAATGGCTTCTGTTGTGTCAATGCCAATGCTATTGACACAAGGGCTGGTGGGCTGTTTCAGCTCTTCGAAAAGATTTCCATTTCTTCTTCTAGTTCTTCACCTTTATTGTTTAAATGTCAAAAGCCATTGGCATTGTATTGCCAACTGATTTCACATCCCAGGTCATCCCTTACAAGCTTTTATTGTTTTCAGGAGGAGTGGCGAAGAGGCCTCAAAGCATTGAGGGCAGATACTGTAAATAAATTAAAAGGGCCCTGCTGGAGTTAGAGAAGAGGTATAATGTAGAGAAGAGCCTGAGAATTTATAATTCAGTGTGTGATGCGGGTGCGCGCGTGCAAGTGTGTTTGTCTTAGTGTAAGTATAAGATGTATAGTGCCTATGCCAAAGAATTTAACAAGATGCGATCTTCTCTTATCCTCTTATAAGGTTAAAAGGCCATCAAACTTTGTGGATTTCTATTCGTTTGGGTTCCGGTATTGCTTGACAGGTATGAATCTATGGTGGATTGCAGTTGCACTTAATTCTTTCCCAGCTTAGTTGTGCTGATTTAAAACTGTTTCTCACTCTCGCCCTTTTCTTTTGGCTCAGAGGAGAATCAGAAGAGTATAGACATAGAGAGCATCTGCCAATTACTTGATCTTGTTTTAGGACCCCATTTCCGTGCCCAAGTTGATTACTTTATTGACTACCTCAAGGTGAGCAGCCATTTCCTCTAATGTTCCACTCTGGAATTTTACTACCTTGTTCTTAATGAGTTTTACCAATTTTTATTTATAACCACTTTCCTTATTGGATATAAAATTATTACCACACAGTGAAAATTTGAGCTGACCTGTTTTGTTCTACCAAAAAAAACAAATATGTAATTTTATCTTTAACCATTTGATGTTAAATACATATCAAAGAGTAGTTATCTAACCCTTTAACCATTTGTATGACTCTTTATTTTTAAAAAAATTGAATTTTTTTCTTGCATCATGACTTTAGCAATATATCTTTTCTCCCATATTTTTTATTTATTTTTTCTATTTTTTGAATGTTATTTTTATTTACATTTTAAATTATTTCCCGAAATGGTTTTATATCATCCATCAACAAAACTTTAATAGTAATTTTTGTCTTGTGACCATAATTATTTCCCGAAATGGTTTTATATCATCCATCAATTCTTTAGGTTATTAAATTTTATATATGTTTCTTTAAAATTTGACGTTTGTTATATTGTATGAATATAAAATTGAAGTATGTGTTATCATTTATAAATAATTTATAGAGAAGTAATTAGTTAAAGCATTGAATGGAATTTGTTTTTTTTCAATTAAATTTAACTTCCTATAATTGTTAGGTTTATATATGTTTTTTAATTTATGGTACTATTAGTAAAATTTATTTTTCTCATTTTATTGTACTTTTGTTTATAAATGGGTTAAGTATGTTTATGAATCAAGTTTTATTTTTATTTTTATAACTATATTTACTGTATTTTTATTTTTATAATTAGTTAAAACCAATTATTTGATCAATTAAATGACTTCAGTGAATTTCTTCTTATATCTCTCTTTCTATTTTACCTATTATTTATACATATAACTAAGTTATATTAAAAAAAAAATCCATCACCTCAATTAGAAAAAGAAAATATCTAACCCTTTGAATGTTAATAATCATTTCTAGTACAGTTTAGTTTCTACAAAGTAGACAGGGAAAGGTTTCGAGTTCGAGTTTCCTTGTTAACGTTTCTATCTATGTCAAAAAAAAAAAACATTTGTCTAACTCTTTATTTCTAAAAAAATGTACAAATTATTTTTTTAACATGAATTTACCATTACTATTTTTTTTTTATCTTCACGGTGCTATTTTTTTTTTTTTTTTTGTCTTTTCCAGATTTGTTCACGGTACATTATAGGCTTTTCTAAAACTTTTGTTTTTTAAAAATTAACCATGAATCACTTTCATCTCATACTGTACTGTTTTTAATAATTTTATAGTAATTGTCATTTTTAAATATGATAGAAAAATTACTAATATAACTTTTTATAAATATGTTTTAAAAAATTATTGTAATAATTTATGAAGGACATAATATTATTTAGCATACTACAAAAGTTATAATTAAGTTTCTTACTTTAGAAAGTATAGACGCTGATATAGACATCGGACTATACATACACCGATACGGAAAAATTAATGTATTTACTATTTAGCATTTTTTATTTTTTTAAAAGTTTGAACCACAAATATCGCTGAACTCAATGAGGCAATATTAATTATGTTCGCACCGAGTTAGAGCGTTAAGAGAAAGTGTCCCGACATTTCAATTGTACACAAAAATTTCTTCCTTTGAGATGAGAGTATCTAACCACATACGCCGACCACTCGTTTATAAAATAGCTATATTTTGAATAAATAGTGGGAACTAAAAAAGTATTAAGTAGGTAATTAGATTTAAAATTATCCTAAAAATTACATGAAATTATAGCATTACATGTTTTTTTTATAAAATTAATCATGAGTTTCGATTTATGTAATATAGTGGCGATTAATAATATAACTAATTCTTTTTAAAAAAATATATAATAACTATACAATCAAATATGAAAGTTATTTTTATTAGGAAAAACCAAAAATATAATGTGACAATGAATTGAAAAACCAAAAACGGAAAGAAGAATAACACGGGGAAAAAGAAGACTGTGAATTGAAATGCATCAAAAAAAGAAAGAAGACAGCTGTTTTTTACCCACTTTCACCAAAAGTCTTGGTCTCACCCACTGCTCTGCTTCATCATTTTTTACATTCTAATTCATCCCATTACATGTTTTAATGTTATACTAATACTTTAAATTATAGTCATTTGTAATATCAAAGTCTATCGTATAATAATGATCACTAAATCAAATCTGAATATTTTAGATAAAAAAGTCTCAAAAACATTCCAACCATTAGAAGAAAAAAATGCTTAAAAATACTCGTATTTGTTGAAATTGATTCAATTAAACCTCTAATTTCAATTAAAATTATTTTATTCTATAAAAAAAATATATTAAACCACATGTAATTTTCTAATATTTTTCTATATTTGGCTTCATTGAGGGTGGCCTGTTTTTAGCATTGTATTGTTGCAGGATTAACAAGTTCACTTCCCACTTTCTGAAAAGCTCCAAAATCTGAAAAGCTGGAATCCAAAGTCTAAGAAGTCATGGTCTCACCCAAGCTCTGCTTCATCATTTTTCCTTCTCCTACTGTTTGTTTTCCTGTACACTACCATCTCCACAATCCTGTCCTTTGTGAACCAAGAACTCATTCCAGCTTTCTAGCCATGGCCGAGCTGGCTGTTGCAATCCTCTCCCCTTTCATTAGCCCTTTGATTCAGAAGATGGCTTCCGTTGATGTCCGTGATTTCTTCAAACGCCATGAACTCGACCAGGGACAGTTGGAGGATTTGAAGGTAACCTTGAATACTGTTGCCAAGGTTGTTGCTGACGCGGAGGAGAAGCAGTTTACTGATCCTCATGTCCAAGCATGGCTAGATGATCTCAAAGATGCTGCCTTTAGAGCTGATGATTTCTTGGATGAGGTTGTTTACGAAGCTCTCAAATTGAAGATCGAAAGTGGTGGTGCCCAGACCAGTGCAGATGCTGAGGTGCAGACTCATACTTGCACGGGTCAGGTGCGCAAATTTCTCCCTTGTTTTAATCTTTGTAGAAAAGGGATGAATATAGGAGAGATGGAACCTAGATTGCAAAGAATTCATCAATCTCTGGAACATCTAGTTCAACAAATGCGCCCTCTTGGTTTGGAGGAAAAAAATAGTACTGGAGAAGAAAATTCACTACCAACAACATCTCTGGTTGATGCTTCAGGTGTTTATGGAAGAGATGGTGATAAGGAACGTTTAGTGGAGTTGTTGCGATCTGACGATGGAAATGGTAAGAATGTTGGAGTTGTTCTGATAGTTGGTATGGGTGGGTTGGGCAAAACCACTCTTGCTCAGTTGGTCTACAAGGACGACAGGGTCCAGCAGTGCTTTGATGTTAGAGCATGGGTATATGTTCCAAAAGAGTTGGAAGCTTTCTGTGTGACGCGAGATATTATGAAGGTGGTTGGGTTGGGGGGTGGTATTGATAATATGACTGCAGATCAAATGCATTGTGAGTTAGAGAAAAAGCTTAGTGGGAATAAAGTTTTACTTGTTCTAGATGATGTTTGGTGTGCTACTCAAGCAGAATGGGATTCGTTGATGAAACCGTTCATGTCTGTGAAACAGGGAAGTAAAATCATTGTCACAACTCGTCAGTCAAGTGTGGCGGGGGTCATGTCCTCTGTTACCACTCATCGTTTGGCAGAGTTAAGTGAAGAGAATTGTTGGCTTCTGTTTGCAAAACATGCATTTGACGGGAAAAATTGCCATGAATATCCTGCCTTAGAAAAGATTGGTAGGGAGATGGTGAAAAAGTGCAATGGCTTACCTTTAGCTGCAAAAGTAGTAGGAGGTGTCTTGCGCAACGAAAGACGTGTTGGGCGGTGCTGGAAGAATATATTGAACAGCAATATGTGGGATTTGCCAAACAGTGACATTCTTCCAGCTCTAAGATTGAGCTATTCTTATCTGCCATCATCTCTGAAGCAGTGCTTTGCTTATTGTGCCATATTTCCTAAGAATTATGAATTTACAAAGGAGGAGTTGGTCCTTTTATGGATAGCAGAGGGTTTTATGGCCCTATCAGGGAGAGAAGAGAATTTGGAGATAGGAGAGAGATACTTTGAAGATCTTGTATCCAGGTCTTTTCTTCAGCAGCAAAGTAATTTTCTTGGCCAAACAGTTTTCACCATGCACGATCTCATGAATGATTTGGCTACACTTGTATCAAAAAAAATTTGTTCCAGGCTAGAGGGTCTCAATTTGCTCAAAGCAAGACAACGTACTCGCTACGCATCATGCCTTCTTACACAAACTCATTATGAAATGGACAGAGACACATTTATTCTTGACAGTCCACACTCTTTGCGTACCCTTATTTTTTCGGGAGATAGGCAGTCCCCCTTGAGAGTGGACAATGAAGCATGGCAAAAATTATTATTGGCGCTTGAGAGCTTAAGGGTGTTGCGTATATCCTATGGTGTTAGACTCCTTGAATTACCAGATTCAATTGGCATCATGAAGCATTTACGATTCTTGAGCCTGCTTGATCAATCAAATATCAAGCAACTGCCAGAATCTATATGCAATTTGTATAATATGGAGATTTTAATCCTGAAGGGATGCAGGAGTCTCACTACGTTGCCCAACGACATGAGGAAGTTAGTCAACCTGTTTTTGCTTGATATTAAAGGCACTAAATTGCACGAAATGCCACCTCACATGGGTGAACTGACAAAACTTCAGAAGTTGAGCGGTGATTTTGTTGTGGGAGAACAGAAACAAAGGGGGTCTAACTCTAGCATTAATGAGTTGGGGAAACTTTGCAATTTACGAGGAAGTCTTTCTATTCGTGGTCTGCAAAATGTGGTGGATGCTGGAGATGCGAAGGAAGCAAATTTGAAGGGTAAGCAACATGTAGAGGAGTTGGGGTTGGAATGGGTTGATGAAGAAGAAAACGGTAACTGCTCATTGCATCAAGAGCAAGTTCTTGTAGAGTTAGCCCCTCATAGGGACTTGAAAATTCTCTCCATTTCTGGTTATGGGGGTGAAAGATTTGTAGATTGGGTGGGGGACTCTTCTTTCTCTTGCATGGAATCCCTGGAACTGTGTAGATGTAAAATCAGGTCCTTACCACCACTTTTGCAGTTAGCATGTTTGGAGAAGCTTAGGATTCATGACTGTAGTAGAATCACAAGCATTGGTTCTGAGTTACATGCCATGAAGAAACTCAAGTATTTAAGTTTCTATAACATGCGAGAATGGTGTGAGTGGATCTCAGATGGTGGTGATAGTGACACTAATTTCCCTCTCCTACAAGAGCTTAATGTGTCTTGTTGTCCAAAGCTAAAGAATGCCCTGCCCGGTCACCTTCCCTCTGTAACTGAAATTCGGATTGATTTATGTGAACAGCTTGAGATGGAGTGCTTCCAATTGGAGTGCTTCCCCAAGCTAGAAAGCCTCTACATCATGCGTTGCCCAAAATTAGTATCCTTACGATCACCTAATTGCTCCTCCAATTTGGCATCTCTTACCTTGGAAAACTGCCCAAATTTGAAGGTGTTGCCTGAGAATTGCTCCAATTTGGAAAAATTGTGGATTGAAAGTTGTCCAGAAATTGAGTCTTTCCCTACAACTCTGCAAGTGAATCTGGGCGTCTCCAACTCCAAATTACGAAAACTTACGGTATTGGATTGCAAGAAACTTCTCTCAAGATGGCATGAGTGGGGTCTGGAAATGCTTCCTTCCCTCTTAAGTCTCAAAATTGGCGGTTGCGATGAGGTGGTTGAAGAATCCTTCCCTGAGAAGACGCTGCTGCCCTCCACTCTTACCTTTCTGTGGATTCGAGAGTTTCCAAATCTGAAATCTCTAAACTACGAGGGGCTTCAACACCTCACTTCTCTTAGAGGAATGACGATCTTAAAATGCCCAAAACTCCAGTCCCTACTGCCCAATCCGAACCAGAAGCTGCCCTCTTCTCTCTCTTCCCTTTTTATAAGTGGATGCCCTTTACTGAAAGGAAGATGTGAACCGGAGAAAGGGGAGGATTGGCCTAAAATTGCTCACATCCCCACCATAACTTTTGATGATGTTCTTATATCCAGGTGATTATGAATTGATGAGGTAGCGTGATCTTCTTCTAACTATTTGTGCTCATCAACCTGCCAACCCTTTATATATATAGATATAGATATTCCATCTTCATACTGTTTATTTTTTAATTTCATCTATTTGTATTTGAAGAACAAACAAGCGAACAAATTAATTGAAGGCCTTGGTTTTGAGCTATAATCCGCCCACAGATTAGCAACGGCTCATACGAATAACCTCGCGTCATGCGAATATACTTGCGTCATACACATTGCTTACATCATCCTTGTGTATGGGATTTGAAGCATTTTCAATCAGAATATCTTTTCGTTTCACTTTAATTGAGGATACTATCATAAAGGTCCCAGAACACATACAATTGCACAATCTGTAATTGATGGAGCAAACCAATGTTTATTTCCAATCACGTACTTCTGAGATCTTTTTGGAGTTTGCTTTTGCGTATGTATGTTTGTTGCCATTAGGTTGAGTTTTGCTTTCCTTCTTCATTGTTAAACTAGCTGCTTTTAATTAAATGCAGATGTGCATTTGTCTTTTAGACTTAGGATCTTGTTCTCAGTTCTTTTTCCACTCATAGGAATATGCATAATGAGATAATCCACCAACATATACATCCCCAGCCTCATTATTTCTCATTAGGAAATGCTGATCATTGCTTCTTCTGCACGAATTGAATTTTAGAATGTTATATGTACATACCTCTACGTTGCAGTTTAAGTAAGCTACTTGTGCCTTTAATCATCTCTCTGCTTGCTTATCGTTAACGTTTTCTCATGTCAATGAAGTTTAAGTGGTTCCTACTTCCTAGGTTAGTTGTATGCTGAGACGCATTTCGAGAAACATTTATGAAGATTTCTTTGGAAGCATTGCCTATTGTTAAGTTTCTAATGACGCCTCAGCATGTATTTCACTTTAGTCAGTTGACATTGTTCGTCTGACTCGGTATAAATGCATCTAACATATTTGCCCCATTTGTTACTTTACCTGAATGATGTAACGATAGGTGGCCTATTAGAATAGGCCAAGTCAGAAGTCTTACACTAAACACCCTTAGCAAGTTCTTCAATTCTGATTTAGTAAAGCCTTCATTTTGCATGAATATTGCAAAGCTCTAGTATTAGATGTCTCTCTATGACGTTTTTTACCAAGATTCTCAATCTTGGAAATATTTTCCATGTTCTCATCTTTTGTCATATTCCTGATATGATCAAACCAGAGTTTAAGGTTGATACTGTCATGCTTCTATGGAATGTAAGTTCTTCCATTCCATCATTTTTGTGGAATTATTGGCATCTGCATGGAGAGTCGTAAATGATGCCTTATTCTGTGATACAAGGAATAGAATTCCTTCATCCATATTCTTACCTGCTTGAACTTGACTGTTGGACGCGATTGGAGTGCTTTTCTTTCTTTTCCTTCAGAAAAAAGTTTCAGTAATGTATGCGGCCTATATTATTATCTTTGATCTGTGATGCTTGTTCCACCAACAACTAATGCTTACTAAAACTTGCAATTTTACAGGGTGTATCAATTGCTTGGTGAATCGGGTACTTTCTACTGTGTTCGCTTTGGAAAGAAAATCCCTTGGGTGACCGAATTTCCATTTGGAGTTATACACGATCCTCAGTATGTTGGAAGCATTTTGAGCCTTCTTGCATGTCATTCTTGGGTCCCTTTCCAATACATTCTTATATGGTGTCTGGGATACATCTTCATGATGTCCGTGGAATCCAAGGAGGATGTCGCTACTCGTGCAAAGTTACCCTCGTCTTGACTGCAGAAGCTTTCAGTAAACTATTCAGTAGTCTGTAGGAGAAAGATCAAGGGAAGACAATAAGGCAGGTGTTAGGAAGATGACACATTAACCTTTTTTACTCTTTAAGAAAACACTTTCAAACTACAGTAGAAACTCGATAAATTAATACTCGATTATTTAATAAACTCTCTAAGATAATATTTTTGGCCGGTCCCGACTCGGGGATAGGGTGCTAAATTAATAATTCGCTAAAATTATAAGATAATACATTTTTGATAATTTCTTTAGACCCCATATAAAATATAAATTAATAATTCCTTATATATAGCATATTACATGAATGATTTATGAAGGTTTCTTGAAAAATGACTCAATTGTCTTTTGTTTTTTGTTGAAATCAATTTCCCCTTGAATGTCGTCTCTAATTTTCCTTAGCATGGTAAGAACTTCTGGTGTTGTTTTCTCATAACTCAACAAGAAATTGTTCAATGTGATTGCCGCTTTAATAGCTTCGTACAGTACATGCATTGTATATAATAATTACAGTAAGTGGAAGCTTGAAAGGTGTTTGTAAACTAAGTATTTTACTATAAATTAATAAAATATTAATTAATATATAAATTAATAATTATTAATTTATCGATTAATTAATAACTCTTTTAATTAATAAATTTTGGTCGTCGCAAGTGTATTATTTTATAGAGTTTCTACCGTAATGGTTTTTCACTTTCCATTTCCGTTCGCCAAAATTTAAATATTAGTATTATTTTGCCATAGTACTGTTTTATTATTACTATTTCATTTGTTTCCCAATACTATACTTCCAATGTACAGATGATATTGATGAGGGAATAAAAATGAGGAACAGAAGCTATAAACTTTGGCCAAAAAGAAACAAGAAAAAGAGTTATCTTTTTCCTTCTAGGCCAGAGCTAGAGAGACATCAAAAGTGGAGGAGGCATCAAAAATTTGCAGTGCCTGTGCTACAGCACCAGCATCAATGTCTTGTAGTTTTCCAGTCTTAGACGCGATGATGGTGCAGTTTTTCTCCTCAGAATCCGGAACGAATAATTTAGCCTTCTCTTCAGAACAGAACAGAGCAATACTGCAGACACAAAAGAGAAATCAGGACTTCTATCTCTTTTAAAGTCCAAAGCAATGATTGTAATAATGTTACCTAGGTTTCTGACGGCCATTTGCAAGTTGGATTGCTGCTGTGTTTGTAGCTATGACACCAGCTGAGTCATTGATGAGAGCGGCCAGCTGAAACAAAACAGAACAGCGGATAACTTCAGAGCTTTCTCACTATTTTCTTTAGATATAAATGGTTAAACGGACTCAAACTCAAGACCTAACCCTCCATGTTTTGCAGAAAGTATCATTGGAAACGTACCTGTGCAGGGGTAGTGATGAAAACAATGCTGATTTCATCTCCAAGTACATCTCCAATTATTTCTTCCACATTTTCCCTCTCTTTCTCATGTGGAATGACAAAAAGCAGGGTACATCTGTTTGCATGGCATATAATTAGCAAATTAAAGAAGACCATATTACTTACAAGAAATCAACTTATCGAAAAATAATAAGATACCTTATATTGTCAACAATGGCATCCACAATCTGAGCCCATATTTGAAGAGGCAGCAAGCTGTCAAGATCACCTCTAGATTGCATTGAAGCCTTTGAGTCTGATTCTATCCCATGAACCACAATATACTTCCCTTTCTCTACACCTGCAACTGTGTATTTTGCTTCCACAACTTCTTTCACCTTTCTTGATATGGAAACTTGCAATGGAGGGACTGCCTGTCTAGGCACACCCCTAAACGGTCTCCCCAACCAATCCACCATCTGTTCATACCTAAACAAAGCATCCGGTGTTTGAACCAGATTAGTCTCGTGCCTGAAAGAAGGGTGACCAGAATAAAAGAATCATTTATAAACTCACATGTGGAATCCTCCCTCTGCAAGATTCATGGTGTCTGATTTAAAAGTTTGTGATAGAAAAAGTTTTGCTCCTGCTGCATTTACATTTGGGTATACGTAGCTGACTCTGTCTCTTGCTGTTGACATAAACAAGAATGCACCATGCCCAAAACCTGCCAGTTTGGTTGATAAGATCATGTCATAGTACCTGTTCTGCAAGGAAAAAAGAAGAAGCAGAACAATCTTTAAAATCAAACAGAAGGGGATAAAAAAAGAATTCAGAATAGGAACAAATTGACATAATCTTTACAAACCCTGATAATTCCAAGCATGTCAGTGTATTCTGCTGGGATAGGGAAATCCTCATCTGGGTCATAAGCATTTGCCCACCTCACATTCTTGTTCAACTCATAAGTCTGTTTCCCTCTTGCTGTAGTTATGATATCAATCTGAACACCAGGGTACCTTCAACAAGAACAGAGCAATTACTACTTAAACAGCATTTCTATAAGAATTGCAAGCTATGAGACTCGAACTCGATACCGAATACCTCACTGCATTTTAGGAAGTACCTTCAACAAGAAAAAGGTAAATACTAATCAAGCAACAACATTAATTAGCAACAAACAAACAGTACTCGATTAGCTGTTATTTTTAGTACATACAGAAATTACAAATTATGAGACTCGAACTTGATATCACTAATTTCTGTTAAATCACCTGTACTTGAGGAGTTGAATGGTAGGGAAAAAGAGCAGGTTTTCATAAACACCACCAGAAACGACACAGCAGCATCTCCTGACATCTCCTCTGATTTTGGATCCAAGAGAAGCAACCTCAACAGCATAACCCATTGGAAATTTGAGGAACCCATAAGGGTTGTCGGGATTTTCACTATTAGGTGGCCTAGCATCTTCATCCTGCTTACCATCTACAAACAATGAGCCATACTCCATGTCAGGATCCACTCCCTCATCAAAGGGGTCCCACCATGGTGGGTTCTCTCTCTTCTCATTTTCACAATGGGTGATAATGGCTGGTTTTCTGTGGTTTGTTGGTGGTAGTGGTGGGCTCAGGAAAGAGAGCTTGCTGGCGAAGTGAGGTGAAGGAAGCGAGTGTGGAGGTGGGTTTGGTCGGACGGGAGAAATGGATTTGGGGAGAAGAGAAGCTGAAGCCGAAGCCGCCATGAATGCAGATTTTTGTGTCAAGTCTTTTTTTTACTCTCTGAATTGTGGAAGTTATGGAAGTTGGGATTTGAATGTGTGGAAGCTACTTGGCGCTTGGATAAGCGGGTCCCAACTTTTTCTCTCAAAATATTGGGCTTTTGCCTTTGTATTGGATACAAATATGGATATGCAGCCCACCGAGGCTAATAGTATATAGGTCAACTTTCTGAAAATCAATACTTCAAAAAGGGTTAGTGTGAGTAATTCTGTACTCGGAGATCAGCACATGCTTACATAAAGCTTTGTGCAACCCGCATATGCGTGTGTAGCCTTGGCCCCTACTTAGGCTGCATGCCCGTGCAACCTACCTACGTGCTACGGTTGCTGGCCAGGCCGCTTGCACTCTGCACCTCCCATGCACTAAGACTTGTGCTCCAAAGCCACCATCACCTTATGGCCTTTTTTTCTATGCATTTCTCAGCTTAGGGGAAAAAAACTTTTTGTACTAACATTATTATTTAACTGAGCAGACACATAGGTATCAATGAAAATAACAATGAAACGAACCGGTGAATACTTTTTCAAATAAAAAATAAAAATAAATACTAAACTTTGAACAGGCCCACTTTATTACTGGATTGGGCTGGGCCTTAGCAGTGGTCTGAACCAAAAAATAGCCGGGCCGGGCTACCTCATAAAATACTCGCACGACAGCTTTTTTCACAACAGACATTCTCATCTGGCGTGGCACACTGTAACTGGTCAAAGAAAAAGAAAAGTCTCACTCGATATCTTCTCTTTTTCTTCTTCCGTCCACTTCCTTTTAGGGGTGTACACGGGCCGGTTCGGGCCGGTTCTTGGGCTAGAACCGGACCGGACCGGAATTAACGGTTCTGGGCCTGGACAGAACCGGACCGGACCGGACTCTTACGGTCCGGGCCGGTTCTGAATTTTCCGGGTCGGACCGGGCCGGTTCCGGTTCTGACCCGGATTTTTTTTTTTTTTTTTTTTTTTTTTTGAGGAGGAGTTAAGTTTAGAAGGAAAAAAGAAAGTGGGAGCCAAGAGGATTTGAACCTCTCCCCTTTAATATAATAGGTGAGGTGTTAACCATTAAACCAAATGGAAACTTTGATATCATTGTGCATATATATATATATATATATATTTTCGGTTCTACCGGTTCTCGGATTTTAAAGGTTGGAGAATTGGAACCTTAATTATTTATTGATAATAATTAATAACTATATTATTAATAATTAATGGTCTTATTTTATACATATTAACTATATAAATGACTATTACAATTTACAACTATATATTACTAGTATGTGTCATCTTAACTATATAAATGACTATTAAAATTTTATTTCTTAGGTCATATAACATCCTTAGGAAAATTTTGTATTTAAATTAACAAATAAAAAGAAAAAAAAAATGAGAACTTTTAATTGAGTTTAAAAGAAAAAAAAGACAAAATGCATAATACATTAGTAATTTAAACATTAATACAATTTAAATTAAAAGCACAAAACTCTAAACAATTAGTAAATTTTAATTTTATGACAATTGATAATAATCCCTAAACTATATTATTAATAATTAGTAGTCTTACTTTATACACATTAACTATATAAATGGCTATTACAATTTACAATAATATATTACTAGTATGTGTCATCTTAACTATATAAATGGCTATTAAATTTTTTTTTCTTAGGTAATATAACATCCTTAATAAAATTTTGTATTTAAAGTAACAAATAAAAAGAAAAAATGAGGACTTTTAAATTTAATTGAGTTTAAAAGAAAAAAGAAAAAATGCATAATACATTAGTAATTTAAAAATTAATACAATTTAAATTAAAAGCATAAAACTCTAAACAATGTGTAAATTTTAATTTTATGACAATTGATAATAATTAGTAACTATATTATTAATAATTAATGGTCTTAATTTATACATATTAACTATATAAATGATTATTACAATTTACAATAATATATTACTAGTATGTGTCATCTTAACTATATAAATGACTATTAAAATTTTATTTTTTAGTTCATATAACATCCTTAATACAATTTTGTATTTAAAATAACAAATAAAAAGAAAAAAATGAGGATTTTTAATTGAGTTTATAATTATATTACTAGAAAAAATATATACATACATGAGAAATTTTAATATAATTTAGAAGGAAAAAAGAAAGAGAATGAGTTAAGTTTAGAAAGAAAAAAAAAGTGGGAGCCAAGAGGATTTGAACCTCTCTCCTTTAATACAAAAAGTGATGAGTTAACCATTGAACCAAATGGAAACTTTGATATTATTATACATATATATATATTTATATATATATATATATTTTTTTTATATATATACTTCCGGTTCTACCGGTTCTCCGGGTCGGTTCCCGGATTTAGAGGGGTGGAGAACCGGACCGAACCGGAAGTTCCGGTCCGATCCGGTCCGGGTCAAAAAAAAAAAAAAAACCCCGGATCGGTCCGGTCCGGGTCAAAAAAAGGCCGGTTCCGGATCGGTTCCCGATCCGGGCCGGTTCTTGTACAGCCCTACTTCCTTTTTCGATTGCGACTACAATCTTCTCAATTCTCATCACTTTCCCCTGTTTCTCACTTCCCAAGCACACTCTACCCCTAGAACCGCTATAATATTCCCGCACAGTCAAAACCTATTTGCCACTACCAATGGAGCACCCAAATTGAAGTGCAAAATTGAATCTTTATTACAAGGGGCATTTTGCTTAACAACTCAACAATGTCAGGCCCACCTAGAGTCCTACGGTCAATGGACATCACCGAACCGGAAAATAAGGAACCGCCGCAGAAGCAGGTGATGATCAAGAAAAAGGGTTCCAAGAAAAGCGGGAGAGGAGTGATGGCTGCTTCTGTTTTAAGGCAGAAGTCAATGAATGGTTCTTGCTCGTCCGACATGTCATCATCGTCGTCATCGTCATCGTCTGGTGGGAGAATGGCTGTGGTCGTGGCCGCCAGGAGGAGAGAAATGGCGGGGAGGAAGCAATGCGATGGTGGTGGCGGTGATAGTGACTGCCCGGCAGTGCCAATGGAGGATAAAGTTGATTGCTTTGAAAGAAAAAAGTGTGGTTGGGTTACTCCTAATAGTGGTAAGCTTATTGGTTTTGTTCTAAGAAATGCTAGAGATAGTCAGATACTCACTTCTTCTATCCAATTGCAGTATGTTATATGTGTTATAAACAAAATGTTATTATTATTAATTTAGTCGTTTGGGGAGTGTGTTCATTTGAGTTTGGGCTGTGGTTTCTGTGAATGTTGGAGAAGTGAACCAATGCCGATGTAGGTTGTTGTTTTGTTGGTAATGGCATTCTTCGCAAAGTAGGAACTGGTTTGCTCATGTGGTATTTTGTTGCTTATCTTGAAAAAAGAACATGGCAATTTATGATGGTAAATATATTGGTTTCTACTGTTAGGTGGGGATGCAGAGGGATGGAAAGAGAGGAATGTAGTGGTAGTTTTTAATGAAACCGTAGGAATTTAGATTTGAGTTGTAAACTTGTTTTTGAAGAATTGAATACTATCTCAAACATCTTATGTATTTAATCCTACATGCAGTCAAGTTGCTTTAGTTGTTTTTCCATCTTTGTTCATCTTTGAAAACCAGTGGTGCTCCCTTTAATAATCATGCAACAAGATAATGTGTTCGACATGATTATTGTTTTAGCATGTATGCTTAAGGGGAAATATTGACCTGAAACAGGATGGTTTCTATTTGAGGTTGGAACAACTAAACATGTTTACATGTTAGTATTATCAGTTGTGCATTCAATTACGAAGCTCCTCGACCCTTCTTAACTGTTCAATAATAGATATTTTTCGTTCACAATTTTCTTCCTTTGAGTTACTATATACTTGTATCACATTTCACTGGTCGTCTTAGTTTTTCCTAAACTTACTGTAAAGTTGCAGTTACTAACTAGGCTTTTTTATTTTCTTTCCTTCCCCCAAAAGATCCCTGCTATATCACCTTTCATGATGAAGAATGGGGAGTTCCAGTCCACGATGATATGTATGTCATCTCACAACAACATTTGGCTAAATCCTTCAAACATTAAGTTCTAAATAAAATTACATCTGATAGCTATTTTTCTTTTCAAAACACAGGAAACTGTTTGAACTGCTGAGCCTCTCAGGTGCTTTGGCTGAACTGGCATGGCCTGTTATTCTTACGAAGAGGCATATCTTCAGGTATTGATTTTCTCAAAGTGATGATGCACGTTGTCTAGTGATCACTCAATGTAAGAATTTTTTTTTTAAAAAAAAAACAATCAGTAGAATAGTTGGCTGATTATTCAGGGTGCATGATTTCTCAAACTTTTAGCAGGCATCAATTTTGGTTGAGTTGATCAAACATTTTTTTGTGCACAGGGATGTTTTTCTTGACTTTGACCCAGTTGCAGTCTCAAAACTAAATGAGAAAATTTTTGTCTTACCTGGGACTGCTGCAAGCTCCCTTTTGCCCGAGCAAAAACTGCGATCCATTATTGAAAATGCACGGCAGATGCTGAAGGTAGAGACATGGACCCCCTTTTTTTCCATTTATTAGTTTCTAATTCATATTGCATGCCTGTTATGAAATGTTTTGTGTTCTCTGATTTATATTCGCTGACCATTTCTGGTAACCATTGCTTTATGGCTAGTGTAGCATATATAACTTTATCCACTCCCATTATCTTCAAACTTCTATTATACAACCTAAAATGAAAAATAAATTAACGTAAGAAAATCTTTTTGTTGTTAAAGTTATGAACAGTAGGGAGCTTATGGTGTGCACATTAGGAACCCAAAAGCTTAAGTTATTGGGCTATTATTTCTCCTCACATGCATAAGCATACACTCCACGAGACAATATAGAATGGCTGTGGGAGCCAATGAAAACAATTTAGTCCATTCATACAATGTTGAACTTGTTGTAGAAAGTAGAAAGTAGAGAGTAGAAACTCTTGTGGGCTTGTGTCCATTCTGGCTTATAGTCTTACTCATATGGATGGACATCATTGTGACCCGATAAACTTTAGTTATTATTTAGTTGTAGTGTGGGTAATTTTTGTATTTGTTGCATGTAGTGCTCAATAGTTGTGGTTCTTGTTGATGCAGGTTATTGATGAGTTTGGGTCCTTTGATAAATACATCTGGAACTTTGTAAACCATAAGGCAACAGTTAACCAATTTCGGTACTCCCGTCAAGTACCGGTCAAGACTTCAAAAGCAGAGCTCATAAGCAAAGATCTAGTAAGAAGAGGTTTTCGGTGTGTGGGGCCAACAGTCATATACGCATTCATGCAAGTGGCTGGACTAACAAATGATCATCTTGTCAGTTGCTTTAGATTCCAGAAGTGTTTAACCACATCAGAAGCAAGGGAAAAGGATGAGGGTCTCTCTGTCTTATACTAAAAAAGAAAGAACCCGAGGATACCCTTCATGTGGGATTATCACGTGTTTTGGAGCACTAGTTACCTGTCACATCTACCCTATAAAGGGTTAAGTTCATGGATTTTAGTCCATTCATGTGTTCTATATCACTAGATGAGAATTGGTCACGAGGAAGTGGTTTTTGTACAAATGGTGACAGCAGCAGAAAGTGAATGCAGGTATCTTTCTGCAATTTGATTTTATGTAATTGCTTGTACAAATGACTCGTTGTTATACATTGATATTGGTTTCTTTATTCAAATGCTTTGAGTTGAACAATCTGGAAGAAAATTTATGGACTCAGAAAGAATCAAATCCTCAAAAATTCCCCAAAGACCATTCCCTGATACACTTACGGTCTTAATGTCCTGCTAGCTGCCATTGAAAAGTTTGTTGAAAATCCCTAGCCATCACACCTCACTGATGAGACCATAATTCACATCAGCAACAAGAATGTCTTTCCCCCTTTCAATGTTTGGGTTCATGAATAGAATCTGTATCATTGCATCGTCCATTGAACTTTTCTGACATACAGTTAGTTTTTATTTCCTAGGTTTGATCTTCTAGTACTTGATCTTCTAGATATTGTTCCAAATATGCCTGCAACTAAGAAGAATATTTTAAAAGAACTGTAAATAAATACGGCTGCTGCTTGGATAGTAGTGAAGAAAGTGAAATTGGCATCTCTTACATCCCAAATTCTTCGACTCTTGTGATTGAAACTTTTACTTTTCCTTCAAGAAAAGAACAATTGGATCATATACTGGAAATGCACCTTGTTGAATTCTAGGATACCTGCATTGATCTCTTTTGTTCAGATCTATTTTGAGAATTGCAATGGTTCTTTTGGCAGTATTTGTCATTACTGTATTGCCATTTAAGTGCTTTGAACATTGCTGACATTTCAACTTTTGGAGGAATCTGGGTCAGGACAACTTGAGATATAACAATTCAGTCCACATGAACAAGTTGTTGTTAGGCGTGACTTTTCTCTCAGAGAACAAAAAATGGAATACTTTTGGGTCCGGTGAATTTTATCCTTTTTGTAAGAAACAAAGTACAGAACCTTTCTAGTTCTAAACCTAAAATTCAATCAAGCTGAGTTAGCTGTCTGAAAGAAAAAGGTCTGATCCAGCCTCCAGGTATTGAAACACCCCTCCTTAAAACTCATTATTAATGTGAGATTGAAAGAGGGAAAAAAAGTACAAGTAAAATTCATCAAAGTTATATATATGCATAATAATTGTATAATAAAAATAAAAATTATCTCGAATATGAAATTAATTAAGAGTAAATTATAAGCTTGCCTCCAGCCCGCTAGTTCTTGTTGGGTTGTGAATCTTTACCTTGGAATCAATGGATAGTTCTAAATCAACAATGACATAACCCATGAATGTTTTCATTAATCATTTTCAGCATTATTTTATTACGAGAATCGAATTTACGACATGCATGTCTATCTTTTTAAGCAAGTCAAATGAACTTTTTGACAAACATCCAATTTTTGTCCTTTTATAAGATTCCAGCAAATATTGCTCGAGCTCCTGTTCTGTCTGCGGCTTTCAGCAGGAACAGTTGCCTTGTTACCGTCCAAAATCTTGGACTGTCGAGTGAATCTAAGGTTGGTGTTGAATTCTTGGCGTCGTTAAAGAAAATTCAGGAAAGGTGATTACTTAAAGGATCCTACATTCACCGAACAATTGTTTAGTTTGAAGGGTTCGACGCTTTCCATTATGAGCCAAAAGTCGTTGATTTGATCATTGTGTAGGAACTATGGAGTAACAATCACTTGTTGGTAGTAATTTACTTCTTAATATAGAGGAAAGATTAGCCCTCTAACCTAGTCGAATTAGAGACTATATATTTAATTACCAACATCCGTTTAGCTCTTTAGCAAGCTGCCTATAGAACTAAATTGCCCTATAGAATAGAAATTTGGGTCACTAATTTAAAAGAGTAGTAAGCATGTATCTTGTGACCTAATGAACCCCACAAGAGGATCTTGACAGGTCAAGGATAGCTGGTTGTATTTGACTAGAGGCACAACATTCCAATGCTCAATTTCTTCATATTCCCAACCACCTTAACCTTCTTTCTTTTTGGTGTGGCTATAACATACTTTACTAGCACTCAAAAACATGACTGTTTTAGAAGACACCAAGTATTGGCCTCAATGGATTTTGAGCCCCTGCAGTCTAATTGATTGACTTATTTCAGCCCTCTGACAGATTTTTGACTTATCTCCTCCCTCCACTTAAGCCCAACAATTTATTTCATCCCTCCTCCTGACGCCATCCACATTTTCCGTCTGTTTGCTGACGTGGCGTGCCACGTCAATCGCCACATCACCGACTGCTGACGTGTTACGCCACGTCAATTGACACGTCATTTTTTCCGAAATGGATTTTGAGTCCCTGCAGTCTAATTGATTGATTTATTTCAGCCCTCTGTGTTATTTTTGATTTATAATCTCCCTCCACTTAAGCCCAATGATTTATTTCATCCCTCCGCCTAACGCCATCCACATTTTTCGTCTGTTTGTTCACGTGTCGTGCCACGCCACCGAAAGTCAACGGTCAAAAAGTGAAGTCTGTTAGTTTGACTGGTACATACCAACGGTTTGCTTCTGACCGATAGTACAGGGGAGGTCAATTTGAATTTTTTAAGGATAGGGGAGGTTTCTGTTTTGAAAAATAGTACAGGGGGTCTTTATGCTATTACCCCTTAATTAATTTTAATTTTACCATCTCCCCAAAACTTCCAAAACTGCAAAATAGACGGAAAATGTAGATGGCGTTAGGCGATTGACGTGACACGCCACGTCAACAAATAGACGGAAAATGTGGATGGCGTTAGGCGGAGGGATGAAATAAATCATTGGGTTTAAGTGGAGGGAGGTTATAAATCAAAAATAACACAGAGGGCTGAAATAAGTCAATCAATTAGACTGCAGGGACTCAAAATCCATTTCGGAAAAAATGAGGTGTCAATTGACGTGGCGTGACACGTCAACAGTCGGTGACGTGGCGATTGACGTGGCACGCCACGTCAGCAAACAAACGGAAAATGTGGATGGCGTCAGGAGGAGGGATGAAATAAATTGTTGGGCTTAAGTGGAGAGAGGAGATAAGTCAAAAATCTGTCAGAGGGCTGAAATAAGTCAATCAATTAGACTGCAGGGGCTCAAAATCCATTTAGTATTCTTGTGGTTCAAGAAATGCCTACCTATACAGTCACTATGCTGCATGGATAACTTAAACCCTTGAAAAACAACCTTGGTCCTGGTTACGTCTCATATTTCAACTTGTTGGTAATGGAGAAAACTAGACTGGAAGAGCCACTTTTTTCTAGACTCTGACCACGAACGAGGTTAGCCACTTCCTTGAAAAATGACAGAGAGGGTACCGGGACAGATTGGGGAAAAACACTTAAACCCTCGAAGTCAATTCAAGGCAGCTGATTAATAATCGAAAACAACCTACATGCATTATTCTTCAACTTGTAATTTGTTTGTTATAACCTTTTTGACTCAGAAAGACCACGCTCTTAAGGGCACTGTTCTGTTCAAGTAACATTTTAGGTCATACATGGATTTGGAACTTGGATGACTAATTATACTATTGCAGAAAGTACCTATAACATTAAAATGGGATTAACACTTCATTAATTTTTTGATAATTAATATGTTCTTTGCTTATGTTTCAAAGAACATAATTTTTTGAAGCTAAATGGTTCTCATCTTTTTCCTTTCCCCAATTCCCATTTGAATGTTGTATTTACAACAAAAACATTCCAAAGTTTGTGTTTCCCTGACAGAACCTATAGAATCTGCAGAACTGAAACTAATTTGTTTCATATCAGATCCTTTCTTTTTCCTTCCCCTATCTATGTAGAAAAATTCACCACTTTTCAGGATGATTCTGCTTCTGCATCACTCTTCCTGAAATGGCAGCTGCTATTGCTGCTGTGAAATTAGGATCTTTTGTCAATGAAGAAGCCATCTGTTCCACCAAGAATTGCCGGACTTCCGGTGTAGCGACCCTTGGTTTTGAATTACTTTTGGGTTCATTGCTGGACTTGGATTTTGTGAGGTCAAGGGTAATGGTTGGTCCAGATGAACCATGGGAAGTAGAACAGGGCACTGAACCAAGGGTCAGGCTCCGGCTCGAGCCGGATGTTGCCTCCATCTGTGATGGATGTGGATGATTGTGGTCTCCTTCATAAGTTGCCACCAAAACTGATTGATCTTCAACACTTCTTTGAACCTGAAAACCCCCAAATAGAAGAAAAATGTCAGTTTGCTACTCAGCTCTGAAAACAGAACACTTGCCATTAATTTTGATGATTCTATGATTTCTCACCTTCTTTTTGACAGGGCAGCTAGGGGCAAAAGAGCACTTAAAGTAAGCTCTTGGAGAAGGGTTGTCTCTAGTAACCTTCTGGCCATATTTCCTCCATTGATACCCATCTTTCACAATCTGGAAATGCACATAAAATTAACTATTAGTCCTCAAGAAACAACACTAAACATATGTGCAAAATGAGCCCCCACCCACCATGCTTGAACGAGATTAATCCGGAAGGGCAGAGAGGATACTTGGGGAGTCTGAAAAAGTAAATAATCAATAATGATTTTGGGACTTACAAGAGTTGTGTCTGATGCTTCAGTCCTGCGATAAACTCTAGAAACTTTTGCTTTGATGATCTCCTCTCTTGGTTTCTTGACAGATTCATCATTATCAGTTGAGCTGCTCTCAGAATTACCATTCAGTGCAATGTTGTTGTTATTGCTGCTACTTTCTGACTTTCTTTTCCTTGATGGGATAAGCTGATGAACTTGTTGCTGCTCTTCCTGATTTTGCTGATCTCCTGCATTCTTGCTCATGTACTCCATCAACTGGATTCTCAAAGCATTGTAGTTTTCACACATCAATGTCAACATATCTGTCAACTTCTTGTTCTCTGCACTCACCCTGTTCAGTTCTTCAACCAAAGCTCCTGTACTACTCTGTAAGTCATTAAATTTAAGTACAACAAAAGTCAGCTTCATTCCTCCAAAACCATACAGATTCATGTAGTACAAGAAAAGAAAAGAAAAAGTGTCAAAATTGTTCTCTGGTTGGTTGTTTCTTGAACTCGAGTCCTATTCGTAAACAACAGACAATCATTGAGCTAGATGCTCAATCGCTAATTAAGGTGTTTCTGTTTCTCTCTCATTTTTTGTAAGTTTTCCAAAATGAAGAAAATGGTCATTTGGAAAAAAACCCAGAAGAGGGTATTTAGATAGTAATGAAAACAGATTAATGACTGCAAATTTACAGATGATTAAGCTAGCTAGCTGACCTCTTCTTTCACTTGAATCTTGGTGTCAAACTCAAAGAAATTGGTCTTCACCACCTCTCTAGCCACGCCAAACCTTTCACCAGTACCAGCCAAAACATCATCATTGATCTTCCCTCTCCTTAGAGGATTAGTGTTAAGATCCAAAGAAGTATCAACCCATGAAGATGAATAATCCATAGCTGCAAAAGATCTTTTCTTGTACTAATCCAAATTGAATATCACAGACCAAATCAACCAAAACTAGCTTGAATTGACCAAATCTTTTTCTTGGCTCTCTTTAGGAATTGAAGAAGAGGAGGAAGAAGAAGAAGCAAAAATGAAAGCAAAGAGTAGTGGTAGTAGTCCCTGTGTTTGAACAAATAAGGAAAGCTTAAATAGGAAGATGCAGCCTTTTCACTCGGTTTTAAGAAACTTGGTGGAAAGTGAGTGCAATATGTCCCATTTATAAAGAGATGGAACGTGCCCTCCTTTCTCTATTATTTGTCACTTAGAAAACAAATGGGATGCTGGTGGTGGGATCATGTCGGTGTTTGGCTTGAAATCTTGACATATGGTGCCATTTTTTTTGTCAAAGTCTAGACGTTTTGCGCCCACCATAAGAAGGTGAATAAACAATGGGTAGCTCTAGAGTTCCCTTCATATCTTCTCTACTTTTCTTCCTGTTTTTTGTTCTTTTGTGGTACCAGTAGATTTTTATTGACCAAATGTTCTCTCTTAAAATGGAAGTCCAGCTAGCTTATACCATTTTTTCTCCGCTGTTCTCTTTACTCCTTTTTGTTCCGGAATTATCTTATTCGAACATAATCAAATCTTAAAATAGTAATTCATCTAATGTGATTTTTTCATTTTCTAAATTCAAAATTGAGACGCCCCTTTAACTAACAATTACTCTAGGCATAAAGAAACAATAGTCATTTTCTTTATTCTTAATCAAAACCTTGAATTCCAACTTTGAAAAATAGTAGAAATCATTCTAAAGAAAAGTCATTCTCTTTCGGACCAAACGAGATTAATTAGTTTCTTACTCGGTAAGTATTTAGAAAAAACCCGGTGAGATCCAGGTGAAAAAATACAACAAATAATCAACACGGATGTGAAGTAACTATGACAATGTATACAGACAGTTTTTTAAAGAAAAGATTTTTCACGTTTGAAACATTTTCTACGGCGTCGGCGTTATTGTTTAGGTATGCTATTATATATGATTCCATCTACACTTGAGAGCAGTGTTACTTTTCATTTGGTTTGATTTTCCTTTTTAAGAATTCGTGTTAATATTGAACATCGACTATAAATTTTTACTAAAAAGAAATTAGTGTGAAAAAAAATACAAATATATCATATATGTAAGGTATAAAAATATTTCTAGCTACTATCGAAATATGTGTTCAATAATTTTAGCTCAATTCAACTATTCTTTTTCACACGCGTCACTATATATTCCAACAAGGTGAACTAAAAAATACTGTTTAAACTTTATACGAAGTCTCTCAAATCAAACGATTTTTTTTTATTTGTAGGAAAATTTAAGGAGTTATATATTTCGATTCAAATTGGTTGATGAATCAAAAACATAAATAAAAAAAATGGTTGGCAGGGTGACTTATCAAATGGATTTGTGTTGAAATCAAACGAATTATGCTCCTTTAATTTCGGTAGTTAAACATTAAAATTATAAATGAATATTGTAATTCTTGAGTTGTGCGCGTATTTGAATTTGACTCCGTTGATTTGAATCGACCCGATGCAAAAATTCACAACGGATCAACATCAATCTAACACGAACAATATTACTTTTAGTACAGTGGGTCAATTTAGTATAAATCAAGTTAGTTCAAAAGGGTAGATAGATTCAAAGCTTTTTTCCTCTCTAACACAACATTTAGAGGTATCGTTTTGACTTTGGGCACGCATATTAAAAAGGTCGGATGACTCACTATTTGAGACAATTTTGCCTCGAATTACATGAATGGTACGCTTTAAGTTCGAGAAAAAATTCTGGGTAAAATTGTCTCAAATAGTAAATCATTCGGCTTTTTTAATATGCATGCTCAAAATCAAAGTGACAGTTAAAAAAAATTGGAGGGAGAGTAATAGACCTCTTACAAATGGGTGAATGGTGAGGATTTTTACCATGTAAGTAAAAAAAACATAAAAATAAAAGATTACAAGACTCAGTTTTGAATATATATTTTTGAATAATATATATATTACTTGTTGCTGAATCAATTGAAATCTTTTGCTGCAACAAAAAAAATCCCAAAGTGAAAAACACAATTCAATTATTTATTAAATTCGGATTTGCAGCTTAATTACAAATGCATTTGAATTCATATTTTTCAATAAAATAACAAATAAAAGAGCAACAAAAATCCCAAGTCAAAAAGGGTTTCAATTATTTAAATCCGTGGATGACTTTTATGGCAACGTGTGGCACACTTCTTCTATCTCCCACGGGTCGTACGCTCATGATATACTGTAACTTCATTTTCCGTACGCCTAGTTAAGGAATCTTGTGTTTTCCACCATTAAACGAGCCTATTAGCAATGTTTTTTTATTTATTTTTTCTCTAAAAAATTATTTTTTATCTTATTTTTTATTTGAAATATAGAGAATATAACGGAAGAATTTACTTTTAAAAAATTTAAAGCAAAATATTAGAAAACTATTTAAAGAGTTTTTTTTTTACTTATAAATTTTTTTAATAAAATAAAATGTGCATTTTTTTTTCCCGGTAACTAAACAAGGAATGTGTTACTGAGAAAAAAAATATACATTTTATTTTATATGCATTTCATCTTAGGAATTCGCAACTCATAATTTTTTTCATATATCAACCGGAAAAAAACATCTTTAGTTAAAAATAAAAATAAAACATCCCATCATACTAATTTTTTTTCCTTTTTTAATCACACCCAAAACAGGCGCGCTAAATCTGTAGTATCCCGCTCGTGATTAATGTGAATCATGTTTTTGCTTTTAGGGCAGCCTCAATTCCCTTATGTTTTTCTTTTTCTTTTTCTAAAATGATTTTTATGTAATGTGTAATACCCGTTTGCGCTAACCATCAAAATTCTAATCCCTCCGGACACATATAATTATCGTTTGGCTATTGAATTCTCGATCTTAATTATTTATCATTTTAATGATAACAAAGCTCATTTCGCGTGTCAATTACAAAACACCATTCTATCTTGATCATATTTACCACTCTTGCTCATCTCAGTCGACGGATCCTCTATCTCTACCTTCTTCCACAACCCACTAATCGTCCTTCCTCAAACACAAATAACAATTCGTTCCTCAACCTCAACGTAGTGCCGTCTAAAAATTTAAGATTTTACATCAATCCAACTAATCTTACCCATCCTTACAGATCCCCTAACCATAACCACAACTGCAACTTCCACCGCAACAACAGCAGTAAGAACAGCTCACCTTGAGACCATCGCGTAATACCGACCAACCCAATCAAAATCTAAACCCAAACTCAATGGCGCAGAACCCAAAAAAAAAGATCTAGAGCATCAAGGAATGCATCAACAACCCATATTGACGACAGCAGAGGCGGAGCCTCATAGGGGCGGGCAACTTTTAATTTTTTTATTTAAAAATTAATATATATAAATTACTGGTTCGGTTCGAGCCGATGATACTAGCAATTTCACCTAAAAATGAATAAAAACTCGAACCGACATTGTTAAAGTGTGGAATAAAATAAAGCAAAATAATTAGTACACAGTAAGCGACGAAAAGTCCGCTCTATAGTTCGATAAAAATTCGCTCGTAAACGATAAAAGTTCGAACGTAAGAGATAAAAGTTTAAAAAAATTTAAACCCAACCCAAATTTTAAACTCGACCCACACCCAAATCCTTTCAATTAAATCCCAAATCATCACTACCAATAAACCCGTGCCAAACCCAATTCAATCTCTGCCGAAATCCAATCCCTCCATTTAATTCAATTTCTACGGCAAATCATCACATATCGATCACCCTCTCAATCTCTCATTCAATTCCAATCCTAAAGTAGAGAACAATTGTAAAAAGTACGTCTATTGTATGAATTCTAATGTATAATTAATTTTTTTCTATATTGTCTTTTTATTTATCTTTTTGTTAAATTTATCTAAATATTTATTATTTAGTGACGGATACAAATACTCTTAAGCATTTTTTCAATTTTTCATTCAACTCATTTGCCTTCCCTTTAAAATACTCCAAAAAAAATTCGGAGGTAACCTGAATACAAATCTTAAATCCATCACTGATTTCGCCCCCAAACATTGAGGGCATGATCCACCGCTGGACGAGAAGAAGAAAGAGGAAACAGAGAAAAGAAAAGACAAGGAAAGGAAAAAAGAAAAAGCAGCATAGGAGAGAGAACATCAGTAGCGCATTTCGTTATTTTGTTTTAATGACCTTATCGTAATTAGACTATAAATAAAAGGCAAAATTAAAACAGCAGACAATAATTAATAGCCAAAAATTAATTTTTTAATTTTACTAACTGTGTTCTAAAACGACAGTTAAATGTGTCCGGAGGAAGTATCGAATAGTTAGGATATTTATTTGATGGGCATGGCCGGTGTGGTGGGGTACTACGTAAGAATGATGAGGTCATTGCCTTAGTCACTGAAACAAGAAAGCTCTAAAAAAAAGTCACCTAATCCCCTTGCCTCCTTCTGTAAAGACTCAATGACCATGACCATTAAAATTAAAATATATAAATATCTAAGACGACGAACAAAATTAAAAAGACTAACCAACAACTTGCTTATATCCATTGAACTTGTTTAACAAAAGTCCCACTGTGTTCTCATACATGTATGGTTTGAAGGGTTCGGATTCTGGCCTTTCGTGCAGTTTCATGCATGTTTCACTGTATATATTTTTTTAAAAGACGATAGAGTCATTAAAGTATACCGAGTTTTCTAAACATACCATTAATATTTTTAATTTTAACATTTCAATTATGAGTCTCGCATATTATACGTGGATGTTATGTTCATCCAATTTTTGCGTAAAATGAACTAAAACTAGTCACCATTCATTTTTTATAAATAAAGTAAGAAAATAATATTAAAAATATAGAATGAAGGTTAGTTTTAGTTCATTTTGTGTCGAAATTTGATGATTTAATGTACATGTATGGCGTGTTTGATAATTTTGGTGGAAATTAGTGGAATTCATGAACAAAGTGTTAAAATTGTCCGATTGAAGATCACATCATTAAGATTTAATTATTTACATAAATATAGTTGTTAAATGGGAGAAAAGTGAAGCACAAGGAATTCCAAATCATGACTAGTCTTCCTTCCAAGCACGTGTTAGAAGACTACACTAATTATTGGCATAATAGTAAATTCAGCTACGTGACTTCAAATATGGCTGACAATTAGAGGGCCCCCCCCCGTCCACGTGTGATGATTAATTTAATTAAATCTAATGAAGCTGTTTGGTCAATTTAAGATATTAATTAAGGTGGAAGAAAACTAATCACTTACAATTAAGGAGGCAGGAACATATGAGATACTGTTGTCCATCGCCATCTTATGTATGTCGGCCCAATGACGGTTCTGCAACACTTGCACCCTCGCAATTTTTTACAGTCTCCTCCTCTCATCTTTGTTTGTGTAAATTTTATGTAACTTATCTTTCTTTTCTTTCTTTTGTCTTTGTGAGTCATTTATGAACTTAGAATTAAACTAAATTGGAAAATCCGAGTGTCTTCTAATGATTAGTAAGAATCAAACTTATGCAGGAATCGATGTGTGACGTCGGAAGTTCTTCACTAGTTCGAATACTTACATACGAGCTTTCTAAGTGCATTGTTTGATCTGTATACTATATTGCTTAAGATTGTAGTTAATTACATGATGAAAAACTTTGCTCCACGATAGAAGTGGTGCAAACTGTTTAATTTATTATCTCTTTAAATAAAAGTAATTAAGATTGTAATCAACGGTGAACCCTTTTCGTTTTTTCTTCTTTCAGTTTGTCGTATATTATCTTATTAAATTTCCAAATTAGTATATTTGGGTTTCTCTCAAATTTATTATGCATTGATTCATTTTCTTTCCTGAGTTTAGAGAAGGTGGATGCGATGCGATGGTAAAAATGATAATGAAATTACAAATTAAAAACGCTAGCAGGAAGATCCATGATAAAACACAATTTTTATATTTTATTAATTTATTAATTAATTAGGTGTTATTTCTCCGTAGTTTATTTAAGTGCTCTTTGTTTTTGAGTTTTTTTTTTTAACTTTCGTATTTATTTGTGCCCTTTATACATTCTCCATAATTAATTTGAATCTTTTTTTGTGTGGAATTCCCCGATCAGCATTGTTTGCAGCTACGTACCGCAAGGCTGCTCCCCCTTAATACTATTATTATTCTACGTTTCTAGATGAAATTAATTGATTTGTGCATTGACGGCTTCCAAATTATATAAGGTTGTTTATACTTGTTGACTTTTGTAAAAATGATGTCATGGATGAAATCAGCACGAGTGTTCTGTTCGTGTGCACTTATTTGTTGGTCTTATCCAACTTGAGAATATATTGAAACTAATTAATATGAATATCAATATTTTCTTGGTCAATCAAATGGTCAACTTTTTTCTTAATTTATAGAATCTTAATTCGGTCTAATTCATAACTTTCAAACCTTAAGTACTTGTTGATCTTTTTAAGGATAATTAACACCATAACATAATCATAAATTGTCATGAATTAATCATTTGTCCAAGTATTTGTTGATCTCTTTTTTTATAACGTTTTTTCCAATCCAGCCGGAGCCGGGATGAGAACAGTTGGTAAGTGGAGGGTGTTTGAAAAATGGTTGAGGTCTTCTAGCTAGTTGGAGTTGAGTTGACGAGACTTGATTGCGATGATTGAGAAAGTTTGACCACGTACGAGACACGCCACACGTTTTTTATTTTCATGGATATACCTAAGCTAACTAGATAGTATATACACGTTTCTACCGGAATTCTTTTTTCCTTTTAAGAGTCCTTTTAACTACTCCAATATTAGTGTATATTTCCTATTTATTCTTTTAAATAACTTTTTAGGTTAAAAAATTTAGTCATTTTGTAGTTTTTTAGGTACTTTATGATTAATTTATTCGATATAAAAGAAAGATAAGAGTGTTTATTGGCCAGTTTATTTAATATAGAAAAGAGAAATGATTGTTTGATATTAAAATTACTCTCATTTATCATTACCTTAATTTTCATGCGAGGTTTCAAAACGTCATTTATTAGAATTCGGAATGAGTATTATATTAAAAATTTGGTTGAAATTAATTTTTTTGATCGTAATACTCTTAAATTTATTAATATTTGTCTTTATAATATCATGATATAATTAAACATAATTAGAATTAACCACTTAGAAATAAGTAAGACAACCAACTATAATTATTTTTTATTTAAATCCGACTAGTTAAAAATAACCTTGGTTTTTAAATATGTGTACTTGAAAAGTAAACTTGATTTTGAATTGTAATTAGTGTTAGGTGAATAAATA
Source organism: Viola odorata (assembly GCA_963691705.1). Classification (NCBI taxonomy): domain Eukaryota; kingdom Viridiplantae; phylum Streptophyta; class Magnoliopsida; order Malpighiales; family Violaceae; genus Viola; species Viola odorata. The sequence goes on from OY829544.1 coordinate 7,298,871, forward strand.
ATTATAATCGACCAAAATAGGAAGTACACTCAACCATTGAATTTGGCCATAAATATGCATTTTGCTTTTTGTAGCAATATAGGAAGATAAAGTTACACCAACAAGGCAACGCACCACACCTATAACATCATTGCACTTTCAAGGGGGAAAAGCAACTTACAGAATTCACATTACCAAATCAACTTGGAAACGACTACTCGTACAATTTGTCCACTTTTAACTCGAGCTGTAATCGAAATAGAGCAAACTATATGTTCGAAATGAAAATAATCTCATATCAAATTTAAACGCTCGAAATAAAAATAATCTCATTTATTAAAATTTATCTCTTATATATTAAATAAATTGAAAAAAAACCAATCAAGACCCTTATTTTCTTAAAATTAAAATGATTTTTTTCTTTTATACCCCATTGTCCTCTCAACTGGAATTAGTTTTGTTCGAGTTTTATCGGGCTCTTAAAAATTGGTGACTCTCTTGATATTATTTTCTTCATTTTTAAGATTCAAACTTAAAACTTAGATAAAGGAAAGTTGGTGACTTTTCTAATATTATTTTCTCCATTCCTAAAACTCAAACTCGAAACTTAATTAAAGGTAAACAAATTCTTTACTAAAACTAAAGCCCTTGTTGTATTTTGGGAAATTAAATAAATCGATCCTTCTAACTACAGGTACACGGTCGATTAAAAATGGGCTTGAGCCCAAATCACGTGACGTAACGTGAGAAAGGTATGGGCTTATGCTGATGCAACTCGAAGTTTTCTGTAAAGGCCCAAAGGCCTAAGGGGAGAAAAATTTAAACACCGTTTCATTGATATTGATACTTCGAAGTTCAAATAGTCTTCGTGTGATGTATGCCTAATTTATAACTCAAACAAGGAAGAATATCTCTTCCTGTTTACAAAAAGTCATTGTGTAATTTTTTATTAAAAGTAATAATTTATATATTTTATTTATAGGTGTAATTTTAACTAAAAATAAACTATCAGTTATATGCATAATTAAAAATTATACATATACTAAGAAAGATTTACCATCTGTATTGTACGTTCTTCACTAAAATATCATTTATTTGAAATCAAATATCTTAACTTAAAATGTCATTTAAAATAATCAAAGTAATGTTATTTTATGATTTAATTTGAAGCTATTTATCTACATTCTTAATAGTAGTTAAGTTTATGAAATTGGGTTCAATATTCAAGCATTAAATCGACCCAAATTAACCGTTAGTTTAGGTAACAATCCACTCATCCTTAAAATTTGTCCAAAATACGTCAATCCGACGAGAGTCACAGTCAAGCTTTGTACGATAACATTGTACTAGGATAACAACAACTCCGGCCGGTGGGATCCACATACACCCACTCTATTAAATTTAATTAGGTTTAAATTAATGACCAAAAATATCCTTACATTTATTTTTCTAGCTCACGTAAGCTCTTGCATTTCACGTTGACCTAAATCAATCCTGTCTAATTCACTCAAATAGATCCAGTTGATTTTTTATTTTCTAAACTTCTGGAAATTATTTTCATATATTAAATTTAATTAATTAATTAAAAAATGATTTCGTGACAATGCTGATATGTATTTTCAACTTTATTTATTTATTTTTACATCCGATATCTTGTTTTTTACATTATTATTGTTTTAGAGAGGAGGGTTTGGTGAGGAAATGAAAGGATATGATGGTGACGATGAGTGAGTTAGCATGGCATGCAAGGCCGCCCAAACGAGAGTAACAAATTATATTTTTAAAGTTGATAACCCATATCAGCATTTCGACCTTATTATATTCTTATTGATTAATTTAATATTATCAAGTTGGATATTAATATATGAAGATATTTTCTGGGATTTCCGGAAAATAAAAATTGGATCTGTTTGAGTAAATTAGACAAACATGTGGATCTATTTAGACCAATGTGAAATACAGGGATCAATTTAAGTGTTTGTTTCTGTGAAGGGCAAACCATTTAGCTCCTGCTTTGCTTTCTGTTCTGCTTCTGCCTTGCCTCTTAAAAGGATCCCCTAGCAGAATTATTTACGTGAACACCAGCGAGCATTATATGAGAATTGTGGACACAAATGATATGGATTTTACCGCAGGAAAACAGAAATATAATACTTCATTCGAGTATTCGAGTAGTAAGCTCGCGCAAGTCATGTTTAGCAGTTTCCTGCAGAATCTCCTGCCTACTGAAGCTGGCATTAGTGTGGTGTGTGTAACACCTGGAGGTGTTTCCACCAATCTGATAAGAAATGTTCCTAAGTTGCTGCAAGATATTTCATATTTTTCTGTCATCATGAATAATCTTTAGCGCGCAAGAAGGTTCAAGAAGTGCTCTTTATGCAGCTACTGATTCTGAAATTGTGAACTACTGCGAACGATTGAAGGGTGATGGTAAATGGCGCGCTTGCGCGTACATTTTGCACGATTGTCGCCTAGCTTGTGCTGCTAAAGAAGCTAACAACAGGGCCTATGCTAAGAAAGTGTGGGAGAAGACATTGGATATGATTGGCCTGCCTCTTGATGCTGTGGAGAAGTTGGTGCAAGGGAAAGAAGTTGTGTGCAAGTATGAGGATCGTTGATGTTGTATTCTTAATTTGGGACAACTTCTGTTGGTGGTAAGAGGTTTCAGAAGATAAATTTGTGAATTTTTTAGGACTGAAATGTTTCAGTAATCTTCACAATATGTTATTGGATTTCGAACATGAATATTGTCTAAACGAAATCTTCATATCTTATATTTCTAGCGTGGAAGGAATTCATTGGTGTAGTTCTAAAGTGGTTGGTTTTATGAGTTTATCTAGTTGTTTACCTTTTTTTTTTGTTTTTTGACGTAAGTAAAAATGTAAATAATAAGATTCGAATTCGACTCTAAAGTTGATCAAATAAATATGATAGTAGTTGTGTATGACTTTAATACTCCGCTTCTCTTGTTTTATAAAAAAGAAATAAAAAAATCCCACTCGCCACTTGCCCGTTGCCTCGTTCATTGCAAATGGTTGGCGCAACCTCTTACCCAACAGTGGGAGCTAACATAATTTAATGCATGATTTATAATTAAAATCTTACTGATCCCATTAGTTCGACTTCGACCCGCAAACAAGATACTAAATCAGTTTCTAGTACAATCATTCAGACCCATATCCAATTAGGTCACCCTAGGTTTAATCTTTTAGATCTATACTAAATGAGTTTACAATTAATTGATTCGATACGAATATACTAATTAAAATAGTTAATCTGGAATACTTAAGTTGGTTTTATTATATTTAATTTTCTCTCCATGAACTCGACCCGAATGAACGGTTCTAGTATGCTAACAATCCACTTATCCTTAAAATTTGTCAACCCGACAAGAGTTAGAGTCAATCCTTTTAGAGGGGAAAAAACAAAAGCCAAGCAGGATATCAACGACCGATCAGCGGCTGGGGTCCACGTGCAACAACTCTCTTAAATATTTGCAGAAGGGATAAACTACGTAAAAATCCGATAGTTTACAAAATATTTCACTTCAATACCTATAATTTTAAAATTCATAATATAAACCTTTTAATTTTCTAAAATTTTATAATAATTTAAAAAATTCAAAAAAATAGCAAAACAATTCTAAAGATATGCAAATTTGAGAAAAAAAATTACAAACATGAGAAAATCTATTTCATTAACAAAAATTACAAAATATTAAAAAGAACAAAATTAAAAACAATTTTTAAATTAATTTTATCGTAGGTCCTATTATATTTGACTAACTCCGCTTTTTTTAATCTTTTTAACTATACTTATACATACCAATAAAATAAATAATTTCGAGTATATTTTTAATTTTTGATAAAATTATCTTATATTCATTAATTAATTTTACGGACTCTCCTCAAATTTCCTGTCTATCTCTAGATGAGTGAAAACTCAATTAAAAAATCTAAAGGTTACGAAAACACCACATATCCCACCCATTTCTCACTCTTCTCCCTAGTGCACACGTCTTCTTCAATTTAGGTTGTTTTCTTTTTATTTTTCAACTATTTTAATCTCTTTAATTATTTTAACAACTTCAAAATATCTGCTAAAAAAACATCTCAAAATATAGTTATCAGATTTCATTGGAAAATAAAACCAAACAATAATTTTTTTTAATCGGATTGAAAAAATAAAGAAATAATTTAGTTCATAAAAAATTAATGGGTTTTGTTTTATTAAAAAAATTGAGTTATGAGGTTGAAATCTATCCACCATTGAATTTTTTTTAATTGAGGTATACTCGAAGAAACAAATTAACTATAATCGGGAGTTGATTATCATAGATTAGTTCCTATAATTAAGATAATTAGGAATTAATAGGATAAAAATCACTAACTAATCATCTAAAAAAGATAAATATGACAACTATTTAGAAAAGAAGTTTTTGGATTGGTCAATACCACTACTAAGAAAATAAAGAGAGTACATTTTTTTCTAAACTTTATAATCTTTTTATTATTTTATTTGAATTTTTTTAACTATTATAAAAGATAAAATTGTAACTTTTCAAAAACTATAGACTTTAAATACACATTTTTAAATTATAAGGATCAAAGTGAAACATTTTATTAAACTATAGGATTTTTGTGGAGTTTCCCTTCTAGAAACTAGGCCTTCTTAGTTCGATTTCTCCTCTCATGCTCGTTCTGTGAACTGGAATGCCAAACTCAGTACCGAACAACACTATAGCAAAGGTACGTAACTCTCCTGTCCTCTTTGCCTTATTTCCTTCTTAATTTCTCCATTTCTGATATCCATTACCTTATTAGCGGTCTCCCATGTTATAAAAACAGATGTTGTCTTGTTGGCACAAAACGAGCTGCTAGCTAGCATGATCATGTTTTTGTCCAAATCATACTTTTGTTCTAAAGTTTCTGTCTTTACCAACGAGTGGTATGTAGTTTAATTTTAACATTCTCGTTGTTTAAGCAAGAGATTTTAAGATTTTAAGGTTGATATTTGTGTATATTGAATTCGGAATAAATCCGACCAAAAAAAGAAAAGAGTTCAGAACTAAAAAAAGTCTCTCTTTACTGTTTTGTCTTTTTTCTTGAGGACTTTGTTCCCTTGAAGATCACACTATATATACCAAAGATAGTGTTTTCCCATCTCGTTTAATGTGCTGGGCTTTTGCTATTTTCCTTGATGGGTCTCTTAGCTATAGCTAGTATTCTTAGAGAAAATTATTATTAATTATTAATTATTAATATTAATTTGATTAATTAGCAGGCACATGACAAAATGATTATGTCTTAGAAAAAAAGAAAAGAAAAAGCACTTTCTGTAATGAATATAATGTAGTATATGTATTCCTGAGTCAAAAAGAGTACACAAACACAAAGTTGCTTGCTGCCTTGAGAATTCGATTCATGCTTTCTTGCCCCAGGAATTTGAAATTCTTGAATGCATCATTTTTCAGATATGGGTTGTCTTACCATTTATTAGTTGTTTATTAGGGCTTTTGATTTTTGTTGTTGTGGTCTTCCAGCCATGGAGTAGGTGGAAAGAAAAAGCAAATTGCAGCTTTTTTCCTTATGTTTGAAATATGTGTAAAATGACCATTTTGATTGTACTTAAGCGGTACTCCCTCCAAAAGTTAGATTTTGAATTCTGAGTCCCAATGCACCAATTCTGGGCCACGTATATGTAGATAATAAACTCACTTGGAATTGTTCATCAGGGAGCATGGATTCCTCCTATTCTTCTTCCTCTTCTCCAACAGAAGCAAAAGTTGAACGAAGAGTTTGGTGGACGGAAACTCTCAAAGGATGGTCTTATATAATATACTTAACATTTGTCCAAAAGTTTCAATCCAGGCATCTAAAAAATCCATTGCCATTGCCTCGTCTCAATGATGTTACATGTATTGTAACTGGTTCCACAAGTGGCATTGGACTTGAAATAGCTAGACAATTGGCTGTTTCCGGAGCTCATGTCGTTATGGCTGTAAGAAACAAATCTGCAGCCTATGATTTGATCCAGAAGTGGCGTGGCGAATGGCACGGGACAGGCCTACTCAATATTGAGGTGATGGAGCTGAATCTTCTCTCCTTGAACTCTGTTGTGAAATTTGCTAAGGTATGGAACAATTCAAGTCCCACACCTTTGGGAGTTTTGATCAATAATGCAGGAATCTTTTCAGCAGGGGTGCCCCAAAAGTTTTCAAAAGATGGGTATGAAACACACATGCAGGTTAACCATTTAGCTCCTGCTTTGCTTTCTGTTCTGCTTCTGCCCTGCCTCTTAAAAGGGTCTCCTAGCAGAATCGTTAATGTGAACTCCACCGCGCATTATATGGGATTTGTTGACACAAGTGATATGAATCTCACCTCAGGAAAACAGAAATACAGTACTTCAAGTGCTTATTCGAGTAGTAAGCTCGCAGAGGTCATGTTTAGCAGTTTCCTGCAGAATTCCCTGCCTACTGAAGCTGGCATCAGTGTCGTGTGTGTGTCACCTGGAAATGTTTACACGAATATGATCAGGAATGTTCCTAGGTTGCTGCAAGATATTTCATATTTTCTGTCATCAGGTATAATCTTTAGCGCACAAGAAGGTGCAAGAAGTGCACTTTATGCAGCTACTGATCCTGAAATTGTGAACTACTGCAAGCGATTGAAGGATGATGGTGAATGGCGCACTTGCGCGTACATTTCGCACGATTGTTACCCAGCTTGTGCTGCTAAAGAAGCTAACAACATGGCTTCTGCTAAGAAAGTGTGGGAGAAGACATTGGATATGATTGGGCTTCCTCTTGATGCTGTGGAGAAGTTGGTCCAAGGGAAAAAAGTTGTGTGCAAGTATGAGGGTTGATGTGATTTTCTAAATTTGGGACATTTTCTGTTTGTGGTAAGAGATTTCAGAAGATAAAATTGTGTAACTATTAGGATATTGAAATGTTTCAGTATCTTCATATATGTTAATGTAATGGTAACATGAATATTATCTAAATGAAATCTTGGCATTTTATATTTCTATCGTGAAGGGAATTCATTGGTGTAGTTGCGATTAGTGGTTGTCTTTCTGGATTTGTATTTTACGACATCCGAACCCGAGATCTTATTCTGCATATTTTATAGGAAGTTCTGCCGAGTTAGAAACTAGTTGGTTTTGTTTACATGTTCCATCGCCTAATGATGTGTTATGTTGCAATAGTTCTCCAAAATTCTGAACAAATCTGCATTACTCTATCCGAAGTCATTACTGTTTACTCATTTTCTTCTGCTTCAGAGATAAACTCCAATGAATAAAATACTAACTTAACTACTCTAAAACTCACACATTGCGTGAATTATATTTATAAATAATCATTCATACGATATATGTTAAACAATATTCACCGCAGTAAAACAGAAGGCTTACTCTAGTACTAAGCTCTCACAGGTCATGTTTAGTAGTGTCCTGATGAAATGCCTGCCGACTGCAGCTAGCATTAGTGCGCTATGCGCATCACCTGGAAGTGTTAATACAAATTTGATACGGAATTATCCAAAAATATTGCGAACTATACTAGCTTTTCTATCATCAGAGATAGCCTTCAGTCCTGAAGAAGGTGCGAGAAGTGCTCTTTATGCAGCTACTGATCCTGAAATTCCGAATTACTGTAAGGCATTGAAGGCCCATGATTGGCCCGTTTGCGCTTACATCTCACACGATTGCCATCCAACAACTCCGGCGAAAGAAGCACTCAATACAGCTACTTTTCATCTGGTCTTATACATGTTGTACTTCCATATGAAAGAAACTGTCACATTTTAAAAGTCTATCTACTCATAGTTATGAAACCACCAAAACTCAATCCAATGACTAAAACTTCATTCTTATATAAACTCTTTTAAACTAACATATTTAAAATGGATAAACCAGATTTGCTGAACATGATATACATTTTAATTTTTTTAAAATTAAAGGCCTTAATTAACAAATTTGACATGACATTTATGAGCCTAAGTATATATATATAAATTATTTATTTATTATCTATGAGTAAATAAAAAAATTGGGCTAAAAACTGTGTATATAAGAATAAGTATTTTTTAATGATGACATAATTTTATATAAAAAAATAAATTTTAAAATGATTAAAAATCTAATTTGAATATATGAACGTTTTTATCATATAGTACAAACTTAGGTTTAAAAAATAAAAATGAAATAAATATAAGGACTACTTTAAAAAAATTGTAAATATAAGAGCTTAATTGAAATGTCTTTATACCGGAAGAATAAATGACAAAAAGGAAAGGGTAATTGTTGGGGTTTGACTTTATTTGGCACCTCTACCTTTTTTTGTGTTTAAAAGGTACTCGTACTCAAATCTTTGTTCACATTTGGTACTTCCTGCCGTTTCCGTCCACCCGTTGCCGTTATGTAGCTGACGTGGCAAGACACGTCAGCGCAGACCACTGACATTGCTGACGTGTCGTGCCACGCAAGCGGATCCGACCCGAATCTCACGTGTCGTGGGTCGGGTCGTGCTATTGAGTTGAACGACGTGTCCCCAAGGAAAGTTGCTTGCGTTGCGTCGTTTCCTTCAGGACCAACGACGTGTCAAACTGACACGACGAACGACGCGTCGCTCAAGCTTGAATTGAACGACTGTCGCCCAAGCTGGACGACACGGCGAGCGTTCATTTACTTAAGTGAACGACGTCGTTTCACTTTGCACCCTCCTTCATCTCCAGCGACACGCAATCTCCCCCTCATTTCTTCACTTTCCCTTTCCCTTTTCTTAGACCAAACCTAACCCTAGATTTCTCAATCCAAATTGCAACTTTCCCTAATGCCAACCAGATGAAAGCCCAAGGTTGACGTCGCTGTCCTGATAGCCATTTGCCGAGGTATATATTTCCCATTTCGAATGCAAATTGTGAAAAAACAAATTGCCAATGGGATAATGTGAATTATTATTTAAACATACGGGAATATGGATAATTCACAATTTGCATTTGAAATGGGAAATATATACCTCGGCAAATGGCTATCAGGACAGCGACGTCAACCTTGGGCTTTCATCTGGTTGGCATTAGGGAAAGTTGCAATTTGGATTGAGAAATCTAGGGTTAGGTTTGGTCTAAGAAAAGGGAAAGGGAAAATGAAGAAATGAGGGGGAGATTGCGCGTCGCTGGAGATGAAGGAGGGTGCAAAGTGAAACGACGTCGTTCACTTAAGTAAATGAACGCTCGCCGTGTCGTCCAGCTTGGGCGACAGTTGTTCAATTCAAGCTTGAGCGACGCGTTGTTCGTCGTGTCAGTTTGACACGTCGTTGGTCCTGAAGGAAACGACGCAACGCAACGCAAGCAACTTTCCTTGGGGACACGTCGTTCAACTCAATAGCACGACCCGACCCACGACACGTGAGATTCGGGTCGGATCCGCTTGCGTGGCACGACACGTCAGCAATGTCAGTGGTCTGCGCTGACGTGTCTTGCCACGTCAGCTACATAACGGCAACGGGTGGGCGGAAACGGCAGGAAGTACCAAATGTGAACAAAGATTTGAGTACGAGTACTTTTTAAACACAAAAAAAGGTAGAGGTGCCAAATAAAATCAAACCCCAACGTACAGGTACTTTAAATTTCAATTGCCCAAAAGGAAAAGCCTTTCCAGAAGAAGCCAATTGAAGTATCTGACATCTGCTCCTTTGAAAAGTGCAGAATCTACTAATCTGATCCAACTCGAAACAAATAAACAAATACCGGAGCTGTACTGTAACTGCTCAAGACAGTGAGGCACACTAGCCAACACTACACTAATCAGGGATTCACAATACAAACGACAGCTCAGAACTTGGGAGTGAGCATCTCTTCTTAACGCGGACAATAAAGGCACAGTCTTCCTTTCAAGCATCCCCACATTTATGTTGTAGTTCTTGCAGTCCAGGTCTCTGTCAATTCAATGATTCTTGTTCTTGTTAATGTGTTCTTTTTTCCCCGAAAATTGATGGGTTTTTAATGAATGTGGAAAATAATACTCTGTGCATTTAGTCTGATAATATGCATACTGATGGGTGCCGAAACCAACAAAAATAAATCATACAATTCACCATGCACAATTAATTAAAACTGTAGCAAGTGGTAAAAGGATCGAACCACAGGGATTTCTGGACAATAATAATTTCTGTTAAAAGACCAAAATAGTAACAGTGGTAAAAACCAATGAGTGGGATTTTGTGTGCAATTAATTTAATAACAAACAGAGAGAATAGAAACAGTAAATAAATGATGATTGGATTAACTCAAATGGTGGTAAATTCCCGATAAAGACTCTTTTCGGGTCACGATTCATAAATGTCGATCATTGATGCAAGTGTTTTCAAAACCAAATTTAATAGAAAAGCTATAGAGACCAGCGGTACTCTGAGTCTCCTGCTCTCCTCCTACTCAAGATTCCTAAGGCGGTACTCCTACTAGGATCCCTAACCGTTCAATAACCTTAAGGCGGTACTCCTAATAAAGTTTAATTGAAGGGTTGATTAAACACGGGGAGAGACCTTTCCCGATCTAGAAGAGAATTTCTTCTACTCCTATAAATCGGATTCTACCCTTTTCTAATTAGCTCTTACACTAATTAGTTACCTACAGATTCCTATCAACGATGTAGAATCCAACGTTTCTAAGAAAAGATGTAATCATTCATATTTAAAATCAAGTTAGCTACTCTTAACCAAAATATGAACAAATTGACATTTAAATAAAAAGAATAGAAATACAAACTTGGATTTTATGAAGCTTAATTTGATCTCACAACATATGAATCATAACCCTCGAGCCTTTACCAAGAATAGATAATTTAGCTAGAACAAGACATAATTAATTCAAACAATTATGATGCATGAATTAATTAAAATCAAAGAAAGAAAAAAATAAAATAGATAGAAATTATAGAACCAGTAGCCGAATTCAATCCAGGAAGAGAAGATGAGATGTCTCTGTTTCCTACTAGGTATTTAACAAAACCTATCCTCCCTAAAATCCCTAGAAAATAGGATTTCGATAATTATTAAACTAATTATTATGTTTCAACTAATTACAAAGTCTTGTTCTTTCACAATTCTAGTACGCCTCTCTTCTCATCATGGGCCCAAAAGCCCATTGGCTTCTTGTTGAAAAACTTGCTTGGCTGCTACTATTTTTTCAGCACGAACAACACAATTCAAGAGGGAGCTGGTGCATACTTTCTTTGGCTTCCACCAAATTCAAGCTCTTGTCATGGCTTTTCTTTCCTTTTCTCTCAATCTACTGTAACTCAATTAATCTGTAAAAATGAGTAAAAATAGTCACAATCAGCAGTATCATCGTCAAAAATAGTAGGAAAATAGGATGATAAATAAGGCATTTAAGCACTCAATCACATACCTTGGTTGTTTTCAAGTTCCATGCTTTCTCGTCTGATCTGGTGTATTCAAGTGTTAATTCTCTTGGGTTTGGTTTATGTGGTGAACTCCTTGTCTTGTTTTCCTTGGAAGTTCTGGATTTCCCCCAAACCCTTTTTTGAACATAACTGGTGCCGTTTTGGTGTTTGAATTACTAGGTGAGCTGGGCAGTAGGCTCCTGAATTTACACTGGGTGAGCTTCTCTGACGATGGGTTATGTGACCATGAATGTTCATCTTTCAGATTACTAGGCACCGCTTCATTTTTATGTATAGCAAGTTGATTCTTCTTGATTTAATTTTGAGCATTTAAACTTCATACATGTATCTGTGCTTAATTGGTGATGTATAATCTTACTTATGGAAATTGTCATTTTGATGTTGCTCCCTCAACCAAGGTAGCTAGTACTGTTAGGGAAGCAACTTGGGGAATTTCTGCATCTAGCGGACGAGCATGGACTCCCCATCGTTAGCTGGAAAGGCAAAAAGGATACCATGGTGGATGGAGAGTCTCAGAGGGTGGTCATATATATTTTACGAGTTGTTTGTCCAAAAGATGCAACCAAGGCATCTGGGGAATCCATTGCCTTTACCTCCTCTTCAAAATGTTACGTGTATTGTAACTGGATGCACTAGTGGCATCGGTCTTGAAATAGCCTAGACAGTTGGCTGTGTCTGGAGCAAATGTTGCTATGGCCGTAAGAAACCGATCCGCAGCCAGTAATTTGATTGAAAAGTGGCAGAGTGAGTGGCATGGAGCAGATCCACTCAATATTGAGGTGATGGAGCTAGATCTTCTCTCCCTGAACTCTGTTGTGAAGTTTGCGAAGATATGGAATTCTCAGTCAATATCTTTGCAAGTTCTTATCAACAATGCAGGAATCTTTTCTATAGGGGCACCACAAAAGTTTTCGAAAGATGGGTATGAAACACACATGCAAGTAAACCATTTGGCTCCTGCTTTACTTTCTGTGTTGCTTTTTCCATCCCACATAAAAGGGTCTCCAAGCTGAATTATCAATGTGAACTCAATCATGCATTATATGGGCTATGTGGACACATATGACATGAATTTCATTTCAGAAGCACAGAAATTCTGTAGTACAAAGGCATACTCAAGTAGTAAGCTTGCGGAGGTCATGTTTAGTAGTATCCTACAGAAACATCTGCCTGCTGAATGTGGTATTAGTGTGGTATGCGTATCACCTGGCACTGTCCACACAAATGTGGCAAGGGATCTTCCAAAGTTAGTGCAAGTTGGTTATAGTCTGATACCATTTTTCCCTTTTACTCCTCAAGAAGGTTCGAGAAGCGCACTTTATGCAGCCACAGATCCTCAAATTCCTGAGTATTGTCATGCGCTGAAGGGTGAAGAATGGCCGACTTGTGCATATATATCACATGCTTGCCGTCCTGCAAAAGCTGCCAAAGAAGCACACGACATAAATACTGCAAAGAAAGTGTGGGAGAAGACATTGGAAATGGTCGGCCTTCCTGTTGAAGCCGTGGAGAAGTTGCTACAAGGACAAGAAGTAGTGTGCAGATATGATGATTGCTGAAGTAAGTCTGCTTTTTATGTTTGTGAACTTTCATACGGGCGCCCTATTTTTGCATGAGCAATTTAGGCATACAGTAATTAGCATGCATCTCTGGCACAAATTTTCACTTTTGAGTTTGCTCTCTAACTTTAGACTTGATTATATTGCGATCGTTGTTGTTGGATAAGATTTTCAACTTTATATTTTTGGTGAGGTTTGCATGTGGAGGAAGAATTTGTTTCGGGAAGATCATGTTGAGTTACTAATGGTTCTGTTGCAAAACTCCAGTTGCATTATGTTTTGGTACTGAAACCCCTGGTAGATCTTAATATGTTAAGAAGCAACTTTGAGAATCATATTATGAAGAACTCGACTAAAAGAGGTAGATTATGCAGATGCCACAGGTTTCACACTAAGAAGTAAAATACTACTTCAGTAATAATCACTCTATATATAGAATTATTGATACTAAACACCTGGCAGTGAAATAATAATTGTTATAGCATGATGATTCATTCTATAGATTGTTTGATTGCTCCTCCAAAAGAATACTTGTCATTATTGAACGCGTGCTATAATAATCTAGTAATTGAAGGATTGTATTGTCTGCCATTACGTCTTTTTCACTTTCAAGATGATAAAAATCTTCATGATACTATACTAGAAAATAGTACCCATGTATTATTCTATAACTATTCTACTTTATAAACCACGATCATGGTTTTTCCAGGTGGAGGAATTGAATAAGTAAAACGGCAAGTGTCAGATACGTAAAAACCGATAATACTCGAAAGGAGTCACTTTCTATTCAAGAATGAGAGATGACAATGAAGGTGGCGGAAAACAAATGAATTATTTAAGGAAGATGATAACAATTTTTGCGCCAAGTCACAACCTTAAATTTGTCAGTCATTTTTATACATCCAAATACAAATGACTAATAATTTAGTGGTGCTTGTTGAAAAATAGGAATGTCTCGATTTCTCTTTATAGAAAAATCACTGGAGTCCCCATTCTCAAACACCCTTCCTTTCCTCCCAACCAAACACCATTTCTAAAATCCATCTTGTACAACTGCCTCATCTTTCTTTCTCTTTTCCATGATCCAATCTTTTCCTAAAGAATCTCATTTATCTTGATTAGCCCTACCAACCACTTCTTGATTCCCACAATTTATGAAATCATACTAGTCAAGCGCCTTTAATTTCAGAGTTTTGATCATCAGGTCCGTTGACATAATGGCACTTGATTTTGGTGATGTTCTACCTCTGAAAGATTTTCACAGCCACAAAGTTGGAGGAAGAAACATAATATTTGGGAAATATGAGATGGGAAGGTTGTTGGGGCAGGGGACATTTTCTAAGGTCTACAAAGGAAAAAACCTAATGACCCAAGAAAGTGTTGCCATCAAGGTACTCCACAAGGAACAAGTGGAGAAGAGAGGATTAACAGATCTAATCAAGAGAGAAATCTCAGTGATGCATCTTGTCAAACATCCAAACATTGTGGAACTAAAAGAAGTGATGGCTACAAAATCAAAGGTTTTCTTCATAATGGAATATGTAAGAGGTGGTGAGTTGTTTGCCAAAGTCACGAAAGGTAGGTTGCAAGAACATGTTGCAAGAAAATATTTCCAGCAGTTGATTAGTGCAGTTGATTTCTGCCACAGCCGCGGCGTGTCTCACCGCGATTTGAAGCCGGAGAATCTGCTATTGGATGAGAATCAAGATTTGAAAGTTTCGGATTTTGGGTTCTCAGCGCTGCCTGAGCAGAGTTCTAATGATGGCTTGCTCCATACACAATGCGGCACGCCTGCTTATGTTGCTCCCGAGATTTTGAGGAAGAAAGGTTATGTGGGTGCAAAAGCTGATATTTGGTCTTGTGGTGTGATTCTTTTTGCATTGCTTGCTGGTTATTTGCCATTCTTGAATGCAAATTTGATGAAGATGTATGTCAAGATCTTCAAGGCAGAGTATGAATTCCCACCTTGGATTTCAACAGATGCTAGGAAATTGATTTCCAGGCTTCTTGTTGTTGATCCTGAGAAAAGATTTACAATCCCTCAAATCATGAAACATCCTTGGTTCCGAAAGGGTTTTACAAAAGTTGTCACTTTTGGTAATGATCATTTGGAAAATGGTGATCAAATGGGTGCTGCTAATTGTAAAAATGGAGAAGGTGGGAGTTTGGAGTCAAAGCATTCACCTCCCTCTTACAATGCATTTGACTTCATTTCTTCGATGTCAACGGGATTTGATTTATCTGGCTTGTTTGAAAGCAAGCAAAAAATAGGTTCAAGGTTTACTTCCAAGCATCGGGCCTCGGTTTTGCTGACGAAACTCGAGTCCGTCGCGAAGAACTTGAACTTTAGAGTGGCAGTGAATGAGGATAAATTCAAGGTGAAGCTGCAGAGGAAAGTGGAAGGGAGGAAAGGGAAGTTGTCGATGACCGCAGAGGTGTTCGAGGTGGCGCCGGAGGTCACGGTTGTGGAATTCTCCCAGAACTCCGGCGACACTCTTGAGCATTCTAAATTTTGGGAAGAAGATTTTAGGCCTGCCCTTAAAGACATTGTTTGGACTTGGCAAGGTGAAAACTTACTTGTGAATAATTAGTGAGGTGGTTAGGAGAGATCCTTGCATTAAAAGCTCCTGATTACTAGTTAAGCTTGTGCTTGCTTTGTGTGTTTATGAATTTGTAAAAAAATGTTTGTAATATTTTTTATGCAAATAGTGTTGTGATTTTTTGTGTACACTTAAGGAGGGATTTGGCAGGAAGTGATTAGTAAAATGATGTTTAATTTGAGTTCGATCTTTAATATTATAATAAAAATTAATAATATAACTATTTTATTATAAATAAAATGATGAATACTTTTTCAGCATATACCAAATTTGATCCAACTTGTAATAGCATCTGGGGGTTATTTTTCAGCTCAGTTATTTATTTATTTGAGTTTTATGATTTTTTTTTATCGGTAGAGTTGAGATTCGAATTTAAGTTTGAATTCAAATTTACATTAGTACATTTATCACCGATAAAACAACCAATATGAAAAAATATATATATAAACTCTAAACCCAATTTTGAGGCATTCAAGGTGAATTTTACCGAAGTCGAGTGTACAACCTAAACACCAACTAGCAAGCCATTTTTGCTCAATTATGTAACGAAATTGCTTGTAAAATTTGAGCTTGATTAAACAGTTGGATCACATTCGCAATTGTACCCTTTGAAGTAAAAGAAAATAATAATAATCAAACCACTTAAGCTGTGAAATTGGGTGTGATAATGTGATTGTAAGTTGAACTAGCCGGATCAGTAATTTTGTAGAGGGTTTTTTTTTTCAAAAACAAGTTTTTAGATCAAAACTAAACTAGAAAACCAACTAATCATAAATTTTCCCGATTGAATCGGCCAGTCCAATCCAATTTTAAAAATGCAAAATACTATATACCTAGAAGAACTAGAAATAACACTACAGAGAAACATTATACTAATTCTATAAATATTACAGTTGGAAGACCCACCACAGGGTATATTCTCTGTAAATACTCTATAAGATCTCATTTAAGAATATTATTCACTGGTCAGCAAGAGGATTGTCCAATCCTATAAAAACATGTTATTTTGTCTGTTTGTCATATTGGGTCAGTGGTTGAGTTTGTTTGATGCTCTGATTTTTCTCCTTTTTTTCTTGAAAATGCATGATGCTTCAAGTTCAATGGATGGACATTATTCGCTCAAGGACGTGTGCTAAAATGGAGAAGAATATAATGCTTGGCCTTGAGGCTTGAAATCATGATAATGTATGTACTTTTGCAGGTGCTGTTTTGGGGTCCGACAACAGTTCAACAACTCTTAATTCTTAAATACGCATTCAACGCTTCGTATTTTTTTGTGGCAAATTAGGTTCGCTGTCAATCTTTTCTTATCTTTCTTTGGATCAAAAATTAGATTTGTAACAGAAAGAGCACAACGCTCGTACTTTCGAAACTTTGAAGTAAACAGTTATTTTAAAATTCATAAAGTACCATTAAAATTGATTTCCGAACTTTAACATAATATAGTGTAGATTAGTCTAATCTAAAAGAAAATTCGAGACAACATATTATATATATAAATTAATTTGTCTTTTAGTAAGAAAAATGTAAGGGTCCATTTGATCTTCTATTACCCCACCCGCACCGTGGTACAAAGTGATCAGTAGGGTACGTTGCGCTGTGACCCCACAAAAGAAAAAAAAAATATTTAATTTAGCTTGAGTTTGTTTTTTTATTAAAAAAAGAAAACTTAAAGTCTTACCTAACGTAGGTAATAGAAACCCACGTGTTATTTTTTGCCATGAAAAAAATTAACACTGTGACACGTATTGATGAAAAGTCAAAAAAAATAATTTCGGCGAATATAGGGTCTAAAAGAGCTATGTTTTTTATTAAAAGTTTATTAGGATAATTTCAGTCGAGCTCAGGGTCTAAAAGAGCATTATTCCAAAATAATAAAAGATACTTTTAAAAAAAAAAATCGCACATAAAAATAATAATTGGATTGCTAAATAATACTCCACAATTTTTGTGTTCCACAAATACTTTTAAGAATTTCATATAACCACCAATATTAAGTATGAATCGTGTAATATTTTTTATAAAATTAAAAAAATCGTGAGCTCAATCATTATATATAAAATAACAATTTATTCGGACTATTTTAAAATTAGTGAGCCGGCTCTGTGAATGCATAATTAATTATAAATTATTTAAAAAATCTCTTTATTGAAAGAATAAGGATGTTAACAAAGCCACAACAATAAAATAATTTTTTATTTCAGACAAAAGAAATATTAGTCGTGATTAGAAAAAAGATTTTACATAATAGTCAAAGAACAAGATGACAAAATCCCTCTTACTTGTGCAACCCGTTAAGTTTTTAAGGCATTCAAATTTCAAAGCTGGTGGCATGCGATAAGTATCACCAAGGTATCGTATTCTTCTTAATAGTAATAATATATTAATAATATAAATAGATCAATAATTTAAACCGATAATGGATAAGCGAAATGGTAAAAAGAATTGTGGAGAAATTTGCGTAACTGTGTGACTTTCGCTTCCTTAAATATAGCCATGAAAATCTAAATTTGACGAACTAAAATTGGAGAAATTTGCCTCACACACCTTAAACATAGCCATGAAAATCTAAATTTGACGAACTAAAATTGGAGAAATTTACCTCACTGTGTGACTTTCGCTTCCTTAAACATAGCCATGAGAATCTAAATTTGATGAACTAGAATTGCGCAGTCTGTTAATGGCATTAATAGACAACCACTAAACTACATTTAGTGACTATTAATAAATAGAAAAAGTATTACTCCTTATAGTTCAATTACATTTGAGTAAGGCACATACCCTATAGTTTTCAAAAAAAATCACTTTGAAAACGTTTAATTTGAATTTTATAATTTCCTAAAATTGTATATATACCTTTTAGTGGTTAAAAAATAAAATAAAAATATTGAAAAATTGTAGCAAAATGGTCGGCCCATTTCACTAAATAAATTAAAGAAAATAAAAAAAATTATAAAAATAACCACAAGTTCGAGGGTAAAAAATCGATGGTTGCTGTACACAAAAAAGGGTAAATCTTTAGTTTACTTTTCTTTACTTTTTTTCCGTCTAATTTACAAGGATTAATTTACTAAATAAATCACTGCATGTAGTTTATTGATTATCTTACTAGTAATAAAAATATTAGTAAAAATTCGAATCCAAATTTCGAATTTGGATTCAAAACAAGGATTGATTTATTAAATAAATCACTCTATGTAGCTTATTAATTATCTTACCAGTAATAAAAATATTAGTAGAAATTCGAATCTAAATTTCGAATCCAAATTCGAAACAAGGATTGATTTACTAAATAAATCACTGCATTTAGTTTATTGATTATCTTACTAGTAATAAAAACATTAGTAGAAATTCGAATCCAAATTCGAATTCCACCTCAACCTATCAAAAGAAAATATTTACCCGAAAATGAAAATTTCTTATACTTTACAACCAACCAATCTATAGTAAAAATACTTTTATGAATAAGTTTTGGTCTTTGGATTTGTCCTCGTGGTGATAAGTGATAGTGATTGTTCATTGGGCTAATCTTATTTAGAGGTACTAAAGTGTAAATAAATTAAATTTAGAAAAAATGCTAGAGCACACAAGATTCAAAGATTGGATGCATGGGAGCATAGACTTTGGGTGCGGACGACACATAATTGCTACTGTTTAGCTGTGCGTCAAATCATTCACACCATCAAAAATATTGATTTGTTTTAGTTTTAGTATAACCAAAGATTAAATCAGGACTGGGTTTTTTTACCTCTCAACAAATATATAGGGGAGAGAATTCAAATCTTAAAAGAAACAAAATAAAGATTGACTACTACTTTTTTGGTATAAGACTACTACTATAAACAAGAAAACAAGAAAGGAGCTTCCTCAGAGTGAACTTGGATTGAGACAGACTGACAGACGGATCAGAGAGGGAGAGACAGATTGCAAATAGCGAAAGAGTGCTGCTTTATGTGCATTGTGGAAGATTGAGGTTCATTCTGTCGCTTTTCGTTTTCACTATACATACATTTTCGTGTCTCTCTTTTCTGGGTTTCCTTTCAATAATCTTAAATTCCACTATGAATCAACAACGTTTGTGACCCATGTTGGTTTTCTGATCATTTATCCTCTTATTGAGTTGTAAAGCTTATTTCTTGAACTTTTATTGCATGTTTTTCGTTGAATATAGCAGAGAAACAAAGAGGAGGTAGCTATGGCGACATCTGGGCAGCCTCAGTTCATTGCCAGCGCTGGAAACAGGAGTTTTTCTAATGCACCCCTGATTGAGAATTTGGAACATGATCAAATTGTTGTGCCTGATGTAAGTTCTTTTCTAGACCATTTGAGTGACAGATTTCAATGCAGTTTTTCAGTTCATTATATCATTTTTCACTGTACATTTTCTCATAATCTACTGTGTGGATGTCTAAACACGGAAAGGATTGGTTTTGGTTACACAGCCTTGTGTTTTAGTGTGTAGGGTTAATTGCTATTAACATTCATGGCTCGGTGAATGCAAGTGGAGGTCCTTGGCCCCACTTTTCGAGGGCCACAATTGGAGGTGGAAAAAGGGAATGCGCTTACCAGTTGATATTGGAATTTTGTGGTGGAAGAGTTTCATTTGATTTTTAGATTTATATAAGTATAGGTGGATAGAATGATGGGATTTTTCAGAGGTGGAATGAGTATGAGAATCATGATGGAGTTTGTTTGATGAAAGGGATTGTGGCATTTTGGAATTTTTGTTTTGAGAGGAGTCAAATGGTGCTATCTTGTTGCTGGAAAGTTTAGGTTGACAATGACTGTTTGTCACTTTCTTGATGTACTCTAATTACATAATAGAGTTTATTCTTTTCTTTTTTCCTTTGGCTTCTTCCATTATTTTAAATATTGTTGAGAATAACCTTTTATGAGTGGAATTTAATTCTGTGAAACACAAAAATTTCAGTGGCCTGATATAAAAGCATTTTTGTTTTCTCTTTTTTCCAACTTGATCAACAGACTTTCAAGTACAATTACTTTTTGACTTGATATGGAGGAAAAAGGCTATTGTGGATTCTTTTGTTATTGGATCATAATATGTGTGTTAAAGTGGGATACGTCTGTGCTTTAAATTTTTAAAACTTGATTGATTCATGCAATGCATTATATTACTATTTTTTTCTTCATTGTGCCTTGTTGAATATTGAATGAATTTTAAATTTGAAGTCTCTCAAGTCTTAACAGGAATGCTATTCTGTTCTACTCACTGTACATTTTGCTCAAGTAAATGCCACGTAACTGAAGGCACCTTTATTTGGCTTTCGGAAGTAGTGAAAGCATGTTTTCTGATTTACTGATTGACACTCACGCTTGATGATATGACTGCGGGGTTCATCTTATACCTGGACGTAATTCTGTTAGAATGAGGAGAACATGACTCAAACCCAGATATATTTTCTTGTCGCAGAAAACAAGCTGGAAAAACCTATTTGCTTACATGGGTCCTGGATTCCTTGTTTCCATTGCCTATATTGATCCTGGGAATTGTAAGAACAAAATTATTTTCATTAGCATATACCAGACTGATTACTGATTATGCCACTAAATCTTTTACATCTGCTTGCAGTTGAAACTGACTTGCAGGCAGGTGCACAGTATAAGTATGAGGTATGGACTTTTTTCATTCTTGTTTTAAGTTTGGCCCTTTATTTAGTGCTTTTGGACTTTATTACAATTTCATAGTGTTAAAGAAGAGGCAAGGAGCTTTGTGCATTTGATATGCTGTAGGGAGTTGTGTACATTGGGACATTGCAACTATAGTTCAGTCTTTTCCTTAACCTGATGCACACTCAGAGTTTATGCTATGCTTTCCTGTAGTTGTACTCGGGACCAAAAATGAAGGGAGAGGATGATTTCTTATGTTTTCCCTTGTCACTAATGCGTCAGCCTCCTCCTGGATGAACACACCTAGAGTTTCTAGAAGCATACCTATATTATTTTAACTTTAGTACCCAAATGGCCTTAATGTTCGTGAAAATGGCAAGGCAGAAACTAGCATATGGTTTGGGTGAATTAATCCGTGTATACACTTACTAGAGTGGTGTAATACCATTCTCTCTGTCATAGGAAAACTGTGTTGGCAAACATCTTTGTCAGTTTTGGTCTTTCTTTTCTCTTGAATTTCATATCCTTTAAACCACGGCTTGACAACTAGCTGATGTCAGGCCATCAATTCAGCACCAGACAATCAGTGGCCATAAATAAGACCAAGTTATCGACTCCCTTGGAGTTTTTGGGCTGGATGATGCTTATTCTCTTTTGGAGTAATGCTATGGTATCACCCTGTTATCATGTGGCTCTCACAAACATTGAAGAGTTAAAACAGAAATATAAATGTGACTAGACTGCTGATTCTGCTTTTGCGATTGCGAGATGTTAGAAACCAAATTGACTAAAGTAGTTCAAATCTAGCTTGCCCATTGACAAACATTAGGCACCATAGATATATCTTAGGGCTTGTGAAGAGCATAGTTCTCTAATTTATCTTTCAACAGCCTGTCTTTTCAATTATTATCTTCTTATCATTATTTTGCTGCATCACTATTCCTTAAGGAATTTATTTTTGCAGCTACTTTGGATCATACTAGTGGCTTCATGTGCTGCACTTATTATTCAATCTATGGCTGCTAATTTGGGAGTTGTCACTGGTAGTGATATTTTGTTGTTCTTCTTGTGTAATATTTTCTTCTCTCATTATATTCGTGTTGACACCTCTTTTTTTCCCCAAATGTTGATTTAAAATTTTAGGGAAACATTTAGCAGAACACTGTAGGGCTGAATATCCGAGGGTACCAAACTTCATTTTGTGGCTTCTTGCTGAAGCTGCAGTAGTTGCGTGTGACATTCCTGAAGGTAGTAGCAGCTCTGATCTGCTTCATGGTGAAAACACATGTTTTATGTATGACGTTACTAGTTATATGAATGCACTATTTGAAGATTGTGAACAGTAATCTTTTTCTTTTTCAAGGAGAACATCCTGTTTCTTCAGTGTTTACTTTTCCCAAGACTTTTAGTAGTTTTTATAACACTCCATGAGGTGCTTCACTGCTTGCTTCTCTTTCAGTGATTGGTACAGCTTTTGCGTTGAACATGCTTTTTAGCATTCCAGTATGGATTGGTGTTCTTCTGACTGGGCTCAGTACATTGGTTCTTCTAGCACTGCAGCAATATGGGGTACTAGCTTTGTACTTATGCCTTTGATATACATCTTGGTGCTGTAACATGATTTCTGTTAAGAAAAATGGAATATTATGATTATGATGGAATCATCTCACTGTACGTACTGTCTTGCTTTTACAGGTTAGGAAGCTTGAACTCTTGATTGCTTTTCTAGTCTGCACAATAGCTGCATGTTTTTTTGTGGAGCTTGGATATGCAAAACCTGCTGGCACAGAAGTTTTGAAGGGACTATTTGTTCCTCAACTTAAAGGAAATGGTGCAGCTGGCCTTGCAATTTCCCTCCTTGGTGCTATGGTTATGCCGTATGTGTTTTATGCCTTGCCATATATTAATGCCATTTTCTTTTAAAATATGCTTTGTTTTAACACGGTGTATGCTGTTCTTTCAGGCACAACCTCTTCCTTCATTCAGCGTTAGTACTTTCTAGGAAAGTCCCACGTTCTGTCCGTGGCATCAAGGTAAACAGCATTTGGAGTAGACTAGTCTTTAGCTTGCTTGAGTACATGAAGACACGTCATCAGATGTGTGCATACATTGTTAAAGACTGAAAATATGACCTAACGTTCTTTGTTAACTTTCATCCAATATTGAGTCACATCATCTTTACATGGTGTATGTGTATGAACTCTTGTATACTTAGTTAGGCCTAATTCACAATTTCTGTTATAGTGAAGACACAAGGAACATGACAACACTTTGGACAATCAGTATAAGCATTGAAATATATGTATATACAAGATACTGCTCAATTTTTTTCCTTCTACCATTGGCGGTTTTAATGTTACTCCTTTCTAAATAGACAATATTGATGTTTCATTTCCTCACAGGAGGCTTGCAGATTTTACATGTTAGAGAGTGGGTTTGCTCTCATGGTGGCCTTCCTTATTAATGTCTCTGTAATTTCTGTTAGTGGTTCTGTCTGCAATTCCTCAAATTTAAATCCTGAGGATCAGGAGAGCTGCAAGGACCTTGACTTGAACAAAGCTTCCTTTCTACTTAAGGTGTGTGAAACAGCTGCCATGTACTTGTCATTTCAGTATGTTATTTGGTTTTTACCAGAAAGGATATGTTATAATTTTACTTTTCCTTTTGACCGATCCTGATTCATCTAATGATAATGGTGTGTTTCTTACAGAATGTCTTGGGAAGTTGGAGCTCAAAACTTTTTGCAATTGCTCTGTTGGCATCTGGTCAGAGTTCTACCATAACAGGGACTTATGCAGGGCAATATGTCATGCAGGTACTTGCCCATGATATTGTGCAATAGCAATTTTTATGGCAATGCAAATGAATATGCTTTGCGTAAAAATCGTTGCTTTGACCTCAACGAATACTGTTTCTTAAGGCCTTGTGATTTGACTCCTTCTTTCTCTTACAAATTTTACATACTTCTAACTCATCTTCCATGTTGTAGGGGTTTCTTGATTTAAGGTTGACGCCATGGATAAGAAACTTTATAACACGGTGCTTGGCTATTGTCCCTAGTTTAATTGTTGCAATCATTGGAGGCTCTGCTGGGGCTGGAAAGCTTATTATTATTGCATCGGTATGATCTATTTTGCAGCTATACCCAGTTTACTACTAGGACAATGCCTGCACATTTTTTATTCCAATCATACTTTCAGATCCATGCAAGTGAAGTGCACTGAACATAATAAATGTTAAATATGTAAATGATGCACACAAAAAAGTGGTTTTAAATCTGTGAGGTCAGGAACGTCATTATTCAAGAGATATTGTGGTGTGTTTTGTTCATGATAATAACCCCAATGATAATTTCCTTAAACATAATAGTTAAATGATGTTGAACACATCCTGTGTAGTCATCTCTAATTTTCTGGAATACGTTTGCACTTGGAATTCGCCACGGTATATGAAGCTATCCATTTGGAAATGAAAATTTAGTAAAGAACCCCCGTTTTCTTTAATACATCATCACATTGTCTTCATGTCAAAACTTCCTTGATTATTAGGAAGGTTGCTCATCTAAACTGCATATTAAAACAGGAAAACAATTCCTCATCCTGAAAAGATAGCAGTATATAAATGGTAGCAGTAGTTCCAGAAATTTCATGGGCATCCCCGTGTGTTAAGAGATGAGTTTGTTAGCTTTCTGTTTCAGCCCACATCTTTTGGTGCTGCTCTTTAATTCAATCAGATTATATAAGGAAAAAAAAGATATTAGTTTGATTATAAACATTGGTATTCTCGTCATGTACAAGATTGGTTTTGTATGACTTGCAAATTTGGAGTGAGAATATTAACTTAGATAACATTTTTTTTCCAAAAATCCATTTCGATGCTGATACTGTGAGTATTCCACCTTTCTTGTTTCCTATAGTGCTTGCTAGACATTGTTTTGCACCCTTTTGATTATGTTTTGTTTTTAGGAGATACCCTGCCACTGAAATCTCACGTATCTTTGCGGATCATGCCTTTAAACCATATGTTACTAGTTTACATTGTTTCCATGGTGAAAGTTTAATTTCACTTACCTCAGTAATCGTGGAGCCATTTCTGATGTTATGTACTGCTGTGTTTGCCTTTATCTTCTCAATCATATAAAAATCACACCCCTTCATCCCTTAGATCATAGAAAGCTAACCTGTCTTGATGTGCAACAGATGATTCTATCATTTGAGCTCCCTTTTGCTCTGATTCCACTCCTCAAGTTCACCAGTAGCAAAAGCAAGATGGGTTTGCATGCCAACTCAACCACGGTATTCTCTTTTCTCATTGATGGTTAAGATGCCTTTTGTCGTAAATATTCTCAATGCGATCATAATTAAATTGGGATATTGAGTGTTGGAGAACTTTGCATTCTTCTTCTGCTGCTACTTGCTTTTATCAATGTCTTACGGTATATCTCCTCATTGGCAGATTTCTGTTGTCACTTGGATCATTGGTTCATTGATCATGTCCATAAACATCTATTACCTTGCAACCGGCTTCATCAAGATTCTTATTCACGGCCATCTAAAACCTGTGGTTGCTATCTTTCTTGGAATATTTGGATGTTCAGGGATGGCAATTTATTTGGCTGGAATCGCATATTTGGTGTTCCGTAAAAACAAGGAAACTACGACACTTATGCCTCTAACGTCATCCGAAAGTCTGCAGACAGGTAATGAGCATAGAGATGCTTCAGTAGCTCTCCCTAGAGAAGACATAGTAAGCATGCAATTGCCGCAAACAAGGACTAATGGCGAAGATATCGACTGATGAAGTCAAAGTCGAAGTCGTAGTCGAGTAGGCAAGATGATTGGTAAGGTAGATCTCTATATAACTCCTTACAGGAGACTACACAGTTTCCGATAGACTCTTAATTTCCGGTTACTGAAATAACATTAGGATCAACTAGAGTTCATCGCGCCTCTCGTGAGACCTTATGTGGCTTCGTAGGTTAAGCTAAAAGTTCAATCTGACAAACATGAAATCTCTAATAATAATGGTCTCTTTTTTTCTCGTATTTTTTCTGCATGCATAGCAGCACAGTATATGTCTATATCTATCTGTATTTATATCTATACTGTATAAAAAGCACGAAGGGTCTTATTTTTTAAAAATCTATTATACCCTTAAGTTAAAATTCAATTAAAATTTAAAATAAAAATAAAAATAACAATTGAAAAAATAGAAAAAGAAAAAAAAAATAAGAAAATGGGAGAAAAATATATATTGCTAAAGTCATGATGCAATATTAATTTCTAATTTAAATAAAGAGTCATGCAAATGGATAAAAATATTTAGAGGGGTTACGTAACTACTTTTTTATAGTTGAGATAATAAAATATTTTAAATATAGTATAACTATGTGTATAAATAATAGTAGATAAAAAGAGAGAAAATGAAATTGAAAATTGGAAGAAATAGAAAAGAAAAAAGAGTAAGATATGATAAAAATTGATAGTAAAATAAACAAGGAAGATGAGAAAATAAATGGTGGGAAGTAGTCCACGCTATATTATGAGAATCAATTTATTTAAACCAGCAAAAACATATATAATTGTTAAAATCATGCTTAAAATTGTAAAATAAAAATAGTTATGCAAATAGACATCATTGTTTATATATATATTAGTGGTAAATTCATGCTAAAATAATAATTTGAACATTTTAAAATAAATAAATTGTTAGATAAATGATTTTTTTTTTTAACATAGATAAGAATGTTGACAAATAGACTTGAACTCCAAACTTTTCTTTGCCTACTTTGTAAGAATTAAACTGAGCTACAAATTATAAATACACGGATTATATATTTGAGATAAAAAATACATATACATAGCGCTATGTGAGATTTACAAAATATAAAATGCTAAATGAAAGAAACAAACTAATAAGCTTTTCTTTGGTTATGAAAATAAAATAAAAGTATGAAGCCTAATAGAAATATGTTTAATATCTTAAGTATGTCAAATGAAGAAACTTTCTTAAATCCATCTGTGAAGCACATAGACACTTATACAGTACTTCTAATGACACGTCATTTTTTATATAATTAGTATATAATTTATATATTTTTTAATATCTTTCAATCTCTATCGTAGTTATATGATGATATTTATAATTAAAGAGAATTTTATAGATTCATATATTTTAGAAACTGGTGTGAAAAAAATAATAGCATACTATTTGTGAAGTCTTAAATTTTAAAATTTTAAAATCACTTTAAAGATACTACCGAGTTTCAAGAAAAGAAAAGGAATGAATAGCACAAATAGTATGCAAATTAATTTGTGGGAGTGTTTATTTTCCAATTAGCTTATTTACACACTAAAATAACAACTTTTTTTTCCCTTTTTCATTTTCTTTTTTAAACAATTATTTGTGAAAAAGTTTATTTGATATCCAATTTTTTTTCCAATGTAATTTTTTATTTTCAATAATTTGATACCCAATTTTTATTTTGTTACACATTGGTGATAAAGTACCAGTAGAGACTTAATTTCGAAGGGTTAATACACCCCACGGTCCCAAAGGTTTGCCATTTTATTTTAATTAGTTCCAAACTTTTTTTCTATTTTTATTGGTCCTAAATGTTTTATCCGTTTATTCAATATAGTCTCAATTGTAAAAAAATGTTAATAGAGACAAACTCGGTTAGATTTTATTATCTAAAAATAAATCTACCCGTTAGAAAATATTTAAAAATAATATAAGAATTGAGAAAATATAGAAAATTAACAAAACTCTAATAAAATAAATAAAAAAATAGGAAAATATTTTTAAAAATGTAATAAAATAGGAAAAATATTTAAAAAATTAATAAAAATCTAATAAAATAGTAAACATTTAAAAAATTAGAAAAATGTGAAGAATATGCAGCAGTGAAGAATAAGGTTTGTGTATTTCATTCTTCCAAGAACGTGCAGTAGGATAAAGAAATAAAAAGAGAATTTGTATGATAAATTGAGATATTTGAGAAATTAAAAGAGAATTTGGAAAGACTTGAAATTGTGTTGAAAAAATGAAATTCAGTGGATCCTATATATTTTATTCTTTAAAATATATTTTAAAAAAATAAATAAAATTATTATATTTTTCCTATTTTATACGATTTTTCTTATTTTCCTATATTTTTAAAATATTTTTCTTATTTTATTAGATTTTTCTTAATTTCTTATATTTTTTCTATTTTATATTTTTCGTAATTTACTATATTTTAAAAATATTTTCCCTATTTTATTATATTTTTCCTAATTTTTTATATTTAAAAAAAATATTTTCTGAGGTATGGGACCGATTGTCAGAAAAAAATCATAAAATCTATTGGATTTTGTCTTTGTGAACTTTTTTTTTTACTGATGAAAATATACTGAACTAACAGATAAAACTTTTGGAACTGATAAAAATATAACAAAAAACTATTTGGAACCGATTAAATAAAATGACAAATATTTGGGACTGAAGGGTGTATTATTAACCCTTCAAAATTAAATCTCTTGTGGTACTTTTTGGATGTCAAGTTGTTAAAAATAAAAAATGATGGGTAAATTTTACTCTGGAAAAAAAAATTGAATGCCAAATAAATTTTTTCTCAAATAATTATTTAAAAAGGAAAAGGAAAAAAAAGTGGCTGGTTCCGAAAATAAATATAACAAATACAAAAATTACCATATCAAGAAAATTTGATAAAAGAAATTGAGAAGATATGAGAACATAATAATATATATTTTTTTAACTATTTTAGTTTAATAATAAACTAATTGAGAGTTGAAATAAAAACTCTCTTAATTTGTTTGCTTGTTTGTTCTTCATATGTATAAAAGGTGAGATAGAAAAGACCATGCTACCTCATCTGTTCATAATCACTTGGATATACGAACGTCATCAAAATATATATTGGGGATATGAGCAATCTTAGGCCAATCCTCCCCTTTTTCCGGTTCACATCTTTCATTCAGCAAAAGGCATTCACTTATAGAAAGGGAAGAGAGTGAAGAGGGCAGCTTCTGATTCTGATTGGGCAGTAGGTACTGGAGTTTTGGGCAATTCCAGATATTCATATCTCTAAGAGAAGTGAGGTGTTGAATCCCCTCGTAGTTTAGAGATTTCAGATTTGGAAAATCTCGCATAATCAGAGAGGTAAGAGTGGAGGGCAGAAGCGTCTTCTCGGGGAAGGATTCTTCAACCACCTCATCGCAACCGCCAATTTCGAGACTTAAGAGGGAAGGAAGCATTTCAAGACCCCACTCATGCCGTCTTGAGAATAGTTTTTTGCAATCCAATACTTCAAGTTCTCGTAATTTGGAGTTGGAGCCGCAAAGATTCACCTGCAGAGTCGTAGCAAAAGACTCAATTTCTGGACAACTAAAAATCCTCAAAGTTTCCAAATTGGAGCAAAGGCGATACTCAGGCAACATCTTCAAATTTGGGCACTTATACAAGGTAAGAGAAGCCAAATTGGAGGAGCAATTAGGTGATCGTCCTTTGCAGAAGGATACTAATTTTGGGCAACCTCTGATTTCGAGTTCTTCTAGCTTGGGGAAGCACTCCAATTGAAAGCACTCCATCTTAAGTTGTTCACATGATTTAATCCAAATTTTAGTTACAGAGGGAAGGTGACAGGGCAAGGCCTTCTTTAGCTTTGTACAATAGGTTACGCAAAGCTCTTGGAGGAGAGGGAAATTAGTGTCACTGTGAACATCACCATCTGAGAACCACTCACACCATTCTCGCATGTTATGGAAACTTAAATACTTGAGCTTCTTCATGGCATGTAACTCAGAACCAATGCTTGTGATTCTACTACAGTCATCAATGCTAAGCTTCTCCAAACATGCTAACTGCCAAAGTGGTGGTAAAGACCTGATTTTACATCTATACAATCCCAAGGATTCCATGCATGAGAAAGAAGAATCCCCCACCCAATCTACAAATCTTTCACCCCCATAACCAGAAAAGGAGAGAATTTTCAAGTCCCTATGAGGGACCAATTTTTCAAGCACTTTTTGTTGATGCAGTGAGGAGTTATCATTATCTTCTTCATCACCCCATTGCAACCACAGGTCCTCTACATGTTGCTTACCCTTCAAATTTGCTTCCTTCGCATCTCCAGCATTCACCACATTTTGCAGACCACGAATAGAAAGACTTCCTCGTAAATTGCAAAGTTTCCCCAACTCATTAATTCTAGAGTTAGACCCCCTTTGTTTCTGTTTTCCCACAACAAAATCACCGCTCAACTTCTGAAGTTTTATCAGCTCACCCATGTGAGGTGGCATTTCGTGCAATGTAGTGTCTCTAATATTAAGCAAAAACAGGTTGACTAACTTCCTCATGTCATTGGGCAATGTAGTGAGACTCCTGCATCCCTCTAGGATTAAAATCTGCATATTATACAAATTGCATATAGATTCTGGCAGTTGCTCGATATCTAATTGATGAATACTCAAGAACCGTAAATGCTTCAGGATGCCAATTGAATCTGGTAACTCAAGGAGTCTAACACCATAGGATATATACAACACCCTTAAGCTCTTAAGTGCCAATAATAATTTTTGCCATGCTTCATTGTCCACACTCAAGGGGGGCCACTCATCTCCTGGAAAAATAAGGGTACGCAAAGAGTGTGGACTGTCAAGAATAAATGTGTGTCTGTCCATTTCATAATGAGTTTGTGTAAGAAGGCATGATGCATAGCGAGTACGTTGGGTTGCCTTGAGCAAATTGAGACCCTCTAGCCTAGAACAAAATTCTCTTGATACAAGTGTAGCCAAATCATTCATGAGCTCGTGCATGGTGAAAATTGTTTCGCCATAAATATTAGTAGTACTTTCTTTCTGAAGAAAAGACCTGGATACAAGATCTTCAAAGTATCTCTCTCCTATCTCCATATTCGATTCTCTCCCTGATGGGGATATAAAATCCTCTGCTATCCATGAAAGGACCAAGTCCTCCTTTCTAAATCCATAGTTCTTAGGAAATATGGCACAATAAGCAAAGCATTGCTTTAGAGATGATGACAGATAAGAATAGCTCAATCTTAGAGCTGGAAGAAACTCATTGTTTGGCAAATCCCACATATTGCTGTTCAATATATTCCTCCAGCGCCCAACACGTCTTTCGTTGCGCAAGAGACCTCCTACTGCTTTTGTAGCTAAAGGTAAGCCATTGCACTTTTTCACCATCTCCCTACCAATCTTTTCTAAGGCAGAATATTCATGGCAACTTTTCCCGTCAAATGCATGTTTTGCAAACAGAAGCCAACAATTCTCTTCACTTAATTCTGCCAAACGATAAGTGGTAACATAGGACATGACCCCCGCCACACTTGAATGACGAGTTGTGACAATGATTTTACTTCCCTGTTTCACAGACATGAATGGTTTCATCAACCAATCCCATTCTCCTTGAGTAGCACACCAAACATCATCTAGAACAAGCAAAACTTTATTCCCACTAAGCTTTTTCTCCAACTCACAATGCATTTGATTTGCAGTCATTTTCTCAATACCATCCCCCAACCCAACCTCCTTCATAATATCTCACGTCACACGGAAAGCTTCCAACTCTTTTGGAACATATACCCATGCTCTAACATCAAAGCACTGCTGGACCCTATCGTCCTTGTAGACCAACTGAGCAAGAGTGGTTTTGCCCAACCCACCCATACCAACTATCAGAACAACTCCAACATTCTTACCATTTCCATCGTCAGATCGCAACAACTCCACTAAGCGTTCCTTATCACCATCTCTTCCATAAACATCTGAAGCATCAACCAGAGATGTTGTTGGTAGTGATGCATCCAATTTTAGTGATTTTCCTTCTCCAGTACTATTTTCCTTCTCCAAACCAAGAGGACCCATTTGTTGAACTAGATGTTCCAGAGATTGATGAATTCCTTTCAATCTAGGTTCCATCTCTCCTATATTTATCCCTTTGCTACAAAGATTAAAAGAAGGGATAAATTTGCGCACCTGACCCGCCCAAGTACGAGTCTGCACCTCAGCATCTGCACTGGTCTGGGCACCACCACTTTCGATCTTCAATTTGAGAGCTTCGTAAGCAACCTCATCCAAGAAATCATCAGCTCTAAAGGCAGCATCTTTGAGATCATCTAGCCATGCTTGTACATGAAGATCAGTAAACTGCTTCTCCTCCGCGTCAGCAACAACCTTGGTAACAGTTCTCAAGGTTACCTTCAACGTCTGCCACTGTCCCTGGTCGAGTTCATGGCGTTTGAAGAAATCACGGACATCAACGGAAGCCATCTTCTCAATCAAAGTGCTAATGACAGGGGAGAGGATTGCTAAAGCCACTTCGGCCATGGCTAGAAAGCTGGAATGGCTTCTTGGTTCACAAAGGACAGGATTTTGGAGATGGGAGTGTGCAGGAAAACAAAGAGTGGGAGAGGAAAAATGATGAAGCAGAGTAGTGGGTGAGACCAAGACTTTTTAGACTTTGTGATGGTTAAAGAGTACTAGTATTATTCTATACTGCAGTTTAAATTCTGTAGTAATGTGTCGCCGGCCGGCTACCGGTTTTCAAAGAATTAGAAAGTAGGTGTTGTCGGCCAAGTCTTTCTAACTTCTCTCTTCTTACAAGATCAAGAATAGTAAAAATGTTACAACATTATTGGTTTGAGAAACAAACTCTCTCGTAAACATAAAAGAGCAAGACATTATCTATCAAATTTGCATTGTGGTTACTAAATATTTTTTGGGGGTCACTAGGCCATTACTAATTTCTCAACTTAACCACCAAAATCGTACTGAGATAATTATGCTATTAAAGTTATCAAATTGACAAATTGTCCAATTTGATCATTCAATTTGTTTATTAATTTAGTTGCGAAAGCTCACTTAGATGGTGTCATTTTATTGAGATAATTGTGCATGCGAGATTCATTTATTGATTATTTTTATGTTTAAAATGACCAAATTATCAATTTTTTAAACTTCAATAGTGAAATTGTCTCGAGAATTTTTTTTAGTATCAGTACTGCTAAATTAGTGGTAATTCTATGTTTTTTTTGATAAATTGAAGATTGTATTATCGCTAAAAAATCAAAATTAAGGCCGATTCAGATGGACAAATTTTAGAAGACTACAAATCAGTCTCAAGCTACAAACCAAAGATTATTTATAGTAGAGTTTCAAATTATCCGAAGAAATTATAATGTTCAGAATAGAGCAAGGAAATCTACGATATAAGACTTTATTGATAGAATCAATTGAACAAAAATTAGCTAGATAAGAAAGTTTGATGACCAAAGAGGGAATCTTATGATAGTCTAGTGGTCAAATTTTCTTTTCCAAAAAAAAAAAACATCTTTCTTCTTAGGGAACAAAATAATTTGGATAAGAAATGAACGGGTAAGATCTAAGTATTTATTCACAAAGAAGCAAGATGAATTTTTTTATTAAAAAAAAATTCTGACAAAAGCGCAAATGCACTTTCATGTAGGAGTGTTTTAGCAACCAACCTGGTCCTGGTGTGTATTCAAAAGACTCTTTCCTTTTCTGGTGTTTGTCTCTGTCCCATTTCAAATTCAAAGCCTTTCCAAAAATTTACATGTGCATAAAACAAAAATTCAAACAACCTTTAGTTTTCGACGTTTCACTTCACCTTTTTGTCTCTTGTCTCTCCCATTATCTCTTCTCCTTTCAACACTGTATTTGTCCCCTACCTTGCTTACTTTACAATGGGTTTGGATCTTTGAGTCTTTTGGGCGTGTGGGTGTCGGAGATAAGAGGACACAGGCGAGAATAATGGCGGGAAATGAGGTGGAGGAGCGGCAACTTGTGGATGATGGGAACCAGCTGCTTAACCCACCATTCGCCATTGATGAGCTCCTTTCCCTACTTCAAGTAAGAATGCATTGTTGTGTACAGTGCACAAAAAAGGCTCTTTTTTTTCCCCTTCTTGTTGGAAAAGTTTAAGCTTTTGCTGTAATGCCTCTTCAATTTTTCGATTCACAATTGAAAAGGTTGACAGAAAATGGCATGGGGTGTGCCGTCTTTAGAAAGTATAAAGTTTTGTGATTTTTGCTAAATCCAAGGATTATGTACAGTCTATCTAGCTTGTTTTAATGGTTTTAAGATTACATTGACTAAAGGTTGTGCTTTTCATACTTGGCTTTGTGAAAATCCGAATCGGCTGTTTTTAAATGTACATCACTTTGTAATGAAATGTAATTGCTATTTTATCTTTTTTGTTGCCTATGTGGAAGCACCATCTTCATGTTCATGTATGTGTCCCCGTGGTTTATGTTGGCTCTGGTTGTCTGTGATTTTATGGTATAAACTTATTTTGTTTAAAAGCTGATTAGCGCATCAGGTTGTAATAGATTGGACTTTGACAGCTGCCTAAACTCATTGGAACATTACACTTGTCCCGTGGAATGGTTGCATTTGTTTTCTTATAAGTTTTAGCATCTAATCAATTCTCCTTTCTTTCTTGTTTTACAAATTGGTTTTGGAGTCTGATTCTTGTGTTCTCCACTTTTTATCTCTACTAGAGAGTTGAGGCGTCCTTATCAAAGGTGAGCCAGTCACCGTGTGGATCTGTGGCTGTTGCACTATTACCCTTGAGGAGTGCGTTGATTTCTGATAATCTTATGAGGCATTCTGATACGGATGTGAAAGTTTCTATTGCTTTTTGCCTTAGTCAGCTTTTGAGAATAACAGCACCTGACGCCCCTTATGATGATGAACAGATGAAGGTGATCTGAATATGTAATATTAGATTTCGTATTTTCATCCAAGTTTCACATATTGTTTATTGTTGTTAAGTCCCCTGAAGGGTTTGTGTAGGCTGATTTTCTGTTATATCATTGCACAGGAAATATTCCATTTGCTTGTAGCCGTGTTTCAGAAACTTTCTCACACGTCCAGCTCCTGCTATCCTAAGGTGGTAGGAGTCCTTGTTACTATCGAAACGATTAGGGCAATTGTCATGCTGTGGGACCTTGACTGTCATGCGTTAATTATTGAGATGTTCCAACTTTTTCTCAAAACCATTAGGTAACTACCTTAGCATAAATGGTGCCCTTTAGCTCCTTGTCTGTTGGGAAGTAGCTGATTGTTTACTGAATTTTTTTGTGAAATTTTGTAGGCTTTACATATTCAGTTAGCTTAAGTTGATGCCATGTTTGAAACCATTTTGTATGTGGGACTTGGTTTTGAGCTGTCGAGTTTCATGATTATTCCACGTATGGAAGTGCTAGTCATCAACAAAGGTACTCCCCTCAAGTGTGATCACAGTGGTCTATAGATGAGACCATCATGTGATACATTAGTGGTATTTTGTTCAGAAAATGCTTACGGCTTCGTCTTGCTTTCATATTCAGTTAGAAAGTATCTGCATGAGTGTATTGGTGCTATGAAATTATTGTGATCTCTTTGTGCCAATGGCTGAAATACAAGTGATGAAACTGAATGTTGTCAGTTCCCCTTTCTTGATGAACCAACAAGAGTGTTCTTTACTTGATGAGAAATGGCGTCCTTCCTTATCAGTCCAGGCCTGGTCCTTCTGTTAACTTGTTTTATCCCCATTTTCTCTCGAGTTCAGTATTAATCCCTTTTGCTTCCTTCCACTATTATTTTTTCTTTAAAATAGATAAGCTGCATGTGAAAACTTCCATACATCGAGCATTTGATTTACCTATAATACGTGCATCTTTCTCTTTCATCGAAGGTCAAACAAATCGGATGTTGTATTTGCTGCCATGGCCGCAATAATGACCCTTGCCATAATGGAAAGTGATGACATTTCTTTGGAGATTCTGGTTCCCCTTTTAGCTAGTGTGAGAAAGGAAAATCAGGTGAATCATTTTTTTTTCCTTGTAAGACTTTTTTTATATTTTTAATGCTTTGACAATAATACTAATTTGGAACATAATATTTCAGAGTGTTTCATCCAGGATCTTGGGGAAGGAAGTTATCCAAAATTGTGCTGCCAAGATTGAACCGTTTCTTTTGAAAGCAGTGAATAGCGTGGGACTTCCTTTAGACAATTATGATCAGATAGTTGGATCTATTTGCCAAAGCGCAGCGAATAGTTTCAAGTGTTATGATCTGTACTGTCATGAAGAACCTTTGGTAAACTTTCTTTTGTTCTCTGCTCTTATCAAGTGTTAGGTAGTGAGTGCTGTCTATTACATATAATGTGAAAGGTGAATTGGATGAAGAAAAGTAGAGAACGGATTGGGATGGATGGATTGCTAGTCTATGATAGATCTTGCAGTCGACATTTTTGCTGATCCATTGTTATCTCTCCAGTTAATATCCAAAAGAGTTGATTCGGTTTGCTGCTGAATTTCATTTAACTATTTTCTTTCATTAGATGTTTCAATTTTCGTTTGATTTGTTGATGGAGATCATGAAATACATAGTGCCATATATTCCTTTTTCTTTTGCTTTTCATTTTCTGAGATTTTATTTAGTTTTGTTGGTGATCTCCATCTAAAGACTAAAAATCAGTTCCACTAGGAGTACTTGCATTTCTAAGATATTCAACCCATATCTGATTGATTCAGCTGCATAACAAGCCAGGAATGGGTAAGCAGATGGTGAAAGAGATGTATCTGGACTAATATTAACTATTTGGAATATCCATGAAACAACATTTGATTTTTGTTTCCATCATTCGCTTCTTCACCATGTTCACTTAAATAAATTAACAATGTTGGGCAAACAACCCCATCGGTTGGATGAGGACTAGGTGGATGGATTCTTTTTTCGCCGCCTTGCATTGTAACTATCTGTTGAACTGGTTGATGCCCTCTCCTTGTATACATTCGGATTGTATTAAGAAGCGAACAAATTTGAAACTTTAAATGGTCTTATGATTGACATAAAAAGTCCTCAAAATGGGTATTAACTCCCAGGCCCCTGGCCTCGCTTAAGAGTTTCACAGCTAACTTACCTGATACTATGAAGGTACTGATAATTGCCCCATCAATGTTTAAAATTTGTAGGATAGATAGCTTAAACCGTGCTCTTCTGGGTTTTTTTTTTTAATCATTGTTATTGTAACGTATAATTTCATTTTTATTGAACAGGGAAAATCAGCAGACCTTCTCACTTATGGTTCATCTGCTAAAAAGTAAGTTGCTTTAAAACAGTCAGTGAAGTAGCTTATGTTGGATTTCTTAAAGTAATCATAGTTGGTTTGTTGGCCACATAAATGCGCATCAGTTCCATTGGTTAGACTTGTCACCTGCTGTCTAGCTTCGTAAGATATTTGACATTAATGCCAGGCGCATGACTATTGACAAACTATGCTGTAGCCGACAGATTGTCTTGGTCTGTGTTCTTAGCTAAACGTGATTGGTATGTTTTGGGTGATATTACAAGTTCCACATATTTTACCTGGCATCCCCGTATGGTTTGCTATGTTGCCCAGCTCCGCCTTTATGGTTTTAGAACTTCACATAAACCAATACAGACATTGAAGCTGTGTGAACTACTTTTAGCATTTCGGTTGATTGGTTATTTTTGGTTTTGAAGATGGTTAAATCATTCGCATTCAGAAAGTCCGAGTGCTGAAAGATAACTTTATGCTTGTTTTACCTCTGATTCCTGTTTATTACTTTTTGTTAAAAAATATGATGTAATCTTTGCTGTATTTTCAGCTATATGAAGCAACTTGCTTCCTGGTTGGTGCAGTCTGAAAATGTATTGAGTTGTCAAAAGCGAACACAAGATTTGTTGCCACAGACACAGATACCGCCTTCTGCTGACGCATTTCTCGCTAGCACTAAAGACGAAGATGTGTGCAGTGAACTGACAATGGTCCATGGCTATGAAGTGAAGGCTAGAACTGCACCAATACTACGAGCCATGTTTGCCAAGCATGGTGACATTGCTGCTAACTGCCAGTACAAGTCGGTTTCTGTGAGGGCTTCTTTACTTGAACTTGCCTGCGATATTGTTCGCCGACTGCAAAGCACTGACAATCCTCTTACTCTCTCTGATATTAAAGTCATCCAAAATGAAGTGAAGGATTTAGAGGCTACCAATATTAAGATATCTTGGCTAAGCCAACCGTTGGCGAAGATTTCTCAGGTCGAAAAGATTGCTCAGATGCGTTCTACGCTAAAGTCGGTGAAAGCAAACAGCATATTGGTTATAAAAGCTGCAACCAAGGAGTTGGAGGACGCCCTATTGGAGCTCGTGACATTGCAGAAACGCATGGGGGAAGCTGAAAGGCGTATAAACGCGATGAAGCTCGTAGTGCAAAAAATCGACGAAGCCATTAAAGAGGCCGAAGCTGAAGAACTCCTCTGGCAAAAGCAGATTGGTGAGCTTCTGTAGTGGTGCTCCATTTTAACACATGCATGAGTTCATGCTGGAGCAAAATTTGTGGACATTTTGACATCTAATGTTCAGCAACTGCTTCTTGCAAGCATTAACCTTACAATGGAACTAGATTTGTATATCGCTGATTTTCGTTGTTCTATGAAATTAGATTACTGGAGGAAATCCATATGAAACTCTTCCATTTAGTTTAGATTAAAATCAGCTTTTCTGTCGCTGCTCCTCTAGTTCGATTATTTTTTGAGTTTTGCGGTTATTAAAATTTTCAAAATTATAAAATTGTCCCCAAACTATTATAATTTTGACAATTAAGTCCCCCAAACATTTTTGTTGTTTATCTAAATAACTTTATATTCTTCAAATAGGTCCCCTGGTTACGTTTTTGACAAAAACTCAAGTCACCTACGCCTTCTTCTTCTTCGAATAATCGAATATCACTCATTAATTAATCTCCTTCGTCTCTTAGCTTTTCACTTTACATCATCACAACAGAGTTATGGAAGCTGTGATTATGCACCCTTCTCGTTGTACGCCTCACCACCACCAACCTTTACACCGTTACCTCTCTTCTTCCTCCGCCGCCTCTTCTTCTTACTGTTCTTCTTCTTCACCAACCAGCGCGTCGGTGTTATCTTTCTCCAGGCGGCGAAATCCTATCCGCCGCAGTGTTGGTGTTCAGCGGCGTCCTTTCACCTGGAGGCATGGTTAGTTTCTCTCATCTCCTTCTTTTTCTTTTATGAAATTACCCATTTCAACAAAATGAATGATTAAATAATTGTGGCAAGCTATATCAACGATTTTATGAATTATTTGGTTTCTTTAATACTAAACTTAGAATTCTTATGGTCGTGCTGCATGTTTTGTTTTTGTGAGTAGCAGTGTGTGTTTATTGTGTTGCTCGATGAATGATTATTGGGTTTGAGCGGGACCGGTAGCTGAATTTGCCCAAATAAGAACTCACTTTAATTGCAACTCTGAGGCCAATGTTGTGTTTAGAATTGTTAATTCAGATTTTGAGAGATTAGTAGAAGTTAATGAAATTCGGGGAAGTCAGCTTTTATGAGAAAAGGTGAATTCATCTTGTCTTAGCTTTACGGATCAGAGGGGTTGACAATGCTTTTGCTATTCGTCTCAGGACTTGTTTCGCTCAGCTGATGATATTTGGTCTTCAATAAATACCATTAGTACAGGACCTTAGGAGTCCGTTTGTGTAGGAATTGGTAGGGTGTAGTTTTAATTTTAGTGAGTTAGTTTTACGGTCAGGAGTTGTACTTGTTTGAGTCAGTTCTCCAGGCACCTATTTTCCGTGTTTCTTTGCGTTATTAATATATTCAATCAGAGACTCCTAAAAAACTCCTTGCGCATGGAGCGATGGACTTAGCTCCTGGGAAACAATAAATTATTCTGTATAGTTTTACACTGAAAAGTCAAGAGATTCTATGCAACTTATGTTAAGATGGGTTGTCCTTATGTGTTTGTTTATCTTTTGGTACTTGTATGCACTTTCGTTAACAAGAAATCTGATTTGTCTGATTTTTCTGATTTGTGCCCTTTGCAAAGGCTTGTAATTTTCGTTTTTGGTAGGCTATTTTAAGCAATTTTGTCGATTTACGTCATTATGACATTTGCAGTTGTAAAGGCTGTTGCTACACCAGATTCAGCTCTGGAATTGCCATTAACTGCAGAGAATGTTGAAAGTGTATTGGATGAAGTTCGACCGTATCTCATTGCAGATGGGGGTAATGTAGTATTACATGAAATTGATGGCAATGTTGTGCGACTGAAGTTACAAGGAGCATGTGGGTCTTGTCCAAGTTCTGTTACGACAATGAAGATGGGTATTGAGAAGCGACTAATGGAAAAGATTCCTGAAATTGTTGCGGTTGAACCAATAGCTGATGAGGAAACTGGGCTTGAGTTGAATGACGAAAATATTGAGAAGGTAATGAAACTCAAATCTTTAACCCCTAGTGTTAATTTTACTTGTTTTGACATGCCAATCTGTTCTCTTTAGTGTGTGGTGAATTGAGGTGCTGCTTGTGTTACTAAGGCTGCTTTGAATCTATTTAGTTTTCTAATTTTTGGTATGTAGGCTTTGAGTTAGGTGCTGCTTGTGTTACTAAGGCTGCTTTGAATCTATTTAGTTTTCTAATTTTTGGTATGTAGGCTTTGAGTTTAATTATGCTGGGAAGGATTATAAGTGGGGGGAGCATCGTGAAAAGCACCGATTTTATTACTAAAGAATAAGTTAACTGGAAGACCAAGCAAAGATAAAGGATGTGGTTTTCATTCCCTATCAATTTACTGTTTCGACACTTGTAAACCAGAAATTATCACTAGGAATTATCTTTTGTTTTTGGACTTAGTAGCCTTTATGCATATGCGATGCTGCGGGTATTTGTGAATATGGAGGTAGTTCATATCAAAGTGCGCAATGAAGCATCGGACATAGGTATGGGAACAGTAACAATCTGCTTCGATTCTTCTCTTTTTCCATAATCCTTGGGTTCTCTATAAGTACTAACCAGATCAATGGTTATGATAAGGGAAATTGTGGTAAAACATCATGATGAGTAAACCTAAGCAAAACTCATTTCTCGCTCTAGCTCATCTAAAGGGGTTCCTTGTTTTAGTGGATGTTAATAATAATAATAATAGTAGTAGTAGTAGTAACAATGACGATGATGCAGCTTTTCTGTTGTTCTTGTGCTAGTTCTATAAGCTTTCCTCCTAAGTTTAGCTTCATCCAATATCTAGAATACTTAATAGAGATAATATATGTGGTCCTTTATCTGCTTTGAGAATTCTACCATCCGTCCCTTCTTGTACACTCTGTGTGTATTTCCTCTCTCTGAAGGGTCTTTTGGATTTCATCCCTTGGTTGTACTTGAGTCTGGCATGCCCTTTCTCTGTTAAGATATTACTTATAAGCAATTCAAACCTTATTGCATGGACCTAGAAAAGTATGATTTGTTGCATGCACTTTTGAAGTCTTTTTTTCCTTAGTTATTGTTTTTTTTAGATGCAGTGGTTTTTCTTTGTCTTTTGAGTTGATGGTTACTACACTTGGGTTATAAAGTGCAAGTGAACAGCTTACTGCAAGCTCTGGACCTATATATTGTCCGCTGATTTTATACTCAATATTTTGTTAGGTACTTGAAGAAATCAGGCCGTACCTTGTTGGGGCAGCTGGAGGATCTCTTGAACTAGTGGCGATCGATGAGCCAATAGTAAAAATCCGAATCACTGGGCCAGCAGCAGGAGTCATGACCGTTCGTGTAGCTGTCACTCAGAAATTGCGAGAGAAGATTCCAGCAATCGCTGCGGTTCAGCTTCTGTGATATCCACCTCAGTTTCTTGCCCCAAAAAAAGGCCACATTCTCGACCCAAAAACAAGAAGTGACATTCTCGAATCAAGAGCGGTAATATGCTTGTGTACAGTTTGAGTTTAGATGGATACACTGTTGGGTATGGATATCTTCAAAATCCTATCAGAGAACCTCATATTAAATTGATGGTCATTTTGTATTCACTAGAACACCTCTGTTATGCTCTATAATGTGTATTACCCACGTACATTGTTGGTATACTTGTACGATTCTTCACTCAGCATAAGATTCTTGTCACTTTTCTTCGTCATCGATCGTGGGTAGAATTTAGAGTATGACGGACCTTTCAGTGCCTAATTCTCTTTTCAAGAAGAAGACTTTTGCTTGACATCTATATAAACTGCTACTCGCTATTATGTCTTGTTTGGCTCTTCTTTTAGACTCGAAGGAGATTTGAATTAGTTTTCCTATCCATTACCAAGTAAATTATATAAATAAGGTGTACATTTACGTGAAGCAAGCGGTATCTCCTAGGAAGTACGACTGACTACTTTTTAGGTGTGAATCCACGTCATAAAGACAGACATGACATGGTTAGTAGGATGATTACGTGGTCAAACAATGATGCTCGATTGAAAATAAAACTCTGGATTCATTCATAGGAAAACTTAATCTACACATACATCGAATTGAAGGGCTGCCTCTTCTTTTGATAAAAAGAGTAAAAAGAAACGAGCACATTCTTTGCTACTACAAATTTTCAAAGTTATTGATAATTTTGATTCACTTCTAGAACAACAACAATAGCTGGGTTATGCATAATTTGGGCTCTTCATGCCCTATTTTGTTGTGTAGGTAGTGTAGTATAGGGACCTTAAGATCACTGGATTTTAATGGAGTCATCTTGGGGTTTCGGAAGAGGGAGATGACCCTTTTCCTGCAAGCTCCTAACAGTCTCGTATAAGGTCTGCTTCACTGGAGTGAATTCGAATCCCAGGTCCTTCAGCTTCTGGTTCGTAAACTTGTACGGTTTTTTTCTCGGATTGATCTCATCTGAACACCTGTAATTATTCAACAAGAAATTTTTTAACATTTAAATCAGTTGACATTAATTTGAATGTAAAGCTAAAGAGACTAGCAAATGAAAAATGTTTTTCGGTCTTCCTGACTGTCCTCATTGCCCCTTCTCGATATAAAATCAATAATATTTAGACATTGTTCTCTCCTGACCCACCTTAATTCTTTTTTTCTTGTTCATGACCAACTCTCTCAAAGCTAACAAAAGAAAAGAATTATGTTATCCCATAGACTCATAAGTTTGGGTATATTCCTATCTCCAGCGCGACCCAATCACACTAGTTCAAGTAGAACCATGACAGGGACATTAAAGTAGGTGGTGAAGACTACATTGCTTGCCACATGTTTTAGGTTTCCTTCATAGGAAGATTCAAAGAGGACCATCATGTGGACCCCATTAGCCATCTTTTTCTCCTTTGTATTTATTATTTATTGAAATTAAGATCTACCACATGATTAGTCAGAT
The DNA here is from genome assembly GCA_963691705.1 of Viola odorata. Taxonomy (NCBI): domain Eukaryota; kingdom Viridiplantae; phylum Streptophyta; class Magnoliopsida; order Malpighiales; family Violaceae; genus Viola; species Viola odorata. The sequence continues at coordinate 7,342,281 of OY829544.1, forward strand.
TTGGTGCAACAACTTGGCAAGAATAAAGGAATGGTCTGCATAAAGAAACATAGGACTTACTTGGTGGGAATGGGGTACTCTGGAAAGAACTTAGCAAGAATTTCCACCACATCTCCTCGATGGAGCACGCTCTCGACGCAGAGGTACCTGCCAGAGGCAGACGGTGTCTCGAAGACGAGAATGTGGGCTAATGCCACGTCTTTAACATCCACGTAGGCCTGGACAGCATTGACGTAGGTCTTGGCTGACCCAGTAAGGTATTTGAGGATGTGGATAGTGCTAGCATTCACAGTGGATTGCAGCAATGGTCCCAGTACCAACACTGGGTTCACCACCACTAGGTCCACCGCTTTCTCCTTGGCCACGTCCCATGCCGCCTGCTCCGCCACCGCCTTCCCATAGCAGTACCAGTTCTGCAATTCCAATGTTTTGTTTAAGTTTTCTTCTCGCATAGAATTCAATAAAGTGCCACCAGCTTCTTGCGATCATTTACTCAAATTTTCCAAGAATTATAAAACAACTTGACCAAATCGGTTAACAACTTTACCTATCAAACTTACATAAACATTCTTCAATAAAATTCCTAACTAACAATCCGCAATGCAAGTATTTAATTAACCTTAATGTTCTTGTAAGAAAGGATACTCTAAGAAACCGAAAGAAAGTCTTTTAGTTAATAACTCATACGGCAAGTATTTATAACTAACCTTAGTGTTCTTGCAAAATTCAAGATCACTCCAGCAGGACTCGTCAACAACCACATCCGGGCTCCTGTTGGGATCCATGTACACAGCACCAATGGAGGACGTGAATACCACTCGCCGGACTTTAGCTTCGGCAGCTGCAAAGATCACATTCTTTGTCCCAATCACTGCTGGTTCCACCATTTGTTCCTTCATCATAAAGTCATTTTAAAAAAATAAATCAAATGAGCGTAAGATCTCCCAGCAAAACAAAATTACCAACAAAAACGACCCGACCTCCTTTGTTAATGACATTATACTGATCGACAACTTTAACATCTAATTATAAAATCAAGATTCGATCTTGTGAGGATAGACTTACATGGGTGGTATTGTTTCTAAATTTTTCTTCCATTAAACTAATATTTCTTACTTTTCTCCTGCTTCTTATAAACAATAAAACAAACGACAAAACCAACAGAAGCCCATCTTTAATTAAGGAGGGCAAAGCGATAAAGTGGGTGTTTGGCTGTATGTTTCTACTCGGGAAAGTCATTTCCCGAGTAGAAAATCAGAAGAGTAGGTGTTTGGTAACACCTACTCCAAATGACTTCTTGGAAAGTCATTTTTAAAGCAAGGCTACTCCATTGGAGCATTTTGCTCCAGTGGCGCTTGACAAGTCCTTTTGGACTTCTCTTTCCTATTTTTTTTTTTTCATTTCATTTTAATTTTTTTACTTTATATAAACAACAAAATAAATTAAAAACTACCAAAATAAAATTTCTATCTCAAGATAAATAATTATAAATCCACTTTTTCTATTTTTATTAATTTTTTAAAAATGAGTTTTATACCCTTTATGGTCATTTTACATCTAAACCATAGTTTTGAAAAACTGTTTTATCAAACACCTCAAGTATCTAACTTTTCCATTTACCAAAAATCATTTTCCCACCGAATTTTTCCCATAGAATTTTTCCAACTAGAACCGGAACGCCAAACAGACCCAAAGTAATTTATCCATTTTTAATTAAAATATTAAGTTTGAATTTTGAGAATGAAAAAAATTATACTATAAAAGTCACCACTTTTTAACGATCGACAAAATTTAAACGAGATTAGTATGAGATAAGACAATATTTCAATAAACAAAACAAAATTATAATAAACAAATGGGAACGAGGTGGTGGACCCACTGAAAACACAGTTAACGTGACTAACTATGTTTTCTTTTAAAAAGGTAAGGGTGTTGGGTAAGGTGGGCCCACCGAAAACAACCAGGTAGAAAAAGTCATGGAGGTCCTACCAGCAAACGAGGTGGTGGATGATTTGCTGGTCTCCTCCACGCGAAATTTAGGTGAAACTTAAATGAAATTTGAATAGAACTTTCTCAGCATCCAAACAGAGAGTTTTAAAGAATCACGGAAAAAGTAGTAGTAGCACTAGAGACGGAAGAAAACAACATACTGGGTCATCGGTTACAGGAGAAGCGGTGTGGAAAACGCCATCGCATCCATGGATAGCTTCTTTAAGGCTCTGGTAATCAAGAAGGTCAGCTTTGCAAAGATGGAGCCTTTCCTTGGCTCCATCCAGCTCTCTCAAATGGGCATTCTTCGGATCATCTAATTAACATTCGGGCATGTAATTAACCCATAATTAGACACAATAATCAACAGTACTTAAGAAAATGGTGAAAGTGGTAATTAATCAAATCGATTATGGTACTTATGGATTCTTCAATTAATTAATTACGTACCTGGGTTCCTTACAGTTCCTTTAACAGTGTAACCTCTCTCAAGAAGAAGCTTAACCATCCAAGAAGCGATAAACCCGCCAGCGCCGGTGACGCAGACGGTTTGGCAGTTGCCGGAAAGTGATGACGTGTCGGTCGGCATGGTGGCTTTATAAAAAAGTGAGTTCTTTTTTAGTGGGGCGGTGAGGGTAGTGGGAGAGGACAAGTGTCTTGTTTGAAGGAATATTTGGTGGTATATATAGAGTTTTCATTTCCCATTTCCACCTACCGCTCCCTCCATTAGTCCCCACAACATGGATTTTTCCACTTCAATTTACCAATAATAATAAATTAAATAAACTTACCAAAAAATAATATAATAAAATATGCTAAGTATGATATTAGAGAATATAATAAGTTAATAACACGATTAATTAATTTCTGGGTTTGATTAGTCCAACAATAACAATGTTTATGAATAGATCACCACTTGGTATTATTAACAAATACTCCCTCCGGACTTTATTAACTGTCACTTTTCTACGGATTCTTACTGTTCATAATGATTGTCATTTTACTTCTTCGGGCTCACATTTTTTAACCTTTTCGATCCCATATTTTTTGTACTATTGAAGGATGGGTTGACAAGTTATTGAACAAAAAATTAAAGTTCGATTGAAGTAGAAAAAAAAAAAAAAAATGGGATTGCACAATCCCACTGTGCCTGGACGTCATGCTTTGGCGTCCAGAGGGAGTAACAAATTACTCCCTCCGTCCCACAAAGGATGACTTCCTCGCATCCCAATATTCAGTAGGGAACGCATATCGAGGATGCCGGATGAGGCACTATTTGACCCAAAAAAATCCGAATTTTTTTTGAACGTACGTTAATCCTTAACGTACTTTCTAGAAAAAATTAGGGGCAAAATTGTCTCAAATAGTGAGCCTGCCGGCCGTTTTAAGATACGTGCCGAAACAGTAAAAACAAAAATTAAAACGTCATCCTTTATGAGACGGAGGGAATACTACACTTAACAAATCATCTCAAATTATTCCGGAGCAAGAATGTTTTACTTTTCTAAATTATTTTCTTTATATTTCACAATCATTATTTCTAGCGATAATATAATGGTGATTATTCATGGTACCAAGATTGTCAAATCCGGTCTGGCCTAGCCGGATCGATCGGAAAACTTATTGATCGATTACCTAACTAAATATGGAATTCGAACTCATTTTTAACATTTTAGCGAATAAAATTTTAACCAATGAACCAATATTATATTTGTGATACTAAACTAGACAATACAATATAATTAAATATAAAATAAATATTTCAAATATATTTTTTTTAAATATACTTTGTATAAATATTAAATTTTACTTAATAATTTTTTTAAAATCACAGAGCAATTTAGTTTTCCCCTTATTGAACGTTTGACCAGTGACTCTTTTTCCTAATCGAGTTAACGATCGGGTCGAATTTTACAACTTTTTACGGTACCAATTGGGTCATATATTTGCGTGAAATTTAATAAAAAAGTAAATCATCGATAATAGTATGATCAAATTAGTATAAATAGAAAAATGTTATGAGTAGTAGAGTTAAGAGGATAGATTTGAATGAACTCCCCTTTTTAAAGGTAGTGTTACTCTCATGGAAGAGTACAATGATGAAAGTATTGCATTTTTTATTTTTTATACTATTCCAATTTCGGCTCCATTCCAACGGGAGATTAATTCTTTTAAAAATGATGTGATCGATCTTACGAAAACTTTGTTTTTTTTAATATTTATTTACTTACGTAATAAAGTCTAAAAGACACGCCATCCTCTTATTTGTTAATTCAATTGTAAACTTAAGGTTATGATAGCTCATAACAGTGAATGTTTTACTGTAATTATTAATTATTTATACTTAAAAAATAGTATGATATTATTTTAAGAGAGTCTATAATTCCATTAACAATAAAAGAAATAGTAGAACAACAACCTAGTTATTCTTTTCTTTTCTTTTTGGAATAAACAACCCAATCAATCTAGCATCTGCTGCAGGCGGTTACGTACAGAAGTATAGGAGACCAATTAAAAATAAGCCCAACCCAGCCCAAGCCTCAAGTTGGCTAGCATCAGCAGAAATGGTGACAAGTTATTTTTGTGTAGCAACTGCTGAGCTAGAATGAACCAGAGGAATTAAGATGGAGTACTGAAAAGAACCCAGAAGAAGAAGAGGATGTTCCAGAGAAAACCAGAAGAAGGGTTTCTGTCTTCTTGTTTTCATGCTCTTATATGATATGTGTGTTTGACATACACAAGAGTTTCAGGGAGAAGCTTGGAAAGCACAGAGCAAGGTGAGAAAGCAGGAATTTTTATAAAAGAAAGAAAGAAAGAAAGTGAGACCTCTCAACCACTCCCAACAAAACAAAATACTTCTACTGATTATGACAAACAAAGATTCCCGCGAGGTTGGATGATTACAACCTCAGGTTTCACACGTTAGAACTACGTCAGATGTTTGTCAATGCCGTAGTACTATCATTATTAACAACTAACATCACGTAAGTTAGTTTTCTTCTATCTTGAGTAGCGGTCCCAGCTTGGAGCTTGAAGCTACTGTGAGTAATTTTTTTTATAAAATGAATATAACATATATACTCATGTGTTGTGATCAATATCTATTATATTAACTTCTCATAATCATCTAATTAATTAACTTGCAAACCCGCAACGCATAATCAGCGTACCTACTAATTAAATACTAATCTGAGCTCCATATATCATTTTGCAATGGGCCGCCCAAAGTCAAATCACAACCATGAAAATCAACTCATTCCTACCACTTTGAAATTTCACTTCATCTTCTATAAGTTCTCCAGTTACCCTTCCATCTTTTTCTAGTAGGTGACTGAATTTATTCAAATATTGTTCAACTTTAAATAAAGATAGTATTCTTTTAGGTATAGTTTTTTTATTCATTTTCACATGAACTTAAAACTTATATTAAAAATAAATGAGTCATTAATCGCTCAACTATAAAAAAATTAATATATTTATAGTGAAAAGTGTACATATTAATACCGGATGAGTCACTCCACATGGTTAATCATTACTGCCGGCCCATAATAATTAAGATTAATCTCAGTATTTGGAACTAAGCAATTTGTGTCTTTATTTGGTGTCATGTGGAGTGAGATGAGACATAAACTAATTACTGTTGAGGTGGGTGTCACCATGTTACATCCCACCACAAAAAAGAAAATGATAGACAAGACATGTTTAAAGCAATTTTCTTAATTTCTTCCCGACAGTCCGTTTGAATTGACATGAAAACCAAACCAGACTGGTCGGCGATCTGTGATCGATTCTAATCTCTAACCTCAATCTCATATGGTTCTTATTTTTATTTTATAAAATCTAGGATATGTGGTTGTTGTTATTGACGCACGAAGAGACTCCTCCTCACCTACCCCCTGCAGATGCAGGCCTATAAGGTGCAGAAGAACCTTCTATGCCTTTTGGACTCCGATGTAAAAGAGAGGTCAAATAGTCAAATTTATTTGCTAAAAGGTCAAAAACTCACCAATCATACACCACCCCTCCATCATAACCTACTGAATTCATCTACGAGTAAGATCCGAACTTGAAACTCTACGACTATATATCTAACTTTTTGAGCAATTGTTTCTTCAAGAGCTAAAACCATATATTTAAGTTTAAGAAACGCTTAATCATGTTGTTATAAACTTAAAATAATACATCTGACAGAATAAAACAATCAGATCTGTGTAAAAACTAAATCATATAGCCAACAATTTCTACTGTAGTATTAGAAAATTGTATTACGCGCGATTTTTTGGCCGATTGATTCTAATTAATCTGTCACTAGAGAAAGAAAACAAAATGAAGGACAAATTAAGATCTGTTTACAAATTAAAATATTTGTTTGTCTAAGTTTAAATAATTATGCATGTTTTGTTCTTGGAGAACAAGAAATTAATTTATTCTCCATTTGTCATTAAAACAATTTAATTAAAGCAATTTTCATAATTTATTCTGTCATTAAAATCAAATTAGACCGGTGGTGAACCTGTGATTTAGTTTGGGGTTTTGGATCGAAAATGTGATTGACTCAAAGAAGATCGATCGAATTGGATGGTTGAACTGGGTCAATTTGGCGTGATTGAACTAGGTTGATACGGATCTCATAAAATTTCTGTTTCTATTTTGGTTTTTTTAAAAATTTAGGGCACGGCAGGTTAGGGACACGTCGATTTTATATATTTTTTAAATATAATTTATATAATTTTTATTATAAAATAATTTTATTAGTTAAAATATCACTCTATGATAAATATATTCTTATTCTTATACACGTAATATTCTTTAGATGCCACATTTTTTTTTTAAAATGTACTTAATAGACATGCGTAAAAGAGTATACACTAGAAAATTTTAAAAGTTATATTATCACTACATTGTAAAAAGTATAATCAGGGTGTCAAATTTCTTAAATTGTCTAAACTACCATAATTATCGATTTTATACTAAAATTAGGGTTAAAATTTTCAATAAAAAAAAGAATTAAATTTATAACTTAAAAAAAAAGTAAAATCCGTACAAAGCAAAAGAAAGTATTGTAGTTAATTTCTCTTTATTATGCTTATTTCTTTTTAATTTTAGTATTTTTATTTTTTAAAATCACGGTTGAAACCTCATTTTAAGAGAAAAATTTACATTCACGTGTTTTAAGTATCATGAAAATGTCCACTTAAATTTACAGAGTGACCCCAATTATTTAAGAAGTGTCCGATTTAAATTTATTTATTTATTATTTTTTGTAAATGTTTTCACATATCGGACACGTGTCGGACGATTGTTGGTGTCCGACACTTCCTGACACGGACACAAAACCATTTTTAAAATGTCCATACTTCATAGATTGACCTAACGGTTAAATCCACGTAAACCATCAACCCACTCATCCGAGAACTCAAACAGTTCGATATCCGATTCAATTATGGTATGACTATTCTCGAAATTATTACTTTTAGTTTAATTTCGTTTTTTTAATGGTATAAAATTTGCAAACTGACAAAACTTATTTTAAAATTAACAAAAACCTGTTGGCCGTGGATTTTCTTCTTCTTTTTCTTTTACAAAAAATAAATAATAAAACTATAGTTATCATTATGTTGGTTCAATATTATGTTTTCCTAAGTTGTTTCGCAACTACATTTAAAACTTTCAGGGTAAACTAAAAAACAAAAAATCCATTTTTTCCAAAAAAAAACTATAGTTTTCAATTGTTTTCAAAATGAATTCCTATAATTTCAAAACTTTCAATACAAAACCTTATAATTTCATAAAAAATACAATTTTAACATTTTAATAGTTAAAAAGTTCAAAATAAATGGTAAAAAATTATAAAGAATTATTAAAATTGGAGAAAAAATGGAACAAATATGGTAGGACATAAAATGAAAAAAAAATGGTTTAAGTTTTTTGCAAATTCTTTTGAAGTTTTCTTTTTATCGATTTTTTTTCCAATTTCTCCATTAATTTCCTTAAATTTTTTTAGAGTCATATATCACTTTTGTTTACATTTCCCCTTCATTTTACATATCTTTTTGCAACTTTTTATCACTCATTTTAATTTTTTAACCATGAAAAATATCAAAATTATTTGACATGATAACTGGCCAATGACTTGTTCCACCTAAAATTAAGTTTTTTTGTTTTTTAATTATCTTGTCTTGTGGTATCTTTTATCCTCTCTCCCTAATATATTTCTGTTCACATTCGCAAGTGGTGCGGTGGTGAGTGACGACTGTGGTCCGTGGTGGATTGTCCATCAAGAAAGTGGTTCCAAAACTGTCAGATTTTGGGTGGAAAGGCGACTGCACTTTTATGTTATTTCAAGTTTCAACTACAAAATAATTTGCGAATTTATTTTCTAACTAGATTAATCCACACTTTACCGTGTTAAAACCTATAGATGGTATATGAATTCGCTTAAAAATAACATTAATGACATCTACTAGTGGATGGATTTGGTTTTGTGGATGTTTAATAGAGGTCTTATCCTCTTATCTAATCCACAAATCTAGATTTAAATTCTTGTAACTTTTGAATAAATAAATCATGTTTTTATAGTGGTTCAAGATCCTAAATCTACAATTTAAAAAATTCTTATAGAATAGTAGTATTTTCTAAATTTCAGCTGATAATGAAAATAAAAATCCTATTTTTTTTATTTTTTTAAGCAACGATTCCCAGCAAAGCCCATACGATTTCTTTACATCTTAAACCACCCCTTCCGTTCTCTCGCAAATAATATACGCCACAAAGAAAATACACCAGAAAGGATAAGGTAACATTGTAAATTTTAACACAACACAACACAACATTGTATCCCAAGGAAAGCACTTTTCATATTAATTAGATTTAGAACACCACCACCAGACTATGATCCTGACAAATTTGATCTAGGAGGAACAGGTCCGGACCATCACCTGGTTCCAGGGTTTGTACCCTTAATTTATACACATGAAATATCAAGGCAAACCTAGAGCTTGGCCTATAATACTGAACAAAAAACTTACCAGCCTATCCATGCTTCTATACGTATACATACATCACTACTTTCTAACATTGACTTCCTATCGAGTTTAAGCTGAACCGGAAGCATTTACTACCTCCCTTCCATTCACCTTCAACAGCTAGTTCAGGGGGTCTCTTCAATATGGTTATCACCAACTCGGTGATTTCCCTCGTCGCTTGCTGGCAGTGGCTGCTCGGTATTCATGCCACAAAAGTCAGCTTTGGGACTTCCATCATTAGATTGGCTTGCAATCTCTGGTGGTGCCTGCTCAAATGTGTTATCGGTAGTTGGATCTTCGATCTTCACTTTCCTAGTTTTTTTGTTACCCTTTCCATCTAAACTACTGTTTCCGAGTTGGTCGACAGCAATAGGCTTGTCGCGCATACCAACATCGGCATATTTCCCCCTAGATCTTCTAGCTTTAATCTGGGGAGTGCTTTCAGTTCCACTCCTACAAAACCGTCCCATCCCTCAGTCAGTAGCTGGGTGGACAAAAATAAAAGATCAGAAAAATTGAGCAAATGAGAGTAAGCAAACCAACCTTTTCGAGGATGAGTCGGCCTTCAGTTTCTTGGGTGGCTCTGAGTTTGTTTTTCCTTTTACCTTCTGCAGTCTGACATCATGAAGGCCAAATTGAAATGGAATTATAAAGAAGCAAAGACAACTTTTCAGAATCATTTTAAGTTGTCTAACTTCTAAACTAAAATTTGGTTGATGTTCACACCACACTGCTGACACCATTTTTGTTCATTAGGCAAAAGCATAAAAGTAAAGTCAATGAGCATAGGAGCAAGGTTTTCTGGGAGGTGTTTTGGTAAAAACAAATAAAAACTAGTTAATTTCCATGTATTGGTTAAACCAGAAAAGTGCCAGGAACACTCATAAAAGCATATATCCATGTGTGGGTCTGTATTGCAAACTTTCCATGGCCACATGAAGATCATCTGAAAAAGCAACAGGGAATAGAATAACCTACATGTCAGATGAAGTTGGAGAACTAGTCTTCTGCACCTGCTATAGTCCAATAGCACCAAGAGGGCAAGATAAAGGAGTGAATTTCCCAAAAGAAGTAATTGAGCAAACACAAAAAGACAAGTAGAAAATAAAAACAAAGGCAATAAGACACACTTTGTCCTCCAAAGCACCATTATCAATTAGTTGCCACTGTTGCTTTCTGAGATTCAGGTTCTCCTCATCGCCATCTTCATAACACACCTAAAGCCCAGAAGTTAATGGTAGAGTTATTTTAGAGCTCAAATTTGGGGAAATGAAGATGGTCTAGCATATGGTAAGATGGATGAGGTTGAATAAGATAGTGTGGATTCAGAAACACTAATTACCCAATCAGGGAAAAGTAAATAGGACCAACAAATTGCAGAATCACATAAAAGTCAATAAAAAAGGATGAGAAGCTTTGTTGTGATTTAACGTGAGATAGCTTCTAAGAGGTGGAAAAAAAGTAGTAATAAGTGGATTCAGCATTCGACCTACCTTGTGTTTCCTTTTAATAGGGTCATAGGAACGAACAACTCCTTGATAATACCTGCAGAAAAGACAACACATGTACAAAGTTGTCAAACAGATGTTCTCGTGTAAAGAAAAAGGATTGAGTACAAGTAGAGAATTAGCACATTCAAAACTTCTCTAGTAGATAGAAAGCCAAATATTTCAGTCAAGGGTATCTGCCTATCTGGTGCATGTTAAAATGGATAATCGAAGTTTGACATGAAAAGCACCAGGCTATTTGATTTATTGCAGTTGCCTGAGCTGATTTTATGCGTTGATTCAGCTCCCCACAACAAGCAAGTCAAAAAGCTAAAAGTAAACAATAAACAAAAAAACATCTAATTTTCCCCCTTCTACAGAGCACAGGACTCACAAAGCCAATAACACCAAGTTTCAGCATACGAGAGTGCAGAACAATAACATGGAGGGTTCCTTGCAACAATCTGATGACCTCCACTAACTCCCTTAAACCTCCTCTAATATCAGTTAAATGATCCATCTGAAAGAGATATAAATAATTTGACATGATTTTCATTTCAACCAGTTTCTCAACCATTCTCACCTGGATTAAGCCTCATCAGCCATTGGCATCGAAGATTGATTTTTTGTGGAACAAAAGACATACTAGATGTCAATAATGAAAGATTTCAAAAAATCCATCTCTTTAGTCAGTCTTCAATTTGACCAGAAATAGAAGAGACATCATCCAAACAAAGCATAATAGACATCCATCAAATCTGATAGGTCATGCTAATTTAAGAAAAATAACATAACATGACCACCTTCGCATGTCTGGGAAAATTGACAAATTCTCACCATTGGTGAAAGGTAGCACACAAAAATACTATAAAACAGGAAGTTCAAGGATCTCACCTTTTGTCCAGAGGCCACCAAACCTTTATTCTGCTGCCAATCAAGTCCTTGCCAAAACCAGGGGTTTCTAGAGGCTGAATTGGTGGGAAGAAACAACCAAAAATACTGTAAGAGGAAGCACAATATGTACGCCATACTTGAGATATGCATGAAACATGCAAAGTGATTGACACAAATAGTACATAGCATACCAGGCAGCTCCCATAGTATGTTATTAGAATCTCAAGAGTTTAAGAACAAGGTCTTATTCAATAAGCCAAACAGGCAAAGATTATGCATAAGACAGAGCTCTTGAGTCTTGATACCAAGCATGTTCCGTTTGAAGTTCAAATTTAGACCCCCAGATACCTTTCTCATGCAAGTTATAAATATAGCAACACTTCCAAGCATATTCCAACATTGTTTGGCAATTGTTAAACATGCAAATGCTCCAAACAGATCTAGACAAGTCTAGGTGTATCAATTATACTAAATTAATCCATAAGAAACAGCATGCATGTATATCATTAACGTTTTAAGGCAAAAAGGGAGACAAGAAAGAGATAATTGAAACATTTTTGAGTCACTTTAATCACATGCAAGCTCTCAATAATAAGAAATGAAGAGTTAATACCACTTCATTACTCGGAGGATGCTTCCTTTTGAGTTTTGGTTTAGAAGTTTCATCCAGGTTAGCTTTCTGTACAATTGGTGATCAGAAAAGATGATAAGAGCTTTGTATATCAAGGATAAATACCAGAGAAATTAACTACAGAATGATACTATTCGTTTCATACCTTAATGGCAGATGCTTCAGTAAGGCTATCATCAGGAATAGTTCTCCCTGAGCTCCTTTTCTTAATTTCTTCAATGGATGACCTATCCCTGCCCTTGCTTCGAAATCCAACCCCAGCCGAGTGACTTGCGGGAACTTCCTTAGGTCCACTCAGAACTGAAGGTTTTACCTCAATTGCTTCATTTTCAGAATCTGGAGCATTCTCCTCAGCAGTCTTAATGGCAGATCTAAATTTTCGGGATTGCTTTGGTTGCTGTTGTTTTGACTTCGATCTTTCTTCAGATTGCTTCATCAGATTGGCATCACCAGATTGTGGAACTTTCTCTTCAACATGACCTGTCAAGGTCCTTCGCCTTAACATTGATGGAGGACTACTATCACAACCTTGATGAATAGGGCTCATTTTTCTCTTTGCCCAGCCTCCTTTAGTACGACTTCCACTAGGGAGGCCTCCTTTTGGAGATAGAGAAGATGCTGAGCCTAGACCTGTTTTTGATGATGACCGAGATGCTTTCCTAGATACTGGATTTTCCACTGGTGAATCATTAATCTCCTTCTCATCAGGCTTTCCCTTTTGGGGAGCTTTTCCACGTTTTCGCTCTGTCCAATTCCAGGAATGATAATAGCCTTCCTCTGGGTTCATCAAAAAGTTAGGCTTCCAGTCCCTTTTCCGAGGAACAGTTTGTTCCTCCTTCACCAGCTGGACTTTGTTTCTGGTTTCAGTAACGGAACAATGCTCCAATGTTTTTGATGAGTTGTTTCTTATGATAGTTCCAGCAATTCCAGCAGATGCATTTTCCCCACTTGCTGCAGACTTGGGAGTAACATCCTCCTGTTGGCAAACTTCTCCAGGACAGGCAGCATCTCCTGAATGCTTCTCAGTCATATTCACCTGACAAAAAATAAATTGAACTTACTAGGTATTAGAATTACATCCTCTCAGAACACACTTAACCTCTATACCAAAAAATACGTAAAAACTACAACCAAGAAAAGCATACACCAGCATTTCTTCTTATCTCTACCTGACAACTACCGGTTTATGGTTTGAAAAAAAGTATTACATCATTATACCTTGGTGTTTCACGTTCAGATGAGATTCAGATAACAATTTCTTACTTCCTATGCATGCAGATACCAGTTATGGAATGTTGCGTCATAGATGTCCTTCAAGACATCACTCAGTTCCCACTAATCATATAATGGTGGTAAGTATTTTCACATAGAATTTTCTACGGTTTTTCCTTCAACTTGTGACTATCAAATTACCTCTTGCATTCAACTTTTCTTGAGTCCATTTGGACAATGAAGAGTTAGGTTTCCAACAGTATGTATGAAGTTCAAAAGCTCATAGAGGCCTTAGATTCTAGCAGAAACGCTACGCTACAGCTTATCATACACATAGAGACCCATATTGATAACTTCTCGGTTTCTCTTGTGAAGATGAAGGTCCATGCTCGTATCACATATGACCCACAAAGCCAATGACACAAGCTTAAACTGAAGGATGTCTTCTCCTTAAAAAAATGACTAACCAAGTTGGTCAAAATGCTGGAGGTCACGAAAAAATACCACAATACGAACACCAATTGGAGAAAACGCACTCACATTTGACACAGCTATAGATGGAAGAAGCATACCATTTGTTCTTTAGGATCATTGTCCTGATCATGCTTGGGGGTTTCATCTTGGCATATTGAAGCAACTATTGGAGCATATTCATCCTCAGCAATCCCTATGGACTGCACTGCTTCCTTGAGATAGGGCTTGAGTTTAGCAGCACAATTAGTCATAACATTTTCTCCAAGCTTCCACGCCATAGGAGAAACTATCTGGAACATGGCAAGATTGAGAACATATCTCATAGAAACCCACCAAAGTTGTGATTAAACAGAGGAAGAATGAGAACAAGACATACCTGATTTTGCTTTCTCACACTTGCTAAAAGGGGGGTAAGAAGATCTATCGATAAATCTTCACTTTCAGATATGACGAGCGTCATAATAGTCTCCATGGCCAAAGTCACGGTGTGTACATGGTTGGACCTAAGTTGAGGAATATAAACCCAGCAATTGTCATAACAGACAGAAGAAAGAAATGGACATTTAAATGAAAATGAAACAAAATATGAAGATTTAAGTTCATGCCACTCCATTAATAGTTTTGCAGTTCAAATCTGGCCAATAAGACCCAAGGATATAAGCCTCTCTAAGATACCCACAGGGGACTCTTCCAACTTTGCTTGCTAGTCATACTAATACATTTCATTATCTCACACAGACAGGGTGACAAAATGAATCCAAAATACAACAATCCACAGTGTCACAAAATCTAACTGCCAATTTCTTTTAGTACAAAGTGCATCCCAAATTGTTTAAAAGACCCGAGGATATAAGCCTCTCTAAGATACCCACAGGGGACTCTTCCAACTTTGCTTGCTAGTCATACTAATACATTTCATTAACTCACAGACAGGGTGACAAAATGAATCCAAAACACAACAATGCAGTGTCACAAAATCTAACTGCCAATTTCTTTTAGTACAAAGTGCATCCCAAATTGTTTTTCATTTAAGGCAATAGATAATATAACTCCATTATTCTTTCTCATTTATTCCTCTTTTCAAAAACAGTAAACCATTTCCTTTGTCTGATTGCCTCAAGAAATCAATTAGTTACATGCTTCTTGTCACTCCATATTGCATCTGTGATGATGGCATGTCCAACAATCAAGTTGCAAAGAAGTACCACTATGCTTGGCTAGCAATTCACATAATTTCTCCCTACTGTTCCTCATCAACTTATAACACCATCTAGAATTTTTCCTCATCAAATCTGTAATACTACAAGATGCTGAGACCTACTTGGAATACAAATTAAGTTTTAGCTTACAGAAAAATGCATTGGCAGAAAACAGTAGAATGCTTATATGTTTGCTTGGAGGAAAAACTAAAACAAAAGCAGCCATGTAAGAGAATCCATAATCTTTCTAACACAACTTAATTCTATGAGCCTGAAAATATCAAGAGTAGCATTCTTCAAACAGTCTCAGAACATAACCTCTTAAAATGAAAATTGCTATTCATCCAGAAGGAGCAAAGCAATCATTCAATTGAATCTCCGATTTTGGTACATATCAACAGCTTCAAAGTTTTATCTTTTAAACATTAGTAGAAATTACTCCATACAGGTAAAGACAACAAAATGAGCAGTAAGAGTTATTGAGAAGGCTCAAACCTGATGCATTTAAGAAAGTGCTTGAACATTACAACAATAAGCTCGTCCAATTCAAGGTCCAACATCACCAAGCAGGACCTGACTTTTGCAACAGTTTCAAGGATTGAAGCTGCCTTCACATAAGCGCGACCAGAGACATGGGACAATTTCTCAAAAGCTGCCACTGTCAACTGAAAAATTTCCTGTTTACCATAGGAAAAGCAGGTCACATAAAAAAAAAAACCCAAAATTAAGTACATATTTTCTATTTCATAACTTAGCACGGATTGCTTGCAAAATAGGGAAGACTGCTTTTAGCAGCTGCAAGCACCTTCATTAGGTCATCATTATAAGGAGCATCAGGGGCCGTTATTCTTGTGATTTCACTGATGCATGATGTGACTGAAAGCTTTACATCTGCATCCTCATGCCTCAAAAGGGCAGTAGAGATCAATGCCTTCATTGGCAGTAGAAGAGCATCTTGCATTGATCTTGATGGTGCTTGCTCCACATTTATGAGCAAATGCCCCAAATCCTGGAAAACAGAATTAACAAAAAAGGATGAACCCAGTTGAGATGCAGATGTAAACCGTGCAGGAAAAAAATGTTGTCACGGGTGTAAAATTTCCAAGAAGTAATGAGAACATAGAACGAAATTGCTATAAAAGTATCTTAGGCATGCCAAGTACGCAGTGGATACATTGTCCGCATCATCTAAGGAGCATGAGAACTCTTTCCAAAGCAAACTGTAGTCAGAAAATGATCTAGAATTTCTTTTGGATGAAGATAATATCCAGGTTTGAGAGTGCCAGTAAAAATCAATTCAAATAAATTGTCCACCCCAACAACAGTTAGCAGCACATACTGTCCATCTAATTTGAACATCCTCTCAGAACTTTGATTGGCAAACAGCAAGCAGACATCGCTACCCGATACCTCTCCTATAGAAGACTACTAACAAATCATGAAATGAAAATCTTAATAAAACCAAAATTCAACAACTATTAGCCACATTAACTGACTCCAAGTGCAGCACTCCAGAAAATTCAATGCACAATCAACAAATATTCAAAAGCATACACAGTAAATGAGGTTATGTATGAAAAACAAGAAGTCTGGATAGAAGAAAGCCCATGTAACACGGAAGAATTATTCAAATAACAACAAATTGAAGCATAAATGAAAATGTAATACAAGTTACCCAACAAAACCAGAACATGGATACACAGATACAGGTATAGGCAACAGGTGGTGCCCTACAAAAATTAATCAACAAAGAGTACAGATTCAACCTCCCAATTCAGAACAAGAAAACACAAACTACAACAATCTTAATAAACGCAACCATTTAAACACACAGAGAGGAAAAAAGAGGAATATACATCAAGCGTGGCAAGAAGCTCGCTGACAGGTGATGGAGGGTCTAAGAGCTTATTCCCAGCCTCCTTAAGCTGCCCCGCAAGCTCAATCTCATCGACAGCCATTTCCACACTCTCTTAAACCCAAAATCCTACAAACCCCCACGCCCTAAAACCTATAAAGCCTGTAACTTCCTCTACCAAGTTTTGAACTTTTACCGGTTTTGCACAGAAACCCACCTCACAAACTCCCTCACTAACACCAGTAGACCAAAGAAGTAAGATTGGTCTGCTTTTGCTTACAACTCAGAAAGGTAAGCTCTTTGCAGAGTGTTGTGTGTGCATGCAAGCCGATGGTACTAAAGGAACAATTTTGGATTCTAATTTTTGACCAAAAAATGCACACTCTTTCTGAGTTTCTATTGTTTTTTTTTAATCTCTCTACCCTCTAATTATAGTGGTCTGGCTTCATATATGGGGACGGGTGTATCATCCATTGACGCTTTCATTTTTGCTGTTTTTTTCACTAGTATTTTTTTTTAGAGCTTAATTGTGGAGAGTGTGGTACGGTGTATGTTGTATACATGGAATGATGGAAGACTCTGGACAGCAGCAGTGTTAGTAGAATTAGAAAGACAGGATTGCCATTCTATACTGGAATATTGTCAAATTTCTTACAAGGTTTTTAAGGTATTTACTAGTCTCCCCCATTTTGGGAAGGACACCTTTGTTCTATTTTTAAGGATGCCACACCATTGGGGCCTCATTTTGTTTCTTTTTCTTAGAATAAAAAAATCTATTAGAGGCACAATTGACTTGAGGCAGAAAATTTGACCATGGACCTCTGCTTAGTATGATATGATTGTCCCATCCCATCCATGTATATCTTCAATTAGGTCTTGGTCTTGGATTTCTTATTGTTTCTATCACGCACCATTCAAAACTAGAGTGTTAACCTTTGATGCTTGTTATTTCAATACCATCTTGAAATAGTTATTGTTAAGATTGTATTGCATTACCAACCCCTAAATTGATTAGTTGCGTTTTGACCCTTAAAAAAGAAAGACGGACAAAACACTTTGGTTTTTTAGGAATTGAAGAGAAAAAAGGAAAATAAGTAACTTTCTATATTTTAACCGCAAAGAAGGAAAGATGAAATATGTTGCATACATGTGAAATTTTCTTTAGTATGGAAATGTTGAAATGCTTTTATAAGCAAGTTTTTTTTCTTAAAAATTTTAATTTTAATAAAAATATATATCGCTGCGGAACTAGACCAAAATAATTAAAAAGACCAAATTGAATTTACAAAGAATAAAAATAAAAAGTAATGAAAGATTAAAATAAACAATTTTACGGGGGCTTATATAAGGATTAGATATTACATTGACGGAACAAAGATTCAATTGAATTTGACTCTTAAGCTTATAGAATATAAAAATACATATGAATAATTTTAGAAAATGAGAAAATAAATTCCAAACAGAATAAAAACAATATGCATACCTCAAGCTGGCAGAACAACAACAACAATGATAATATTTGACGGTGATAAAGTATCAGTAGAGTTTCGAGTTTGAATACCACACTCATTTGTAAAAATAAAAAATATTAGATAAATTTGATAGACACAAAAGGTATAAAACCGAAGGTCTCACTTAGATATACATACCTCAAGGTTAGAGGAGATGTTAATTGCAGGCTTGTGAGTTACCAGCCACCAACCACTAAATTCAAGTTCTTGTTGACCTAAGTGCTTGCATGGCTTGCCAAACTCAACTTTAGATGCCGATAAATTTAGTCTCGATTGAGCATAAGCATGTACTAAAATGCTTCGCTGCTTATAAATGAAAAGCAAAATTAAATCCAACATTTTTTTTTATTTTTTTTAATATTTTTAAAATAATCAGTTTTCATAACTTAATACCTTTAAGTTTAACATTATTGATTTTATTAGGAGCTAAATAAAGATATAAATTCAATGCAAAATAGGAACTAAGATCAAAAGCCATAAGTTTTGCAGTGAAAAACAAGAAGAGTAATCTAGCAAATTTATAGGCAAATAGGAAGAGTGTTATTTCTAAGGGTCAAAAGATATATTGATTTTTATAGAAACAAATCGGTATATAAGGAGAAATTATTTCTAACGCGCTTTAATTGGATAAGTACGTTTAGTCCAACACTACACGTTTTAAATGGATAAGTACGTTCATTACAATCCAATAATAGAGGATTGAGTGTGTGAACGTACTTATCTAATTGAAACATATTTTTAAAATAAGTTGATTAGGTATAATTTATAAGATTTTTTCATTGGTAAATACTGTTTATTAAGATATAAATTGAAAGACGTGTTTTTAGAATAATTTGATAATTATTTTCAATGTATATGAATTTCTGATCAATAAATCCTATTTATTGAAAATGTAATTTAAAAGATTTAAGATATAAACGAAGAAAGTTGAAAGGTTGATTAGGTATAATTTATGTAAATTTCTCATTAAAGCGGACATGTATATGTGCATGTGCATATACAAAGAACCGAACGTGTATATATATTGAAAAAAAAAGGAGTAAAATCAGTAACCCATTGGGTTTCGGTCTGGTTTTGGACAAAAAAATGGTTAAACTGGTAAAAATCGGTAAACCGGCTAGTTTAACCAATGAGTTGTGCGTTCCAAGTCTCGTTTTACAATTCAATCGTTTTGGTTTATTGTTTTTTTTAACTTCAAATTTAAAATTAATGATTCTTTTTTATCTAATCATTGGATTATTCTCAAATTTTCGTAAGAAATTTCTTGACAAATTGGAAAAATATTAACAGTTCGAATCTGGCAAAATATATTTCTAATGCCTCGAAATTGAGTCTCAAAAATTATCTCTCTTTTCATAACTGGAGAAGCTGGGTAATGAGTTAGGCACCAAGAAGAGGCACATTGATAATTGGAACGAAGAAGTGAATGAGCATGAAGCATTAACAGAACGCAAGGGACAAAAAACTTGAAGAAATGAAGCCAAAGGTAATATCACCAACCAATCCTGTTTAATAATTTAACCTTAAATTCAGTGTTTATTTTTACGATGAGTCTCTCAGAGCTCTAAAAGGTTGTCTCCCTCCTAGAATGACGTGGAAAACAATTCACTACACTGGGCATCCATGGAGTGAAAAATGGATGATGAAAACGTGATTAGACTTGTTGAATGAGCTGTTTCTGTTTGGTGCATGGTATTTTACACTTCTTTTTTTGGGAGTGCTACAATTTATGTTTCTGTCTGATATTAGTGGAGATTTTATAAATATTTAGAGGGAGAAAGAAGAGGCCCTGAGCAAGATACTTCAATTGGAAAAGCAGTTGGATGCCAAAGAGAAGCTGGAAATGGAAAATCCAGAGTTAAAGGGGAAAATGCAGGTGATGAAGCATCTTGAAGATTAACATGTTGAACTTGAAGCTGTTAAAAAGAAGATGAAAGAGATGAATGAGGAGATGCATCAGCATGTTGATGATTTGAGTGCTTAAGAACAATTGAATGTAGCTCTAATGGTTAAGGAGCGGTATTCCTCTGTTTTCTTCTTTTGAATGGCATACACTTAATTACTAGGGTGTAATTATTCAACTTTGCATTTAAGATCCCACTTTCAGGGAGTCAGCTATAATGTCTGATACCGTTTTTATCCCTTTGAATGGCAATGGAATTGGCATTGAGTCATATCAGGAGTCATTTACTTGGATATTTTTGACTGATGGTTGGAAAAGTTGATCTAACTTTCTGCATGCAGAGGGAACTTGGATTGGTAGTTAGTTTATTGGATAACTCAAGTGATCGAAGTGTTTCCTCTGCATTCAGGAGATGGCACATGTCTGACAGGCGCACTCTTATTGGTTTAAAGAGAATGGGGGAAATTGACCTAAAGGCATTCCAATACACTTGCAAGGCAAAATATTCTGCAGAGGATGCAATGCTGCGGGCAATCACTTTATACAGCTTGTGGCAGGAGAATTTGAAGGATTCACAATGGTATCCTTTTAAAGTCATTTACCTTGGACGGTATTTCAAAGGTAAAAGTTGTCTTCTACCATTCCTAGTGATGTGATCCCGGCCGAAACTCGGAAGAGAAATCCGGCCGAAATGACATTCAACAAAAGGAGGATCTAGCTCATGGATTTGAACACACAAACAACGATAAAAACAGTAGGAAATATATATGAACGGAGGGAGACACGCAGCGGAAAGGAATTACTTACAAATTACCCGATTGAATGGCGGAGGGATTAGAGATGACGATTGAGACACGAGGAGGTAACAACGGGTTACACATGTGAAGGATTCTTGTTCTTTTTGATTGACTCAAGCCACGACGATCCAAGACCAAGGCAAGCACCAATTTGATTTCCCAAAGAGAGATCGGGAGGAGTATTCTCAACTCGACAGATCTCTCTCAAGGAAGGGTGAGCAATGGATGAATGAATAAAGGAAGGAGTAAACTCAACTTAAACATTCATTCATCATCCAAAACTAAGTTACAAAATGAGGAGAAAGTCCCTATTTATACTAATTTACAATGGGCCTAAACTATTACACAAAATGGGCTTGAAAAGCCTCAAAATTGCTGTTGCCGATTCCCGGCCGAAAATGGCTCTTCGCGTGCAGCTAGGGCTTGGACTTGTGCGCGGGTCGGGATCACATCAACCTCTCCCTCTTCAAAAGGATTCGTCCTCGAATCCTTGCTTTTTATTTTCTGTAAAATAAACAAACGATATATTTTCTGTAAAATATACATATATATATATATATATATATATATATATATATATATTTGCGTTAGTTAAAAACACTCGCTCACGTGTTTACACTCGGTGTTTAAAACTCTCGCAAAAATTGCGCTCACAAATAATTCGCTCACATTTATTGAGGGGACAAGTGGCACTTGGTCAACAAGTCTAAGGATTAGGTCAAAAAGTTTTGCTTGCATTAAATGCAAGGATAAGAACAAAGCCTTGTGTAAACAATTTATATTTGTTTATTCCTAAGGAAAGAATAAACATATGGGAAACAAAAACTTTTTGATCATCCAAACTCATCAGATGGATCAAAAAGAAAAGACTCAAGAACAAGATGAACACATGAAGAACACCAAGAACACCAAGATGCTCTTGACAGACTTCCGAAAAAAACTCGATAAAAATAGCAAATGAAGGTTAAAGATTACGAAAATTAACAGACACACTCCTAAGACAGGAACCTACAACTTTCACGAAGGGAAGAAAAAACAATTCCTACGGGAAGACGCCGAAAACAGAGCAGAAACACAAGAACTGTTCTCTCGGGTAAAATCTGCACACTTTTCTTTGAAGGACAAAAAGTATATTGATCGCGCGTCGAACACGTCAAATATAAAAGTGAAATAGGTATTGAATTGGGGGTAGAAATACAACTTATCACTGTCTACAAGAGTTTGTAGATGATGGTACGAGAATCGTCCACAGAGACCTCTAGGAAATGTAATTCTTGGGTTGACTTCCCCGTCACTGAGTTTTGGTTGGGTGCAATCTGAAACTAAAGACAAAACAGAAAGAAGTGAAAACAGTTTAAAATAGTGTTGGTCAAAGTCTTGGCCAAGACAGGGGTCTAGATTGGGATAAGTCTAGTGATACGGAATTCCAGGTAAGGGTAATATGAGAGCTTGTGTTCTTATGCTTCGATCATTGACTTCTAGGATGTTCATCTCTTCGTTTGTAGTACTGCTATAGAGTGGAGGTACTCATGTTCACTCCTGTCTTCCCTCCTCTTCAAATTACCTGGCGGGTACTCCCTTTCCTGATAATCCTAGCCAAGGGAATGGTTGTTCGCTTCCTCAATGGTACAGGGGAAGACAGTACCTAGGTCAAGGTGTTTCCCTGTGGAAACCCTAGGTTGTCAATCTAGTCTTGACCTAGATTACTTATTTCTTCTAGTCTGGCGCGAGACTAGTCACCTACTTTGTCTAGCCGACGGGTACTCCCTTTCCTTCTAGACCGACTGTAACTCTTCTCTACTAGAGTGCAAGGATGATCAAACCTTGTCTCTAGTGAGTAAGCGATAGATTAAGTTCAAGAAATAAATAAATACAAAGAAGAGATTATGAAGTACGAATTGGCCTCACGATTGCATAAGAACTAAGCTCATCAACCCTTACCGAGAATGGGTGTTTAACTACTCATACTCATGGATAAAAACATAGAATATTTAATTGCATAAATATATTAAATCCGAGATAATAATATCCGGAGCAAAGTATAACAATGTTGAAACAAGGAGAAAAGAGAAGAAGGACTGCGTAACTGATGATTGACTCCTGGACAGAGGTGAATAATGTTCGGCTAAATAGCCCTAAAAACCTCTGTCCCAATCCAACTCTATTTCCTAAAAAATCTCTAAAAGATTACTACAATTAATTGTTCTTAAAATAGAAACTAAATCGCAATTACAAGAAGAGGGAGATCCCATGCGGGATTCTTCAAGAGATTGGCTTCAGATCCCTCAAGATTTGCGTGCCAGCTGCTACGTGCCAGCTGTAAAGCCCAATGTGGGAAGTGGTCCAAACGCTCCGCACTACTGCCTTTATCGCTAAAGTGTCTTGGCCGCAGTCTTGGCCAAAACGATTCTGGTTTGCGCGCTGCTTCGGATGCGAACATGTCTAGGCCAAGATCCAGGCCTAGACTCAGGTAAACTGCTCCAGCTCTCTTCAGATCAGATTCCTCAAATGCTGCCTCCAGACCAGATCTGCTAAGATGTGGAAAAAACAAGGATAAATCAGTAGTTTTACTGCCCAAAACAACAAGTAAATGGACAATAAAACATGATGAAATACAATGTAATCATATATAAATTTCACCGAGATTACAGTCGACACAAAAACAAAAGTTGTTCCACACAGATTGAAGTTTAAGCATGCAAAATTTCAGAATTTTCAGGGCGGTACAACTCATACAAAACAGAAAAGAAACAGACACATCAAACTGATTTTCGGACAGAAAATCAGGCACAAGAGGAACGACTCTTGGAAACGAAAACACATGATTTTCGGATAAAAAATCATCTCAACAACACACAAACGGAAGATCAACAACAACAATACAAACAATCACAAATCTACAAACCCAAGAGCCCAGAAGCTCCGCTACCAATTGATGTGATCCCGGCCGAAACTCGGAAGAGAAATCCGGCCGAAATGACATTCAACAAAAGGAGGATCTAGCTCATGGGTTTGAGCACACAAACAACGATAAAAACAGTAGGAAATATGGATGAACGGAGGGAGACACGCAGCGGAAAGGAATGACTTACAAATTACCCGATTGAATGGCAGAGGGATTAGAGATGACAATTGAGACACGAGGAGGTAACAATGGGTTACACATGTGAAGGATTCTTGTTCTTTTTGATTGACTCAAGCCACGGCGATCCAAGACCAAGGCAAGCACCAATTTGATTTCCCAAAGAGAGATCGGGAGGAGTATTCTCAACTCGACGGATCTCTCTCAAGGAAGGGTGAGCAATGGATGAATGAATAAAGGAAGGAGTAAACTCAACTTAAACATTCATTCATCATCCAAAACTAAGTTACAAAATGAGGAGAAAGTCCCTATTTATACTAATTTACAATGGGCCTAAACTATTACACAAAATGGACTTGAAAAGCCTCAAAATTGTTGTTGCCGATTCCCGGCCGAAAATGGCTCTTCGCGTGCAGCTAGGGCTTGGACTTGTGCGCGGGTCGGGATCACATCACCTAGGGATGGGGAATAGCCAAATAGCTTAAATTCTAATCACATGGAATGTCTTATTGATGATACAGTGAATATTATATGACGGAGATAAGTAGCTACAAACTTTGATTCCGAGCAAAAGTGGGTTATGATGACATACTAGAATTGGAAGAAGAATAGGTTTGAATTGAAGAGTGAGAAATTCTTCTTTGACATTGATGTTTTTATGGCTGTTTGTAGCCTACAGACTCTTGAATACTGGTTTTCAATGTATATTTTTGGTTTGCTTTTGGTAGATGCAAAAGAATTCTCAGGATGAAGGAACATTTCTATTTTGTATGACTGACAACAGCTTGCAATAACTGGCTTGCCATGCTATAATATCTTTAAGAACACAATCTAATCGCGTAATGTAGATTTTGAATAGTTGGAGAAATACAGAAGCTAACTGTTGTCAGTCTCACAAATGTCACTGATTTATTGTGATTTTGAGAATACCCAGCCGGAGGCAAAACAAAATGTAACTGAGAGAACGAAACCGGTTGCTGCTCCAAGTTCAAATTGCAGACCTACAATGATCATTTTGTCATCGGCTGGCTGAGGTTGAGGATTCTGTTGAGCAGACGGACAAGGAGCAAGGTCTCCACCGCAGAGTCCTTTGTTTCCCTCGAAACTTGATGGTAGAAATGTCATGAACTGGCCACCTCTGGGGATTTCTCCCTGCAGCTGATTGTATGAAACATTGAATGCTGACAGAAAACTCAGTTTTTGCAATGAAAGAGGTATTTCACCTGATAACTCATTGTGGGATAAGTCTAAACGTTCCATGCTTGTCATGTCCGATAACGAATCTGGGATAGTTCCTGTCAGATGATTGTCCCTCAAATTTAGAACATGAAGACCTTTCAGATTCCCAAAGGTTGGTACGATTGGTCCGGTGAGCTTGTTGTAACTCAAGTCCAATGTAGGGGGAAGACTCCTAACACCTTTGTACCTTAAACTTCTGTCTATGCCCATGGTCTTGAAAAGTGGAAAGCCTGAGGAAGGCTCTGCTGATGTATTCAAGTCGTTGAACAGGCCTCGGAGATTAGTTAAACTCATCGGTATCTCACCGGTGAAAGAATTGTTTGATAAATCTATGTAAAAGAGAGAATTGAAATTTTCGAAAAACATGGAAATGGTTCCACTCAAATGATTCCATGCCAAGTCCAAAAGTTGCAACTTGTGACTGTTGCTCAGCCAAATTGGAATTGAACCTCTGAGTTGGCAATTGCCAATGACAAGTGCCTTGAGGTTCCTGAAGCTCAAATTCACATTACTAGGCATTTGTTCATCCTGAAAGTTGACACTGAGGAAAAGGAAAGTTAAGTTCCTGCAGTGTTGTAGGGTTTCAAGGGCTGATGATATGTTCGAAAGACTCGTGTTCGATAATGAGAGGGATCTCAACGACTGGAGATTCTTGAAGGAGAAAGGAACTTCACCGCTGAGGTTGTTACGAGCAAGATTCAGATCCGTTAAGCTCTTGCAAAATGATATGTCACCAGGTATTGGACCATGGAAATTATTAGAACCTAGATTTAGGATAGTAAGGTGAACCATTGCTGTACAATTGATGTTGATGGGACCATTCAAGGTGTTATTCCCAAAATCAAGAGTTACAAGGGATGGTGAATTCACAGGTGAACTCGGCAAATGACCTCTGAATTTGTTTGAGCTGGCTGAGAAGTGCCTTAGCTTTCCAAGCTTCCCAAAAACATCAGGGAAGTTTCCAGAAAACATGTTGGAAGAGACATCAAGATCCACAAGGTTGGAAAGGTTACCAATTCCATCAATCAGTGGACCTGAAAACAGATTTTCTTGAAGGTGCAATACTTGCAGGTTGCTCAGCTGCAACAGACTTTGCGGAAAATGTCCTGACAGGCCATTGCCATTAAGAAACACTTGCTGCAGAGAAGTGCATGTCCCAAATGCAGAAACCTCAGCAAAAGAGTTATATCCAAGATTGAGGACTTGTATTTTGGGTGAGTTTTCACAAATTGTAGCATCAACAGAACCATTAAAACTGTTCATGGAAAGGTCAACATACCGGATTGATGGTAGATCAATTCTTCCTGGTAGCTCGCCAATGAACTCGTTGTTGCTCAAGTCAAGAACCTCAAGATTCTGCAACTGGAACAATTTGGATGGAATGTATCCACTGAGGAAATTCTGAGAGAGGTTCAGGATTCTGAGCTGGTCCAAACCTGACAACGGATCAATATCGCACAATTTTCTTGAAAGTCTCTTCCTGCCAAGTTCTAAGCTAACAACCCGTTTGCTCGACATAGAAGACGTGCCACAAGTAACACCATTCCATGTACAGCAGTCAGAATTAGAGACATTCCACCCTTCAACCCCGGATTCTATACAACTCGAAAAGCCAATTAAGGCTGTAAGGTCGTCTGAGTTGCATGTAACACCGTGGCATCTAAGGGTAGGAGCCCTTAAGCTGATCATGAACAATATGAAGATGGGTAAAATGTATGGGGATGACATCTTCATGAACCTTCACAAAGAAGAAAAAACAGTGATGGATAGCTGGGTGTCCTTTTTTTCTGCACTGAAGTCCCATCAGAACAAAAGGTAGGACTACTAGTACTACACAAAAACAGAATTAATTGCTAGGACTTATTCACGGAGTCGCGACTGGACTAGTAAGAAATGGGCAAAACGTAGAAATAGACCGTGGAAGTTAAGGGAGCAAATTCACATACGCAACGTTCGTAACATGACATGATAGGAATTCGCAAGGGTAACGCAACGTTCCAGTCTGGGCCTCACACTGAAGTGATGCCTTTCTTTATCACAATCAAAGCAACCAAACATTCCAGTCTTGGCCTAACACTGAAGTGGCGCCTTTTATCACAAAAAAAACAACAAAAGACTCGTAAATAAACTTGACTGTAAGCACTCGGATATGAAATCATGACACTATTCAAATTTACCTTTCTAATTTCACCAATTATGTCACAAATGTATAAAAATTAAATACATTTATAGTATTCATTCTGTAAATTTTGCAAAGTGATTTGGATTTCAATTGAATTTACTCTCCATGCTGCTGAGCTCAACCACAAAAATTCAGTCCACAGCTTCCATTTCAAGCAAAAATACAGCACGATTTTAATATATTAAGCCAGGATACCCATTACCCAAACCCTGGACAGAGTTTGCAGAAATAAGAATAAACTTGCGATAAACTCGAATAAACAATTCTAAACCAAGAGCGCATTATAATGGCTTAATAGAAATACGCAATAGTTAGACTAAAACAAAGGCTAATTGCCTCAAAGATCAAAATTACACCAATTTTGGCTAGAACTTTAAAGTGCTCTATTCTGCAGTTGAATATATCAAGACGTCTAGAGACAACAGATAAGAAAATTTGATCAAATGTCACACTGAAATCCCAGAAGATAAAATGACAGTCAACTACAAAAGGAAACAAAAATAAAGAACAGCATTCAAAGAGCCCTCGGAAGCAAGGAGATCAGATTCAAGTCTTTAAATCTTATCAATCGTTCTTCAGTGAGACTTGATGTGTCCATTAACAACATTAAGACCTTCGCTCTCCTCACCGTAATCCTGAAAATGAGTGTAAAGACAATCAACTCGACCAGCTTTGTAACCAATTTGCAAAAAAGCAGAAACCAAATGTTGATTCATACCTTCACGACAACGCATGAGCAACCCACAACCTTCCTGGCCTTGCCCTCAGAGTCAATCTTGCACAACTGCCCATCCATGACAAGTAAAATCATTAAGAAGGCAACAACAAGCATGAAAACCTGAACAAGCATGAAAACCTAAACAAGCATGCAGTTTCAAACAAACACTCTGAAAACTGAAAAATGCAAAAACATGAATCATGAATTCACCCAGGAACCTAACAAAAAAATTGCACAGAAAATTTCGGCCAAGAAAGTCAACACTCAACAGCATGTAAGTTGAGCTGGAAAGTAGAATAAACATAAGACTGCTATAACGATAAGTTGCAAGCCATCATGTATTGAAGGATAAGTTCACTAAACAGTCAGTTGTGGATGCAAATGAAAATGAAATGGAACTCCTAGAACCATCATAGCAAAGCTACCATTAACAGCATACCATACACAACGCATCACTTAAAAAAACTTTATTCAGACCCAAAATGAAAATGTCACAGCCTTACTCCCCAAATTAGATATTCTAACCAATCTGATTCATAGAAATGACACCCAAATCATAAAAGTATTCTACACATAATCCGTAAAAAGGAAATAGAAGTAATTAACCAACCATTCCAACTATCAGAAGAGAAGACTTACACCAGCCCATTCACCGAGTGTTTTAGCGCTGGGGACAGTGAGAAGACCCACGCCATGATCAGCACAGAGAGCCTTCACAAGCTTGACATAGTCAGGCTGGTTGCAGTCTTCAGCCAAAACACAGAGCTGAGCAGCATGCTTTTCGATCACTTTCGCGCCTTCATGAAGACCACGGCATAGACCTCCATGAGCAAGGGACTTTCTCAGCACAAGTTGCAACGCGGACATCAAATCCATAGGCTCAAGTGGTGTAGCCGCAACAGCAGGAGCTGCAGGGGCTTCGACTGGAACAACAGCAGCAGCAGCTTCCTCACTGAAAAGAATAAGAATTTCCAAAATCCATTTTAGCTTCAAAACAATTAAACCCAAAAAAGAGACAGTAGCAGAATCCATGAATGTGTGAGGAGCAGGACTTACCCTGACATCTTGTGGGACTTTGTAGCTGTTTTAGTTGGCGGAGGAGATAATGAGAGCGGATTGTTATTGCTGTTCCTAAAGAAGATTAGGTAAGAGTACAAGCCTGTGATTAGAGATTAGATGGTGTTTCAATCTGAATCTTACACATTCAGATCTAAAAATGAACACAACTAGATGAGGATGAATGATACTTACCGAGGAGGCAGAGGCTGGAGCCGGACGAGTGAGGAATACAACAACTAGGGTTTGGCTGCTGTTGTCAACTCTTTACTACTTTATAAACCCTAACTTCCTCTAGCCTATCTGTTGGGTTGGGCTTCGAGATTGTTGGGCCGTAGCCCATTGATCATGGGCTCCGTCATAAAAATATAATTATTAAAAGATTGGATTCTTAATTGAGAACAAGGGCCCAAATATAACTTTTAGCCTTGTTTTACATTATAAAATAGCTTCTTCTTCTTTTCTTTCATCACATCCTTCACACTTTTCAGCATTTTGTGCACCATTCTCAATATCAAATTTCAAATTCCATTAATTATTTAAAGAAAATTAAAAATTAAAAAGAATCAATTGAAAGACAGATTTAGTTTTTTTTTTAACCAAGACAAAATTTAGTTAGAGAGCATTCTTTTGAGCGCTAATAAAGGACAATACTTGCACCAGGCACTGTGTGAATTTGCAACGAATCAAAACCTTTCGGCTATTATCTTAAAATCATGGAGATCGTATACATGGTGGGATATTTTTCTCTCCCTGGGTCCTCCCTAGCCTGCCAAGCAGGAGATAAATCCCGCTCGAATAGTATCAAATCATAAAAAGGATGACTCTCCCATCATAGTTTTCTAACAGTGGATGATTACACAAAAACTACATAGCATTACTGCATTTACTGCAGGAAGCATAATGCAATGGGTGAAAAGAAAAGAAAAGAAACCTTAGAGGGTAATAATGTCAAGAAAGATATGAATCAGACATAAGGGAAGCAACCACAATTGCCATAACATAATGCAAGCTAATCCAACATAAGAAGCCAAACCATAGAGCCAGTCACCACAAGCAAACCATAGTGTTAGGCCACAGGTACATAGAACAACTGAAACTCTCATGAACCAACAATAGAAGAAAACAGATTGAATCACATCCCATGCTGCACAAAATCCATGGAAAACAAGTGAATTCTTCATAACAACAACACCAGCATAACTTTCACAACAGCTATAGGCACATGACAATTTGCTACTCGGAGTCGGCAAGAAATTTCAGAACAGACTTATCACCAAAAAAGTACAGAAATTCCAAAGACAACTAAGCTTGGTTCTAAATCTGATATTTGAAACACAAACCTGGGAATACAGTCCTAAATCATTGTCGAAGTGAAAAAGCAACCTTTTGCATAGAATGAGACTGAATCAGCTTTCCTTAATTAATTAAACTCCAAAAACCAAAGCCTGATATTGAAATGTAAGACAACAATAGAATAAGTCCTTAATGGTCATGATATGCTTGAAATAAATGTAATACTTGACAGTTTGTCACCAACTAAGATATAGAGAGTACGAGTAGCCTACCACAGAAACTTGTAGCAGAGAAAAAGATCCAAGAAGATAACACTAAGCATAAGAGGATATTCATAATAGATAAACTAGTTGACAAAAAAGTGTACAAAGATTGTGAGTCTCAAGCACACAAAGTTGAATAGGCACCTTTTTAATTATCTTTTTATTTATTTTTTCTGATTTTTTTTCATGATCAGTGCACTCCATTCTCAACACCTAACCCATACAAGACACCAGCATACTTTTCCATGGAACCGCTAAAGAAATTCTCTTTCAATTTCCTGAATGTACAAGCTGTGAGCAAACTGTCAGAACCCGCTTGATGGCATATGCCAACTCTCTCCACTTCCAACAACTCCGCAAGCTTGTTCAACCCTCCATGAAGACTATTGCAAAACTTCATCAAATGCTTGATATCATAAAGGGTTGGGAAGTACATATTGATCAAATTGAAGAACCCAGCTTGTGTGTCAGGAAGATTCTGGCATGTCAAGAGCTTAAGCAAGTATCCAAAATCATAACCGCTATGGAAAGTCACCCAGTGCACATTATCATTCAACACTATCCCTGATGACATTAAGAGCTCACCAAATCGCATAGCATCAATACCATTTTCATTGTTCTTCTTAAAATCAATGCCACTTTGGCGCAAGAGCTCAATTGAATCATTGGCGAAAACATCCTCATTAACATTAAACTCGCGAAAGTTGAATTGCCAAATACAAAACTTATCTGTTCCACACGTGGGTAGATTGCCATGCTCGTCGGAAAAGGTGAGCCCCAATTGGATCAACTTCAACATGTCAACATTATCCTTCAATGTCTGATAGTGAAAGTCATTACTATTCTTAAAATTTCCTACAGGCCGCAATACGATGCCAGGAAACTCGGTGTCCATAGCAACATATGGATAGTCATCAACAATTTCACGTATCAGAGCGAACTCATCCTCAAGATTGTCATTCCAGACCTCACGGATATGAATAGAATCACTTTTTGGCAAGAGTGACATTCCTTAACCAACAAAGACAACACCAAAACCCTCCAAACACGACACCCACCCACAAGAATTCGCTAAAGCTCAAATCTTGCAACACCTAATACAATCTAATGAATGCCCAATTGATATTATCAAACCTGCAACACGAATTTCCAATAGAACAATACATGATTGAATGAACAAGTATAAAAAAGAAATGAAGGGAGGGGATTTGATCTGATTTGGAATAAAAGAAACGAAAAAACAAATACCTGAATGGAAATCTTGGCGACGCAGATCCAAGGGAAAGCACAACATCTAGAAGGAAGAGAGAGGTGAACGAAAAGGGGCCTCTCTTTTTTGTATGGGTGAGATATAAAGAAAGAGATAAGAAACGAGGGAGGAAGGAAGGAAAGTTTTTTTTTTAATTGATAGATTTTTGTTTTTAGAGGTAGAAACTGGAAAAAAGATGATTTTTTTCCAAAGTTTTACAGAAGGAAGGAAGTGTCAGGGAAAAAGCGGTCAAAGAAAGCTTTTTACCCTGCTCCACCTTCTGAAGAAGATGATGGAGAGGAAAAGGATTCTTTTACAGGGATCCATGGATTGAGAAGAGGAGATTACAGGAAATTATTTTCGGATTTTTTTTAATAAACTTAAAAATACTACCAATTTAGTTTGCTAGTTTTCCTAAACAGAAGTTTCTCCTCATATTCAGCATCTATTTACACTTTTTGTTTTTTTACAGTGAGATCTTCATATATTTATAATTATGTGTGTTTTATTTTGGATATAATTTTTTGGAATTTGCAAAGCAAAATGGTCAAATCATTCCTAATTTTTTTCTGAAATTCTGTGGAATAACAATTAAAATTGTTTAGGTAAATTTTGTTCTCAAGGGAGAAATTTTAAACTTAAATATAAATTAAAAGTGGACTAATGACGCTAGAGGAGTTGGGAACTAGCATTCAGGCTGAGAATTCGTAAGCCTGAATGACGTGGCATTCGTCAGAATTACTTTACTCTACAATGGAGACTTCATGTGGGGGCCACAAAGTCGGTGAATTGAACCACATGTTTCATTCACACGCGTACATACATGGGAAAAGGAAAGTCCAAACTGGCTAACTAATACTCAGAATGAGTTTAATCTCTTGCCATATTGGGGAAATTCTGCAAATGAAAATAATCTTACCTAAAAGAGGCAGAAATGGTAGCAAACTAGGAAAATTAAGTAAAATCAAGTCCTTATCAACCGAAGAGAAACCTAGAAACATTACAGACAACCAAGTAAGATGTGCACAAATCGTTTTGAACATACAGTACTTCCGCATACAAAATATCCACAAGTTCATTACACCACATCCACCCGTCAACTGCAGTAACCAAGGTTGAATGGGAAAAACTCCAGCGAATTACAGGCAACAGAAGCTTGGTCTTAGTTTCTGTTTCTAGACAATGTGCGACCTCCAGCTCTTGAATCTTCATTTCTCCACTTGTCGCATGGATCACCTACAATGTAGATCTCAAAGGTTAAACAATGCCAGTGGTTTAAATTAAAGGAAGTGTGGCAAAGCAAAAAACAGTTATATACATGCTTCATTTGCAACTAGCCTTAAGTTGAGAAAGAAAAGTAATTTAGTTATTCAGTCCACATACTATTGATTCCATGTGCAATATCCAATAATCAATAAAACTAATTTGCTATCAATCTATGATAATGACGAATCAGTAAAACATGGTGAAGGCATTCTCTATTTTTGCATTACAAATGACTTATGAACATATGAATTAAATGACTTAAAGTGTTTATGCTGACCTTAGTGTTTTGTTGCGCTTGAGTGACTTGATATCCTTGATTATGAATGCAATGACCTCCTTCAAAGTGGCTTTTCTTTGTTCTTTGAAGTTCCAGAGCTCTGAAGTCACATATCTCCCACTTGGGTTGTACTCGATTAACTCTTTTAGAGCTCTAACAACTTCATCATATGCATCATCCCCCCACTCTTGCCTTAGAGTTTGTAGCTTCTCATCTCCTTCATCTAATATTCGCTGTATCAATAAACATCCCATGTGATTAGAATTTAAGCTATTTGGCGATTCCCCATCCCTCAGAAAGGTAGATGACAATCTTTACCTTTGAAATACCATCCAAGGTTATGACTTTAAAAGGATACCACTGTGAATCCTTCAAATTCTCCTGCCACAAGCTGCATAAAGTGGTTTGCTGCAGAATTGCCTCCTCTGTAGGAAATTTTCTATTGCAAGCATTTTGGAATGCCTTTTGGTCAATTTCCCCCATTCTCTTTATATCAATAAGAGTGCGCTCAGGCACATCTGTCATAGCCTAAATGCAGAGAAAGCACATCGATCACAATCCAATTTCCGCCTATTTACAACAGATCATTACAAGTTTCTCTCCTACCCAGAAAATTAGATCATTATTGGATATATACTCTTTTTTCTAATCATCAGTCAAAAGCATCCAAGTAATTATGATCACTCAATTACATTTCCATTACCATCCAAAGGAATCACACCAATGTCCCACAAGTGTCTCTCAGCTATGTCAGGATTTTAAACACCAAGTTGCATCATCATCAATCATCATCACCATCATCATCATCATCATCATTATTATTATTATTATTATTATTATTATTATTATTATTATTATTATTATTATTATTTATTATTTATCTATGATACTCCAAAGTAGTACGCTCAGTTAATTAAGTGCATGCAGTTCAAAAGAAAAACTAAAGAAGAAAGCAGAGGGATACCGCAATCAGTATTTTACGTGCTTCCTGCAGCTCATCATTGCTCTGACGATCCTTAATCACTAGAGCTTGGTTCAATTCTTCTTGAGCAGTCAAATCATCAACTTTTTGTTGCAGATCTTCAATCATCTCTTTCATCTTTTTTTGAACAGCTTCATCATCCTGATCTTCAAGATGCTTCATCACCTGTATTCTACCTTTTAATTCTTGGATTTCCATTTCCAACTTCTGTTTAGCATCCAACTGCTTTTCCAACTGAAGTATTTTGCTCAGGGCCTCTTCTTTCTCCCTCTAAATATTTAAATATCTCCACCAGTATAAGAAACATATATTCTAGCACACAAAAAAAGTGTAAAGTAATATCATGCACTAAACTGAAACAGCTCACTTTTTGCTCTTCGACAAGTCTAATCACATTCTCATCAGCCTTGTTTTTCTCCATGGATGCCAAGTGTAGTGAATTGTTTGCCATGTCATTCTAGGAGGGAAACAAATCCTGTTAGAGCTCTGAGGAATGCACGTAAAAATGAACACTGAATTTAAGGTTAAAATGTAAAAAAGGATTGGCCGGTGATGTACTCACCTTTTGCTTCTCTTCATCAAGTTTTTGTCTCTCGCGTTCTGTTAATGTTTCACGCTTGTTCAATTCTTTGCTCCAGTTGTCAATGTGCCTTTTCTTTTTCTCTAATTCATTACTGAGCTTCTCCTGCTCTTCCAAGATTCTGCGAACATTTTCACGTGCCATCCGCTGCATTTTCCTTGTTTCTGATGAACAATTAAAAATGTCATGCCTCAGAACTTCTCTGACGTTAGACCAGAATGGTTGAAACATATGTGCGCGGTGATCTTTATCATGTAAGATTTATCAAACCATAAAAGGATTTTCAAAGACAAACACTTAGGGATTAGTAAAAGAAAATAGGTAGTCAAATCACATCAAGGGAAGAGAAATATCCATAAAGAAAATTGGATCAAAAAGTGCCAGGACTTGGACATAGAGAACTGCATTGGAAGCTTGAATAAAAGGTTTTTAGACATGCTGTATGCATCCAATCCTACATAATACCATCCACTATCCAGCAATGAATTCAAGCAAGCCTATAATGCAGAATGGAGAGAGAAGACCAAACCTTCATAAAAACTATAGTGCAGTCTATCTTTCTCTTCAAGCATCCTACGTAATGACAAGGCCTTTTCATTGAACTGGTACTCTAGCTCCCCCAGGTTTTTATTTGTCTTATCAATTTTATCAGCAAGGCTTGCCACAACAGTGTTTTGGCTTTCATTTAATGCCTGAACAATGTCAGCTATCGTGGTCAACTTTCCCTCCTTGCGAATATACTCACCCATGGCACCCCCTGAATCATAATCATCAGCACGTGCACACCAACCATAGATAGTTGAGTCAGGACTGTTTTCCTTTGCATTCCAATCCTTCCGGCTGTGATGCGCAGCTTCAAAAGACTTTTCAAATGCTGTTGCATTATAGAATCCATTCCAATCATCAGCAAACCTTAAAATGACTTGTAACGTTTGTCCCTCTGCATTCCAGAAAGTACAAGCATCTAAAGGTTTATATTCCTCAAACCTTTTCAACCAAAACCCACTATCGTTCAAGGTGTCTGAATCATTTGACTCCATCACTGTATTAACAACAATTCCCATATATGGAAATACAAAGCGATCATCCTGATCCTGAGTTAGTTTGACAGGTTTTGGTGGAGGTGGAAGCTGAGTTTGATCAACTTCATCAGCTAGATAAGTCTCCAAATACCTTGCCAAAGCAAGATGAGTCACCTTTTGCTTAGCACTCCTATTGGCAGATCCATTGGCCACACCCGACGCATGTTGAAGCAAATCCTTATACTTATAGTCCTGCTTCTTTTTCCCAGCACAGAATGGGCATCTCAGTTGGCCATTCACCCTTACTTTATGTATCCCGGCTTTTAACTCTTCATATGGCTTCTCCACATACTCATCAATCTCTGATTCACTTATATCAGACTCTTCTTCAGAACTGTAATCCATCTGAGAAACAAGAGAAAAAATTAATCAAACAACCAGTGAAGTATCGGGTCTGCTTAAACTAATATGCCATACAACAACAATCATGCAAGAAGAAAACTAGTGAGGCTAAGGAGAAGAAGCAGAATCAACACCTATCAATCTTACACTCAACATCATTCAAGAAGTGATAAAATGACGATTCCCTCACTCACACACCGACCATGAACAACAAATGCCTTAAGAAACCTCTAATAAACAAAATATAAAAATGCAAAACATGCACGCCAATCCCACTTAAGAAAAATTTAATCCTTCAGAAAACACATCAATCGATAATCGAATGTTGCCCAGCCAGACAAATCTCCTTTTCTTTTCCAGAGCTGAGATAGTCACTTTTATTTGGAAAACCATAAAGGATAATGAATGCATGCTCAGTAACAAAGATAAAATTATCAGGCCATACACATCATTCGACCGGTGAAAACAAAATTTCTATGTTTGGACTTGAGCTTACACTTCCAAAACATGCACCGAAACCCTCACTCACACACCAACCATTACTACACTTCTTTTTCTTCTGTTCTCCTTACCAAACAAAACCAAAATTATCCCTATCCGACATTTCATAAACTATCATCAATCCTTCTTACCAAACTAAGCTCGATTTCAATTCTTAACTAAACATGAATGTAACCATCAAAAGCATGCGACGAAACAAGCAAACTTCACAGAGGTACAACGACGACGCATCTAAGCTACATTCAGCAGAATCAAGAGGTACATGCATGAATGCAACGAGAAGAACAGAGATTGAGCTTCGATCCTTTAGCAGAAGGGACTTACTGAGTACTCTGCAGCTCTAATGCGGTGTCGTTCCGGTATATATATAGAGAGAGAGACTGGCGAGTGACGACAGTGTGCGTTTGGTGGTAGGACCGTAGGAGGTATGGAAATGGGAAGTTTTTTTATTTTTTCAGAGCGATAGTTGTGTGTGCTCGGCTCTACAGTACTACTAATACTGATTGGTTTAGATTGGAAGATTCAGGCGAAGTAGTTGAAAATTTGAAATATTAGCCAGTTGAATGTGGACTCGAGCGTAGAGGATCTTGCCCGGTGAGAATTCCAGTGCTCACTTTTACGGACAGGGATAATTATAAGCAGGGAGATAAATAAGTTAATAATTAAAAGCGGGCTGGGCTTTGGTTGAAGGGCTCGGTCTAATAAAGAGCCTTTTCTTTTTTTTTTGAAAGGGAAATAAAGAGCCTTTTCAAACCTAAAACATTTGGCAAAAACACTATTAGTTATTTTCTAATTAAGAAATAATAATAATAATAATAATAATAATAATAATATATCTATCTATAATATTATATAAAAAAATATTAAAAAATTATGTGGTTCAAAATAAAAATATTTGTTAAGTGTCATTCCTTATATTTCTAGGAGATTGCCATATGACATGTATTTGACGTATATATTATTTATTTTATTTCATATAAAAACGATAGAGAAATTATTTTGAATCATCTTTACCTATGATTAAATATAAAAAAAGAGAGGATAATTCAAAAAAGATAATGAGAAAACCTAATTAATTAAAGTTTAGTTATATTTGGGAATAATATAGCATATGCGTATAATAAATTAATTAACTAGACACAAAAAATCATGCCACAAGGATTTCTAAATGGCAAAAGGACATAAAACAACCCTGAACTTTAATGTTTTAATTAATCGCAACCCTGAATTTTATTGTTTTGATTAATCGCAACCCTACCACGTGGAGTCTGACATGGAAGCTAAGGGTGACGTGGCAAGCTGGCAGATGCTGACGTGGCACATAACGTCGGTCAACAGTGCCACGTTAGATTTCTGTCACGGTAGGGGGTACTTAAACAATTCTGACGACGACCAGGGTTGTAATTAAACAAAATACAAGTTTAGGGTTGCGATTAAATAAAACTTTAAAGTTTAGGATTGTTTTTCAGCTTTTACACCTTAATAAACCATTGTTCGAAGAAATACGACGACGAAGACCCATCACCAATCTGAAAACCGATCTGCTCGTTCAAACAAGAAGCATAAGAAGTGTACACTCCATGAATATCTTTCCAGATACGCGACATATTTCGCACGTTTGAGGCAGGCAAAAAGGACGACAGTTTTGATATAAGATATTTAGGTTTTCCATATAATTGTTTTTTTTTTTTCGTGTTGTAGTTTTGTAATATTCATCATCGTAGTGAATTATTTTTTGTCTTGCCCCAAAAGTAGGCACATTATTGAATTAGGTTCTTTAATGCACAATAGGGATCGTGCCTCGTAACCATAGGGATTAGGGAGGCTACACCCTACCCAATATTAAGGGCGGAGATGGTTTTGGGGAAAAATTGGATCAAGCAGAAATACAACAGTTCCAATGATTTAGGAACCGACCAAACCGTTTCTAAATGATTTGGTTCATTGTTTACAGTCGGTTTTTACCCATTTTGGTTTTCTTTTTTAACTTTTATTGAATTTTTTTCTCTACCAACAAATGGTTTATGAGGTGGTTCATGTTAAGATACACCACCCCACCTCAACCATGAGCGTTTTCTTGAAAAATTGAATAAATAAGATATAGCTTAAATTTAAAATAAAAATGGGAACGATCATTTTATGTACGTGTATATACATATAACATGTGTAGATAAATGGAAACGGTTTTACGGTTTTTTAATTCAATTTTTCAATTTTTAAAAAAACCAAACCAATCTGACCAATTCAATTCGGTTCGATTTTCAATATGGTCCGGTTTTTATTCACCCCTTACCCAATATAGATGGTGTGGGGTGGGGGCAAGATGGTAAGTATTTGAAAAACCAAATATGATAAATTAATTAAAAGAAGATAAAAAACTTCAAAGCTTATTCTATAAAACAAGTTTGTAGAGGACAAATATAATAAATTATCAAAAAATAATAAAGTTTTAGGGGCTATTGTGACAAGTAATAATTAATAAAAATATAATTATAAGTTCAAATAATACTAATGCACCTTAATCATAGACTATTGTTATTCATCTTAAACTAGTGTATAAGAAAAAGAAGGAATGTCTATAAATATATAAAGGGTGAGACCAAAAAAGAAAAGATCAGGATGTTGATAAAGAGTAGTAATTTCCAACATGCAGGATAAGGATAAATAGTTAATGATTGTCACTCACTCAGAACTCAGGACTAATTGTAAACTCTTCGATCATTAACAAATTGATTGCAAAGATAAGAACTCACATCAAAAAAATATCTCAATGACAACTAATGAATTACTACACTGCTTCAATTAATAAGTAGTCCGAAATTTAGATGTTGGAAAAAAGACCACGCTACCTCATCTATTCATAATCTCTTGGATATAAGAGACACTCAAAATACACCCCTAATGTCGTGGATGTGAGCAATCGAAGGTCAATCCTCCCCTTTCTCCGGTTCACATTTTTCTTTCAGCAAAGGACATACGGGAAGAGAGGGAAGAGGGCAGCATCTGGTTTTGATTGTGTAGTAGTGACTGGAATTTTGGGCAATGCGAGATCTCCAACTCTCTAAGAGAAGTGAGGTGTTGAAGCCCCTAGCAGTTTAGAGATTCCAGATTTGAATTATTTTTTATAGCAAGAGAGGTAAGAATGGAGGGCAACAACGTCTTCTTAGGGAAGGATTCGTCCACCACCTCATCGCAACCGCCGATTCTGAGATGTAAGAGGGAAGGAAGCATTTCCAGACCCCACTCATGCCGTCTTGAGAAAAGTTTTTTCGCAATCCCATACTGTAAGTACTCGTAATTTGGAGTTGGAGCCCCCAGATTCACCTGCAGAGTCGTAGCAAAAGACTCAATTTCTAGACAACTTCTAATCCTCAACAATTCCAAATTGGAGCAAAGGCAATACTCAGGCAACACCTTCAAATTTGGGCACTTAAGCAAGGTAAGAGATGCCAAATTGGAGGAGCAATTAGGTGATCATCTTTTGCACAAGGATACTAATTTTGAGCAACGCACGATGCAGAGGCTTTCTAGCTTGGGGAAGCACTCCATCTCAAGTTGTTCACATAATTCCATCTCAATTTTAGTCACAGAGGGAAGGTGACTGGGCAGGCCTTCTTTAGCTTTGGACAATAAATTACGTGAAGCTCTTGGAGGAGAGGGAAATTAGTGTCACTGTCATTACCATCTGAGATCCACTCACACCATTCTAGCAGTCCTGAAATGCTTAAATGCTTGAGCTTCTTCACGGCATGTAACTCAGAACCAATGCTGGTGATTCTACTACCGTCATCAATGCTAAGCTTCTCCAAACATGCTAACTGCCAACGTGGTGGTAACGACAACATTTTACATCAATGCTAAGTTTTAAGAATATTAAAAATCGGGTAAAAGCTAAAAAACAACCCTGAACTTTAAAGTTTTATTTAATCGCAACCTTGAACTTTTATTTTGTTTAATCGCAACCCTGGTCAAACAAGAAATTGTTTAAGTTACCCCCTACCGTGACAGAAAGCAGACGTGGCACCGTTGACCGACGTTATGTGCCACGTCATGGTGCCACGTCAGCGTCACGGTGCCACGTGGCACCGTTGACCGACGTTTGACCAGGGTTGCAATTAAACAAAATAAAAGTTCAGGGTTGCGATTAAATAAAACGTTAAAGTTCAGGGTTGTTTTTCAGCTTTTACCCGTATATCATATTTTTATCAATTATTTAATCCTTATTCAAAATTAATAATAAACTAAATTAACTGTAACTTTATAATTAAATGTTACTAATTATAGTATATTTTATTAATTAGATATTAATCCTTACTACTGTTATAATCATTTTTTAAAATTAAGATGATACTGCATATATATATAATTAGAAATTAGGAATTTAATTATAGCTTTTAAATAAAATAAATATTACATAATAATAATTAATTCGGCTCTGAATTATCAAAAATCTCCCTCTGAATTATCTCCTCTCTATCTAAAATAAAATTCGGCTCGAGATCTTCCGAAACCAAAAAGACCTTAAAATAAAAAAACACTGTTAATTAATGGGTAAAAGCTGAAAAACAACCCTGAACTTGAAAGTTTTATTTAATCGCAACCCTGAACTTTTATTTTGTTTAATTACAACCCTGGTCAAACAAGACGTGGCAGGAGACGCTGACGTGGCACCGTGACGTGGCACCGCTGACGTGGCACATAACGTCGGTCAACGGTGCCACGTCTGCTTTCTGTCACGGTAGGGGGTAACTTAAACAATTTCTTGTTTGACCAGGGTTGCGATTAAACAAAATAAAAGTTCAGGGTTGCGATTAAATAAAACTTTAAAGTTCAGGGTTATTTTTTAGCTTTTACCCATTAAAAATCGCATTTACAAATCTTTTATTTTACTCACAAATATCCATTGAATGATATTGACATGTACTATATGAAAATGAGATACTTTTTTTTTATATTTTAGATTTATGAATGATCTAATATAATTGCGCGGGTAGTTAAGAATAAAATTAGATAAACACTCGAATAAAACAAAGTCAATTGATGAAGTTGCTTCAGTAAGTGTATTTGGAGATTGGATCGGATGTTGGAAGAAGACCACGCCGCCTCTTTAAGCATAATCACTAGGATATATTGTGGACAAGATCAAGATGTACGGTGGGGATGTGAACAATTTACTTAATTACTAAGCGTAAAATATTATTACTACTAAAGTTTTGTTGCAAGAATAATTTATAAGAAGGTTGTCAAATCAATTCTCAATGATATTTAAAATAGCTAAATAACAAAATTATTTATAATGAAATTATTGAATTTTTATTAATGTAGCTCAACAATATCTATAAATAAAATTAATAGGAGAAATAGAAAGTAAAAAATCTATAAAAGTCATGTTGTAAAAATAATTTATAAATTATGTTTTAAAAAATTAGGACTAATATAAATGGTTAATGATGTTTAAAGATTTAGATAATTTTTTAATAGAGTTAAATAAATATATTTTA
Organism: Viola odorata; assembly: GCA_963691705.1. Taxonomy (NCBI): domain Eukaryota; kingdom Viridiplantae; phylum Streptophyta; class Magnoliopsida; order Malpighiales; family Violaceae; genus Viola; species Viola odorata. Next base: position 7,384,874 of record OY829544.1, read on the forward strand.
ATATAATTTAGCAATAAAAGAAATAGAGAGTGATAAAATTTGGAAAAACAAATCTAAAAATACAGGTATAAAGTATAAAGTATTTATTATTTTAAAATTTGTGATACAAGTATAATTTGTAAAAATATTTTTTAAGAAATAAAAAGTTATACAAATGGTTACACATATTTAAAGGATTATATAATTAATTTTCTAATTTTGGTAATTAAATATTTTTAAATATTATATTGCTATGCATATAAATAATAGGTAAAAGAGAAAAAGAAAGTGAAAATTTTAAGAACTAGAAAAAAAAATAGAAAAGGAGAAATATATAAAATGAGAAAGAACTAACTAATCCATTTATTTTTTGTTGAAGGCAGATGCATTATTAGAGAGAAGAGTGTTAGGGTCATAAAGAAATAACAATACAAAACAAACAATTGCTTCCACATAAATATAAAAATACGACTTAATAAATTATTATTATAATTGGAATAAACTTGTTTGATAAACTCACTCAATTCTCAACCCAATTGTAACTAAACGTATAAAAAAAATTCAATTATTAAATTCTAATCAATTATGAAATTACTAATTGAATATGAATATAATTAGAATACGAATGTCTATAATTTAAAGATTTATAACATTTAAATTTAAATATTTATAATATTAAAACATGCAATATGATGAGTTAGAATGTAAAATAATCAATTAAAAAAATAACAATAAGAGAAATAGAAAAATAAAAATCGTGTTTACTATCAAACTCACTACAAGAAAATAAATTAAAATTTAGTTAGTGATTTTTAAATGGTTAGGTAATTATTATTTTATACTTGAGCTCATTGGAATATATTTTTTTAATATATCTTAATTGTGTATATAAATCATAAGTAAAAAAATGGAAAATTTAAAAAAAATAGAAGAAAAAAAGAGATAGGAAAATGATAGAAATAATAATAATAAAGAAACAGTGAAGTTGAAAAAAATAAATGAAGAAAATGTATACATTTACTCACACAATTTATTTAATTTACTAAAACAATGATTGATTTTACCTAATTATACAAATAAAATTTAACTTGATTCTAAAATATTCAAGCAATCAAATTTATAATTGTGAAAAGTAAAATTAAAGTACTATAAAATGAAAAATAAAATTTGTAATTATCAGCGCGAAACGCGAGCCAATACCTTATATTTATATAAATATAAAAACTATGTGGTGAAAGCTTGTATAGAGGCTTAAAAGAAAGCCACCCAGGATCTATAAATTTCTCCAATTACGTCATTTTCATTTTTAAATTCCTGATATGTTGACATGTGGCATATAATAATTTTTATTCTATTTATTTAATATTTTTATGCTATTATTTTCTACTCAATTATTGTATTAGATAACATAAAAACTTTTGGTGTGCTCAATTAAATTATATATGTATTATTATTTTTAATGCAATTTGTGATATATAACTTAATCACTTTATAGGAACTAAACTGAGTTACAGATGATTGTTAACATATAAAGAGTTAGATATTTAATATTTCTAATTAAAATGATTAAATTTTTTAATATAATTTAGTTATGTGTATAAATAATAGGTAAAAAAGAATCCGAAAGAAAAAGATGAAAAGAAATTCAATCAAATCCTTAAATAAGATGGAAAGAACTAAACCTCTTTGTTTTGTTTTTTGATTAGGAAATTTTTATTTCAACATCCAATTAGCTTATTTCTATACCAAAATAATTAAAATTATTTTCTCATACCTTCTCAATTTATCTTATTATAATGATGATTAATCACTTAATTACTTAATAGAAAGTTGAACAGAACTTACAACTCACTTCTCCTCCTTAATTGTCATCTCTCTCACCCTTTCTAATTTTTTTTTCACTGTGTGGTAATAATTTTATATTCAATAAGGAAAGTGTTGCTACCCGATTTTTGACTTTTTATTACAACCTTTACGTTAATTACGTTCATTAGCTCGTCTAGATCAAATTTCTGTTGATTCTTGGTTCTAGGCTAGTTTGTTTAATTTTTCTAGTCATTTCGTGTCTTTTAAATTTTTCGTACTTTTAACTGTCTTTTCGCGAACTTCTATCAGTCTCGAGTAAGGTTCCCGGGACCGAGTGTAGAACGCCATTTTTATTTAATTGATAATTACGTGTTAATTTTCTATTTCATGACGCCTCGTTCGGTTTCGTTCAATTTTTGTCGTGAAGACATTAATTTTGCGCGCGAACGTTTTGTTATTTCCGAAAGAGAAAATAAATACGTTAAATCAACTCTCGCATTTTTTCACTGTATATTACTTTTCTCGTCTTATTTTTCTGCACATTGTGGTTCCCTCGGTTCGGAGTTATTTTCGATTGCGAGCAATTTCGCTCGTATCAAAATATCCCGTTCGTGTAGGAATTAATGCATTAATGCATGTTTATTATCCTCGTCACTTTTCCCCCTGCTGCCTTGGTCGACATGATTTATCCTATTATTTTCCAAGCCTGCTTCCCACTCAGACACAGAACACCAAGTCTGGAGGACCACGCTCAGACTGGCCTTTTTCCACTCGGTTGAATTTCGAGCTCACGCGGACGACCGACGTAGCTCACTTCAACCACACCTCTTGCTAGATAAATACGAGGCTGCTCACGTTCGCACGGGGACGGATGGTCGCACCTACTCATCATCAACATCAAACCAGCAAAGGAAGCAATTAAGGTTAATCTTTTTAACCGTCGCTCGAAAAGTACGTCTTTTTTCTTTCTTTTATTTATTTAAGGCTTTTACTATTATTCGCATATACGTCATCACAAAGGACTAAAAATCCCAATATGGGCCTAACCCGGCCCATTAGAAAATTTACACGCATAATCAAAATACCACTTTATCGTTCGTGAATTATTATCGTTCGTACGCAATTTCTAAATTAAATGCCATTTTAAATTGCATGTATGAGATAATGCTTTAATTATTCAAATTGTTGTAATAATTAAAGAAATATCAAATTGTTGTAATAATTCAGGAATCGTCGACTTTGTAATTCATCACTTATTTCACTTGTTGTGGTAATTAGATATTTCAATCGTTGTAATAATTAGTTAGATAATTATTCCGACCTCCAATTTGTAATAATTAGATAAGTAGTTTTTATTGAATTGTGGTTTGTAATAAATTAGCTAATTAGTTAAATCGTGTATGTTTATATACCTAAGGATATTTATGTCAATTGTCATCAATCGGGATTCGTCCAAAAGGTAAGATTACCTTAAACGTTTCCTTGTATGTTCACATGAAGGTCCAAAACCTTAACCTTATCGTAAGCATGACCACTTAGGTAACAATAGAACCACCCTACGCGTATGCATGACATATAGAATTGCTATCAAATAAAACCAATCTCACATGATTACGTGTTTATGTCACTCGCGTTTAAATGCCATGAAATAAAATGCTTTTCTTGTTAAGTGATATGCATGATGGCTCCAAAGGCCATACCAACCCTATGTGCATTCATAAAAACGTACTTTGTTAGTTTCAGCCATGATAGATCACTTAGTAACTAAGTCATGCATGACCCAATGAAAAAGGGGAGCGTCCGCTCTAGCATCGAGACAAAATGGTAACTCCATTCCTTGAACCCAAATGGAAATAACATGACCCAAATGCTAAGATGTAACGTCACCTTAGAGGGCCAAATTACATGTTCAAATATCTTCAAAAAACACCTCGCATACCGGTAACCTTTTTAAGGATGTGACTTGGGTGCCTAACACCTTCCCAAGTCCATAATACGACCTCGAACCATCGTTCTTTGGTATAGACCAAGGTGCCTTAGTTTGTTTATTTTTATGTCATCGATTAGGTTCCCTAAACCTTACAAAATTAGGGTGGCGACTTCATTGCATTATGCGAAGCATCCATTTATGCTTAGCATCCGTCCCAAACCTTAAACTCATTTTCAACGAAAAAGGGGGTGCGACAGTTTGGCGACTTCACTGGGGACCAGTAGAGTTGAAGCCGGTTTTATGGTGTTTGCTTTTTTTACTTGCTTTAAATAATTTGTTTTCGTGATTGTTATTTGTTTTGGCTTTATTAAATTGCTCATGTGCATCTCATGCATAATGCCTATCGCCGGCTATAACACCCTTTAGGATTAGGAAGGTATTAGTGAAGCCCCTGTGGACCTGTGTCCCAGTATGCTTACACGAACCCTAACTCGGGTGTTGGACCCCTAAATGGATTGAGCTCCCGTGATCCTATTATGATTCGGTCAACGCTCTCGTATCCGCTTAGGGGGACCCTTTAGGAGGACACCTGATAGCGCGCTTGTCGAGGGCACGATCAAACAAATTATTACAACTTATCACATGCAACAAAATAGATTGAAGACAGTGGCAAGAGGATCAATCCACAGAGATTGGTGAAGACTTACACTAGACAAGGCCAGATTTATAAAATAAAACAATAAAAGAAACAAAACAGAATTCAAGGGCTGGATGGAGAGAAACTGGGTCTTGAATGTATTCGGGGGAGAAAAGCACAAAACAAAAACACGAAAAGTAACACTCGGGGGGTTTTACTTAACTAAAACAAGTCAGCCAAGAGAGTTTGGGAGCTAACAATCGTTATCTAGGAAAGCAGTATTCGGGGTCCCGAATGTCACGTTCGAGGTCCCGAATGGTAAAATAAGCAAGTCAGCAAATAATTCCAGAAATAAATAAACAGAGGAGAAACGAACACGAATAATCAATTAGAGAGGGATTCTTAGCAAAGGCACTCTGGGTTACATTCGGGACCAGATCGTCATCAGCTCAAGGGTATTCTATTCAAGACGTCATAGAAATGACATGGGGACCAGATTCCTCGGATGCCCCCTACTCTTCTCTTAAGAGAAACTACCCCCCGTTTCCACATATGAGGTAGTCTTGACGGTTTGCCATCCCTCCAGGCACGAATGCGGGAGGGCCATACTCAAACCGCCCATGAAGCTAAGAAAAGACAGATCTAGAGCTAAAAGTCCATCAGTTTGTCAGGCTCGTGACCTAGCTCTAATCAACTACCCACCCTATCTATTCGAGACCACTTCAGCGCAGTCAAGACTAAACAGATGCCTACTTGTTTCATGCAATTTTCCTTCCGTATTCATCACATAAATGGCAGCATTTACACAAGATAATTACCAGCGGATCAGACCTTAAATTAAATCATGCAAAAGATGTAATTAAACCGATGAATAGTCGAATATAGCATCAAGAATGTATTAAGCACATTAAGGCCTCGAATCTGCCCTTGCAACCCTTGAATCAGCCTTGCTAAAAATTAAAGATTTAGCTACTCATGCTTAAAGATAAACAAATAATAATTAAAGAAAGCATAATAAAATAAAGAGATTAAGGAAAGAAGACTTGTTACTAAACGTTTGAAGCCCGGCGGCCAAGAGGGAAGAAGCTAACAAGAACTAGAGAGATAAACTAGAGAGAAGTCCAAGAAAATAAAAACTACATGATCATGGATGAACCAAGATATCCTAAACTCTTCCTATCATCCTCTATTTAAACTAGAAAATACAATCACCAAATATCTTCTGCCCAACTAAGGAACAAAATGCATTTAAAGAAAGCCTATTAATATGGATCTATGCTCCCTAAAGCAAAAAGCTGAAAAAGCTGAAAGCTGATTTTCTTGGTCTTGACCAGCTTTGGCAGGTCTGGAATGGGCTCAAGGCCTGCAATGGTCAGAGGGGTAGGTATTTTGTGATCAGTGCAGACTGTCGGAACAGTGTCAGGGGAGGCACATGGAAGGTCTGGGAAGAGGACACGTGGAAATGTCATTCTCCGCCCTTCGGGGTCCCGAATCCATTCGGGACCTTGAACGCGATTCTGGACTCGGGACCTCGACTGTGGTCTTGAAGCTCGAAAACGCCCAAAATGCTCCAAAAACGCATGTTTTTGCATAAGCTCCCTTTTTAGGCCTAGATCTGCAATAGTAATGAAAACAAGGGTAAATTAACAGAATCATGCCTTAAATTGATGAAATAATGGAGAGAAAATCATGCATAAATACACTCTATCAAATATCCCCACACTGCCCAATGCTCGCCCTCGAGCATTCACAAAATTTAAAACAGTCCCAAAACAGAACAGACACACCAAACCATAGCACAGAGAATAAGCATGCTTGACAAGATTCGGGACCCCAAATGGGGACAAGCTCCGCCTAGATACACCTGCGTCAAATCAGAAGGGTAACGACCCTTGAGAAAGAACTTTTCCGCTTCAGCCTATGAACCAGCAGTCCTCACATGGATTGGTGTTTGCACTCACGCTCGTGAACAAGGTTAGGTGTTTAAACGCTCAATCATGCATAAAACGCAGCACAAAAACCAAGTTTGCATATCAATCCGAGTACATTAGACACATGCATAGGCAATCTAGCAATCAAAAGGCTTCGCATCGAGGGCAAGAAGGGGAAGCAAAGAAAATAAATGATAAGAGGAAATGGAAGAAGCATAATGAGAAGAAAAAATGGAGAAGAGGGAGGGTAAAGAAGTGAAATGAGAAGGTGGTTAAACCCACTCAAACCTGGAATGCTCCCTTGGCAGGAAAGAATCGAGATGGTGAGACAATGTTGCTGGAGCGAAAGCTAGACTAGGCTTTTCTTCTTCGAGGGGGGCCCTTGCTGCGTTTCGGGACCGAGGCTCGGGGCCTTGAATGGATGCTGGTTGCCGATTTTCCTCTTCTTGGCTTTCAAGGCTTGGTCTTGCTCTCTTCTCTCTTTTATTTATATTTCTGTTTTTATTTTTTTCTTTTCTTTTCTTTTTTTTTTCTTTTTCTTTTTTTTTCGAGAGGGAGAGCGTGAGACCTAGATTGTTTGAGGATCGAGACCTTTGTTCTTCGGGGGCTTGATGTTCTGATTTCCCTTCCCCACACTTGTGTTTTGCTGTGGATGGGAGGTGATTTCTTTCGTTCTGCTCCGCCCTTGAATTCTTCGTTTTAGCTTCGAGGTCTCGAATTGGCGCCAACATTCGGGGTCTTGAATTTTTACGGGATCCCCACACTTTGCCTTTGCTGCTTCGTTTGTCTAGTCTAGCCCTCGATAGTGCTCCTAACAACATCGCTCACCTGCCAAGAGAAAGATCAAGAAAAAATTCAAATGGTCAGAATGGAGGGTCAAGAAGGGATTCGGGGGTAAGAAAAAAAAACAAAACAGAAGAAAAAAATGAGAGAAAACAATTTGATGTGAAGACTTAATCTTTTTGTTGCTTTCCTATGTCTAAATGCGTCTACACCCATGGATATCATGCAAACCCAACCAGTACCTAGTCATGCATTCGCTCAAACAATAAATATAGGCATGAAGGCTCAAATGCTCGCAAGGTGTTAATTCGTGACTACTAGTGTCTAGGTCTTGAAGCAGATATAAGGTGCAGCAGACAAAGACTGAAATATTCGGGACCTTGACTAAGACAACATTTTCATTCTATGTGCACAAGTCAGGTGTGTGTCCATCATTGGGGAGTTTTCAAAAACTAGGCAGCAATTAAAAATAAAAATCCGAAAAAAAATCGAGACCTTGAAACATGCAGTCAAGTAAAAATTCGGGACCTTGAAACATGCAGTCAAGCGAAGTAAATAAATAAGGTAGATAAAACCCTCCCCACACTTAGGCAACGCATTGCCCTCAATGCGAGAAGGAGACAAAAAGACAGCAGGAACTTCTTCGAGGTCCCGAAGTGGAAACAAGCGTCGGGACCTAGTCAGGTGGGTTCGGGACCTTGAATGGATAGGAAAATAAAAAAAATAGAAAAAGCCGAAAAACAAGGGAAAGAAACGTGGGTTGCCTCCCACGAAGCGCCTTAGTTAACGTCAAGGCCTTGACTCTTCAAGTTTCCTTTAACCGATTCTACTAAATGCTTTCCATCCTCTTAGTTTGATGTGAATTATCGCATGGAGTGGATGGTCTTGAAGCAAAGCATCTTGCATGCGGCCGTGATATGAGTGGAATGTTAATTTGGGCTCCTGCAAAATTAAGAGAAAAAAATTGTTATGAGTGGAAGGTGATTCAAGAAAAGGGTCAATATAATCAGAAAGTTTTAAAATCTCCCTTTCACCCATAACGACTTTAGATCGAGGGCACGATGAAAAGCTCAAGTCCTCAATTTTCTCCTCCTCAATCTCACTTAAATCCTCATCCTCAGTCACCCTTGAATCCTCATTCACAATCTCTCCCGGCTGAAAAATGGTTTCTGCCCTTGAATCTGCTTCGAGGCCTGGCTGAAAAATGGTTTCTGCCCCTGAATCTGCTTCGAGACCTCGAAGCTTGTCACAAAAATCTGGCAGATTTTTGTTGCTCAACTTCGGGACCTCGATGTCTGTGTAGTCCATATTGGCTCTTAACTCCAAAGGAGAGCATCCTGAATCCTCCAATTTTAGCTCATCCGAAGGCATGAAAAGGTCCTCTATCCCATAAGACTCATCATCTTGGTCATGACGCTCATATGGTAACTCCCATAGGGGGGTGGTGGAGAAACTCTCCTCTTCACTTGAATAGTCGTCACTATCTAAGTGCTGGGAATGTTGTTCTATAGGAGCGATAGGGTGATCCATCGTCTGATTGGGCAAGAGAGCTAAAAAAATTGGTTCGGGAGCTGGAACTTCTACGGGGTCCCGAGGATCTGGGATCTGTTCGGGAGCTGCAGAAGTGGCAGCGTCGGGGTCTTGAATCTGATTCGGGACCTCGACTTCAATATCCTCTTGACGCCACTGCTCCTTAAGCTCCTGCATTTCTAAAGTTAGCTCTTTTAATTGATTTTCCAAGTTAATCAACCTTTCCTTATCGGATTCGGGAGCTGGGGCAGCGTCGAGGTCAAGATGAGCGGGCAAGGATGTGAAGTTTTCTTCAAGATACTCTTGGCGCCTCTGCTCCCGAAGGGTCTCTTTAAATTGATTAACCATGCCAATTAATGCAGCCAGATTTCCTTGGGATAACCCTGTGCCTTGAGGAGGTTGTGGAGGCTGAAAATATTGATATCGAGGTCTCGACTGCACTCCATAGCTGAAATTTCCTTGATTCCAGCACGGGGGGTTGGGAGTAAAATGCTGAGGAAAAGAGGGTGAATGAGAATAAGGATTAAAATAAGACATTACAGAAAGAAATAAAATAAAACAAAAATCTGGACTTGTCTAGGGCAAGACTTAACACCAATCCCCGGCAACGGCGCCATTTTGATAGCGCGCTTGTCGAGGGCACGATCAAACAAATTATTACAACTTATCACATGCAACAAAATAGATTGAAGACAGTGGCAAGAGGATCAATCCACAGAGATTGGTGAAGACTTACACTAGACAAGGCCAGATTTATAAAATAAAACAATAAAAGAAACAAAACAGAATTCAAGGGCTGGATGGAGAGAAACTGGGTCTTGAATGTATTCGGGGGAGAAAAGCACAAAACAAAAACACGAAAAGTAACACTCGGGGGGTTTTACATGACTAAAACAAGTCAGCCAAGAGAGTTTGGGAGCTAACAATCGTTATCTAGGAAAGCAGTATTCGGGGTCCCGAATGTCACGTTCGAGGTCCCGAATGGTAAAATAAGCAAGTCAGCAAATAATTCCAGAAATAAATAAACAGAGGAGAAACGAACACGAATAATCAATTAGAGAGGGATTCTTAGCAAAGGTACTCTGGGTTACATTCGGGACCAGATCGTCATCAGCTCAAGGGTATTCTATTCAAGACGTCATAGAAATGACATGGGGACCAGATTCCTCGGATGCCCCCTACTCTTCTCTTAAGAGAAACTACCCCCCGTTTCCACATATGAGGTAGTCTTGACGGTTTGCCATCCCTCCAGGCACGAATGCGGGAGGGCCATACTCAAACCGCCCATGAAGCTAAGAAAAGACAGATCTAGAGCTAAAAGTCCCTCAGTTTGTCAGGCTCGTGACCTAGCTCTAATCAACTACCCACCCTATCTATTCGAGACCACTTCAGCGCAGTCAAGACTAAACAGATGCCTACTTGTTTCATGCAATTTTCCTTCTGTATTCATCACATAAATGGCAGCATTTACACAAGATAATTACCAGCGGATCAGACCTTAAATTAAATCATGCAAAAGATGTAATTAAACCGATGAATAGTCGAATATAGCATCAAGAATGTATTAAGCACATTAAGGCCTCGAATCTGCCCTTGCAACCCTTGAATCAGCCTTGCTAAGAATTAAAGATTTAGCTACTCATGCTTAAAGATAAACAAATAATAATTAAAGAAAGCATAATAAAATAAAGAGATTAAGGGAAGAAGACTTGTTACTAAACGTTTGAAGCCCGGCGGCCAAGAGGGAAGAAGCTAACAAGAACTAGAGAGATAAACTAGAGAGAAGTCTAAGAAAATAAAAACTACATGATCATGGATGAACCAAGATATCCTAAACTCTTCCTATCATCCTCTATTTAAACTAGAAAATACAATCACCAAATATCTTCTGCCCAACTAAGGAACAAAATGCATTTAAAGAAAGCCTATTAATATGGATCTATGCTCCCTAAAGCAAAAAGCTGAAAAAGCTGAAAGCTGATTTTCTTGGTCTTGACCAGCTTTGGCAGGTCTGGAATGGGCTCAAGGCCTGCAATGGTCAGAGGGGTAGGTATTTTGTGATCAGTGCAGACTGTCGGAACAGTGTCAGGGGAGGCACATGGAAGGTCTGGGAAGAGGACACGTGGAAATGTCATTCTCCGCCCTTCGGGGTCCCGAATCCATTCGGGACCTTGAACGCGATTCTGGACTCGGGACCTCGACTGTGGTCTTGAAGCTCGAAAACGCCCAAAATGCTCCAAAAACGCATGTTTTTGCATAAGCTCCCGTTTTAGGCCTAGATCTGCAATAGTAATGAAAACAAGGGTAAATTAACAGAATCATGCCTTAAATTGATGAAATAATGGAGAGAAAATCATGCATAAATACACTCTATCAGCACCATTCGAGAACCTTTCAGCCATGCTAGTTTAGTCGACGCCAAAAGCCCAGCACATGCATCATGTTCGTGCCTCTTTCTTGGATGCCATTTGTTTTTATTGTCCTCACGTTTCATTTTTTAGTTACAGGATTTTTCCGAAAAAACCCCGCACTGTTTATTTGCTCAAATGGCAACACCCACGATGCTTTCACTTAATACTTTTGGGATTTCAAGCTACATCGATCAGTTAGAGCAAGGGGTTAGGTTGAAGTCAGGTTTTGTTGAGCAAGATTGGGAAAGAAGAAGTAATCATGCAAAAGGGAGAGTTTGCGTCGTGGAACTTTTTTTGTAACAAGCAAATGGATCCGGACCTTCAAGGTTGATGCCTCCGAAAGATAGAGCATGCACCAGACACTCCAATTTTGCTTTTTGACCAATGTAATTTCTAGACTTTGTCTATTTGTTCTTAGATGAATCTAGATAGTTGATCCAACATATATTGGTTGTGTCCTTTTTGTAAAATCAGCAATGACAAGGCTTGTACATTGTTCGGATAAATTAGGGGAGTTTCTTGTTATTTATTTATTTCATTCACTACAAAGAATGTCAAATGACCACTACCCCCTAAGGTATGACTCTCTTCAGGATGGGAACCCCCAAGACCCAAAGACACAACGTTCAAAAAATTCAGAATGCAAGAGCACATCAGAAACAAATTCGAAGCTCAAGGATAGCTGATTTTCAGTCCCAGCTGCGCAATGTTTTGTCTTGGACAAAACGGGGATGTTTGGCTCGGAATTTCCACTTGGCCAAAACATAAAAGATGTTCCCCGCAGGCTTAAGGTCACCCCTACCAAATTTCAGGAAGTTCTAGGCGGCCAATATTTCAGAAAAAAAAAAAAAAAATTTCGAAGTGCAAGGATAGCTGATTCTCTGTCCCAGCTGCGCGATGTTTTGTCTTGGACAAAACGGGGATGTTTGGCTCGGATTTTCCACTTGGCCAAAACATGACAGATGTTCGCAACAGGCTGAAGGTCACTCATGCCAAATTTCAGAAAGTTTGGGGTTGCCGAACCCTCACAAAGGGATTATTTCCAGTAGCAAAATGCTATAGCGTTTTGTACAAAACGCTATGGCGTTTTGACCCTGATAGTACGACGGTTGGTTGTTGGATCTTCCTTCACGTGTTGTTTTGTTTTGGCCGATATCGATACGTTGGGCTCAGAATTTCCCTTCTACCAAAACACGAAAGATGTTCGTGACATATTGAAGAATTTCCACGCCAAAGATGGGATTTTTTCGAGTAGTGTATCTCTCGAGGATAATTTAAACGTAAGGATGACTATTTTTTCGGTCTCAGCCGCGCAATCTTTCACCTTGGCCAATTGGGACACGATGAGTTCAGAGTTTCAGCCAGGCCAAAGCACGGAAGTTATCAATAACAGATTGAAATATGCTCAGGCCAAAAATCAACCTTTTGGGGCGTTGGATTTTAGAGATTTTCTGAGCATAATGACGTTAGCTATTCGCGTCATTTTGCTTCAAGGGTTTCCATCGGTAGCATCCAGGATCGCATCGCGTCGTGAAGTGGAATGAATAAAAGCTTCCTTTATCTCTTCACCAGAGTATTATCTTCTCGTTCATCCTCAAAGTATCAAGTGAAAGTGTGGCCGGAAGAGTGAATAAACAGTGTGGAGGCCTCGGGATCGCATCACCGATACTAACCCTGTTTATTGCTTTTTCATTTTTTAAGGATAACGATAGCTCCTCAAAGAAAAACTACTCCCCCTAAGCCCCTCGTGACTAGACTTCAAGCACGAAAAATGGCTGAACAAGCGAAGACAGAAGAGATGTTGGCTTCTAGAATAGCAGAGTTGGAAGAGCAAGTCAGGGTTACTACAGAGAGGGCCGCTCAGGCCGGAAAAGAGCGAGATGAAGCCACTTTAGAGTTCCCACCCGGTTTTGATCCTACTCAGATGATGGGACCTTCTTCATCCACTATCACTGGACCCACAGGACCCAAATCTTTTGTCTTGATGCCCACGGGTCAATGGAAGTGGACTGGTCCGTCCGTCAGACCTATCACCGTGAACCCTGTAGTTAGCACGGGTGAAGAAGCTACTGCAGCTCTGCAGCATTCCTTAGTCAACCTCACTGTGGACCCTGGTAAAAATCAGATTCATCAGGAATCCCAGGGCTTCCGCCCTCCTCAGGTCCACTACACTCAAGGCATGATCCCTGATCCTACGGGAATTCGTCCTCCTTTCGTCGATCCGACGCAACCACCGTTCACGACGGAACCCCCGCCACACCTTGGTCCAAATGCTCTCCTCATAGAGAAACCAAATGTTGATAGAATGAGCTTGCTAGAGGAAAGGCTCAGGGCCATCGAAGGAATAGATCCCGTTGACCCTACGAGTCCCGCCGATATGTGCATGGTCCCAGGGATCATAATGCCTCCGAAGTACAAGATTCCAGATTTTGAGAAGTACACTGGAATCGAATGCCCAAGAACTCATCTCAAGGCTTATTGCAACAAGATGGCCGATATGATACACAATGAGCCTTTGTTGATCCATCTATTCAGGGAGAGCCTGACCAAGAAGAAATCGAAAAATGACCTATTAATACCCCTGCAATTTCGGAAATTCAGGGGTGAATCTCGTTCCGTACCCGAAATCAAGTTTAGATATGTGGTATCCGAATTCGAATTTCCGAAGACCCGAAATTTCGATCCGAAATTGAAAAAAATCGGGCCGGAAAATTTAAAATTTTGGATTTTGGGATTTTTGGGCAGCCCTAGTAGAGGAACATTCTACTCATTTCAGCTACAACTTCTGCAAAACTTCTCTCCAAGGAACATTCTTTGCTTTGCATCTTCAATTTATTTTATACATGAGTATTTAAGTTTTAATACCGAAATCTTAGAAAGATATGTCAAATTACTATTGTTGAGTTGTGGCTACAAATAAGTAATGAGCCCAAAATTGTCGCAAGGGAAGGGGGCTGTGTAAGCAGAGGCGGGTCCGAGCCGTTATTGCCAGCAAGGTCGGCTACATACCACGAAGTAATGGGCTCGGCCGCTAGGGTGCCCGGGCGGCAGTACGGTACAGATCAGTAATTATTGTTTTTTTTTAATTAACTAATCTATTGAGGACAGTAGGAAACTTGACCCAGTAAATTAATAAATTGACATACATATATATATTTGCATAAGTCTAATAAACATATAAAGAAAGTATACATTTTGATAATTTTTACTTCTATATATAAATATAATTTTTACATGAAAGTAAATTTTTGTTTTTTACAGAACTAGAAACATGAATAAAATTAGAGAATCATCTTACTAACAAACATGGGTTCATATGGATGGGAAAATGAAGGAAAAAAGAAGTGCAGAAAATTAAATAATACCATTAAATAAAAAGAGATTTATGACTAAAAAGATGTGAATAATATTGTTCTTATTATACAGAACTAAATTATAATCAGATAAACGATGAACCAGAAAATTATATTTTACATCATTTAGTGACTAGATTTTTTCTCCAATTTATTCACATGATTGATTATTGGAGCCGCCTCTGATTATATTTTAGGTTTTTCCTAATAAAAATAACTTTCATAAATTAATCCCTTCCATTTCTTCCTAATTTATCTAATTTATCTTATTTCTGTTTTATACATGTATGATTGTGTAATGGGTATCATTTTTCTTTCCTAATTAAATTTCTTTTAGAACATATATTTAAAAAAAAATAGTTATATTATTAATGGCCACTATAGTACATAAATCGAAACTCATGACTAATTTAAAAAAAAACATGTAATTTTTAGGATAATTTTAAAGCTAATTAGCTATTTGCCTCCTCTCCTCTTAATACTTTTTTAGTTCGCACTATTTATTCAAAATATAGCTATTTTATAAACGAGTGGTCAACGTATGTGGTTAGATACTGTCATCTCGAAGGAAGAAATTTTTCCGTATCGATGTATTAAAGTATCTAACCACATACGTCCATATCCTTCATTTTAGTAAATACATTAATTTTTCCGTATCGATGTATGTATAGTCCGATGTCTATATCAGCGTGTATACTTGCTAAAGTAAGAAACTTAATTAGTATAACTTTTTGTAGTATGCTAAATAATATTATGTCCTTGATAAATTATTACAATAATTTTTTTAAACATATTTATAAAAATGGCTATTATTATAAAATTATAAAAAACAGTACAGTATGAGATGAAAGTGATTCATGGTTAATTTTTTTAAAAAAAGTTTTAGAAAAACCTATAATATACCGTGAACAAATCTGGAAAAGACAAAAAAAAAAGTAATAGTAATAGTAAATTCTCAAGTGACAATTAAAAGATAGATAACTGATTAAAAATTAACTGAAATGATTGACTTTTTCCTTATAACTTAACTATATGTATAAAAAATAAGTACTAAGTGGTGTGGTGAGATGAATATGAATATGAATATAGCTAGAATACTAATAACTATAATTTAAAACATTGTAACATTAAAATATGAAATATGATGAGTTAGAATGTATAAAAATAAATTAAAAATTAAAATGTAAATAAAAATAACATTCAAAAAATAGAAAATTTTAAAAAAATATGAGAGAAAAGATATATTGGTAAAGTCATGATGTAAGAAAAATTTCCAAAGTTTTAAAAAATAAAGAATCATACAATGGTTAAAGATATTTAAAAGGTTAGATAACTACTCTTTGATATGTATTAAAATGGTTAAAGATAATAGGGGTTTGTATAGTTTGATAGGGTGGGTGGTAGATGTAAAATACAAATCATAAATACACAATTATCATACAACAATTCATCACAAATGTACAAGAAAAAGAAGCTTGCTTTGGATGTGAATCTTTTTCCCTATCTGTCATCTCTCTCCCCACCGCCCACTCCTCACCCTTTCTAATCTTTTATTTTCCTAATTGGGTGTAATTAATTATGGAAAGTAGATGAATTTAAAACAGATACATGAAACTAAAAAATAAAGAGATGATGCATTTTCAAAAGAATCAAAAGAAACCCGAATATGTAAACTACAATATTTCCCTTCTTTTTTCACACCCTATTTATATTAACTCTGCTGTTCACAAACAAACCACCACTAACTTCCATCATTACCAAATTGAATTCCAAAGCCAACAAGAACGAACTCATCAATTCATACTTGTACTCCGGGATCTCCATGTTCCAACAAAACCACGCTACCTCATCTATTCATCATAAACATATATTTGGGCGATGTGAGCAATCTTAGGCCAATCCTCCCCTTTCTCCGGTTCACATCTTCCTTTCAGCAAAGGACAATCACATATTTCAAGGTAAGAGAGTGAAGAGGGCAGTTTCTGATTCTGATTGGGCAGTAGTAGGGACTGGAGTTTTGGGCAACGCAGGATCCCCAACCCTCTAAGAGAAGTGAGGTGTTGAAGCCCCTCGTAGTTTAGAGATTTCAGATTTGCAAAGTCTTCAATCCACAGAAGGTTAAGAGTGGAGGGCAGCATCGTCTTCTCAGGGAAGGATTCTTCCACCACCTCATCGCAACCGCCGCCAATTCTGAGACTTAAGAGGGAAGGAAGCATTTCCAGACCCCACTCATGCCGTCTTGAGAAAAGTTTTTTGCAATCCCGTACTAGAAGATCTCGTAATTTAGAGTTGGAGCCGCCCAGATTCACCTGTAGAGTCGTAGCAAAATACTCAATTTCTGGACAATTAAAAATCCACAATTTTTCCAAATTGGAGCATTTCTCAGGCATCACCTTCAAATTTGGGCAGTTTTCCAAGGTAAGAGATGCCAAATTGGAGGAGCAATTAGGTGATCGTCCTTTGCACAAGGATACTAATTTTGGGCAATCTATGATTTCGAGTTCTTCTAGCTTGGGGAAGCACTCCATCTCACGCTGTTCACAATTTCGAATCACAATTCTAGTTACAGAGGGAAGGTAACCGGGCAAGGCCTTCTTTAGCTTTGGACAATCGATTACGCGAAGCTCTTGGAGGAGAGGGAAATTAGTGTCACTATCATCACCATCTGAGATCCATTCACACCATTCTTGCAGTCCTCTAATGCTCAAATGCTTGAGCTTCTTCATGGCATGTAACTCAGAACCAATGCTTGTGATTCTACTACAGTCATGAATGCTAAGCTTCTCCAAACATGCTAACTGCCAAAGTGGTGGTAAAGACCTGATTTTACATCTATACAATCCCAAGGATTCCATGCATGAGAAAGAAGAGTCCCCCACCCAATCTACAAATCTTTCACCCCCATAACCAAAAATGGAGAGAATTTTCAAGTCCCTATGTGGGACTAACTCTACAAGAACTTGTTCTTGATGCAATGAGCAGTTACCGTTTTCTTCTTCATCAACCCATTTCAACTCCAAGTCCTCTACATGTTCCTTATCCTTCAAATTTGCTTCCTTCGCAGCTCCAGCATCCACCACATTTTGCAGGCCACGAATAGAAAGACTTCCTCGTAAATTGCAAAGTTTTCCCAACTCATTAATGCTAGAGTTAGACCCCCTTTCTTTCTGTTCTCCCACAACAAAATCGCTCAACTTCTGAAGTTTTGTCAACTCACCCATGTGAGGTGGCATTTCGTGCAATGTAGTGTCTCTAATATCAAGCAAAACCAGGTTGACTAACTTCCTCATGTCATTGGGCAACTTAGTGAGTCTCCTGCATCCCTTTAGGATTAAAATCTGCATATTATACAAATTGCATATAGATTCTGGCAGTTGCGTGATATCTGATTGACCAAGAAGGCTCAAGAATCGTAAATGCTTCAGGATGCCAATTGAATCTGGTAAGTTAAGGAGTGTAACACCATAGGATATACGCAACACCCTTAAGCTCTTAAGCGCCAATAATAATTTTTGCCATGCTTCATTGTCCACTCTCAAGGAGGACCACCTATCTCCCGACAAAATAAGGGTACGCAAAGAGTGTGGACTGTCAAGAATAAATGTGTCTCTGTCCATTTCATAATGAATTTGTGTAGGAAGGCGGCATGATGCATAGCGAGTGCGTTGGCTTGCCTTGAGCAAATTGAGACCCTCTAGCCTGGAACAAAATTCTTTTGATACAAGTGTAGCCAAATCATTCATGAGATCATGCATGGTGAAAACTGCTTCGCCATAAAAATTAGTAGTCCTTTGTTGCTGAAGAAAAGATCTGGATACAAGATCTTCAAAGTAACTCTCTCCTGTCTCCATATTCTCCTCTCTCCCTGATGAGGCTATAAAATCCTCTGCTATCCATAAAAGGACCAACTCCTCCTTTTTAAATTCATAGTTCTTAGGAAATATGGCACAATAAGCAAAGCACTGCTTCAGAGAAGCTGGCAGATAACAATAGCTCAATCTTAGAGCTGGAAGAATCTGATTGTTTGGCAAATCCCACATATTGCTGTTCAATATATTCCTCCAGCGCCCAACACGTCTTTCATTGCGCAAGACACCTCCTACTGCTTTTGCAGCTAAAGGTAAGCCATTGCACTTTTTCACCATATCCCTACCAATCTTTTCTAAGTCTGGATATTCATGGCAACTTTTCCCGTCAAATGCATGTTTTGCAAACAGAAGCCAACAATTCTCTTCACTTAATTCTGCCAAACGATGAGTGGTAACAGAGGACATGACCCCCGCCACACTTGAATGACGAGTTGTGACAATGATTTTACTTCCCTGTTTCACAGACATGAACGGTTTCATCAACGAATCCCATTCTGCTTGAGTAGCACACCAAACATCATCTAGAACAAGTAAAACTTTATTCCCACTAAGCTTTTTCTCTAACTCACAATGCATTTGATCTGCAGTCATATTATCAATACCACCCCCCAACCCAACCACCTTCATAATATCTCGCGTCACACAGAAAGCTTCCAACTCTTTTGGAACATATACCCATGCTCTAACATCAAAGCACTGCTGGACGTCCTTGTAGACCAACTGAGCAAGAGTGGTTTTGCCCAACCCACCCATACCAACTATCAGAACAACTCCAACATTCTTACCATTTCCATCGTCAGATCGCAACAACTCCACTAAGCCTTCCTTATCACCATCTCTTCCATAAACATCTGAAGCATCAACCAGAGATGTTGTTGGCAGTGAATTTCCTTCTCCAGTACTATTTTTCTTCTCCAAACCAAGAGGACCCATTTGTTTAACTAGAAGTTCCAGAGATTGATGAATTCTTTGCAATCTAGGTTCCATCTCTCCTATATTCATCCCTTTTTTACAAAGATTAAAACAAGGGAGAAATTTGCGCACCTGACCCGCGCAAGTACGAGTCTGCACCTCAGCATCTGCGCTGGTCTGGGCACCACGACTTTCGATCTTCAATTTGAGAGCTTCGTAAGCAACCTCATCCAAGAAATCATCAGCTCTAAAGGCAGCATCTTTGAGATCATCTAGCCATGCTCGGACATGAGGATCAGTAAACTGCTTCTCCTCCGCGTCAGCAACAACCTTGGCAACAGTATTCAAGGTTATCTTCAAATTCTCCAACTGTCCCTGGTCGAGTTCATTGCGTTTGAAGAAATCACGGACATCAACGGAAGCCATCTTCTCAATGAGAGGGCTAATGAAAGGGGAGAGGATTGCTAAAGCCAGCTCGGCCATGGCTAGAAAGCTGGAATGGGTTCTTGGTTCACAAAGGACAGGATTGTGGAGATGGGAGTGTGAAGAAAAAATGATGAAGCAGAGCAGTGGGTGAGACCAAGACTTTGCAGACTTTGGAGCGTAAGTGAAAGTGGGTAGTGAAAAAACAGCTGTCTTCTATTAATTAGTACTATGAGATGAAAGTGATTCTTAATAATTGGTACTCCCTCCTTCAATAAATAACTGTCGTTTTGACTTTTGACACATATTTTAAGGAGACCGGATGACTCACTAGTTGAGACAATTTTACCCCGAATTTTTTCTCGGACGTAAATTAAGGATTAACGTATGTTCGAAAAAAAGTACGAAATTTTTTGGGGTCAAATAGTGAGTCATCCGGCCTCCTTAAAATACGTGCCCAAAATCAAAACGTCCATTTTTAATGGACGGAGGGAGTATTACGTAACTTTTTAACACATGTTTATAAAAAGTTATATTAGTAATTTTTCTAACATAATTAAAAATGAAAATTATTATAAAAAATATTAAAAACAGTACAGTGTGAGATGAAAGTGATTCATGCATAATTTAAAAAAAAAGTAGTTTTAGAAAAACCTATAATGTACGGTGAACAAATCTGGAAAAGACAAAAAAAGAAAGAAATTAACAGAGGACAGGATTGTGGAGATAAATGATGAAGCAGAGGGCAGCTTCTGGTTCCCATCGGGCAGCAGGAGCTGCAGTTTAGGACAATCAAAAATCTTCAAACGCCTTTAGAGACCCTTCTAGTTTAGACAACACTAGTATAGGTGCCAGCGTGGTGCCGCAGGTACAATTCTCTTTTATTTGTGGAATCGGTGCATGCAATAAAAAATCTTCAAATTTAATAATAATAATATTATATTATATGTA
This sequence comes from Viola odorata, assembly GCA_963691705.1. Taxonomy (NCBI): domain Eukaryota; kingdom Viridiplantae; phylum Streptophyta; class Magnoliopsida; order Malpighiales; family Violaceae; genus Viola; species Viola odorata. The sequence goes on from OY829544.1 coordinate 7,405,389, forward strand.
TATTGTTATAAGGTTGAAAATACAAACAAAGGAAGAATAGCAATATGAACAGCAACAGAGCAAGTTTTGGATCCTTGCTTTCTCGATCAAAAAATGATACGATTCTAGCCCCGCCACACACACCAAATAACAAGGGCTAGATAGACCAAAAAGTCAATCCATAATAGAGTCCAATCAGGAATCACAAAAGCTTGATGAACACTTTAATGTGTTATATTTATTGTGTCCAAATTTCAAGATATTTGGACAAGTGGATCGTCCAAAAGCTCAAGACAACATTTTCGTTGATAGGAGTCCTACGCAGACAAAGACTCTAGAATGCGTCAGATGACTTCGACTGAGCCTTTTCGGACCAATGAGGATCGGATCAGGAAGGAATAGGTTGTTCCGGAAGCTTTCAAATGTTAGCTTTCGTTTGGAACAAGTTTCAGCCCAATAGGATGAGCAGATTAAAATTTAACATTGGCCGATATTTTGATACGCAGTGTGAACGCGCAACAGGCCGCGACTTGGAAATTGCAGCCCATCTTGAAGTCCAGCTGTGCGAAAACTATTCTAGAGCTTTTGGAATGTTTTTGTATATTTCTTAATTAGTTGTTTAAGTTATTAAAGTTATTTATTAGGTAGAACTTCTAATAGAATTAAAACTTGTAGTTATTCTTAAACTAAACATTTTGATTTATAAACTTACTAAATATTTTTTTTTTTGACAAAAAACATACTCAGAGGTGGGCAGTTCATGACATTTCCACCATCAAGCTTCGACGGTAACAAAGGACTCTGTGTCACGGGCCTGGAAGGATTCCAGACCTTGTAACACCAAAACTAAGAAGAAAAAGAGAAAAACAGATTAAAGGGAGCTGAACTTGTGAGAATGGATGAAGGTTATTGCAAGGGAGTTGCTGATGTGTAGGAAGGAATGAAGGGTGTTTGCAAGGAAGCTTGCTGAGTATCAATGGAAGATCAGGAGTGATGGATGGAGCGCAGCAGAATAGATGGATGGATTGTGTATGGCTGCATTGCAGCTGAAGGGAGGTTCATTGAACCTATCCATGTATTGCTATTCATTGAATAAGCAAAATACAATTTGATTGTTGATTACAAATGACAAAACGTAAGTTTATTCTAGCTATCATCCTTCTCTTATACTACTTGATTCTCTTAACCAACAATTAACTACTTGGCTAACAATTAACTAACTTCTTAACTACTAACTAAGCAGCTGTCAACAGCTAGCTAACTTCAGAGTTGTTGCTCTCCCTTGGCGTGCTGAACAACTAGTCCACTTGTTGTAACTAACCTGCCAGCTAAGCAAGTTGTTATTCCTCTTCTTCTTTTCCTTAACTGCACTTTCTTCTTCAATTTGGATCACAGCTACGTGTGGCTGTCACAGCTGGTCCTCTATTTCTGGCTGTGACACTCTGCGGCGGAGACTTTACTCCTAGTCCGCCTACTCTGCCTGCTCAACAGAATCCTCAGGTAGTTAAGTTGATGACGAAATGATCATTGTAGGTCTGCAATTTGAACTTGGCTCAGCAGTCTGTTTCGTTCTCTCAGTTACATTTTGTTTTGCCTTCGCTATCGCTCATGACTTGCATGGTAGTCGGCCCGGGATGCCCCTTTAGTCTTTCTAAAGCTTATTCCATTGCCTCGATCCACTTGGCTACATCCGCCCGAATACCCTATCAACAAATTACAAATTAGTTCAAAATTCACAACATATCAAGAACAAGATTGATGGAACACGGGCTCTCTAGTTTCCAATGTTTGTGCAGTTCCATGTAACCGCAGCTGTTCTGTAATTTCCCTCTTCTTTTTCGCCTTTTATCTGAGTTGTTCAATTTGCAGATCTCAGTCTTAGGCCAGACAAAATCTATCAGGCACCTCATGAACTAAAACAAAATAACTGACAATTTCTCTAATTTCTTAGCAATTTGCATGCAGTCTTACTCTTTTCTGTAAGTGACGAGCTAGAGTGTGCCAAACTAATGGAATTGAGCTTCATACGGAAACAAAATCCTATTTCTAACTCCAATTTCTGAAAGAAAAACAGATATGAGGACAACCTAAAAACTCTACAAACCAACTACCATTGCCAAATTTAAACGACACATTGATTTCATAGACAGGTGGTATTGTAGAGATATAAGCTAGAAATGTAATGTTCAAACTTGGACAACAATTGGCATAAGTCACCTGATAAAACCAACCGACAAGTTTTGAGAAACTCTTCCTATCTACCAGAAAAAAAAAGATGCTAAAATTCTGCTTAAGCTGCAGAGTACCAGCAAAACATAACATGTATGTCCTTGGGATCCATGCCTAATCATGTTGATGATAACTGATTAGTAGAATGTGATAACAAAATTGCCGTAGACATGGTTCTTGGGCTATGCTCCTTATCTTTGAACTGTGTCAGGCTCATTCACAAATTTCAATGAGAGCTTGCTTCATTTTTTCATGTTTCCATCACGTATATTCATAGAGAAGCTAACTATGCTACCAATATCATTCGTCTTATGTGGCATATGGCTACCCTCTAGGCTTTCTTGTTGATTCTGTTCTGGATGACTAAACAAAAGTGGGAAACAATAAAATTTAACAAGATTGGCTTGTAAAGTTGTCTGTGATAACCGCAGCTTCAAGTTCTCTTCCGCTTCTTCGGCTTCTTCGGTATCTTCGTCTGGATATATGCAATCACCTCCTTCAGAGTTGCTTTTCTTTTCTCTTTGAAGTTCCATAGCTCTGGAATCACATATCTCCCACTCGGATTGTACTCATTTAGCTCTTCCAATCCTCTAACAACTTCCTTGTATATTTCATCTCCCCAATCTCGCTTGAGCTCGCTTAGCATTGTATCTCCTTCATCTATGATTTCCTGCACCAAGCAAATATCTCAGGGTGAAAAGACGAGTCATTCAAGTATCTCCCAAAACTAAGCAAGGAGGGAGACATGTTTTTACCTGTGGGGTAGTATCTGAATCAATGATTTTAAAGGGATGCCATTCTGGATTCTTAAAATTCTCCTGCCACTTACTGCACAAAGTGGTTGCCTGTATAGCTGCTTCATCTGGTGGGAATTTAGCATTGCATGTATTATGGAATACCTTTACTTCAAGTTCTCCCATTCTCTTCACTCCAATAAGGGTGGGGCCGCTGCCTAACATTTTTTGCAAAGACTAGAAAAAGAGGAAACTGTCTCCCATTAATTCATTTTCCATTCTCAATTCACCCCAAAAAATAATAATTAATGACCAATCCAAGTTCATTTATTATAGAAAAAGCCACTTCACCACAAACTAGAACCCTAGGTGCAAATTGTATAATAAAATATCATAAGTATCATATTCTTTTTTTAAATCACCTGGAAGAATATCAAAATAATTTTGAAACACCCAATAGCATTTCCATTAACATCCTAAGGAATTTCAAGACGATCCCATATTAGTCACAGACTGCAGCACAAGTCAAAATATCATAAATTCAACTCAACTAGAATTCAGTAGTAAAGTTATACCGACTCAATTAAGTCCTTGCAATCAAAAGCTGAATTGGAGAAAGGAAAGAAATACCATGATTAATTCTTTACGTGCTTCTTGCAACTCATCATTGCTCTGGCGCTCTTTAACTATGAGCACTTGATTCAGTTCTTCCCTAGCACTCATATCTTCAATTTTCTCCAGCAACTCATCATTCAATTCTTTCATCTCCTTTTGAACAGCTGCATCATTTTGATCCCGATGCTTCATCACCTCTATTTTCCCTTTCAACTCTTCAATTTCCATTTCTAGCTGCTGTTTGGCATTCAGTTCCTTTTCCAACTGAAGTATCTTGTCTAGGGCTTCTTTTTTCTCCCTCTAAATATTAACAAACAAGCCTCCGTCAAAATAAGCTATAAATAAATTGTAACATACCAAAAGAGTGCAAAGTACCCAGCAGGTCTACATAGCAGCTCACCTTTTGCTCTTCAACCAGTCTCAAGACGTCCTCATCAGCTTTTACCTGCTCCATGGATGCCAGGTTGAGAGCATTGTTCTTCAGAGAATGCTAGAAGAGCCAGAAAACATGTTAGAGGCCTCAATGAATAGAAAATGCACCCACAGTTTCAAGAAAGCAAGCATTTTCATTGCCACACCAATATGGGTTTTCTTTATCCAAGCCAACTGTGGTACTTCTTCTCAGTCAGTTCGAAAACATTTTGTACTGTAGCTGATAATTTAACACTTGCAATGCAATTTTTTTGGTGGTAATAAGGTAGTAATTTCTAAACGGCACCCAGTAATCTGTAAACAAAATGATTAAATGGCAAGAATGATTTTTATTTGATTTGAAAACAAAATAAAAGAATTCAGGCCAATACCAAGAAAGTTACAAACTAAGACACAGAAAAGGAGTAAAAGGCACGTAAGTCCTTTTATTGGTTCAAATCCCTAGAGAAGATTGGTTGTTGATATCTATACCTTCTGCTTTTCTTCTTCAAGTCTTTGTCTATCGTGCCCAGTTAATGCTTCACGCTCTTCCAATTTGCAGCTCCTTTCATCAAGTTTTCGTTTCTTACGCTCCAACTCATATTTCAGTTTCTTCTGCTCTTCTAAGCTTCTATGAACTCGTTCACGTTGCCGCCGCTGCATCTTCTTTGTTTCTGAGGAATAACAAGTAAAAAATCTTACATTAGTGTGACTGAATATAAGACAATTTACTTCCAATCCCAGCGTGGATAGGCATACACCGTGTAGCATATACAGAAATCAGAAACAAATATAATGCAGAGAGAAGGAGAGAAGAATAAACCTTCAACAAAAGCCTGGTGTATATTGTCTGTCTCTTCAATCATCCTACATAAGGACATGTCTTTCCTAATTACCTCGTCCTTTAGCACATCACATTTTTCAGTTGTCTCATCAATTTTATCTGCTAGGCTAGCCACAACAGTTTTTGTGCTTTCATTTAATGCCTGAGTGATGCTTGATATTGTAGTTAATTTTCCCTTCCTCCGAAGATACTCCCCCATTTCACCTCTAGAATCAAAATCATCACCCCGCGCACACCATCCATACTTACCTGAGCCAGGATGCTTTTTCCTTGCACTCCAATCAATCCTACCGTGATGCAGAGCTTCGAAAGATTTTTCAAACTCTGTCGCATCATACAATCCTTTCCTGTCATCCCTAAATCTCAATACAGCTTCCACAGTTCGGCTCTCTTTATTCCAGAAGGTGCGAACATGCACAGGTTTATATTCAGAGAACCTCTCCAACCAATATCTTCTGTCTTGCAAGGCATCTGCATCCTTTGACTTAGTCATGTTAACTACTATGCCCATATAAGGGAGTACATAGCAAGCACCTGGCTCCTGAGTTTGATTGGCAGGCGGTGGCAGGGGTTGTGGCGGGAGCAGGAGCTGTCTTTGATCCCCTTCATCAGCTAGGTAGGTCTCCAAATACTTTGACAGAGCAAAGTGGTTCGCCTTTTGTTTAGAACTTCTACTGGAAGAACCCTTACCCACACCCACTGCATGTTGAAACAACTCCTTGTACTTGTAATCTTGTTTCTTCTTCCCAGGGCAGAATGGGCATCTTAAGAGGCCATTCACCTTTACTTTATGCTTTCCAGCCTCCAACTCTTTATATGGCTTTTGAGCATAGTCACTGATCTCTGATTCACTTATGTCAGATTCTTCTTCTGAACTGCCTGCCATCTGACTAGTAAAAAGGAAAAATAAGTTCAAACTGATATGATCACTAATCATGATGCAGATAAGGACAAAATGCAGAAGTATAATTAACAATCTACAATTCCAGCTACAGAATTTCATTTTATGTAATAGCATGCAAGCAGTTTCTAAATTTCTTAAATGCTAATTTTCTGCTTCAACAATGTCAAGCCAAAAAGAAAATGTTTCCATGACATCTATAAGCTAATAATTTTCCATGCATTCCTTAATCTATCCCAATGGTTGACAGGAAGACCTCATAGATACTGTGAAATACAAACGACTACAAACCAACCACATTTAAAACTCAAATTCTTAAATATGCAGCAGCAGAATCTAATTTTCCCTACATACAAGTACCCTTCCCCTTCCTTTGTCCCTTCTTTTTTCGAGAACCATGAAGCATTAGAGCACGCTTGGTTGCAATGATACAAAAAAACACTAAAAGATAGATACCATTCTCTCAAGCAAAAAAACCAACACGACTCAGAAAAGGAAACAAATATTCGGGAAAAAAAAACACCTCCGCATTGTACATTTACTTCATCTACAGTAAAATAGGACACCATCTCAAGTATTTAAATACAAATTCCATATATGGATACAAATCTACACTACCTAAAAAACACACCAAACCCTAACTTGTACTGTCACAAACATCCTTTAAACAAACCCACATTTTCCCGATTCAACATTTTCTACGCACTGTTCATCAATTCCACCAAATATTGTTACCAGAAAAGTTCGTATCTAAACTGATCAGTGATCATACATACACACGCTCCGACTCAAACGATAAACCTCAACTGCGCAAAAGACGTATAGATGCAGCATTTAACAAAATAAGAAACTTGAACAAGAAGAAAACATACATTAGGTTTACGCGATGACGATGGAGATGGAGAGAGACGTGGGCAGTAGACTACGCAGGTCGTTTTATGAGTTGGGGTGGGAGATAGGAAAATGCGATCTTCGTGCGCTTTTGCAGATTGGTTGTTGTTGGCGAGCGAAATGTTTAATGGTTTTGAAAGGTAAGAGATGATTGTCTGTTTTCGGTTCTAGAGTGTACCTATCCTTTGTTGGCTGATGTAGTAATAAGTTGACTTTTTTGTTTACAATTGAAGATTTGACTTTGTGCTATTGGATCCGGTCTTATAGGATACTGAACTATACAAATTTATGCATTTTTAGGACAGGATGTACAGCTTAATTAACTTTATTTTTTCAATTCAAAAATCAAAATTTGAAGAGTCCATCACATAATGGGCCAAATAAAGCAGACAACACCATTTGTGGCTGGGCCCATTTATGATTCACGCACTATCCACAGTGCCCCGTAAAAGTCAACTCAGTAAAAAAGTCAACCTTTTATTTTTCATTTCTTGTGGAGCTGGCAAGCTACTATACTGTAGTGTAGGACAAAATCATGCACCTTTGAGACCAAAGGTTTAGTCCTACAAATTTATTCATATTTCATGAATATTGTTTTTAATTTCAATCCATTTTCTGTTCATTTTATGAAGTGGAATTATAAAGAATTTATTCATTAATTAAAAGCAAGAGACTAATTAATTAGAACGAAGATGATCTCAGCTAATAATAGAAGATTATTGATTAGATGATCCTTACTTCGTAAAATAGTTTGCATTTTATTTTTATTTTTAAATCTCATTTTAGTTCTTGTCTTTTTTTTGTTTTATTTTTAAATCCTATATATAACACTTGTGACATTAAAATTTGGATTGTGAAAACAATCACTCTAATTATTATTATGCTAAATTTGTTAATTATGGCTTATTGTTTGATTTGTTTTTGTTTTGTGTTGTATTTTTTTTTCATTTGGGATTTCCTTTCTGTCATTCAGCAAGAAAGGTTCAAGAAATTAACCAATTATTAGTATTATTATTACTTTACTTTATCTCCTCGATGTAAACTTTTTTTTTAACGAGAGACTAATCTCGTTGGAGTATGGTCAAAATTCTCAATGTTTTGATTTGAATGTAGGAATCTTGATCATAACTTGCTGTGATTTTCTTGACAATGCCTACATGTTGCTGTTCCAAATCTATACTCTCCTAATTGTACATAATTAACAATGTGCTAATTAATCTGGAAAAACAGGTGCGAGCTGAATTTATAGGTACCTTTATACTGATATTTGCTGGGACAGCAACTGCCACTGTCAACCAGAAAACACAAGGGTCAGAAACCCTAATAGGCCTTGCTGCTTCTACTGGACTTGCAGTAATGATTGTGATATTATCAACAGGCCACATCTCTGGTGCTCATCTCAACCCTGCAATCACCATTGCTTTTGCTGCTCTAAAACACTTCCCATGGAAACAAGTAAACAATTCTTTAATTTACTAACTAAATTTTTTTTTTTTTGATTTATTTGTGAGATCATTAATGCTTTTCATACTGTCACTCATTAGGTACCAGCATTTGTTGGAGCACAAATATTGGCATCATTATCAGCTTCATTTGCATTAAAAGGTGTATTTCATCCTATAATGGGAGGAGGTGTGACAGTTCCTTCTGGTGCATATCGCGAAGCTTTTGCTTTGGAGTTCATTATTAGCTTCATCCTCATGTTTGTTGTCACTGCTGTCGCCACCGACACTAGAGCTGTAAGTTAATTTCCACTCATTCTCTCTTTCTAAGAATTTTCAAAAGCTCAGTTCTAAGTTAAAAAGAAACCATATACTTGACTTTCATGTAAACTATGCATGTGCAAACATGAAACATATAGTTTTGAGAAAAGCAAAAGACTTTCCCAGAAATTTTCTTAGAAATTCATTTGCAAAAGCTAAAGGGACAAGAGTCAATGAAGATGGCTGGCACTTGGCACTTGGAACTTTGAAATGATCCCCATCTTCCCATGTTTCTAGCATAAGGGGCCAAGTTCTCTACAATGAAGAAAATATGGATTGGGCTAATTCTTCTTTTTTATTCATGCATTTTCCTAAACAAATATTTTCTAGTTTTGGACTGTTATCATAAGAAGTTTGATGTGATTCATGACTATGCACACTTTTCGATTGAAAAATAAATAATAATTGAGCTGAATCTTTTTGTCCATGTGGTTGCAACTTGCAGGTGGGAGAGTTGGCGGGAATCGCGGTGGGGGCAACCGTTATGCTTAACATACTCATTGCTGGGTATTGTCTTCTTGCTCTTCAATGTTATCTAAGATGCAATAAGCAAGTACATATGCTACTATAACTACTACTAGTACTCTTGAGTCTTGCGAAAACTAGCAAGTCCAAAGACTGTTATTATCATTTGGCTAGGGCGGATTCAGGAAGTTTTGGTAGTTCAAGGCCTAGACCAACCTGTTCGCATTCAGAATCAACTACAATCACACACCTAGATTCCATTTACATGACTAGTTGTCATCAGCTGAAAATTTAAAATGGAAGGAGGGGGGGATTTCGTTATGGATCTGTCGTAAAAGTGAATGCAAAATGGATGTTTCATTTCACTGTAATGTAAAATGAGTTGAAAACTTGCAAACGAACGAAAATAAGATAAGTACATTTAACTTTTTCTATCATTTTTTGGTGCAGGGAAAGTACAGGTGCCTCAATGAACCCAGTGAGAACATTAGGGCCAGCCATAGCTGCAAACAACTACAAAGCCATATGGATTTACATCACTGCTCCGATCCTTGGGGCATTGTGCGGAGCTGGAACTTACACTGCTGTCAAGCTGCCCGAGGAAGATGGCGAACCCAATGGCAAAGCTCCAACACCAAGGAGCTTCAGGAAGTGACTGATCAGCTCCCCTCCGATCAACGCAGCTACAAAAACAATCTGGTAACTTTATGAGACTAAAGAGCAAATGATTTGGAATGGGAAGAAAACGGGATGGAACATTGCATCAGCAGTTTAGCCAGGTACATATACCTGTTAGAGATGATGCAAAAAATAGGTTGGCCCTGTAAATTCATATGAAGAGGTTACTTTATGCATGGTAGCTATTCCAGTTGGAAGTTACTTGTAGCGGTTGCAAAGTGGTCTTAGAAAGGCTACTTCAGTGCTTCAAAGCACGTTTCAATCTTCGCATTCTTCCTTTTCCCTTTCTGACTGGTCCGTAGTAATGTAGAGCATATGGAAGTACACCTCTCTCTCATCCAGGCAAGATGTCTATCTCCAAAAGCCAACATTACCTAGCTCAACTTCAAAATCACATTCTTCTCCGTCTTAATAATAAGCTTAAGATTTGATAACACTAACTCTTGCAGCAAACTTCCCTTTATAATGCTCACATCCCTAAAGAACTCAATATTCCACCTATTAGTTCATTTTTGAGGAACTTCAATTTGTTCATCCACCAAAAAGTTGGTATTCATAAAGAAACAGGCAGAGAGGTTCATGTAGATGCCTACTACCTCCAAGAAAATAGGACTGTGATACAAGATCAGTCTAAGACAGAAGGGCGTCACTTTGATGCGTCTTTGGAAAATATTCCTCCCATCACTCCAACACTATATTGTGAAATGCTCACCCTCAAAAGACAAGAATCTCCCATAAACTGGAAGGTATTCTAATGAAAGAGCCATAACTAATTCATGTGCACGAAATTTAAGAATTCCCACATACATCTCCAGAACTGGTGTTTTTTCCTAAACTGATAAAGAACCAAGTTAACATCTCAGCTGATTCACACAAAATTTTGATCACCCTGATGTTATCACACACAAAAACAATCTATGCAGCATCTAACAGTCCCAAGACTCCCAGCATTACCAACCAGATGCCTTAATTGCGTCGAAGTCCGGACACCACTCAAACTCCCATTAACATTGCTTCTCATACTTGACAACATAGCAGTAAAAAATTTAAACCTTTAAGTCTCTCTAAATAGCTGAAACTTATTTCACTGGAGCAACACAATGATACAATAGAGCAAAGCCATTAACTTTCCTCTTCTTGTCCTCAAAGTCTTCCAATTTGATACGATTATGGATGAGGACATACCCATTCCCAAAGGGCCCACAACACGCGCCCGAGCGAGAGCCAAAAAGGAAGCCGAGCAACGGAGAAAACAGTGTTTAAACGGAGGAACGGGTAACGGGTGAGGGAGGCTAGTTTGGAGAAGAAAAGAGCAAGAGATAGACAAAAGATGACATGGTAAAGCTTATCTCGAGCCAACCAAGGATCTTCATCGTTGATCAAGGACATCTTTCGGTTGGCGAGAGGGAGGGAACTAAGAGAGAGAAAATGGTTTCAAGTTTTGAATATCAAGTCTTATATAGTAGTTAGTTTCCGTTTTTCTGGATAATGTATCATGTATAAAACGTCAACAACACAATTACGGTAATGGTTTCTTCTGGATGATATAGTTCCTCCTTTTTCTAATTTTGTTTTTATTGATACTGGAGGTATACTCATTCTCAATAGTATGACTTGAAATGGACTCGAATCTCCATGCTCTTTAGCACGAGATTGAGTCTCGTTTGTCTATAAATATGATGCCCTTTTACTAACGAAACTATTTACATCCTTTCAGTTATGAGACCATCTGCATTGGAGATTGTTTATTTTTATTGATATTTCGAATGTCCTCTGTCCCTTCAGGTTACAAGATTGACTATTTGAATTGGAGAATCGTTGGTGCCTCCCAGAAGAACAATGCCTGAAAAGAGTATGGAACTAGGAATTCATTTTTAGGGTAAAATGTCAAGAGAAATCTCATGAGTAGTTACATCCTTTCACTTGCGAGACCATATGCATCAGATAATTGTTAGTTATTGTTGATTTTACAGGTACGCTCGCTGCCTCTTCCAATTACAAGATTATTGACATCCTTTCAGTTACATTGGAGAATTGTTGGTGTTCAGAGATGAACAATGCCTGAAAGTGAAAACCATATATAACTAGGATTTCATTTCGTGGGGTAAATTGCCAAGAAATAAGGAAACAATCAAATCCCATCTTATTTGAGACCTTTGTAAATCCAAGGCTAAAGAACCAGTGTTCACAAACACTACGTGCATTGGCACCAGCATCTAATAACATTTTGTATACACATACTTACAAGGAATTGCCATTACTATCACAGACAAAAAATAAAATCTCATGATCGACTAGCGGGCCATTAGGCTCAACAAGAACTGCATCCCTTCTCAATCGAAGGAAAAACATTGATATGATTGCTTCACCGCAAAACCCCTATCAGAAAACACAATGGCCTTCTCTACTTCGTCAACCAGTAAATAAAGATGAGAAATGTGCATACTGATGCCACCAGCGAAAGTATAATAGTATCCAATGACTTTTTCTTTTTTATTGCCCCAAGCACTTGGTTTATCTACATCATAACAACAAAGTGCAGAATTTGATTAGTAAATTGATTGAGTAGACTTAAGATCACTTCATTCTCTTTTTTAATACCCATGAAGTGATTCCACCTTGTTTACGGTAGCATTGCAAACGAAGGTCCTTTCCATTTCCCACCTTAGCATCTATGGAAAATATTTGAAACTCAAATTAACCTAGTAAAGCTTTTTTATACCGTTGGGAGACGACTGGCAACATTGCTGAGCTTTGAATTGATTCCCCCAAAAGTTGAGCGTTGGAGCACAAGCGTCCCCAGAGTTGCTTGAGCTTGGGATATCACAGAATCCATCTGCGATAACAGAACACAGCCAGCAAACTTAAATAAAGCGCAAGATGCAAAGTCGAAGAGATTTGTTCAAATTCTAGCTTAAATTTCTTTGTTTTCACCATCCATTAAATAGCTTGTAGTTGAATAACACCAAGAAAAGAAGATGCTTGCACTTGTTCCTTTTTTCTGTTCTACAAACCTAAAATTCCTACGTGTGAATGTGCAAGAATCATAAAGATTGGGGCTGTTAATGTAGAGACGCTCAATAGACGTGTATTGAAACTCATGCACACAGAAACATGGAGCATGAAAAAGAAAAAGAGCCAGCTGTATTTATACCTGTCCTGTACTCCGGCTAATGTTTGCATGTTCTCTAAGAAGTGCTTGCTCTGCGGAGCCAACATCCTCCAAATCCAATCTTGCTCGATCAAACTCTCTAAAATCATCAAGAAGCAAAGCGTGTTCTTGCTTAGCTCTAAGGCTGGAACGGAGACGATGAAACTCCTGCACTTCAATCATGAGTAAAACCATGTTAATTATCTCAGGGATGACATGATCAACTGCACACATATAAAAAATCTGTTTTCCCAAAATTTGTTAAATGAAGGGAGATGGCAGGTGAAGTGGACTGGTGAAGTTGAAAGCAAAGAGCTAGATCTCAAAGTTTTGTTTTGAAGAAGAAGAAACAATTGTGATTGCAAAATTGTGGCAAAGAATGTCCAATTATATTGCAGATAATCCCAGAGAGTAAGAGAAGAAGAATTATAAGTTCTCATTTTGTAAGAATCTGAGGCCTGGTTCTCATGTTGAAGTCATATACCAAGTGCAACTAAATTACGATATGCAAAAGAAATCATTAGAAAGAATTACCAAAATAAGACCTAATCACATAGGCAATTTTAAAACATCGGGTAACCAGAAAAAAGGATAATTTTAGCTTTAGCTCCTTGGGATGTATGCCTCATGAAGGTAACCCTCAAAAGAACACCAACTCGAGGCATCACAGACATGAGCTTTTCACTTAAGGCCACGTGCAATAAGGCACAAAATGGACACCACTGAGAGACTGATTAAAAAGAAAAAATACCTGTGTCAGGTCTATAAGAATTTCTTGATGCCTAGTCAATGTATGAGAAACCATTTCCGACCCTCCAGATGATACCCATGCTTGCATCTGCGAATTTACTTGCTGGAGCTGTTTTATGAGTCGATCTATCTCAGCTTCATGCTCGTTGTCCACCACATCAACTTTTGTAGAGCCTTTTGAGGACACCACTTTACGGTACAAATTCATCTGCTCATCTAACTGAGCCTCGAGTTTTCTTGCCTGCAATGATGGTACAGGAAATTATTTATACGGAAAACCACAAATACATCTGGAAAGTAATAACTCTTAAACAAAATACATCAAAGCAACCAGTCAACAATGAAAGAAAAAACTTCTTTAGAAGAAGAAAAAAGTTAACCGCCACAGAGGTTGTTCTGGGATGTGGTTTTGATAGTAGATGGATAGATAACATGGAAACCGAAGCAAGAATTTAGAAATGGGAATCTATTCAGTGCAGCTACAGTAAGAATAGAACACTAGCTAAATCTCCTTGATCAATAAATATCTTCTTCCTCTTAACACGACATGCTTTTGAAAATTCTCATAGAAGAAGAAACTACTTTACAACTATCCAAACTATTTAACTAAGTTTATTGTCCTTCAAACCACCAAATTGGCTGCAATCTTCAGATACATCAATTTTCAACCTAATTACTCTCTCATAATCTAAAGTCTAAACTAAGCCACTTCGCGATGAGATAATTAAGATACCAAATCCTATTCCACCATTTCCAACCACTCCAGTTAATTTCCCATCATTATATTCAATACGGCTACAGCCTACACAAACTCAAGCAACAACCAATCAATTAACTGTGTAACACCTCAAAAAATGCAATGACAAATAAAGCATTCCACTTTCATAATCCCATGCCTAGATCTTTACCGAAACCAAACTAGCAAAACCCCAAATCATTGTTCGTATCCCTACCATATATAATCCTACACAAACAACAGGATTGAAGTACAGAGCAAAACAACAACAACAAAATGAGGTAATCAATTCCATAATTTTTCATTAAAGCAAACCTGTTTGCGCAACGCGTCCCATGAGCTTGGCACATCCATCTCTTCCTTCCTTCGAGTTTCAACACACAGATCCTACCAAAACCAACCGATCTCTTCTTCCTCCTCCTCCTCTTAAACGATTAAGAAGCAACAAATAGTGGAAAAATAATAACAAAAAATGACAAAGAATATATACGCAGAGAAATTGAAAATTAAGAGAATACAAAAGAAGAGAGAAGATTGTTTGGAGACGGAGACAGACGATCTGCCCCGCCCTCTCTTCTCTACGGAGAATCCAACTACTGATGCATGGATTGCGTAATTGCAAATTCACCTTTTCTCCTCTGAGGCCGGTCTCACTCTATACCCGCGTTTGACCTCGATTTTACCTTCTTTTGTCAGGTGAATGCTCAGACTTTGACTTTTCAGTCATGCTTTTCGGACGGGTTGGATTTGATCTGATGTGGCGTGACTTTGCTGGTTAGGAGGGAAAAAAATCAATTAGTAGATAAAACTATAGTTAATTAGTTAATTAATTAATTACTTTTGTGGGATGAAATGGGTTTCGAATGAGCAAGATAGATAATCTTAATTCTAATGGTTAGATATGTTCGTAAAGAGAAAAAAATTAAAGCTCAATCTCAAAATTCACATTTGATTTTTCTGTCACTAAAACTTTAAATTATATAGCAATGTCCAATCCAACAACCATCTTGCTATTGCTGGGTCAATACAAAACTTGGACATCTCTAGTGACAGTTGAAAAGAATTCCTAAAATATCTGCTACACAGCTATAACTGAGGGTTTACAAACATTTGTGCGGAACCAAAATCTTGAAGACTTTGAACTTCCAATGCTCTATGATCGAGCAGGGCTTGCCGCGAACATGAGCAGCCATACCGGTGGATCGGGCAAAATCAGTGCCCGACAATACATAACACAAATTAAGGGGACACTAGAGCAACCTGAGCAAAAACTCATCAACTACAGGCAGTCAGGCACCTATCAAAGCAGTTGTCTGTGTTCTATCATAGTTAGCTGAACGTCTTCTTTCCCATTGGCTTTCGTCCGGTGACCAAGAGATTGGGAACCCGAGAATGGCACACCATCTTAAACTCAAAAGGGCAAAAACAAGTTCCCCAGACTCTTCAAATAACTCCAGTATTGGCAAGTCTGCTTCCGCATCTTCATTAAAGATGAAATCCTCCTCAAATTTTTCCTTCAATTCTTGCAAAGCAGTCTCTTCTTGGCAAATCATCCGCATAGTCAAAACCTGCAATGCTTCAACGGCCGTATTATGAAAACCACGACCTACATATGCAGAGAATACATAGTAGCAGGTTGATGGATCAGGCCGAATTTTCGCTCGATGCATCTGTCCAAGAATAAGCTCAATAATATCGATCCTTCCCTGGAATTCATTTCATTAACAAAATGGAAGCGAGTCTCGCAATGATTGGCCAAAAAAAGAATTTTAGCAATGAATATGCAAAGGATGTACTGACATAACGTGCATTCATTTTTTACAGAGAGCGAGATAAGCATACCTTCCAATGCGCTGTTCGAAGAATGGTGTTGTATAAAACTCTATCGACCTGAATATCTTCTGAGCTCATTTTATCCAATAAATTCAGCGCGTCATCAAAGTTTCCATGTTCTAACGTAATCTGACCACAGGAAGGGAAAAAATGAGAGAAAGTTGAGCATTCCATACCCAGCTACATAATCAACAATACCAGCATAAAAGTTGCACAATATACAGCAAAACTAAAAAACAGTGGACGCACTACTTACTATAGGTACAGCTGTCCATTTATGTATTTTTCACAAGACAATGATAAAAATTTAATATGCTAACTGTTCTTTAAGCGTGCCATAACTGCAATAGCTAAAGGCAGACATCTACACCATCTAGGTAACTGATACAAAAATTGAATGGTGTAGAACTAGAGAATGAAGCAAATACCTTTATGAGACCTGTGTAAGTCACTGTCTCCGGATAAAACCCAGAACGCAGCATCATGGAAAGTAACGCACAAGCAGATTTGTAACATGGTATGATGGCACAGCAATGGATCAATATATCAACAGTTCCAGCATCTAACGTGAGACCACTTGATTTCAAATGTTTAAACACTTTAATTGCTAAGCGGCTCTGTATGTCAAACAGGAATACTTTGTAAGCAACAATGTCATCATAAAATACGCAGACCTAATTAATAATTGTAATGAGGAAATCAAAAGGAGAATGACTCACTTCCTTAGCACTGACTAGTGAGTCCAGCACTCGGTTATATATGGCTAGTTCCAACTCAATATTATTACGAAAAAAGAGGTGTTCTGCTTTACGCAAATACCGCATCAGCTCCTTGATCATCCCTTCTACTCCAAGGGCTTTCAACTAAACAGAACCAAAAAGGAAGTCAATGCTGTGGTTAAGGTTGAGACAATGAAAAAAAAAACGAAAGATTCGATGGCATCTGTTGTGCCTTTATTTTGAGGTCTTGGCACATTAAACATTGTGGTTTTAAAATATTCAGTTTAAACCATGCACTTTGAACTTTATACACATTGAACCTTGACATGAAAAACAATGAGCCAACTGATCTAATCCACATAAACACACAGTCAATTACCATCTCACAACAGAATTGGTTATGCTTCCATTTCTTGTTTTTATTTGTGTGGCCTCACTTTGATTTATTATTTACCAACTTTTGAATTTAGAAGATATTCTGCATTATAGACTGCATGTTACTGAACCATAGGGTTTGACGTGTCAAAAACCTCGAAGTAAGAAGGCCACAAATGTCATTAAAATGACTGCATGATAGTCTCATGTCATTAGACAAGTTCAAGTAAAGGTGGCACTTTGTACCTGTAGACCAAATTGACTCGATGCAAGAACAGCAAGTATGAAAATAAATGTTATCTAATTACTAAGAGAAATGTGTATCAATAAGGCCACATTAATTTTTCAATTTACAGGTATACAAGATATAATGAAATTGTAAGCATATCATCTTCAAAATGTTCCAAGAATTAGCTTTTTTTCTTCCTATGGCTGATCTCCAAATGAACTTGCATGCCCAAGCAGTAAAGTTTCTCATCTTGGACTTGGTTGATTCAGTTCATTATGTCAATACAGACTGTCTAGAGCCTAAAAATATAGATAATAATGCTGTTCCAACAGTCAACTTTATTTCATAATGCGCATTGTATGTTTCAGTTCCCACTAAACAGCAGCCAGGATCCACTTTTTACAATCAGCAAAGGAATAATTAAAGATTAATTAGTTTTGGAACTTTCAAAATGGATGAAATTTTTCTTACCAACTAAAGTAATCAAGAAGGCGTCTATTTTCACACCCCAAGGTTCATGTAATACAAAGGTAAATGCACACACATACACACACAGGATAGGGATATTACCAAGAATTTCATTGACAAAAGGCTGTGCTGAACATCATTCTTAGCCATATCCATGTCTATAGCACTTATTCTTTTTGCACAGCTTACTCTAGAAAGCATATCGCCGTGTTCATATGGAGCATTCACATGACCAAACAAGGAAAAAGATGTTCATACGTATGGATATCGAGTCGGATATTTAATTGTTTCATTTTAGCTAACACTTGAACAGCACGCTCAGGTTGATCCTGCACATTTTAATTAAATCCACCAAAGAATTGATGAGTCAAGTGAATAACATGTCACATTCAACAGATTGCTTAAACAGGATAAATTTCTAATAAAAAGTTGAGTTGAAATAAAGCAGTAGAGTACTTTGACTGATAAGCATGAACTGTGTTTAGGGAATACAGAACAAATATAGCGTGAAAGTGAAAGATATCAGTGTTTCCATCATCTGTCAACAAGAGTGTAATGTTCAAGAACTCTTCATCTCAGCCATATGAGAAGAGAATTACTTCCCCTTCACCTGATAATCCAGAAACATAAAAGAATAAAGAACAAAATTCAAGAAGAGATATCAGGTTGAAAGATATTAACCCACTATTTTGCCGTATGCAGCAAGTAATGAGTTATAAGGATAAGGATATATGCAGTCGGAGATTTGATCCAGTAGAAACTCCGCTACATGTAGTTCTAAAGCTCTGCTAGCAGCTACTGAAAGAGTTGCAAGAGTGGCATCACATGGCTTCAAATGATTCTCTTGCATTGTTTTTAACTGTAGAAGCACCAAAATTAAGTTGTAGACATTTAATAAAAATGCCAAGACCAAATTGATCAAGCAAAATGGTAAGAAATAGGCATAAGGGCTGTTTTAGGTCCTATGTTTGGCCATAATTCTCAATTGAGGGCATACATAAACAAAATCTCAAAATGCGCCCATGTTTGGCAAATGTGTCCCAATTAAAGCAAGGGACATCCCCTTAATTGGGACACATTTCACAAACATCCCAAACATGGGGCTTAAAACATCCCTTATGTCTAATTTTGTTCTTTGAAAATGACTAGCCACAGCAAAAACAGAGAAAGAGAGAGAAAACCTGACCACTTTCATGCCTTCACTGAAATCTCTCTCACAAACAACTGCTTTAATAAAGCCATTATATGTATCGCTTGATGGTAGCACCCCAAGATTTTGCATCTACACAAAAGAGTGAAACAGGAAAAAGAAATGAAGTCCAAACCAGAAGCTTCTGCCACAAAAGGAGATTACCAAATAGGGAATAATGGTGGAAACAAGTTCCAAATTAGATAAACATTCACAACAGCAATAAACAGCATCAACATAAAAGTTTTTGTACGTACAGGTCTGCTAAAAGTTGATCTTAAACAGAATGAGCACAAATTGACAGCCAATGTCATTATGCTTAGTTGATACACTTCAGACCTCTTGCACAATGACCATGGTTTCACTGGCATAATAAGAAAAAAGCAAGGATAAGGGATGCTATGCAAGTGCATGCACTATACATACAAATATCATATGAATGTATATCAAACAGATATTAAGCCCAAAAGTGTAAAACCTGCAGCATTAATTGCTCAGCTAATCCAGAATTTTGAGCTTTTGCACATGCATATATCACATCATTGAAAGACCACATCAGGTCTCTCTTCCTGTACACACATATGTATTTAAAAGATCCAGCTATGTTGTCCCTCTCATCTTCTCTATTTCCAATGGAAAAAATAGGGAACTGCTGCAGGCGACTAGTGCAATTGTCAGCATGTAAAGAAACAGACTGTTCAATGCCCTTCAAGTCAAACTTCTGCGAGCTTAATTCACCATTCATAAGTATAGGAATATCCAATCTTGAAGAATGCAACTGCCCTTTATATGACGCACCAACATAAGTCTTTCTTTGAATGGCTATAGCGACCATGCGTTGCAGTGCTTCATTTGCAGATTCTGCATCACTTAATATTGCAAACGATTTGATAAACTTTCGCAATAATGTACGAGTTGGATTGTAGTGCTTCAAATAGTCCTTCCAGATGTAATGAACTGCAGGAAGGTCTTTCTGGCTAACTGCAAGGTGAAAGGACAACGAAAAAATAGACAAATAAAACTTAGTGGAACAGAATTGCAATCTGTTCAACTCTGTCCCCAACACTTTACAGCATCAGTCAGGCGATTGTAAAAAAGAAGAAGGAAATTTGACAGCAAGTGTGTGGGTGGAGGATTACGAGCCTATGACCAAAACTTCTGATACCTTTCAGAGAAAAAAGCACAAATTTAGATATAGCATACCTTGAGAAGCACTGAATATGTAGTTTCATCCTTTCCCACCAGTCTTTGCTCCATCAAATCCAACCATTGATTGGCAAGAGTCACACATTTCATTTTTGAGCAGGCTTCCAGAAAAGTGTTATATACTGGCAGAGTAGGATAGAAGCCTTGACTTTCTCCAATATAATTAATCCAATATGACGCCTGAACAAAGAGCAGATAAAAAGGAAGACACAGTTATAATTTGTAACTCTACATGTATATAATTTTTACTTCTTTCCCCTGGTTTTATATGATTCAAATTACTGCATTTGTCATTATAGACATAAACCAAACTAACCCTTAACTAAACTATCTTCACAGCAACTATCAACTAAATACAGTGGTCCAGTGACAATAATCAATCAACACCCAAGATATGGCAAAACAACTATACTGTCAAAGTTGGAATTACTAACAAATTAAACTTAATTACTCATCATAGAGGCCAAAAATAACTTAAATAACAGTGATTCACCATCAGAAAATGGTATAAGAATTAGAGTTACAATGTTTCGCATATACCTCCTGCAAGTAGCCCCCTTACAAAGTGCTTTCATTATAAGCAGGCAAGATATGTCATCCAGGCCAGTCTTTTTTTCCTCCATTATTTTCCAAGCCTCCATGACAAACTGCAACCAAAAGCAACAACCATATGAACTGTTGCAAGCAAAAATATCCCTTCCAAATATTATCTATGTCCATGTAACAATGTGCTTGCAAATGCAATGCAAAGGTTAGGAACTATCTTTACCCTCCCTCCCTCCCAAGAAGAAACAACAGTAACTGCAGCGGTATGCAACAGAATTTGCAACAAGTGCAATACAAAAGCTTTAACCCAACTTGTGCAGACTTTGAGGCTCTACTGATATTACAAGACTTGATCTATTATACTCTTTTCAAAATCTTCACACAAGAGGCCAAGGTACTAAACAACCAAACATCGGGGGATGCCTTATCCTCCATCTAGCACTATATTCATTTATCCCCCCATCAACAAAAAGGGTCATCAAATTAGGTAGCCAGTGCATCCAGGCCAATCAATTATCAACGACAGCAGCTTTATTATAATTAGATAAATTTGAATAATTTCGGCTTGGTCATCGACTCTGGTTTATTAGACCAGTCAGACAAACATAAATGCCAACAGCTGAACATACAAAGGTATTGTAGGAACCAAATTTCCTCCTTCATCTGCTTACCAATGGGTCAGGTGATGTTGCACAGTAGTTAAGAACATCAACGAAGTCCTGAACTCGCAATGATGGGGTTCCATGCCCAAGATCTAAAAGCAGAGTGGACGCTGTGCTTCTCTTACCCCTACAAAGTGCATCAACAATTTGCCTCTGGATGGATTTTGAAGATTCATAACCCCAAAGAGCATGCAATGAATCTGAAAATCCAAGACATAAACATCACTCAAAACATTGATTTCCACACCTCATTGCTTCTTCTCTAAGCGTCTACAAACATGTACCAAAATATTAAGAAACCTTGATTCGAAATGGACTTTTTAAAATAAAAAATAAAGGTACTAGAGTTCAATATATTTTTTTTGTTGATAAACATATAGTTCAACATGCTAAAAGCAACAATGATGTTACCATTTGAGGTCGCAAACCTTCGGCAGAATTCAAGTTTATCGGCCGCATTTTGCCATCCCTGTCACAACATTATCCTCAATCTGTAAATAAACTTAGTTCCTAATCAACTTTTGTAAGAAAAGAAGAAACATACCACCTCACTTACATGTCCAGGTGATTTAAATTTAGCAAGCAAATCCCTTAAAGACCAAAAAGGAGCTCTCCATCTATATAAAAACAAATTAAAAAACACAGGAAGAGAAACCTACATTAGAACTCAGTTTTCCTACGTCATTCATGTATATGCATCAATTGTACACTTACAGAGGTCTGCCCATGCTTCCGGAAATTGGAGAAGGTGATGTCTTTCACTTGTCACTCAAAATAACGGTTGGTGATGATGTCAAAATCGAAACTTTTTGGCTCATAGTAATCTTCATGAGCCTAGCAATATACTAAAACAGCTAAAGCGACAAACTTTAACGGTACCCAGATGAAGAATATGGCCGCCCCAAACTATACCTCTTAGAGTCTATGAGTGAGCAATAATCTCCAACCTATTGAAGTTTCAATTTCATGAGTTTTGCAGGGTTTCTGGAGAATATAGCTAAGTTTGGCATTGTGGTGAGTTGAGGAAGAGAGGGTTTAGGGAGCTGCTAAACAAGAGGAGGAGAAAAGAGGAATGACGTGGCACCGCCACGTCACTCTGCCGCGTGGCAGTTTAATTACGAAAATGCCATTAATGATCTTCTTCTTCATTTTGGTCGGATTTACGCCGGATTTGCTACTGTTTCGTCGCTGCTGCCACGCAACGCCGTTGCAGCTGCTGTTCGCTGGAGTCACTGCGCTGCCTCGCCGTTGCTGCCTTGCCTGCTGCGCTGCCCTGCCTCGTCGCGGCTGCCTTGCTTCTGGTCGGTTGCTGGTCGGCTGGAGAAGGCGACGGACTGGTTGGCCCCTTGGTTGGATGAAGAAGACGATGAACAGTGAGGAAGGAGGGAAAAGCCTTGGGCTATTGAAGTACTGAAATTGCTTTGAGTTACTGTTATTACAGGGGTCATTTTGGTCGGATTTACGCCGGATTTGCTACTGTTTCGTCGCTGCTGCCACGCAACGCCGTTGCCGATGCTGTTCGCAGGAGTCGCTGGTCGGTTGCTGGTCGGCTGGACGAAAGGCGCCGCTGGTCGGCTGGAGAAGGCGACGGACTGGTTGGCCCCTCGGTTGGATGAAGAAGACGATGAACAGTGAGGAAGAAGGGCTTGGTTTGCCTTGGCCCACGTGGAGAAGGAACGGGCTGACGTGGCGAATGTGGCAGAGTGACGCGGCGGTGCCACATCATTCCTCTTGTCTCCTCTAAATAGCATTTCCTCCTCCTAAATAGCATTTCCTCCCATTCCCTTCCCTCTCATTCCCTTCCTCAAAACCCATGGCTTGCAGAAAACTCAAAATTGACGCTTGTTAAAAAAAAAAAAAATGGACGCTTCCTCAAAACCTGGTTTTGCGCGTTTTTCTTCTATTGGACAAAAATATTTGGCAAACTCTTCCTAATTACGGATCGTACCAGCTATAAATAACAAAAAGAACCTCTCTCTCCCCTCCCCACTTCAACAAATTGTTTCATCTACCCTCGTTCTGGAACTTTTGGGATCGTTGACTGAAAAGCCCAACTGTTGCATAGCAAAGCCCATATGAATAAAGAAAACAGGTATAGAGCCCAAAGAAAGAAGCAGGATAAGAATTGCCGACTGCAACATCAAACTTTAGGGTTTATCATTGCCCTCGCAAAGACTAACCAAACAGCTCTTCCACCTTAAACCCTTCGCCCCTGCCATCATACTCTTGGGTCTCAGCTTCAGCTTTAGCTTTAAGTCCCGTTCTGCTCTCACGTAAGAGAAGCTCTTTTACATTTCATTGCCCAATAATCGAATAATGACCTTTTGTACTCAAAGTATTGAAGATTTATGATTTGGGCTGCTTGCTTTTAGTATCGTAGTAGAAACAAGAACAAATGACGAGTTTTCCTTGAAAGTTTTGATTTTTCCCATTTGGGTTGCTTTCAATTGGTGTTCCTTTTGTTTGCTTAAAAGTGTAGATACTACTGTTACTGCGTGAAAACAATGAGTTCAGACATTTGAAGTTTCTTTCTCTTCTGTTTAAAGAAAATCTTACAGTGGTGTCTGACTAATCCTATCTTTTATTAATTTTGTATATTGATTTATATGATTTTGGTGAAACAGAATAAAGGGGAATATATTTGTTAGGTGGAGTTGATATTACCAATTAATTGTAATGGCGGAAGAAGAGGCAAAGCCATTGGACTACATCCCAGAAGTGATATTGAAGAAGAGGAAACATAAGGAAGAATCCATAGCACTAACTAGGAAAAACCAGTTAGAGTTGGGTAGATATGGATTGAAGAAGCGGAAGATTGAAGATATCAAAAGGCCTGAGGACTTGGTTAAGGAGTTCAGAAACAAGGTAATGTGGTTAAACTACTGGCAATAAAATTTATATTTTTTAACAGTAATTTTGTGATCTGTGTAACGATTTCCTAGTACTAATAATGTTCAAATTTTTCTTTCTGTTTAGGAACTTGACCTTGTTCGAATGAAACATAGAGTGAAAAGGGCAAAATCATCATCATTGGCACCTATGTCAAAGCTATTGTTCATCGTTCGCATACAGGGGTATGTTAGAAACTTAGAAATTACCCCACTCTGATTTATTAGCAATCTCTTCTAGTTCTGATGTATCCATTTCTTTTCAGCAAAAATGACATGCATCCACAGACTATAAAGACCCTATGCAAACTGAGATTGAGAAAAATCTTTCATGGAGTCTTCTTGAAGGCAACTGCTGGAGTGTTAGAAATGCTGAAAAAGGTGGAGCCATTTGTCACATATGGGTAGGATGCTTAAACCATCAGTGATATATTGTTTGGCAATGATTACATTGTTATGTTGTTCATGATGTAGTTTTTATTTATTTTGGAAGCCTCATTTACTGGAATAGACATTCTTAGTTGTTTATTTTGGTCTTCTTTTTCATAGCTCATCAACATACTTAGGTTGATTGCTTACCATGATTAAACATCTCGATGTAAATGGCCTGAACTAGTATCCTGAATCTTTTAATGCATTTTTCTGTAAACAAATGTTTACTGAGTAGATGATTTCACTGCCATAATGTCTTAAAGAAATATAGTTCTTCAGTAATAGGATAACATGGACACGACAAGGAAGGACACGATTAGTTTGTGGTGCACAATGGATTCAATTATTTTCACTGTTTTTAATTGCTCTTTCAAATGTGAGCATTGAACTTAAGCTTTCTTACCCACTTATGTATCTTGGCTCACTCCATTCCTGCAGGATATTGTTTCATCTCTCTGTTTTTTTTTTTGGGTACATTGCTGTTTCATTGATTAACAGTTTTTGTTGTTCTTGAAGGTATCCAAATCTTAAGAGCGTGAATGGCTTGATCTGCAAGAAGGGTCATGGACGGATCAAAAAGCAGAGAGTTCCTCTAATTGATAATAATATTATTGAAAAGGTATCTCCAAAACTTTCTACTTTGTGGGGCATTATGATGTGAGTTACTGTAAGAAAGGCCTTACTAATTCTTATAACATTTTTCCTCCTTTGATTTTGCCAGGTATTGGGAAAGTATGACATCCTGTGCTTAGAAGACATTGTACATGAAATTGCGAGTGCTGGTGAACATTTTAAGGAGGTTGTTAACTTTTTGGGAGCATTTGAACTCAACAAGCCAAAAGATGGCTTGCAAGGGATGAAAGCATTATTCAAGGATGGCGGTGACACTGGCAATCGTGAAGATAAGATCAACGATTTAATCAGTAAGATGAACTAGTGTCGCAAAAACATATTATGCATGCATTAGTAGTGGTGTACTTAACGCAACACATTTTCTTTTAACAATTTTGAGCTACTGCTAGTTGAGATATACTACCTTTGCTCCCTTTACAATTTTGAGCTTTTTTTTCCTTAAAAAATTATTGACTTGATTTTTTTTTTTTTGGTTAGATTGTTTTGTTTTTATAAAAGATAAGAACTACAGCTTGCAGTTTCTACGTGAAAGCATTTCATTAGGATAATAGTAGGTCATCGGTTTCACCTTTTGCATGAACTCGAGTTTCTACGTGAAAGCACTGAATAGTGAGATGTTAACTAGAACACCCATAACATAGAACCTGGAAAACAGAAGTCATAAAATAGTAGGGTACCCTCAACTCTTAACCTTTCGTTTGGCCCTGGCTAGCTTGGTGTAAGGCCGAACTGTCTTTTCCTTGGTTACGGCTTTTCTCTCCGGTTAAGACTAGTTAAATTTGGCGTATAGCTGGTTTGACCCTCGGAGTAACTATTACAATACCCCTTCAATCAACAAAATTATAGGAGTATGGAGGATGGTTTTTCTCTAAAGTGGAGAGAAACTATTGTCATCTTGAAAGTTGTAGTGGTAGTTCAAACTTTTAATTGATGCCTTTGGCTATCCCATGGTGGAAAAGCCATAACTTTTTTCTACAACAAACAACTCCCAACACTCTAATTTAATACTCACAATCACATCGATAATTTGATAGATAGACAAAGATCTATCGTGAGATATGTGGTCCAATTTGATTAGACTGAGCAAAGCCAATCCCAACACAAGGATTATATATATATTTGTTCCTTTTTCCAGTGCAATAGACAAGCAAATGCATTCAAAAAAGCAAATGCACTCATACCCATCTCGCTTTTCTTTTCCCTTCATCCATCAATTCTTTCTTTTCCTTGTTCCATTAACAATGTCAAACATCACATATGAAGCTTATCTAATGATTCATTCCACATTACACCGCGGCTACCCTCTTTTATTTAATTTTGACCGTTCATCCTGTTTAATTATAATTAAAATTTTAACCCTTAAAAAAAAGAATAAAATTCTTAAAATAGGTATATAGAATCGTTAGTATAAGCGTATAGGTGGTGTTCCTTTTTATTCACCATAGGATAGCACTGTGAGAGTCTCACACACATCAAACTCACCATCTATTGGTCTGCCACTCTCCACTTTTATAATTGTCTACCTGATCAGCTTCCCATTGGTGTCCATCATCATGACATGTGTCACATGACCATGTTAGTTAGTTGTTAACTAAGAATTTTGGGCACTTGGGTGTGTGTTTCTCATGATTTGGACCGATTATCTTCCATATCCAATAGTGTCCCACGAAACGAAGAGGCAACACTAGGGTTTGAATTTTTGATATTTTGTACTTTCAATCCAATTCCCTTTTACTTCCCAACATGATACAAAGTTGCCAAGAGTCGAGGACTTTCATCCTTCAATTAATGCTTTGTTTGTGGGATCAAAACTAGACAAGGTTTGATGTGCTTGCTTGTACCTTAAATTTTTTTGTTGGGAAAAAGGAGAGGAACTAAGGATATGGTTTTGAATTATTCTCACCCGTTTGTGTGCTGGCCTGATTCGAAAAGATAGTGGTGTGATTAAAATTTAATATTCATCGAGGTATGTTCTGCTAAAAAGATTTTAAAAAAATCCATTTTTTTCACCCTCTTTCAATTAACTTGCTTCGGTGATGATTAGGTCTCGTTATCGAAGCAATAAATTCAACTCCCTAATTACTCTCCAGTCAATCACATTTATATATAAATAAATAAAACCTTTTTTCATAGTCCCGGGAAACCGAAATTTTAGCATAGGAAGGAAACTGAAATTTTAGCTATAACGACATTCTTTAATAAATTTTTCTTTTTCCTTGTATGATACTCCCTCCGGACCGCAATAACTGTCATTTTCCTACGGAATGTTACTGTACACTTTACTTGACTTTTTAATGTTTGCTTTACTGAATGTTACTGTTTCAGAAAGTCAATTAATATGGTCCAAAGGGAGTATTTAATTTTAGACGAAAAGAGTATTATAATATTAAAATATTCATTTGTTGAGAAATACATTAATCGTAAAAGATGTCAAACGGTTAAATCAAGTTGCTAAGATAAAGCTATTATTATTCGTTGCGTAATTTTCAATTATTTAATGTACGAAAGCATGAACTCCACCATTGTTAATTTATAATCACATCAATATTTTTATTAATCTTTAATTTGTTTGAATCTACAATCATATCAATGTTGGTCCATGAAATTAAATTATAATTAAATCTATCGTCAAAATAGAAGTGTATAAAATCCTTAACATTCGTATGTACATGTGTATACGTGACTAACCGGTTATCCGAGTGGAAGAACGACAAAGCAAAAAGTGCCAAGTGCACGCTCCAACTAAGTCTTGATGAAACGAATAATGATGGACCTATACGTAATTATTCCCATCTCTCCCACTAATGTCATGTCATTTATTAATCAACTTCATGTGACCAATAATTATAATTAGGTGACTAAACTAAACTACAAAATCACATTAATTTTCTGATGTCATTTTCCCATTGATTTTGTAAATTCTAACTCCATGTATTATGAATTTGAGGCATGTCATTTATTATCTGTAACTTTAAATAGATGTCGATATTTTAGTTTTCATAATAATTAAAACAATTATTAGATTATAATTACTTTCTTCATTTTTATATAACTATCGTTTTTCATGTTTTCACACTGACCAAGAAAATGATTAGATAATAATTATTTATAATTTTTGACTAAAATACCCTTATTAATTATGAACTCATCCTTTTATTACAAAATTATTTAGAGTTAATTTTGTCATTTACTATAAAAATGACATTGAAAATACAAAAAAATTATCTTAAAAATCGAAAACCGATAATTAAATAGAAAAAGATATTTTTTGGAAAAACAACAGTTATATAAAAACGGAGGTGACAGTTATATAAAAACGGAGGGAGTATTGTATAATTACTGACTAAATTGTCCTTATTAATTATCAAACAACCTCTTCTTAATTAAAAAAAAATTAAAATTATTTAGGAATAATTCTGTCATTTTCTACAAAAGGTGATTTTGAAGATTGAAATACGACAACTAAATAGTCAAAACTATTTCTTGAAAAAACCAGCATCTATTTAAACTGAGAAAGAGTATTTATTTGTTAATTTTTTTTGGAGGAGATAATAGTTAAGCTAATTTTTATAAATTCTAATTCCATATGTATCATCGAATTAAGTGCCGACTATTTTATTAACGAGCAGAAAAAAACCTCAAAAGACAATAAAATTTTCTTTTACAAATCTCAATACAATTATTTACTTAAAACTCGAATAAAAAATCTCTTTTGGACCAACATGGTTCTAGGTTAATTCATTCGGAAGGAAATAAAAAAGGATGAACATTATTTAGGTAATAAGGAAAGACGTTCCACTATCAAGTTTTATTTAAATAGATCGATGAAGACTTATTATAAGGTTGGGAAAAAGAGTTCTCCAATTGGCATGAGAAACATATGTCAACATGTGGATGTGTTAATTAAGATTATACATGGCCCAATCAACTCTCTCTGATTATATTAACGTTGATCGTGTTTTAGTGACACATTAATGAACTAGCACATCCTTAAAGCAAGTCTTACTGAGTACGTTAAATAAATAAATAAAAATTGTAATAGGAGAATCATTCCTTTCCACGTCTTTTTCTTTTAGAAAAAAAAAAAATATGATCTTACATAAATCCTTAATTAATCATATAAAAATTTATTATATAAATACTTGGCATTAGCATAATAATTAAAAGGAAGCAATATACAAACTATATAATTTAGGTACGGTGGAACTTGAAGGTCTCGTGTTAAAGCCTTAGAATAGCAACCGTTTTAAATTTGTTGAGGTATTATTTAAGCCGGTTTTCAAACTCTAACACGATGGAGTGTAGATTAATGTAGATCGAGAGGGATTCGGATACCACATTATATAGCATTTAAACCTTATCTTGTTAGTATATCTTAGTTTGCTTAATGGTATTATGGTTCCATATCCATTTTTTATAATATGTTTTTAATTAGCTCTAATTAATTAGTTCTGAATTAATTGGATTTTGCCGACAGTTTAGAACTCTAGTCGCTTTCCCTATCTCATGAAAACAGGAGCGAAAGAGAAATCTAGGTAGCATCTCTAAAAGATGGTCGTGGGTTATCCATCAAATTAATGTCAAAGAATTATTTCCTAAGGAAATTAGAAGGTTGTCGAATGGAAAACTATCCTTTTCTTTCTTGTTAAACAAATGGATGCATTAATGGTGGACTGTAGTCTAAAACCAAGATTCCTAGGTGTAAAACTGTCATGTGATTGGAGGAAAGAAAGACTTCTTTCGTTGCCTCTCCTCCTATTCCTTTTAGTATTGATGGATGGATTATGGAAAGCTTACCTAACTCCTACAATGACAATTCAATTATAAATACATGTCACCATGGGAGGCTGTCCTCCAGATCAATCAATATGTTGATTTGATCTATATTTATTTTTGAATAATTTGTTCAATTCTAGGAAACATATCAAATCCATGAATAATTAAAATAAGGTTGAGAGTTCAAATCGTTGTTCAATCTCACATTTTTATCGTATGTTAATTCAACACATGATACGATGGTGAATCTACATATATATATATATGATCATACGTAGTTTAATATTCATTAGCATTCTTTTTAAGAAAATGAAGGATGAACAACTTTAAACAAATTACAAGCTATATCTATATAGATGAATTTAATACCCCATAGATGTATGAATTGATTACTCTCTCAATTTAATTTTTAATAGTCGTTTTTTAAGAAATAGTTTTATTTATTTAGTTGTCACTTTTCGATTTTCTAAATAATTTTTATAGAGAAAGATTAAATTAACTCTTGACTTTTTATAGAGATAACTTTTAGGAGTAATAAAAACGATTGATTCATAATTAATAAGCGTATTTTAGTCAAAAATTATATAATGATTATCTTGCTCGATGTGAAAACTAAAAAAGTGATAGTTAAAAAAAGCAGAGAGAGTAATTAGTTAATTAATTACAAGCTTTATAAACAACATGCAAAATGTTGTTTAAGTTAATTTAAGCATATTATATAATTGATGTGACCCGAGAAATTATGCAAATTGTAGGTGTACATATGATTGAAAAGATTACGAGTATCTGCTAATTAATGAAATCTAATAATGGGGAAAAAAAGACTATGGTTGCGTGCATATGAATAATGTATATTTTGTTGATTAACTTGACTTTTTAAAAGTAAATGTTGATTAACTTGACTCTTGATATGCAATGCAACACACAAGTCAACATAATTAATCATTATGTACAACCAAGCATATTATATAATCTAACAATTAAATTAATTGATTTCAAATTATATATGCAACCTTATAATAATTAAATTTTCATTAATTAATTAATTATGTAGCCTTATAAACTTAATTGAAAATGATAATTAATAAAAAGATACACTAAATCCCTTATTTATATATATATATATATATTTAATTAAAAAATACCAAAATTAAAGAAGTTAATATGCAAAATCTTTATGAAGTGGTTGGTATAAATAAAATATATTTGCTCCTTTTTATTAACTGTCGTTTACTATTTGGGCACCCATAATAAGGAGATCGGATTATTCACTATTTGAGACAATTTTTGTCTCTTATTTTTTCTCGGACGTACGTTAAAGATTAACGTATGTCGTTTACTATTTGGGCATCCATAATAAGGAGATCGGATGACTCACTATTTGAGACAATTTTTGTCCCTTACTTTTTCTCGGACGTACGTTAAAAATTAACGTACGCTAAAAGTAAAGAATTTTTTTGAGTCAAAATGTAAGTTATCCGATTTCTTTAATATACGTACCCAAATAATAAACGACAGTTATTTCTATTAGGAAAGAGTATAAACTGGTTAGGAAAAAAAAGAGTCTATCTATGATTGCCTAGAACATAAAGATAGACAAGATCGGTGGAAGACAAAAAGAAGAGGTAGGTAAATTAATTAAAAGGGGCATATTTCATAGTATATTATACTATAGGCGACCACGTACACAGTTTCAAATTTCAATATTCTCTAAATTCTAACTATATATATATATATATATATATATATATATATATATATATATTTATTTATTAATTTTAGATCGAAGTATAAGTTAATGATTCGAATTTGTGTAAATAAATGTAGAGTCTGAATTGACACTTTACGAATAATATTAAATAATTTCTCGATTAAACGACGAAGGATGATTGATTATTTCCATATTAAGACCTTGTAACTGTAAAATAGTAAGGATTCAAATATATATAACATTTCACCTTCCTCTTTCCCATTAAACACAATCTCTCACCCCTTCACAAAGTGGAAAAAAAATTAATTCTTCTCTCTTCAATTCCATCTCCTCATGCGGACTAGTTTATGTCCCTCTGGACAATCTTCAAGCATCATCTCAGTTTCAAATGTTCCTCCAACTCCTGAAGAACCACAAGATCATGAAGATGATCATCAGCAAGAAAAGATGATCAAGAACCACCACCACCACCAAGATCAAGATCTTGCGTTGGATCTTGCCCTTAATTCAAAGCAAGAACTCAACCTCATCCACTCTATTGACATGGTTAGCAACAATTCATCTAGTACCAGTACTGATCCAGCTCAAGAAAACAACAGCAACAACAACATCAAGAAGATGAATGATCAATCCGCGGAGCCTCGAGTGTTTTCTTGCAACTACTGCCAGAGGAAATTCTACAGCTCACAAGCACTAGGGGGTCACCAAAATGCGCACAAGAGAGAAAGAACACTAGCGAAACGCGGACAAGCTACTAGCTCTAGTCTTAATGGTAGTCTTGTTCATCATCATCATCCAATGAGCATGTCTTCCCTCCCGAATTTGCATGGCTTCAGTACTTCAAGATCGCTTGGAATTCAGGTTCACTCTATGATCCAAAAACCATCTTCAAATAATTATAATTTGTACAACAACAAGCACATGAATGGATATAATTGGTCTAGTACTAGTAGTCGTTTTCCGATTGATCAGCAACCCGGAATCGGAAGGCTAATTGCATCCAAGAATGTTAATCATGTTAATGGAGGAGGATCTTCTTGCTCTAGTAACAGTAATAATGGTAATAATAGTGGGGAAATTGCAAGATTTGATCAAAGTGGTCAGAAGTTTTCTCCAGCTGCAAGTTCTACTACTCAAGGGATTATTAATAAAGGATTCTGGCGGGAAGCCAGAACTGGTGTCAGTACTGATCATCATCATCATCATAACTTGAAGATCAGTACTAATAAACATGATCAAGATCATTTGCAATTGCAAAAGCTTGACTTGTCACTCAAACTTTGATGACCATTATTATTATTATTCTTTCTTTCTTTTTCTTAAATCTCAATTTGTAGTTTATAATATCTTGGTCTATTGCCCTCTTCTTCTTTTGTTCTTTAATTTTTGGGATTATATTTTCTTTTGTTATTTTTTCCACTCATTTTGTAAATTAATAGTTCTTTCTTTTCTGGGTTATAGAAACATGAGAGATTATGCTTAATTTGACAGTTCTTGATATGGAAGCTTGGTTTAATTCTCTAATTAATTAACCTTGATGGATGTTGGAAATGAAACTTGCACTTCAATTGGAAGATTCTTGGAGATGCATCCAATTAATTCTAGCCGTTTGATGAGTTGTTTAACATGCTAATTAATTAATTAATTATTTTAATTCAAAATTCAAATTCGAATGTTCTCTTAATTAATAGAAGAATTAATGTGGACAATATTTGTTTAGAAGAACTTACAAATGTGACTGGTGGGTCTTCTTGATTATGGTTTTGATCATAGAAAGGAAAATTGATTGGTGGAATTTCAATCTTAAAACCCTTGTGAAGATGCTAGCTAGGTAGATTAAGATAGCTCAATCTTTGGATGCTAGTGACTTGTCACTCTCTTCATTTGTTTCATCACTTGGATTATTGTCATTTGTTGACAACACGGGTCCCACTCACAACCTGGATAGCCAAGTAAATTACAAACAACCATGGCCCACAAAATATACACATATTGGATGGTTGTGTTTTGTGTTGTAATTGTCCAAAATGACTCCAATTGTTCTTTCCTCTTTTCACCCACTAGCAGTTGATTGAACAAATTGGCAATCAAGGACTTGGTTGAATCAAAAGAGGAAGACCAAAGATGTTCTGATCTAGTATAAAAATATTACTAGTATTTAAAAATTATAATTTTTTTTTAAATAGTTTAAATTAAATGGTAAAAAAATTAATACGGTATCGTATATACCCCATAAGATATAAGATTCATTGTTTTTACTGATACTTTGTAAGATAAAAAAAGGGTGTACAATGTCTCGGATGTACTGAAGATTTTCTGGGTGTACATCGCACGTCACTTCCCAATTCCCAATATTTTATTGTGGTTAAATCTTTGATTACCTTGATTTCTTACCATATAAGTAGATCTCACAAATGGGCCAACTAGTGTAGTGTGTCTAAATCAATTTGATGTGATCAAAATTATGATCACGTTAATCGTATTACAAACTTAATTTTCTCACAAATTACAATCAAGATGTGGAGTAACGGAAAACTTTCTCACTATTATGACAAGTGATTACCATAATCTCTCTCGTTAACAAATAGGAGCATGAGTTAGTGTAACAGGAGTTTCACCAAAGTCTCTTGACCATGAGATGAGACAGTTGTGGGGTTTTGCCACGTGTTGTGGTTCAGTTGGAATGTCCTTTTTTTGTGTGTTGGACTGCCATTATCGACCTTCCTAGTTCCTACTACTATTATTTTGCCATCAACAATTGGAAGACAATGATTTTGCCTCCAATTTAAGAAACACTCCCTTATTAATTAAAGTTATTTGCAAGGTTTGATCAATGGAACACTAAAAACAACTTTCTTTTTTATTAATATACTTTAAAAACATGTTCATAAAGGACATGAACAATGTGTTGCTATAAATGAATCTTAATTCAATTTAATTAGGTGAAAAAATGAAGCATAGTCGATGTTTCTTAATATAGATAGAAATATAAATAACGAGACTTGAATTAGAGAATATATCGTCTATATTTTATAAAATGTACCACTAAGATTGGGCTACACAAATATGTTTATCTAATTAGTTCACAATCGTAAATTCTTATAATTATTTAAGTTGGGATGTCTTTTTTCTCAATATCTTAAATTAAAGTTGAATCTTTTTGGTAAATTACACTTTGGTCCTTCTTTTTTTTAGTCGCCATCTCTCATCCCAAGCATTGATGTATCACACCTGACAGCAAATGCTCCGCTTCTAACAGCTAATTGGGATACTCAAGTGAGCATCAGGAATCCTACACCAATGTGACACTTTCCTTCAATTACATGCACAGTTACGTTAGTTATCATCGAAGATAGTCCTCGCTCAACACGGGCATCGACTGACAGTTTCCCAATGAAGCAAATGCAACCAGTTTGTTGAGGTTAAGTCATGCAATTGACAACAGGAATGACAGTTGTTGGACGCACGAATTTGGTTCAGAAAATCGAGAACGAAATGAAAACTGGGAACATTCAATTCGATTTCAAAATGAGTTTTTTCTCTGATTAATGTTAAGCTGGTGGATGCAACATCAGGGAATGCTACAGGGGCTCCTATTAAATGTTCACATACTTCGAGGGACTATTATTAGATGTCCACACCATCTTACTAATCAATTAATTAATGTTATGTACTGATCGATGTTGAAAAATCAATCTAATGTATAACTCAGACCTATAAAATGACCTAATTTCTATTTAATTTGTTTTACTACTTTTATCAATGAATGTAATTGATGAATATGGAAAGAAACAAGACCTTATACATACTTTAACGGTTCGTCTTATCTGCACTTGGAAACTACATAATACATATCACAAGTTCTTTGCACTGCGAAAAACGGGCAGTTAATTGATGATTGTAGCATTACCTTCGGCCACTCTATGGCAATTCTTCCCAAGTGTTGTGTACAAGGCCAAAAGCATATTCTCAATTGAAGTTCCATGAATAATGCAGATGATAACAAACTACTTATAAGGAATTGATCATTATGGAGAAAAGAAAATTACCTACTTTTTCTCAACGTAAGATTTGACGGTGCCCAACCACTTAATTAACTCAATCTTATCTTTGTTCATCATGTATTTGTGCAAGAAAACAGCCATTTGATCATCTATTCCCCTTGCCTCCAGAAATTCGTAAAGTGAATCTTGTAGCTCATCGTCCAAATCCCTGTAAAAATCAACAGCAATAACCAATTAGAGGAGCCAAAACTAACTTTACTGGAGAGAAGAAATGTTTCAAGGTTACAATGATCCATCATACTTGAATTCAGGGCCAACGTAGGGTTTAGCTGGGCTCTTTCCACTGCTGCGTATGAAAAGCTTTGAAATTTCCAAGCTATCTGGCCATACCGAGCACAAGACCTCCAAGACATCACCACCACCCTTGGAGACATTAACAATCAAAGTGAGATGAAGCTGCACATCATCATCAGAACCAGGTTTCGGAATAGGGGTGGCTCCATCAAACATTGTTGCTTCAACCTTAATTTCTTCATTCCCATTGAACTTTCTTGTCAATCTTATCCATGGTTCTCCTGGCCGATCATCAATTGCGAATGAATTGAAATTGGTAGGCTGCAGATGCAGGTTACATCAGAATAATGAACCCAAACTTTCACACTTAAGTAATAAGTTTACAGATTCAAACTCAAAAGTCAAGCAGCGCTATTCATGTTACTTCAACGAAGCTAAGCTAAATAGTGGGTAGCGGCACGTCTAACTAATGGCCTAGATCAAAATCGAAGTTCCAGGAAGAAGCAGTCCTTTACATTTTACTTTCATTTTGATCTATCATCAATTAAAACATTAGCCCAATAACAAGACAGAAGATAAGCTAACACTTTGAATTCACTTCTAGTTTAGTAGTTGTATTCTACTTCCACTTGATCCACATTGTTTGACACTAGGCGGAAGTAAAGCTATCAGTTTGAATTCACTTCTAATTTAGTAATTTCTACATAAATCTGCCAAAAGAAATTCTAAAAAACACTGGAAGAGGAAAAAAGA
Source organism: Viola odorata (assembly GCA_963691705.1). NCBI lineage: Eukaryota > Viridiplantae > Streptophyta > Magnoliopsida > Malpighiales > Violaceae > Viola > Viola odorata. The sequence continues at coordinate 7,442,254 of OY829544.1, forward strand.
ACAGCTGACACTACACATCATGTTCTAGAAATTAGAAACTATAAATTTAAACACTAAATAACAGTAACGCTAGTTCAACCAAGCTAGCTCAATTGGAAGTATGTCCTGCTTAGACCCGACAGTGCGAAACCAAAAACATCAAGAGCAAGTACATAATTTTACACAACCTGAAGCTGCAAAACAGACAAAAACTGTCCACCTTGAATTAATTTCCAATTTCTTTCATTAGGGAATCTCTTCACCTGAGCCAATTATTCCCGCTATCCTACCACTACTACACAATTCCCCCAACAAACCAAACACACAAATGAAAATCAAACCTTCAAATGACTCGCATGTAATAGAAACTAATCCGTCACTAAAAGAAACAAACATAAGATAGAAAGGAAAGGAATGTACTTGAGCCGGAGGGGGTCTTTCAAGCTCATATTGGATCTCATAGCGAAGGAGCCTGAGGATGTTCTCTTGTAAAGCCGACTTGCGCATTTCTGAGATGTAACCTCTAGCAAATGTTATCTGGGTTGGAGAGAGGACAAAAGGGTTTGATTCTACTTTGTTATGGAGGACAAGGGAAGGAATTAGGGTTTTATGGGGAGAAATAAGGGTTCTTCGTAGAGGGCGGATTAGGCGTGCCATTTTTGTGCTTCTTCTCCAGTCAGAGGAACAAAGGAGAAGGAAAACGGGTTTTCGGAGATGGTGTGAGGGTTTAAGGGATTTCCAGTTTGGGCTGGGTTTCTTCTAAACTGGATTTGAGTTTGTACTATAAACTCCTAGACCTCAATGTTGGGTCCTAATTTGTGCTTGCCTTTTTTTTTTTCTCTTTTTGTGGGAAAGAATTTATATTAGAGTAGAAGAAATTATATAAACTAAGTTTGAAATGCGGGAAGAAACAATTTACAATTTTTTTATAAAAATAATATATTAAAATTTTATTTATATTATAATATAATTTACTTTTTCAAAATGGTTATATATCTTTTTAACATTTCAAATGACCTTTCAACATTATGAGCTCGAAAATTTAAGAGTTTAAGCTCTTACAATTCTGCACACAACTTATCTCTTACAATCTTAGTACATCGAATCGAACCAAGAACATTACTTATAAGTTTAATTTTCATCACACGATTTTGCATAAAAATTTATCCCTTGTCTTATGAACATTTCTTTTGCTAGTTCCGCGGATATAACTTAGTATTTATTTTAGTACATCAAATTTAAATTTTTTTAAAAGCTTTTAAAAAATGAAGAAAAAAAAACAAAAAAATTAATTTATAGCCACTATTTTTTACTTAGGAAAAGTGGTGAGAGTTTTCTAAAATATATGTATTTTTGCAACTTTAATAATATCCATGTGGCAAATCTTTCTTAATCAGCATGTCCATGTGTCAGCAATTTCTATATAACACATTTCTTTTCATATTGTAATATACTAGATTATATGTCAAGTTAAAACAAGACGAACTTGATTGGTATCATCCTTGATTATCATCGTAGAACTGACTAATTTTAGTGTAAAGGTAGATTAGTAAATTAATTAAAACAATTTTCTTTTGAAAGCATAACAAATTTTATCAACGATTTCAGTTCTTTTATTATCATCGTTATACCAATCTATCGTTGAGTTCATGCATAATTTCTATTTTGAACACTTCAAAACTCCTTTCGTGCTTAAAGAGACTCGAAACTGTTAGCTAATGCATCTACCATAGCAAAGGATCAAAACACATGATAGATTTCTACACAAAATATTGCAGCAGGTGCATGTCATATCAAAAAAAATGACCAACTATATTGATGTGGGGTTTTCTCATCGCTTAGCGTCTTGAGAACTTGCTCCATTTTGGGTGTTCCCGTTTAGACTCTGCTGCGATGATGCATCGAGAATTGGTGCTGAAACAGTAACCTTTGGGACCTCTGAGACCTTTCCTGGGACGGATTGCGGGGCTAGTTTCACAAACTCCTGTTCATTAAGATGGTGTTTCTCTGCTATTTGCTTGATGCAGGTCTACCTTGTGCCGCGTCAGCCTCAGTAGGGGCCAGGGGTTTCTTCCCAACATTGCTTTCCTGGTTTCTTGATCCACTGCTAGCAGATTGTTTCTTTGATTCTGTTGCAATTTCCTTAACAGCCTTCTCTAGTTTTCCTAGTCTATCCTTCATTTCCAAGAGCTCCGGATTGGACTTGGCCTTTTCTTCTTCAGTTTTACGTTCCAACTCCATAGCTTTCTCTGCTTCTTTCTTCTTTTTTTGCTCCAGTTCCTGAAATAATCAACATGGGTAGGAAGATATATTAGGAAACCTACACGAAAAGGTAGAGAAACTGCTAAAGCTCAGACTATCATATAATTAATCAACTTAAAAAACCATTGTTAAATACAACAGCTTATGAGAATTCATGTGCATTCAACAACACTGCTGAAAAGGGAAAGTTTGTGAAAACAAATCATCAGAGTTTCAAGCTTAGTGGGTGATTATATAATCCAGAAGATTTAATAACACAATCATTCTAAAGAGCATCTGGAGTCTATTTACATTGACACACAGCAGCACATCGTTGTAACTTAGAAACAGCAGATTGCCTTTATATCAGAGTAACCATTGTCAAATATCCATAAATGTAAAATGAAATCATCACTTTTCAGCAGGAAAAAAAGTAACAGCAAGAAAAAAGCGCATATACTTGAAGTCTAAAACGTATCCCTGGGTGAAAACCTTGCAGCTGGTGCATAAAAGCACTGTCTTGAAATGAAAAATAAGCACTTTAACTTGGAAGTCAGACTGAACACATGTGCTGGTTTCTAGAACACTTTCAAACATAAGCTAAATGGCTCAATGAATTTCCTTTTTCGTTCTAGAAAGTTCCCTATTACCATTGCTATAGTATGACTGATATGCGAAGAGAAACCATGACAAAACTTGCAAAAGAAAAGGAAAGTACCCAGGAATAAAGACACTAAAATAACACAATCCAGAGAAGAAAATGTTTAAAACACAAACTTTCACCATCGAAACAACAAAAGGATTAGGTTACCGCATCCATTTTCTTCATATCATGACGCGCATATTGGGCCACCAAGTATACAGCTGCAACAGAGAGTTTACATTATCAAAGACCCAAGAAGTATCATTAGCAAATACGGAATACAAATTCATGGCATATGCTAAAAATTGAGAATCTGAGATACCCAATGAAGGCAAGCAGGCAAAGAAGAGCTGTACCAGGTGAAAATCAAGCCTGGTGCACAAAAATAAAAATCAAATTAAATCATGCTACACAAATGTTCGACAAAATGCGCCAATGAAACCCCAACATCCAACCAAACCGATCAAGACTGCCCGGTTGAAATAAAAGAAAACTGGGCAAGAAAGAGGGTTTTAAGGGGTGATACCCGAACTTCTTAGTCTTGGGTGGTTCAGTAAAGAGTATTTTGGCGGCAGTCATGAAGTCGAGCTTATCGAGTTGCTTATACGCCTCGCCGTATTTGCTGAGATTTGATTCAGTAATTTCATTGCTGTTGGTGTTGCTGTTCGTGGTGGTGGGTTTGGGTGCTTTGCTGCAAAATTGTCTGGTGTGAAGGAGCTTGAATCGGATCCAAGCGCCCCTGGCGCGAAACATGCTCTTCTTCAATTTTGGATCGTTACACGGAAGTGACGGACAAACATGTCACCGGTCTAGTGTCAAACAAAGCACCAGCGAGCAAAAAGGAAATAATTATTGCCATTTTCCATCCTCCTATTGTTTTAAATTGATTAGTCTGGTCCCTCTGTTAATATATGTCCATATTTTGTCCCCTGCTTTTTTATTAGTTTTCAGTTTATTATGCATTTTTCTGTTTTTTATTTATTTATATTTATTATGCTTTTCTTAGAAGGCAAACGCAGGAACCTTCTTCAAGCCCACACTGAAAAGGCTAAGCCCAAAAGATGAAGAGTCTCTTTCGGGCCCATCTAGCCAATGACTGGATCGGGAATGGAGATTAACTGATGAGATTATTATGAAGAAGAAAAAAGATCAACAAAGCACACGTGGCAGTTCCACTGATTAGTATGTATTGTATTTAGGGGTTATAGCATAAAAGCCCCCTGTACTATCGCGAAAAATAGAAACCTCCCCTGTACTAAAAAAAGTGATAAACGAGTCCCTGTACTATCGGTTAGTGGCATAAGGGTCAAAACTAACAGTCAAACTAATTGACTGTTAATTTTGACCCAGGCCAGTCGGTTCCCAAATTTTTCATTCCCGGTTACATCTGCAAATTAAAATAAAGTGGAAACTAATAAAATGAAAAAAATTAAAAAAAATTCAGAAAAAATATTGTAATTAATTTTAAAAATTCAGAAAAATAATTTAATTAATTTAAAAAATTCAAAAAATACTGTAATTAATTTTTAAAAATTTTAAAAATAATATAACTAATTTAATAAATCAGAAAAAAGTTAAAAAATTCAAAAAATTAAAAGATCAGTGCAAAAATTTAAAAGTAAAAAAAATATGAAAATGTAAAAATTAAAGAAACATTTCCAGCATTTTCATTTCTTATTTTGTTATTCCTTAATTTCTTTGTTTCTTTCTTTTTCTTTTACATTTTTGTCCATTTTATTTTCCATTTTCATTTCCACATCTCCACCATCTCTGCCAAACCCACCTTCATCATGGAGGGAAAGAAAGCGATTTATTCCTTCGCTTCGCTTCCCTACACTGCTCAATTCTAAATAGTTTTTTGGTCGAAAGGAACTGGATCCCAATCCAACCCCACACAAAGCCAATGCCACCGCCCGTCCGCCACAGCAACCCACACAATCACGACATGAACCTTAACCCCTTTCAAATTGGTGACCCTCTTAATGGTCGGATTCATCTCCTTTCGAGCATGGTTCCAATTAATCCACCACCATTCACAAATCAATTAATTCCAATTCCATCACAGCAAAATCAAACCATCCAGTAAACCAATTAATTAATCTCGCCCATCCTCCTCCAAATCCTCCAGCAGCCCAGCTGCTCTGCTAGCCTCTCCTTCACACCAGCAGCCCAGCTGCTCTGCTAGCCTCTCCGCCGCACCATCCACCACCACCACCCGACCGCTTTAGCCACCGCCGCGACCAATAATCCACACGGACCCAACCACCGAACCACCCCCAAATCAACATCAAACCATCATCACCAAATATCCCCGATCCAAACCAAATCAAAGGAGGAAGAAAAAAAAAGGAAAGGAAAAAGAAAGTAAAGGAAAAGAAAGGAGAGTTGTCGGGAGAGAGTGAAGTGTGGAAGAATGAAAGAAAAGAGAGGAGAGGAAAGAAAAAGAGAGTAAAGGAAAGAAAAGAGGGATGTTGCACAGACTCATCTCGTTGCTCAGATCTGAAATTGTTATAGATCTGGGTAGGTAGGCTTTCGAAAGTGAATTTTTGAGAGGATGAGAATTAATTGGGTAGTGCCAGATTGAATTTAATTTGATGCAGAGATGGGATTTAATTTGGTGCAGGGATTGAATTTTTGTGGTATTTTGACAGTGGTGTGGCTGATTGGATTTGAAGGGACGAAGAAATGAATTTAATTTATGGGTTTTTTGTCCCAGATCCAACTTGTAGCAAACTTAGGGTTTTTTTTGGATTTGAGGAAGATAATGAGTAGAGAGAGAGAGAGGAAGGAAGAAATGATTTTGAAAAAAGAAAAGAAAACCAATTCACAAAAAAGAAAAGAAAAATTTGTTACCTGGAAGAACAGTATTTTTTTTTGCAACCGGTTGTAGCAAGTAACATTTAACAGTCTGTTAGTCAAACTAACAGAAAAGGTCCTTTTGCTACTGACCGATAGTACAGGGACCCGTTCATCATTTTTTTTAGTACAAGGGAGGATTTTATTTTTCGCGATAGTACAGGGGACCTTTATGCTATTACCCCTTGTATTTATGATGTAAATTATTATTGATCTTTAATATTATAATAATAATTAATAATATAACTATTTTTTATAAAATAAAATAAAAACAACAAAGGACGTTAACAAACAATTACTATTTCTTTTATCAAAAAATAAATAATGATCTAGTGTTGATTTTTGATTTCCTTTCTTTACTCTCACTAAAATGAAAGGGAAAAAATAGAATCTCTCCATTTATCAACTTGCTTCCTATTAATAATGTTGTGCACGTTTTGGATATGATATACTCCCTCTGTCCTTCAATGTTTATCTTCCTCGCATCCCAATATTCAGTAGGAAACGCAAATCGAGGAGGCCGGATGAGGCACTATTTGACCCCAAAAAAATCCGATTTTTTTTGTGAACGTACGTTAATCCTTAACGTACTTCCCAGAAAAAATTAGGGGCAAAATTGTCTCAAATAGTAAGTCTACCGATCGTTTTAAAATACGTGTCGAAACAGTAAAAACAAAAGTTAAAACGACAAACATTGAAGGACGGAGGGAGTAATAAAGGGTAGCTATCAGAGACATTGTTAACGGGTATGTTTATTACCTACCTTCAAGGGAGTCTAAGCAATGTGCAATTATTGGGGTCCAAGTTAGGTTAGCACCCCATGATGACCTACCAACCCAAATTGGAAGCTATACAAACTAGCAAACTCAACTCGATTCATATGGGTCGCAGACTCGCATGCTCTCTCCTTTTCCTTCCTTTTAAATTTCCTAGGCATGAAAAAGAACATTTTCTGAAATTCACGTGCAACTTAAGACAAAAACATCATTGTAACGAATTGCCCCCCAATGTTAGAAAGTTCCCACACTTATCCAGAATCAAATGGCGTGACACAAAAATTACCTGTTTCAGAAATCAAGAACCACTCTTGTTGCTTTCTAAAGTATACTACTATCTCTCTACTATTACTCGTTTAATCGCTCCACAATTATTTTCTATCACTGTCTAGTTTTGAACGTTCTTTTGGTTTTTTAATTTGGTAATGCTGTCTATTTTTAGTGATTTTTTTTATTAATTAAGACAAAAACCCTGCGATATTCATTTTATAACCAAATAATAAGTTATAATTTAAAATAATTAAATAAATAAATAATTAATATTATTGTTAAACTAATTTTAGGGCAATTCTCACGAAATATAAAATAGAGATGATCATGTTTTTCATTTTTTTTTATTTAATGCACAGCCATTGCTAATTTTTTAACTTTTTTTTTTACGATTTTTGGTCTCATTAAGGAGAGGCAGGTGAGGGAAGCAATAAGGAAGCAAGGCATAAATAATGGCACAATTCACTGCCATCAACGCGCATGGCTTTGCGCCCTTCGAACTTCGAAGCGTTTGTAGTTATTATGAATTTAAAACAAAGGGGTTAATGGGTTCATCGGATCCACCAATTTCAATTTAATTACCAGCTGGTTAATCAATCCACACCCACTCCCTTTTAGTAATTGAATAAAATAAGTCACTGTATTTGTATCATATGTCAGGATACGTCACTATATTTGTAATTGAATCAAATAAGTCACTGCATTTATTCACTTGATCTATATTAACCACTCCTTCCTAAAAATAGTTATACCTTGTTTGGATACATCATAAGACTATGCTAACATAGTAATTTTTTTAAATGACGTGGCATAAAAACCATGCTCAACACTCATTTTTGCAATTGAAAAATAAAATGTTGGATCAAAATATTCAAAAATAAAAAAAACGAGCGAGATCAAAATAATATTCCTTTTTTCAGCGATAAAACATCGAGTAAGATCAAAATAATAAACCACTATTTTTGTGCACTCAATTTTATTTATTTATTTAGTTTTTCTCACATGTCGATTTTTTACATGTCAAATAAAGTATAACTATTTTTAGGAAAGAGTGGCTAACGTAGATCAAGTGGATAAATGCAGTAACTTATTTGACTCAATTACAAATGCAGTGGCTTATCCTGACATATGATACAAATGCAGTGGTTTATTTGGCTCAATTACAAATGTAGTGGTTTATTCTGACATATGATACAAATGCAGGGGTGAATTTTACCCTTTTTAAATATTTTTTTTGTTTTTCTCAAAAAGAAAAAAGTTTTATTGTATTGACTAGAATGGTTTCATCTTTTCATGTGAAATTATCTACGGAGAATAACTTTATTTCTTGAATTATAATGACTTTACATCAAAATAGAGAGGAATGAAAATAGCATTATATATGCGTGAGTGAAAAATAGAAAGACCAAAATGGATGTTCTTAAGAAAATAAATCCAATCATCTTATAAGGTAACTTTGTCATATGGAGTATGTGGATATGATTAGTTGTAACACTGTAAACTCATAGATATAAGTGTTCATAGGTCAGGTCAATTTAGTTTTTGAATAAATTCATGGCCTATATGGTTATTTCAGTTTTATAAAATATGGAACCGAATTTGAACCGAAACAAATAGTTTAGTGCAGTTAGGTTCCATTTGTTCGGTATTTGGTTCTCGTTTTAACTCAAATTTGAGCTAAACTTTCCAGCCACCAAACCAGAAAGAGGTGGCGGCTACTAGGGAAGGGTTGAAATGAAAGTGAGGTGAGAAACGAATTAAACGACGATGTTTGTGCTTGTGTTGTGGTAAAACGGTGTGTTTAGTAACTATTTTCCTAAGTTACATATTATTATAAATATTATTTTCTATATAAAAAATATATAAAATAAAATAGAGATATGGTTCGGTTCCCGGTTTTGGGTTTCAACTTTTCAGAATTGGTTTAGACCGAAATATTTTTAGAACTAGAATTGAATTGGTTTTGCACTCCGAATTGGTTCAGTTTAAAAATGATCAGTTCCGATTCAATTTTTGGTCCAAACCGATTCTTGGACATCCTTACTCACAGATACATAACAAGAGAATTTGGTGAATCATACACGAACATTTATATTTTTTTTTCTTTTTTTTAATAAATTGAAAAAATATATTAAGTCATCTACACAGGATAAGTCTTAAGAAACCAAAGTCACTCGTGACCACAAGCCTATCCCAATAACTCAATTAGTCTTAAGTAACAATAATGCAGGAAGGCGAGTTGATCTAGTTTTTCTTTCCGTTTCCATGTTTCAATTTTTCGCTAAACCATACACTATGCGGATTGCGGATCAAAGATAGTAGGTAGGTAGGGACCGTAGGGTAATTAATATAGATTAGCATAGCCTATGCGTTAGAATAGTTCCGTTAATAACGATTTAGACGAAGATAATCTGCCATCTGATTATTCTGTACTGTTCACCTAATAATAGCAACGATATTCCTTCTCCTTTTTTAGAAAAAAGAAAATTCTTAATTAATTCATGACACTAATCCCACCAGATTAGTGTAATATTACAGTATCATACCCCTCCACTACCCACAATAATTAGCAGACGTTACTTTCTCCCAAAAAAATTTCTAACAATTCTTAAAAACGACTACCATCCTATATCCTACCCAACTCCACTCGATATATTTCATATTTTCTTGAATATAATTCATTTTTAAAATAGTAATATGTAACAATTGGGAAAATAAGAGATTTTTTTTAATATGTCGAGAAATATGAGTATAAAACACATTTATTTCATGAAATAAATATAATTTTCTTTTTTGAAATGTCAATTTAAAACCATTTCACTAAATAGCAATTAACAACTCTTAATCATTTTTAAAAATTAAACCAAACACAGTGCGGCACTAGCTGCCGCCGGTGGTGCCCATAAAAATGATAAAATAGAAGATTCTCATTCTCTTCCACCAGCTTTCAAGTTTCAACACTTTTAAAATACCCCAAAACCGAAAAGACCCCTCTCATCATTTTTATTTTCTCCCCAATCTCTTGCGCATTTCTTTAAGATTATGAGAGAGCGAGTGAGTGAGGGACTTGAATCCCATTGATATGGATACCCTTTTGAAAATGACTTGACTATCATTTCCTAACTTCCCCTGTCATGTCTTCTTTTCTTCTGGGTGTCCAAAACAATTGTTGAAGTGAAAACCTTTAATTAGAAGAACAACAAAAAACCATGTTGTGTAGGAAAAATTTGGGTTCTGATGATGATGCAGCAGGGTCAGTTCCAGTTTACCTTAATGTTTATGATCTGACACCAATTAATGGTTATGCTTATTGGCTTGGTCTTGGAGTTTATCATTCTGGGATTCAAGGTTAGTGCCCTGTATATTTCTGCTATTGGTTGCAGTTTGTTGGGTGCTTTTTTTTCTGGATTGGTTTGCTTTTATGTTATTAGGATTCGTATTTTGAATTGTGGATATGATGCGTTGTTCGTTAGATCTGTTGCTATGGTAAATTTTATTGGCAAGATCTGTTTTTTGAATCTTTGAAGGCAGGCAGTGCTACTTTTTTGAAATATGAATCAAGGTTTTAGGTGCTTGTTCTTTGGCTTGAAGGAAGTTTTGTCTTTGTGTTTCTTTTGTTGGGATCCATGATAAAGCAAGAAACTTTATTGTAATTTTGTTGATACAGTGAGGTCCTTCACTGCAGGAATTGGAAATCCCAAGTACCCTTTCAGTGGATGCTGGGCTCATTCCTCTTCAAACTTCTTTGCTTTAAATGTATTGAGCTGTAATTTTTCACATTGTTCTTGTCTTTTTCTTTTTCTGGGTTTTTAAATTTCTGTGTTTCTGGGTGGAATAACATAACGTTCGTGTCAGTTTTGTTCCTGAAGAGACTTGTTTTCATACGATAATTGGAGTTACTGTAATGCAGTTCATGGTGTTGAGTACGCTTTTGGGGCTCATGAGTATTCAACAACTGGGATTTTTGAAGGGGAGCCAAAACACTGTGAAGGTTTTACATTTAGAAAGACGATTTTGATGGGAAAAACAGACTTGGGTCCAACAGAGGTGAGAGGAGTAATGGAAGAGCTAGCAGAGCAATATAAGGGAAATGCGTATAATTTGATAACAAAGAACTGCAACCATTTCTGCAATGATGCTTGCATTAGACTCACTGGTAATCCCATCCCAAGCTGGGTTAATCGGCTGGCGAGAATAGGTAAGTAGTACTTGTTTCCTTTCTGTCTTTTAGTGTTGTGAATTGGTTTTCACTTAGTTGTTATTCGTTCTCGAATGAATGAAGTGCCAGAACACCAAACTCCATATCTTGGCGAGTTTTCTTGAAAATTTTGAAATGTTGCTCATGAATGCTTTGAACATTGTGTACCATATGGAGTTGGTGTGTTATTCTTTTCTTTCTTTACATCTAATAATTCTGGTTAATTTCCTTCCTTTGAAGCATGTTGAACTCTTTGTACTTGTCAATTAGTAACCAATCCAGAAAGAAATCTATATCAATCTATATCACAATCTGCAGAAAATGTTCACATATTTGTTGATTCCATCATATCTTCACCAATCCAGAAAGAAATCTATATCAATCTATATCATATTTTTTCTTATGCTTCATTTTTGCAGGCTTCCTATGCAATTGTGTTCTTCCTGCTAATTTAAATTCAACAAAAGTTCAGCATCATAAAATGGCAGATAAGCCTTATGAAGGAGAGAAGAAAAAATTGACCAGCGAATCAAACAGACTTACACCTTCTAATTCCTCCTCATCTTCGTCCTCGTCCCCTTCTGGCGTTCAAGTTCGTGGCAGAAGTAGAAGCAGACGAGCTCTTCCTCCATCTTCGCCCTTGATTCTTCGTTCTTCATCACCTTGATGGTCACTGTTTGAGGAACTGATTTTTGATTTCTCGAAATTGTTCAAAGAAACAAAGGGAAGCAAAACCCTCAATCATAATTTTAGTCTTCGATTATTTTCTTGGGGTTTATGGTGCTAACATTTTCTTGAGAGGTCATGCAGGCATCCAGCAAATACTTGTACATGTCTATGCTTTCATTTTTTTCGCCCCTGGCAAGTAATGTTGTTTCTCACATTTTGCTTGATTTTTCTTGTAGCGAGCAGAAAATATTGCTTCGGCAAATAGTGTAGTACCTGGAAATGTCAAATTCATCATGATTATTATGAAATGTTGTACATTTTCTTGCTGGCCATTCTTGTATTTTGAAGTCTTTGACTTGCAAGGTTCTGATGGCGACGGTGGTGCCCTTAAGGTGCTGCGTACTTGGTGCGCAGAGGCTCAATTCTGCCATCTGGTGTGTGTCCCAATCGTGCAGGTTTACCGGATACACGAGCAGGCCAACCGGGGTAGCCTGGTCCAAAGGTGCAGGTCCTAGAAAAGGTTTCTGCAGAAATAGTAGGACCATCTTGAAATTCATGTCCAAATTACATGGGGCAAAAAGAAAACATAGGATAAGAGTAGAACCATTTTTTAAATTCATCCAGGGGTCATATGGGTCAAAAAGAAACAGGATAAGTCATTTTCTTGAATTCCATGGAGAAGAATGGGACTTTGGACACAATCTGCCAAAGTATATGATACCATTCGATGAAAAGACTAAAAGATAACTAAAGTCATAAAGAAAAACTCACCTATCTTACCTAATGTTTACTTTTTGTACATGAATTTTTGCAGTCCTTAAAGACAATGGGATCCTTAAAAATAAAGGGCTATTAATACTATTGCAGTCTCAAAGTGAAAGCTCACTTTGCTGGAAAGATGGTAGAAGATAAGGAGTGCATCAACCTTCTGGTGCGGTGGTAAGAGTGCATCCAATTAAGTAGAAGAAACTTGAGTTCGAACCAAACAACGAGTGAAGATGAAATATGGTGATTAAAAAAAAGCAGACGATAGGATTGTACCAGTAAAACTAAAAAATAGGAGTTATTTTGAAGTTTAACCGAGATCGAATAATTTAAGCGAAAACGAATTAGGCGTTGGATCTATATATAAAACTTTTATACACTAACCATATAAGTTGTTACTTGGTAGTGGCTTGCAAAGAACAAAGGTGGGGGAGTGGTACTGTCGTTGTCTAAGTATAATTTTGGTGAAAATTCGTGACGGAACTTGTTGGGCTTGATTTCTCAAATTAGTAATAGTCCGTGGACATTATGGATTGGGTTCATCAAATAGGTTCTTCATTGTTTTTGGGTAGTAGCTGCCTCTGTTGTCTCCTTCCTCTTGCCAAATACTATGTCAAGGAATATGATATGATATCATTTTCTGATAAGTACCCTTTGCCAGTTGTAGATTAGAACCTGCAAAAAAATATTAAAAAATATTTTCAAAATCAAACAAGAATACATACATGACACCAAATTAACATGAAAATCATGATAAAAAGAAAATATTCTCGGGCTAAGTTTTAAATCAATTTTTATTTTTTTTCCCAGTAACTTATATTACAACAATAAATCCAATTATTATCTCGACATATCAGTTAATATAACTTTATTACTAAAATAGTTCTCCCTTATTTTATGGTTCTGAAAAAGTCTGTTCCATTCCATCAATGGCGAGAATTGAACATTTTCTTGTGCGGATGGTTTGAGCATTTCCACGATTTCTAGGATTTTTGACCACAAGATCTTGATCCAGTTGACCGCGCGAACAATCCAAGTAAAAGTACTTAACCACATTTTAGTAATCTTTATTATCCACTCTTCTTAGCTTAAGGATGAAAATGTTTTTATTATTTTCCATTGATCTAATTCTAATTAGGGATTCTTTACTTAACCACATTGATGTAAAAATCTGATTTAAATCTTGAATTAAATGTTTGAAGCAATCTATATCTTTTGCTAATTATTTTTAAAACTTGTTATGATTTATTTTAATTTCCGTCCATATATTAGTTAAGGGGAAAATATAAAAGGTACTATACTATTTTTTTATTAAAAAATAAAGTCGGGTTGGATGAACATTGTAAACAAAAGACAATCAAGAGGCTTGGACCGATGTTGGAAAAATATTATCTTACAAGTAGACATCAAAATGAAAATTTGGTGGTTTAACTGGGTTGAATTGGGTTCGACCGGATTGTAGTTGCTGGTCCGTCCGGATTCAACCGGATCAAAGTGTTGTTGGGATTCTTGTGTAAGGTTGCACCAACTCCTGCTTACAAAATGCTAGTTGATGCAATTCGTTTAGTGCTGTACGGAGAGAATGGAGTATTCATATTGTTTATGTTTACAGAGAAGTTAACTCGATGACGAATAACTTAATCAATTTAGCATTTGCCCTTTATTACTTTGAATCCACTGAGAGATATTACAAATTTGTTTTTAGGCAATAAGAATAAAAAAGGAAAAAGCCCCAACCGAACACCTTTAATTTATAATGTATATTTAAAAACTATAGGGACCGAAAAGAAAGATATCCTAAACCTTAGGATTTTTATTGGAGTTTAACCATATAGACACAAATCCTTTTGGCGGGAGTATTTGGAGAAAGTAAAAAAGAAAAGGACAAAAAACTAAGCGCACGCACACAAAGAGAAGAAAGTAGGGTTGAATTAGGGTTTTTAATTTGGTTGAAGACGATCGACCGACGGGCACCTCATGTCTTCTTCATAGGAGCCGGATCCGAAAAAGAGGTAGGATTGATTTTCCATACTTGGCGGTTCAAGATGTTCACAATTCTCCCCCAAATCGTTCGTTCTTCTTCAGATCCAAAAGTAGTGGGTAGAATTGATGATGAAGAATCCTGAGGATGATCAAGCTTGGGACCAGTTTGCTGATACTATGCCGACATATGGAATGATCAACGGGCGTATGGTTATTTTGGTGAAAACCCGGAAGGGGCTTTGGCAATCAACTTGACATCACTACGTTCTTAATTAAAGTGGACGAATAATTTTAAAGTAGAATAATTTAACATTAATTAAAATGGAGCCTATAAAAAAAGAAAATACAATAATTTTAATCACGAAAAATATGGTAAATTATCGGATAGAGGTAAAAGGTAGGTTAAGCCGATTTCAATTTTTAATTAGTAAATTGCAGTTACGAATTGTAGTTTTTTAATTAATTGATAATTAATGGACAAATTTCGATAAAAAAATTTGTAAATTATATTTATTAAAATTTAAGGGTGTAATAGACTTTTGAAAGAAAAATTAAAAGTATAATAGATTTTTAAAAAATAAAGACTTCGTGTTTTTTATATAGTATAGATTAAGGTTCTTGTGGGAGCAAGAACTCTGATCGTATTATCAACTCCGGTGGTAATCATGCTGTTCTAGCCCACAATCGTAAAAAGGTACCTTAACCTCTCTCATTCTGGATATGAAGGCCACATCCCACCTCAACTGGGAAATCTCACAAATTTGATCTATTTAAATCTCAATCTTCACTACAATTCCTTGACTTGAGTGGTGTGTACCTCAGCAAAGTCTTGAATCGGATGAATGTCATAAACACACTCCCTTCTCTACAAGCACTACACTGGTCATTAGGGTGACAAAAATCTACCCATACTCAATGGGTACCCATACCCAACTAATTTAAATGGGTATGTGTATTAAATGGGTTAGTGCAATTTTTAAATGGGTATAAATGGGTAATATACCCATTTAAATTAAAATAGGTGGGTTTTATTGGGTTGGGTAATGGGTACCAATTACACTCAAGTCAATCCTATATCTCTCTTTCTCCTCTCTCTCATCTTTTTTATTTTTTATTTTTAAACAAATTCAATTTTCTTAGTCTATATAATGAACAAAATAAATTAAAAATTACAACAACGTAATCTTTATCTCAAGATAAGTAATTCTATATCCACTTTTCTTATTTTATTTAATTTTTTAAAAATGGGTTTTTTATACTTTTCATGAGATAAAATTATGATCATAAATCATTCATATACATATATAAAATGCGTCCATGTTAGTTAATTTATCTTTTTAATTAATTAAACTTATTAGACTGAGCTTTGTTTTTAATTTGTAAAATCAATATAATATTTGTATTGATATATATTTTCTTTTTTTTAATAATATGATTTTTTGTTTGCTTATAATATATATAATTTTGTTTTGCCATGATATGGCCGCAGCAGACTTTTTTTATGTTTAGATTATTTTAGTTTTCTTGCCTACCAACTACCAAGAACCAACATTTTTTTCTCTATTGTGAGTGCTTCCATGTTTTTATTCTTTTTAAAAAAATCATTAGTTTGATTTCCGTATACGTAGAAATTATCTGTTATAAATATTTTTAATACGTGATTCTATGCGAATATAATTAGTTGTGATTCTACGGGTAAGAAATATTTATGTTTCAAACTAAATTAATTAATTTTTTCATTAATTTAGTTTTGTGTTTATCGAAACTACTCCCTCCGTTATAAAATACCTGTCGTTTTGGGGCATTTTTGAGTAGCTGATATTACTTGTCGCCTTAGATAAACGTGCCCACTAACTTTTTGGTTTTACAATTTTGCCCCCGAAACGACTCGTCAATCGACCAAAACTGACGTGTCACACATGGACTAAGAGGGAAACGAAAGTAAAAGAGGGGGTGATTCGCGCGGGAGCCAAAAACTCGAGTCTCGCATTGGAAAACACACAGTCAGAGCAACTGACACACGATAAACTCTCTCAATTCTCCTTCTCTCACCCAAAACATTTCTGGATCCATCTATTTCTCTCAACCTAATCGATTTTCCATCTTCGTCTCCTCTCATCGAATTTTTTTCTTCCAAATCCAATCTCGCCAAATTTTTTCTCACCCGAAATGGAGGGTTTCGATTTTTGGGACGATTCCCAGAGGTGTAGCATCGATTCCATGGAGGATGACGCAACTGTTGTGTTGGATGATGAAGTCGATTCCATTGAGGATGACGCAACTACTGTTGTGTTGGATGATGAAGTCGATTCCTTGGAGGATGACGCAACTGTTGTGTTGGATGATGAAGTCGTTTCCCCCAAATTGGTCATGCAATCGGCGGATGCTGAAGTTGTGAAGGATGATGAAGTTGTTTCACGCAATGTTGCGCCGGAATCGGACGCACAAGAGTTGGCCATCCAGACTGTTGATAACCGTTTGATTTTTGTCAATTGTCTGTTGTTGTTCTGCTTACTTTGGATGATTGACTTAGTTAGATGATTTCTTTTTTCTAGGTTGTGCTTCCGGATTTATGTTGTCGGAATTTTTTGCTTTTGATTTCGTGGGTTGTGATTCCGGATTTATGTTGCCGGAGGGAGTATTGGGTTTGGTTTCGTGGGTTGTGAATCCGGATTTATGTTGCCGGATTGTAGGCTTTTGTTAATATGTGTTCTCCTTTTGTTATGTTCAATTCCAGGTCCGATGGGTGTTGGCTGATTTTTGTGGCTATCTATGGGTTTGTTGGTTTCAATTCCTGGAATTTCTTTTGGCTTAGTGTTTCTGTATACACAGAACACTTTATGCTGCTGGATTCCTTGCCTACTTAATAGGCTGCGGCTTCCAATGCCTAATTAACTGGGATCCTATGCACAATCAACGGTTTGATTATTGTGCAAGTCCTTGGAGTTTCCATTTGCAACGGTTCAGAGTTGCAACGTTTATAGGAATACTTGCAGCCTTTGAATTCCATTCAAAGTTAAACTTCCAATGCACTGCTTCAGTCTACCAATGACACTTATACAGCCTTCCCTATTTAAGCAGCCTTGTTTCCTTTGTTTTTGCATCCATTCCATTCATTCTCTACGCCTCTGTTATCTCTCTTATTGCTTGCTCCATCTGTTTTCTTGCATTTCTTTAGCAATAACTTGTTTCATTCCATGGATGCTGCGGAAGCCCAATCTTTTCTTGCAGGTTCAGGGGTTGTTGGTGAACATCTGGATGAGGAGATAGACCATGGAGATTCGAAGGTTGAGCAGACAGTCCATGATATCAACAGGCTACAGTACCAGGCTGCAAGGCTTAGAACCATCAAACGGCAAGCACCCGAACGATACGCAGCACCAGATGCACTCATCCTTGTCCAGGCTGTGGGGGACTGCCTCGTTCATCTTGAGAGCTTAATTGCTCTCATGGAGGCTAAGAACGAACTCGAAGAGGCCAAAGTGGCCATTGCAAGACAGTGTCAGGCTGCTCTTGACAAATATGGAAACAACTTCCCATCCATCCCTAAGGATATGTAGCCTTTTCATCTTCTCTGTAATTCAGTGCTTTGCACTTTATTTGTAATGCATGCTTTCATATCAATAAATGGAGTTGCTCTTCTACTTTCATTATTGAGTGCATTCGAATTTCAATCAATTTTGCCTCTATTCATTTGATTTCCAAGGTTCAGTGGTTGTTGGATTGAGTGCATTGATATCAGTTGTGGTTATTTTCTAACCATACTTTGGATCATGGTTTGAGTGCACTGCTATCCAGGATTGAGTCCATTTTTTGGTTTCAGTTTCGGTAACAATTGGTAAACAGATTAAACTCTAATCCAGCCAAAAATAGAGGAAGGAGATTTCCCAAATAATTTCAATCAAGAAAAAGGGGATGTTATTTTCCCTAATTCAATTCATGTTGCCAAAAACTCAGGAAGGATATTCCCTAATTAATTTTAATCAAGAAAAAGGGGATGTTGTTTTCCCTAAATCAATTCATGTTGCCAAAAATTCAAACTTCAGGATATTTCCTAATTAATTTCAATCAATTTAAAGGGATGTTATTTTCCATAAATCAATGCATGCACACATTTGTCTAGACCACTGGCTTGTCCTAGGCACTTGTACCATCTGTTTTTCTACTTACTCAAATGTTGGAGTACGTTTTGGCATCATCTTGTCTAGGCCGAGCCTGTGGCCTAGCTCACTTTTAAGTGGACCAAACGACAGGTTTCAAATGTTGCTTACAATTCTCTTTTATTGATGAGTTAGGCCCATAGCGGAATTGCAACAGCCACTCTGCTTTATCTCCGACTACCCCTCCTTCTATTACCACAAACCTCCTTTCAAACAACCCACGCGGCGATCATGGTGAGAACAAAAATTCCAATGTTTGGTTATAATGATTCAAGAACAGGGCACATTTCGCATCGCCCTATAACAACCTCTCTTCCTCAATCAAACCTAGGTCACATAACCACCCACTCAAGACAGTCGCCGCCCACGCCTCCGACTGCCACCGCAGCAAATCGAGCGACATCCGATATCATTGGTGCAGTCATCAGAGAGATTGAGGAGGTTCCAGGTGATGCTGAGTCTGGGTTAGAGGAGAACGTAAAGGAGAAGGACGTTACAGCTTCATTGAGTGACACAGAGTTGGATGACATTCCGATTTCATTTTTGAAGAGACCATCACAAGTGGTAGATGAGAGAGTACAACTGAGGAGGAGCAAAAGAAGGGTCGAGGGGATTTTGCCGAGACCACCTCTAGTGAAGAAGTCATCTGGGGTGATTCACCTTGCTCAAAACAAACTCGTGAGGCCAAACCCTAGGACTCTTGAGTCGGAGGGAGAGTTTGAGGAGGATGTTGACATTGAAGATTTGTCAGAGGCAACAGAGGATTCAGTCATGGGCAAGCCAGCGGCCAAGCCTCGCAAGATACCCCCACTTGAATCTTTGAAAGGGTGGTTGAGGTTTGATACTTTAGACCTCAAATCCAGATTACTTACAAAGCATGGTTTAGATATCACTCCATATGCTAGCTTTGATTTTGCTTCTCTAGACCCAGTAGGAGTTGGTAATAGAATTAAGGAGTATATGCTTGCTATTGGTTGGGAATGCATGTTGTCGATTATGGATGCTGCTTATTCTGAGCTCTGTTTAGAATTCCATGCTAGTTTTTGGTTCGATCATAATACTCTGTCTATTAGGGGTAAAAATAGACTCAATTTGGATGCTCCTGAAATTGTTAACTTCAAGCTATGTGATGTTTGGGATCATCTATCAGTCAATGGGTTTAATTTGTTACTTGGATTTGTTACTGTCAATGGATTGGGAGCCCCTGAATATTTGAATGCGTTATGTGATTATCCTGATGATTGGGATAACACAGTCGCATATCAAGAGTTGACTGGAGACCCTGAAGCTGTCTTTGACAAACACTCCAAGGCACACCAAATTCTGGACCCAGCCCTTAGAATGATCCACAGATCACTGTCCTATAACCTTTCTGGAAAAACAACTGTGTCTGGGAATATGTCTAAAGTTGAGTTATTTTTGTTGTGGTGCATGGGGCATAAAAAGAGGGTCAACCTCGGATATTGGATAGCTAGGCAACTGCATGCTTGTGATGAGGGAGCGAAAATGATTTTGGGATCTTTCATAACCAAGTTAGCCGTCACCTCTCGGGGCTTAAATCTTGCATCTGTTGATCTCCATCGAAAATGTGATGTTAAAATACTTGATATGAGAGCCTTCGACCAAATGGGGTACTTCCATTTGGTAGATGGTTTTGTTTATTACAATAAAGGATTCACAAAAGTGGACGGGCACATTTGGGGCAAGAAGAATAATGGAAAATACAAGATTAGATCAATCGTGGATGATGAAATGGGCCACACTGCAAAAGAATCAGGAAGGCCTGAGGAGGCTGACAACGAGCAAAACCAGGCGGCCTCTTCATCAATTGAGCCACCGTCTTGGGCCTCAACAATTGCATTACAGCAACTCAACCTACAGCAAGGCCTCATCACTCTCCAGCAAGAACTCTTGCAACAACAACAGTCCCACCAGCAACAACTCTTACAACAACAGCTTTCTCATCAGCAGGAACTTTCAGAGATGCAACGAGCAACCCAAAAAGTAGTACAAGAGAATCACCAGCTGCACCTATCTCACCAGAAAGCACTACAGAAACAGAAGAAGATCCTTGCAGAGATGCAAAAAGGACTTGAGGGACAGATATTTCATTTGAACAGACGGGTCACCCACGTGGATAAAGCCATTGCTCTCCTCCAAGGGAAGGTTGGTATCAGCGAAGATTCACCTGATCCTCCTCCCTCCGCTTGATTAACCCCCAGGTTGTCTCATCGAAGCCTATCTAGGCCGCGGGCTTGGCCTAGACTACTTAGTTTGAAACAGACAATTTGTAATTAACTTTTATTCTGCATTTCGTATGGTGATTTATTTTCCGGATCATTTCCCATTGAATGCAATTTGATCGTTTTCAATTAATATTATGAGTATATGAAAGTTAGGCCTTGAGTTGCCCTTGCACACCAACAAAGTGCAAATCCATTATATTTTCTAGGTCGAGCTAGTGGCCTAGCTCATTCTCACACACTAACAAAGTGCAAATCCATCAATTTTTCTAGGCCGAGCTAGTGGGCTAGCTCATTCTCACACACCAACAAAGTGCAAATCCATCAATTCTTCTAGGCCGAGCTAGTGGGCTAGCTCATTCTCACACACCAACAAAGTGCAAATCAATCAATTTTTCTAGGCCGAGCTAGGGGGCTAGCTCATTCTCACACACCAACAAAGTGCAAATCCATCAATTCTTCTGGGCCGAGCTAGTGGCCGAGCTAGTGCCAATATTTCCTGGAAATTACACAATTATGTTCATCAACCAATTCTACCTACATCCATCTGAGCAAAAAAGGCAGTATCTTCCTACATTCATGACTAAATAGAGGAAGAATATCTTCCCTAATTCATTTCAATTAATATTCTCCCTAATTCATTTCAATTAATATTCTCCCTAATTCATTTCAAATAATTTGTTCCCTAATTCAGTTCATTCCAAAACAGGGAACAATATTTTCCCTAATTAATTTCAATAAAAACCGGAGGAACCTATATGTTCCCTAATTCAATTCCATCAAAAACAGCGAAGTTCATATTTACCCCAATTCACTTCAAACTCAAACAGGGAAGAATATCTTCCCCCATTAATTTCAATCAAAAACAGGGATGTTGATATTTTCCCTAATTCAGTTCATTCCAAAACAATAAAAAACCTGTCCAGATCATTTCATTCACTGTCAGAATTAGCCTAATTGGACAAACGTTAGCACGAAATATGTAAGAACAGAGGAACCATTTCATTCACAATAAGTTGAATACATATCATTCACAATTAGGTGAATACATTTTGTTCTACAACTCCATTTACCATATCCTATCTCCACAAAAGGGTTGCACTACTATATGCAAATATCCACACAAAAAAGGGGTACAAACACATTCCAGCAATGCAAAATCCATCCAAAAATTGGCAATATCTTCCTACATTCAGCCTGAGCAAAAGGTCATGGAATATCATCTAACCATACTTACACATTCCATCCCTGCAACATCCATCCAAAACAAAGTGTCTATATTCACACATCTACAGACCAAAAGAAATCCACGAGTACTTGACATTCATCACTTCTCTTTCCCTACCCCTGCCATAGAATAAACGAGGAGCAAAAATTCCAGTCAGCCATTACTTTCTACATTAAATGGAGAATACAAAACTAGAGTAGTGAGAATCACCTAATCGACATCATGGGGACACCTCAGCAAGTGCAGTAGCATAAATTTCAGGAGAGCACTGCAATGTGGATGGTAAACAATCTGCTCTTGCAAGTGCCTCCTTCCTCATATGAGGAATTTTATAGCGGTTTGAACCAAGGCACTTTAAGACTTCAATCATGCATGACTGCAATGTCAAGAAGATTCGATTGCTACTCTCTGCTTCAAAGTTCAGGAATGCATCCTCAACATGGGCAATCAAATCAACAACTGATTTTGCACACTCCTTGCTCTGCAGGGACTGGATTGCTCTGAAAAATCCAAGGTCCAAGACGTTCAAGTCAAGTGAGTTAGGTGGTTGACTGAACAAATTGACCTTCAAACCACTTGATTCAACTGCACAGAAGAATTCAACATCATCAAGAAGGATATGTGATGGCGCATTGTCTTGTTGAATGTAAATTTCATCCATGAGACTCTCTCTAGGCCACTTATTGGCTATAGCTGGTAGAACTTTCGTAATGAAGAATTCCCTAATTACATTTCGTGTGATGGTTGCAATGGGTTTAACCTCGATTGTGCCGCGAGGCCTGTTTTGGCTCGATCTCACAGCTGCAACATGTTCAACTAGTGGGAAAACCCCAATTTTCCCATCAAACGTACATATCCGGTTGGAGTCATACCTTGGCCTCGCCACAGCAGCTAAAAACATGACCTTAGGAATGAAATTAGAGTTTTTGGAGGTTCTTACTGGATCGGCTTCACCTGCGAGAAGGTAGTAAGTCTGTGATTTCTTGCTCAAATGGAACCACTTCTCGTCGATATGTACAATGTTCTCCATCTGCTTGAATGTTGGCTGGTTTGGTATTGTCGTTGGTTCGAAATGAGAAAGGCAATGGTTCAATCGGCTCTGCAGGTTGGCTGGGGTCAATATGGGTTTGATAGCATTCGAGTGACGCCTAATGGCTCCCTCCTTCAATTTACATGCCACAAAGTACACACTGACACCGAGGTGGTAAGCCAGAGACCTTATGGTTGTCCTCTTACTCAGAGGAATGTCTCGTATCCTTTCCAAATCGAACTCAATCCTCTTCCTTCCACAGTTTTTCGGTCTGTTGCTGCTATGATTGTGGTTACCCGACTGCTGTCCGCGTTTCCACAGCCTCTGCAACGATCTCATGGAAACTCCGAACTGTTCAGCTACCTCCCTGGTTGCTGATCTCTTTAATTTCCCATCTTTTTGTTTGCCCAACAGACAAGAGTATGCATCGCGTCGTGTACAACTATCAAGTTCATTATATCCACCTAAACCAGGAAACCAT
Organism: Viola odorata; assembly: GCA_963691705.1. Taxonomy (NCBI): domain Eukaryota; kingdom Viridiplantae; phylum Streptophyta; class Magnoliopsida; order Malpighiales; family Violaceae; genus Viola; species Viola odorata. The sequence continues at coordinate 7,465,776 of OY829544.1, forward strand.
GGAGTACGTAAACAGAAGTGCCAAAACATTAGGAAATTATGAACTTCAGATGGAAGGATGAACCTTGTAAACCCAATCGCGACTCTGGTGCTGGCAAATTCAGGTCTGGAATGTTGATGGGTTGCTCCACCTCTTCTTCGCTGTCAACTGTGGCGTTTTGGGATAATAAGATACCAGAACAATCCGAGGACAATTCATCGAGGCCGGGCCAATTGCACGTAGGAGACTCAGGACTTTCATGCAATTCAACAGGGACCTGGGATGAAGAACCCATCTTTTAGGGCAAATAGATTGAAGAGAAGAAGGGTTTCGGTGGCAAACGAGGAGGGAGACAGACATCTCATTCAAACCCATACCCATTTAATTCAATTTTAAACTGAAATTATTGGGTAAGGAGGGAAACGAAATCAATTTGAGTTTCCATTGGAAATTTTGGGGAAAATTTGAGCGGGCTAGGTTTAGATTTGGGAAATTAAAGCTTGAGATTTGTTTGAAAGTTGAATGATTTTTCGGAGAGAATGCGTGTGCGAACGAGGAGAGAATGAGTGAAGGAGAATGCGATTTGAAATTTTCATGCCCGTTTGCTTGCACGGCCCACAACGGACGCGACAGAAAGCCTGGCCTGTCAGCCGGTACTGTAGCGGCCTTAAACCGCGTGACCCAGCCCAAAACGACAGGTATTTTATAACGGAGGGAGTATGTTAATAATATCTTGTGTTTGTTTATGATTATTTTTTATTTTTTTCAGCTACATAATTAATGAACTACTAATAATATAAAATAAATGCATTTTCAAATGTTTTATTTCTAGAGAATTATTAAAATATTTTAATTGTTCTCATTAGATAAAATTAATTATATATTTCAAATTTTAATTATCATTATAATCGTCGAGTCTGAAAAAAGATTATAATGGTTAAACCCGAATCTAAATTGTCAAACCCGAACCTAAACGATAAAATCATCATACATAGTCAAAATCGAGTCACATAGTCAAACTTTGTCAAAATCTACATTTTTTTGGTCAAATATAATATTTTTAATCTTACTTAATAAAAAAAAAATATTTATAGAGTGAGAATGATTTAAATGGGTGTAAATGGGTATAAATGGGTGGGTATGATTAAATGGGTATGGGTACCCATTTAAAAAATTATATGGGTAATAAATGGGTATGATACCCATACCCACCCATACTCATTTAGTCATTACCTATACCCACCCATTTGCCACCCCTAGCTGCAATGCAGCCATACACAATCCATCCATCTATTCTGCTGCGCTCCATCCATCACCCCTGATCTTCCATTGATACTCAGCAAGCTTCCTTGCAAACACCCTTCATTCCTTCCTACACATCAGCAACTCCCTTGCAATAACCTTCATCCATTCTCACAAGTTCAGCCCCTTTGATCTGTTTTTCTCTTTTTCTTCTTAGTTTTGGTGTTACAAGGTCTGGAATCCTTCTAGGCCCGTGACACAGAGTCCTTTGTTACCGTCGAAGCTTGATGGTGGAAATGTCATGAACTACCCACCTCTGAGTATGTTTTTTGTCAAAAAAAAAATTATTTAGTAAGTTTATAAATGAAAATGTTTAGTTTAAGTATAACTACAAGTTTTAATTCTACTAGAAGTTCTACCTAATAAATAACTTTAATAACTTAAACAACTAATTAAGAAATATACAAAAACATTCCAGAAGCTCTAAAATAGCTTTCGCACGGTTGGACTTCAAGATGGACTGCAATTTCCAAGTCGCGGGCTGTTGCGCGTTCACACTGCGTATCAAAATATCGGCCAATGTTAAATTTTAATCTGCTCATCCTATTGGGCTGAAACCTGTTCCAAACGAAAGCTAACATCTGGAAGCTTCCGGAACAACCTCTTCCTTCCTGGTCCGATCCTTATTGGTCCGAAAAGGCTCAGTCGAAGTCGCCTGACACATTCTAGAGTCGTTGTCTGCGTAGGACTCCTGTCAACGAAAATGTTGTCTTGAGCTTTTGGACGATCCACTTGTCCAAAAATCTTGAAATTTGGACACAATAAATATAACACATTAAAGTGTTCATCAAGCTTTTGTGATTCCTGATGGGACTCCATCATGGATTGACGTTTTGGTCCATCTAGCCCTTGTTGTTTGGTGTGTGTGGCGGGGCTAGAATCGTATCATTTTTTGATCGAGAAAGCAAGGATCCAAAACTTGCTCTGTTGCTGTTCATATTGCTATTCTTCCTTTGTTTGTATTTTCAACCTTATAACAATATACATATAATATAATAATATTATTATTAAATTTGAAGATTTTTTATTGCATGCACAGATTCCACAAATAAAAGAGAATTGTACCTGCGGCACCACGCTGGCACCTATACTAGTGTTGTCTAAACTAGAAGGGTCTCTAAAGGCGTTTGAAGATTTTTGATTGTCCACCGATGGGAACCAGAAGCTGCCCTCTAAAGGGGAGGATTGGCCCACCATCATGTCCTTGTGAACCAAGAAGCCATTCCAGCTTTCCTGCACACTCCACAATCCTGTCCCACTACTCTGCTTCATCATTTATCTCCACAATCCTGTCCTTTGTTAATTTCTTTCTTTTTTTGTCTTTTCCAGATTTGTTCACGCTACATTATAGGTTTTTCTAAAACTACTTTTTAAAAAAAATTATGCATGAATCATTTTCATCTCATACTGTACTGTTTTTAATATTTTTTATAATAATTTTCATTTTTAATTATGTTAGAAAAATTACTAATATAACTTTTTATAAACATGTGTTAAAAAGTTGTGTAATAATTATTTAAGAATCACTTTCATCTCATACTAATTAATAGAAGACAGCTGTTTTTTCACTACCCACTTTCACTTACGCTCCAAAGTCTGCAAAGTCTTGGTCTCACCCACTGCTCTGCTTCATCATTTTTCCTTCACACTCCCATCTCCACAATCCTGTCCTTTGTGAACCAAGAACCTATTCCAGCTTTCTAGCCATGGCCGAGCTGGCTTTAGCAATCCTCTCCCCTTTCATTAGCCCTCTGATTGAGAAGATGGCTTCCGTTGATGTCCGTGATTTCTTCAAACGCCATGAACTCGACCAGGGACAGTTGGAGGATTTGAAGATAACCTTGAATACTGTTGCCAAGGTTGTTGCTGACGCGGAGGAGAAGCAGTTTACTGATCCTCATGTCCGAGCATGGCTAGATGACCTCAAAGATGCTGCCTTTAGAGCTGATGATTTCTTGGATGAGGTTGCTTACGAAGCTCTCAAATTGAAGATCGAAAGTCGTGGTGCCCAGACCAGTGCAGATGCTGAGGTGCAGACTCGTACTTGCGCGGGTCAGGTGCGCAAATTTCTCCCTTGTTTTAATCTTTGTAGAAAAGGGATGAATATAGGAGAGATGGAACCTAGATTGCAAAGAATTCATCAATCTCTGGAACTTCTAGTTAAACAGATGGGTCCTCTTGGTTTGGAGAAGGAAAATAGTACTGGAGAAGGAAATTCACTACCAACAACATCTCTGGTTGATGCTTCAGATGTTTATGGAAGAGATGGTGATAAGGAACACTTAGTGGAGTTGTTGCGATCGGACGATGGAAATGGTAAGAATGTTGGAGTTGTTCTGATAGTTGGTATGGGTGGGTTGGGCAAAACCACTCTTGCTCAGTTGGTCAAAAAGGACGACAGGGTCCAGCAGTGCTTTGATGTTAGAGCATGGGTATATGTTCCAAAAGAGTTGGACGTTTTCCGTGTGACGCGAGATATTATGAAGGAGGTTGGGTTGGGGGGTGGTATTGATAATATGACTGCAAATCAAATGCATTGTGAGTTAGAGAAAAAGCTTGGTGGGAATAAAGTTTTGCTTGTTCTAGATGATGTTTGGTATGCTACTCAAGGAGAATGGGATTCGTTGATGAAACCGTTCATGTCTGTGAAACAGGGAAGTAAAATCATTGTCACAACTCGTCATTCAAGTGTGGCGGGGGTCATGTCCTCTGTTACCACTCATCGTTTGGCAGAGTTAAGTGAAGGGGATTGTTGGCTTCTGTTTGCAAAACATGCATTTGACGGGAAAAGTTGGCATGAATATCCAGACTTAGAAAAGATTGGTAGGGAGATGGTGAAAAAGTGCAATGGCTTACCTTTAGCTACAAAAGCAGTAGGAGGTGTCTTGCGCAACGAAAGACGTGTTGGGCGCTGGAGGAATATATTGAACAGCAATATGTGGGATTTGCCAAACAATGAGATTCTTCCAGCTCTAAGATTGAGCTATTCTTATCTCCCATCATCTCTGAAGCAATGCTTTGCATATTGTGCCATATTTCCTAAGAACTATAGATTTACAAAGGAGGAGTTGGTCCTTTTATGGATAGCAGAGGATTTTATAGCCTCATCAGGGAGAGAGGAGAATATGGAGACAGGAGAGAGTTACTTTGAAGATCTTGTATCCAGATCTTTTCTTCAGCAACAAAGGACTACTAATTTTTATGGCGAAGCAGTTTTCACCATGCATGATCTCATGAATGATTTGGCTACACTTGTATCAAAAGAATTTTGTTCCAGGCTAGAGGGTCTCAATTTGCTCAAGGCAAGCCAACGCACTCGCTATGCATCATGCCGCCTTCCTACACAAATTCATTATGAAATGGACAGAGACACATTTATTCTTGACAGTCCACACTCTTTGCGTACCCTTATTTTTTCGGGAGATAGGTGGTCCTCCTTGAGAGTGGACAATGAAGCATGGCAAAAATTATTATTGGCGCTTAAGAGCTTAAGGGTGTTGCGTATATCCTATGGTGTTAAACTCCTTAACTTACCAGATTCAATTGGCATCCTGAAGCATTTACGATTCTTGAGCCTTCTTGGTCAATCAGATATCACGCAACTGCCAGAATCTATATGCAATTTGTATAATATGCAGATTTTAATCCTAAAGGGATGCAGGAGACTCACTAAGTTGCCCAATGACATGAGGAAGTTAGTCAACCTGGTTTTGCTTGATATTAGAGACACTACATTGCACGAAATGCCACCTCACATGGGTGAGTTGACAAAACTTCAGAAGTTGAGCGATTTTGTTGTGGGAGAACAGAAAGAAAGGGGGTCTAACTCTAGCATTAATGAGTTGGGGAAACTTTGCAATTTACGAGGAAGTCTTTCTATTCGTGGTCTGCAAAATGTGGTGGATGCTGGAGATGCGAAGGAAGCAAATTTGAAGGGTAAGCAACATGTAGAGGAGTTGGGGTTGGAATGGGTTGATGAAGAAGAAAACGGTAACTGGTTATTGCATCAAGAACAAGTTCTTGTAGAGTTAGAACCTTATAGGGGCTTGAATATTCTCTCCATTTCTGGTTATGGGGGTGAAAGATTTGTAAATTGGGTGGGGGACTCTTCTTTCTCATGCATGGAATCCTTGGGATTGTATAGATGTAAAATCAGGTCTTTACCACCACTTTGGCAGTTAGCATGTTTGGAGAAGCTTAGCGTTCATGACTGTAGTAGAATCACAAGCATTGGTTCTGAGTTACATGCCATGAAGAAGCTCAAGCATTTGAGCATTAGAGGACTGCAAGAATGGTGTGAATGGATCTCAGATGGTGATGATAGTGACACTAATTTCTCTCTCCTCCAAAAGCTTTGCGTAATGGATTGTTCAAAGCTAAAAAAGGCCCTGCCAAGTCACCTTCCCTCTGTAACTGAAATTCGAATTTCTTCATGTGAACAGCTTGAGATGGAGTGCTTCCAATTTGAGTGCTTCCCCAAGGTAGAAGAACTCGGAATCAAAGGTTGCCCAAAATTAGTATCCTTCTGCAAAGGACGATCACCTAATTGCTCCTCCAATTTGGCATCTCTTTCCTTGTGTAACTGCCCAAATTTGAAGGTGTTGCCTGAGAATTGCTCCAATTTGGAAAATTTGGAGATTTATATTTGTCCAAAAATTGAGTTTTTTGCTACGACTCTACAGGTGAATCTGGGCGGCTCCAACTCCAAATTACGAAAACTTGCAGTATGGAATTGCAAAAAACTTTTCTCAAGACGGCATGAGTGGGGTCTGGAAATGCTTCCTTCCCTCTTAAGTCTCAGAATTGGCGGCGGTTGCGATGAGGTGGTGGAAGAATCCTTCCCTGAGAAGACGCTGCTGCCCTCCACTCTTACCTCTCTTTGTATCGAAGATTTTCCAAATCTGAAATTTCTAAACTACGAGGGGCTTCAACACCTCACTTCTCTTAGAGGGTTGTGGATCCTGTGGTGCCCAAAACTCCAGTCCCTACTACTGCCCAATCAGAATCAGAAACTGCCCTCTTCACTCTCTTACCTTTCTATACAAGGATGCCCTTTGCTGAAAGAAAGATGTGAACCGGAGAAAGGGGAGGATTGGCCTAAGATTGCTCACATCGCCGACATATCTCTTAATGGTGTCCGTATTTCCAAGTGATTATGATGAATAGATGAGGTAGCGTGGTTTTGTTGGAACATAGAGATCCCGGAGTACAAGTATGAATTGATGAGTGAGTTCTTGTTGGCTTTGGAATTCAATTTGGTAATGATGGAAGTTAGTGGTGTTTCTTTGTGAACAGCAGAGTTAATATAAATTGGGTGTGAAAAAAGAAGGGAAATATTGTAGTTTACATATTCGGGTTTCTTTTGATTCTTTTGAAAATGCATCATCTCTTTATTTTTTAGTTTCATGTATCTGTTTTAAATTCATCTACTTTCCATAATTAATTACACCCAATTAGGAAAATAAAAGATTAGAAAGGGTGAGGAGTGGGCGGTGGGGAGAGAGATGACAGATAGGGAAAAAGATTGTTTTGCTGAAAATGCATTTTGAAGAACAAAGCAAGCTTCTTTTTCTTGTACATTTGTGATGAATTGTTGTATGATAATTGTGTATTTATAATTTGTATTTTACATGTACCACCCACCCTATAAAACTATACAAAGCCCTATTATTTATATAAAACTCACAAACACAATTATCTTTAACCATTTTAATACATATCAAAGAGTAGTTATCTTTAACCATTTGTATGACTCCTTCTTTTAAAAAAATTTAGAAATTGTTCTTGCATCATCACTTTAGCAATATATCTTTTCTCCCATTCTTTTTTAAAATTTTCTATTTTTTTAATGTTATTTTTATTTACATTTTAAATTTTAATTTATTTTTATACATTCTAACTCATCATATTTCATATTTTAATGTTACAATGTTTTAAATTATAGTTATTTGTAATCTAGCTATATTCATATTCATATTCATCTCACCACACCACTTTATCTTTTACTTATTTCTTATACATATATAGTTAAGTTATAAGGAAATCATTTCATTTAATTTTTAATTAGTTATCTATCTTTTAATTGTCACTTGAGAATTTACTATTACTATTACTTTTTTTTTGTCATTTCCAGATTTGTTCACGGTACATTATAGGTTTTTCTAAAACTTTTTTTAAAAAAAATTAACCATGAATCACTTTCATCTCATACTGTACTGTTTTTTATAATTTTATATTTTTATAAATATGTTTAAAAAAATTATTGTAATAATTTATCAAGGACATAATATTATTTAGCATACTACAAAAAGTTATAATTAAGTTTCTTACTTTAGGAAGTATAGACGCTAATATAGACATCGGACTATACATACATCGATACGGAAAAATTAATGTATTTACTATTTAGTATTTTTTATTTTTAAAAAAATTTGAACCACAAATATCGCTGAACTCAAGGAGACAATATTAATTACGTTTGCACCGAGTTAGAGCATTAAGAGATAGAGTGTCTCGATAATTGAATTGTACACAAAAATTTCTTCCTTTGAGATGACAATATCTAACCAGATACGCCGACCACTCGTTTATAAAATAGCTATATTTTGAATAAATAGTGGGAACTAAAAAAGTATTAAGAGGAGAGGAGGCAAATAGCTAATTAGATATAAAATTATCCTAAAAATTACATGAAATTATAACATAATAGGTTAGTGAGTCTTCCGTGAAAAAGTACGGAATTTTTTAAAGTCAAATAGTGAGTCATCCAATTTTCTTGAGATGCGTGCCCAAATAGTAAACGACGCTTATTTTGGACCGGAGAGAATAACATATAAGAAAATTATTAGGTGAAGATAAGAAAAAAAGAACTCTCTTTCTCAATTTTAATTTTCTGTTATGTTACTAATGTGAGTAGAGCTTATTGGCTCCAATAATCAATCATGTGAATAAATTGGAGAAAAAATCTAGTCACTAAATGATGTAAAATATAATTTTCTAGTTGATCGCTTATCTGATTATAATTTAGTTCTGTATAATAATAACAATATTATTCACATCTTTTTAGTCATAAATCTTTTTTTATTTAATGGTATTATTTAATTTTCTCTTCTTCTTTTTTCCTTCATTTTCCCATCCATATGAACCCATGTTTGTTAGTAACTTAGTAAGATGATTCTCTAAATTTTATTCATTTTTCTAGTTCTGAAAAAAAAAAAAATACTTTCATGTAAAAATAATATTTATATATAGAAGTAAAAATTATCAAAATTTATACTTTCTTTATATGTTTATTAGACTTATGCAAATATATATGTATGTCAATTTATTAATTTACTGGGTCAAGTTTCCTACTGTCCTCAATAGATTAGTTAATTAAAAAAAAACAATAATTACTGATCTGTACCGTACTGCCGCCCGCCCATTACTTCGTGGTATGTAGCCGACCTTGCTGGCAATAACGGCTCGGACCCGCCTCTGCTTACACAGCCCCCTTCCCTTGCGACAATTTTGGGCTCATTACTTATTTGTAGCCACAACTCAACAATAGTAATTTGACATATCTTTCTAAGATTTCGGTATTAAAACTTAAATACTCATGTATAAAATAAATTGAAGATGCAAAGCAAAGAATGTTCCTTGGAGAGAAGTTTTGCAGAAGTTGTAGCTGAAATGAGTAGAATGTTCTTCTACTAGGCTGCCCAAAAATCCCAAAATCCGAAATTCCAAATTTTCCGGCCCGATTTTTTTCAATTTCGGATTGAAATTTCGGGTCTTCGAAAATTCGAATTCGGATACCACATATCTAAAATTGATTTCGGGTACGGAACGAGATTCACCTTTGGAATTTCAGTTACCCGAATTTTCGAAATTGCAGGGGTATTAATAGGTCATTTTTCGATTTCTTCTTCATACCAGTGGTCATGGTGCCAGCTTCCCATTAAATATGTTCCCCCAAGTCCAATCCTCAACCTTAACTCCTCATCATCTCTCTATCCTTGACTTGTCTGGTAACATCCTTGGCTGTTGGATTCCCATATCAAATGCTACATAGAGTGGAAGACAAGATTGACATTTGGTGGCACTTTATGTAAATCTAGTATCTACACATGGTCAGGTCACTTCTCTGCTGCCATAGTCGTTGCTTCCAGTTGGCTGTTGTAGCATTACACTATGTTTTCTGTTGGAGTTTGGATGTTGTTTTCAGATTAATTTTCCGAATCTTAAAATTAGCTCAAGAACTATCCTTTTAATAATGTTTACTTGAGTTTTTCTACCAATTGACCCGGGCATGGAGTCCCATGAAACAAGTCAAGACCTTATAAGTAAATCTTCATGTTTCAAATGTTAATATGAATGTAATAACAGTAACTAAATAATAAAAAAACAAAAATACAACTTGCTGAGATATTGGAGTTTTAAGGTGTGCAGTTTCAACAGTCCTGCAATTCAATAATGCATCATGCATTAAGCAACAAAACACTAGAGACGAAAGGCTGACAAAAAGAGTAAAAGTATAGATTTCGCAAGCAACATGAATAGTGACCATGGTTTACAGCATATAATCAAGAAAACCATGGTTTACAGCACACCTTAGCTTCTTTTCGCTCGCATCCATTCGACAAAATTATCCAGGATCAACGGCCAAGCGAGTTCTGGGTCGTAATTACTAAAGTCCGGGAAACTTATCTGTTAAACACATGGAAACAAAGGTTAAACACAAAAACAAGGGCAGCTAAAAAAAAACAGATGCTTTCGGATTATACACAGTAGAATGTACCTCGTTGCAAAAACGGTAGAAGCCCATCCATTGATCCATGTTTATGACCTTGTAATCACTTTGAATCTGCACAAGAAGGAAAATATGGTTACCATTCTAATTTGGGATTGGGATCTGTCGATTAAGAGCTCATACAAACAATGAAACGAGCAGTATATCTGCTCTCGTCTAGCGCATTCAGAACAAGGTAGTAAAATTTCAGAGTGGAACATTAGAGGAAATGGCTGCTCACCTTGAGGTAGTCAATAAAGTAATCAACTTGGGCACGGAAATGGGGTCCTAAAACAAGATCAAGTAATTGGCAGATGCTCTCTATGTCTATACTCTTCTGTTTCTCCTCTGAGCCAAAAGAAAAGGGCGAGAGTGAGAAACAGTTTTAAATCAGCACAACTAAGCTGGGAAAGAATTAAGTGCAACTGCAATCCACCATAGATTCATACCTGTCAAGCAATACCGGAACCCAAACGAATAGAAATCCACAAAGTTTGATGGCCTTTTAACCTTATAAGAGGATAAGAGAAGATCGCATCTTGTTAAATTCTTTGGCATGGGCACTATACATCTTATACTTACACTAAGACACACACTTGCGCGCGCACCAGCATCACACACTGAATTATAAATTCTCAGGCTCTTCTCTACATTATACCTCTTTCTCTAACTCCAGCAAGGCCTTTTTTAATTTATTTACAGTATCTGCCCTCAATGCTTTGAGGCCTCTTCGCCATTCCTCCTGAAAACAATAAAAGTTTGTAAGGGATGACCTGGGATGTGAAATTAGTTGGCAATACAATGCCAATGGCTTTTGGTATTTAGACGATAAAGGTGAAGAATTAGAAGAAGAAATGGAAATCTTTTCGAAGAGCTAAAACAGCCCACCAGCCCTCGTGTCAATAGCATTGGCATTGACACAACAGAAGCCATTAGATAAAAAGGAAGCTACTGCCATCATAAGGTTGGTGTTTCTTCTAAATAACAAATTGAGACAGCCATGAGACTGAGACAACGGAGGAAGAAGAATAAGTCAATTCTTAATACATGTTTATAAAGGACTTTAAGTATCATTAATCTGCACTCTCTGGAAACTTGCTAAAAGTGTCAAATCAAAAGATAAGATGGTGAAGACAAGTTCATTGAATACACTTTGAAAAGAAGCAACAAGACAGGCAAACAATTCTTACGATATCAATTTGCATATAAAGGTAATAATCCTCACCAGGGTAAAGTATCCCTGTTTTTCAGCTTTCATTTTCCTGACAAGTGTCGTAACATCAAGGTCAATGTATAATCACAAAGCCAACATTTAAGGAGTAAAAAATATCTATTGATTCCTTTTCATGTCAACATACCAGGCTAACATCAAGATTCTAACATCGGTATGATCCACTTCCATATCTGAACATAGACTTTCAATTCCTTCTGGGCTGTTAAAAAAAATAAGGGATCAATGTGTTATCAAAAGAAAAATTGAATTATCATGAGGAGGTAGTACTGCTGGAACTCTTTCTAACTTCATCATACCATCTCGATTCTCAGAAAACCCTGGTCCTCAAAGAAGGTACCAGTTGTGCCCACTTCAAAGATGGGAGTAAAGAATATCATTCTAACCAAGTTAGGATTACAAATCTTCAGCTAGAGCTTTTTCAACTCTTGTTTCAGTATCATATTAATGAAAGGTCTAGTCTCCAGTAAGAGGATGCACACACTCCCAAGAAAATGTAGAAGAAAAATATCAGAAGTCTGAATAATCACTAATGCCAGTAGGTCATCAGTTTTCATTATCCAATAGCCTTCCCGATAGGTTTGTCAAAATTCCTTACTTTAATTCCTGTAATGTCTTTGATGATATTGAGTAAACCTGATATTGTGTTTTATATATTACTTTTTCATGCTCGCACTTTTCACTTCACACTCCCACCTAAGGAAAGCACTCTTTCAATTACCTTTCAATTATGCACACAAATTCTATGATCTATTAATTATCATGTAACAAATCAATCTCTCATCTCCTTAACATGAAAAAAAAATGTTCAAGTCAAGTTTTGAAAAATAAGATTACAGTATGAATATCACAATCGAATTGAAATTTCAAAGAGAAAACTTACTCAATCATAGCAGAAGACCTACTTGCATATGAATAAAATAGGTTATCAATTCGTTCCATCTCTTTTGAAGATGCTTTACTTGAAGCTGCATAACGGGCAGGAAATATGAGACTTAGGAGAACAAATAAAGGAACGAATCGCTTCCAGTTTATTGAAAGGCTCAAAGTGACAACTGCCAATGTCTACTTGATAAAAACATATTAATAGCCCAAGACAAACAAGCACTTCACATTCTGTAGAAGACCAGTATGAACCCGCTACCCTTTACATTTCAAGTAATTAATCACTTCCAGAAAATTGAAACCCAATGTCTACTTCACCAACAAGCATCTTAATAGCCAAGGCATATAACCATCTTGCATTCTGTAAAGACTTGTATGAACCCGTCACCATTTACTAGATTCCAATTTTTTCATTTAACATAAGGAATAAAAGGGTGGAAAAACCATCCTCTCCCAAAACAACAACAGTTGCACCTCCTTTATACAAAAAACCTCATCTTCACCACCTTTAAGTGAAATACAACAATATTATGTTTCCAAACAGAGGACATGTTTTGATGCCTAACTCCACTGCAAGTATACATTTTCTAAGCTTGTAAAAGAGGTAGGATAGAGCTGGGTTATTACCTTAGTGAAAATTTTAAGGAAACATTAAAAAAGGAATACATCAGACTCATCTTCACTCTTCACAAGAAAGGTGCCCACACCATTTCTTAGTTTCAGGGTTAAAGATGCAGAGGCTCTAACGATGAAAAAAATAAATGTACCGGTTAACAGGGTAATAAACATCAAGAACCCAAAATTCAATAAGCTTATGTAAAATGCCTGATTCCATCTCTAATAACTGAGGAAGTCGAAGACACCAAAATTAAGATTCATACCCACCTTACGAATATTGGTAAATATATGTTTATTGCAAGATTAAGTAATCAATGTGAGGATTCAATAGTTAATTATAGAGAATCCTTGGGTGCCACAAACAGTAATCTAGACACTGAAAGACTGAGAATTTAAAGGCAAAATCCTACTAATTGAAAACAATCAAACACAAACATACACAAAAAGAAGAATTCCAGTACTCCTACTCAAAATGGAACCTAGTATTTACTTTTCAGAACAAAAGGTGTGCATTCCAATTTTTCTACACTCAATCGAAAAAAATAAGCAAAACCCATCTTTTTTCACACCAAAAAACAAGATGGATAAGGAGTAATTAAGTAGAGATAAATACAAGCAGCTGATACAGTTCTGCTGCAACACATACAAGCACCAATCAAACCAAAAGATTGAAAGCAGAACCCGCATAAGAAAAAGAAATTATGAAAAGGGTTACCCACTAACCAGAGCGGAAAAGATCCGCAGCAGAAGAAGTGATCGGAGCAGTAGAATTGGATTGACCCGTTTTCTTTGTTGAAGACCGACGCATCTTTTTTTTATTGTCACAAACAAAAAAAAGAGGAGAACCAATTAAAGATTTTATCTTTTGAGACAGAAGAGATAGATATTATCGAAAATTGGTAAAAAGATTCAATCTTTTAAATATTTAAAGAAAGAGAAGGACGAATATTAGAGAGGAACCTGAGACAAGTAAAGGAAGCTTCTTCTTGGTGAGTTGGTGGCAGATGCGGAGCGCCAATTTCTAGAGAGAGAGAGAGGAAGAGAAAATTTAGTTTAGATATGGAGTCATTTTTTCTTTTATTATTAATTTTTAGGAAACCTCTTTTTTTAGTTCACACTTTCTGATTGGTTAATAATTTTTAGTTAATTTTGATTGGTTAGTAATTCTATGTTTACTTTTTCTTAGCTGTTTGGCTATTTTAAGGTAGGATCGGATGTGTTGACATACAGACATAGGAAGAGGAGTTACAGTCGAGTTCTGTTTTTCAGTGTATCTGATGATTATACCTGTTTTTCACTTGTTACTATGTCACATCAGTGCTTTTGTTAATGGTTTAATTTAACATGCACAAATTGAAAAAAACCCAGCTTAAATCTACCTCTGCCATTAATTGTATATTAGTATTAAGTTAATGATATTTTGGACCTTGAATTTAACTGAAATTATCATAATAAATTTTTAATAATTTTAATAATTTTTAGAGTTATAATGGACTTTCGACTCGTCCGAAATTAACATTTTAAACTTTCTGTTAATACGTGGCCGTTAAATGCTTATATAATTTTTTTATATTTCAGTAAATTATTATTTTATTCTACATATATCCCGAAACTAATTTTATGAATATTTATAAAAAAATCAATAAATTAGAAAATAAAAATAAAAATCCATTCTTTCTACATCAAGGCATCATCTTCATCCTCGATCATCTATCAGTACACCACCATGACCACCATCACTAAATATATTGTATTCTAAAGAAGTGTTAGAGTATAGGAAGGAATACATAATAATTCACAAAATCTGTTGTCGATAAAGAGCCGTAATTTCCAACAGCAAATAGTTGATGATGGTCACTCAGTCATAAAAAATGACTATAATTTAAAGTATTCTAACATTAAAATATGTAATGTGATAAGTTAGAATGTAAAATATTCAATCAAAATTTAAAATACAAATAAAAATAACAATTAAAGAAATAAAAAAATAAAAAAATATATTGCTAAAGTCATGATGCAAGTAAGGTACGTTCGAAAAAAAGTACGAAATTTTTTGGGGTTAAATAGTGAGTCATCCGGCCGCTTTAATATGCGTGCCACAAAGTCAAACGACGTTTAATTAACCCCGAGGTAGTAAAAGATATAACTAATTGTAATGTTTTGGATGTGAGCAATTTTAGGCCAATCCTCCCCTTTCTCCCGTTCACATCTTCCTTTCAGCAAAGGAAAGTGGTAATACTTTTATATCCAATAAGGAAAGTGGTTATAAATAAAAATTGGTAAAACTCATTAAAAATTAATTATAGAAAGTAGATGAATTTAAAAAGGAATAAAAAGCAACCGGAATATGTATTGCTTGTAAAAACAAAACAGACATTACAATACTTTCTTTCTTTTTTTCACAGCAACATTAATAACAGCCAATTTATATGAAGTCTGCTGTTCACAAAGACCAGTAACTTCCATCATTAACAAATTGAATTGCAAAGCTAAGAACTCACATCAAAAGAAATGTCAGATTCACAACTAACTCATCAATTACGCTGCTTCAATTAATACTTGTACTCCGGGATCTGTATGTTGCAACAAAACCACGCTACCTCATCTATTCATAATCACTTGGAAATAAGAATGGTGGGGGTATGGCGAAGCCTGTGAAAACCTTGGAAATACTGAGTGTTTGTAGCTTGGGGTAGGACTCCGATTGGAAGCACTCCATCTCAAGCTGTTCACACCAATTAATCTGAATTTTAGTTACAAAGGGAAGGTGACTGGGCAGGGCCTTCAAATTTGGGCAGTTTTCCAAGGTAAGAGATGCCAAATTGGAGGAGCAATTAGGTGATCGTTCTTTGCAGAAGGATTCTAATTTTGGGCAATATCTGATTTTGAGTTCTTCTAGCTTGGGGAAGCACTCCAATTGGAAGCACTCCATCTCAAGTTGTTCACATAAATTAATCTCAATTTTAGTTACAGAGGGAAGGTGACTGGGCAGGACCTTCTTTAGCTTTGGACAATCGGTTACAATAAGCTCTTGGAGGAGAGGGAAGTTAGTGCCACTATCATCACCATCTGAGATCCACTCACACCATTCTTGCAGTTTTGAAATCCTCAAATACTTGAGTTTCTTCATAGAATGTAACTCAAAACCAATGCTCGTGATTCTACTACAGTCAACAATGCCAAGCTTCTCCAAACATGCTAACTGCCAAAGTGGTGGTAAAGACCTGATTTTACATCTATCCAGTTTCAGGGATTCCATGCAAGAGAAAGAAGAGTCCCCCATCCAATCTACAAAACTTTCACCCCCATAACCAGAAATGGAGAGAATTTTCAAGTCCCTATGAGGGACTAACTCTACAAGAACTTGTTCTTGATGCAATGAGTAGTTACCGTTTTCTTCTTCACCAACCCATTTCAACCCCAACTCCTCTACATCTTGCTTACCCTTCAAATTTGCTTCCTTCGCATCTCCAGCATCCACCACATTTTGCAGACCACGAATAGAAAGACTTCCTCGTAAATTGCAAAGTTTCCCCAACTCATTAATGCTAGAGTTAGACCCCCTTTGTTTCTGTTCTCCAACAACAAAATCACCGCTCAACTTCTGAAGTTTTGTCAGTTCACCCATGTGAGGTGGCATTTCTTGCAACCCTGTGTCACTGGTATCAAGCAAAAGCAGGTTGACTAACTTCCTCATGTCATTGGGCAACGTAGTGAGACTCCAGCATCCCTTCAGGATTAAGATCTGCATATTATACAAATTGCATATAGATTCTGGCAGTTGCTTGATATCTGATTGATTAAGAAGGCTCAAGAATCGTAAATGCTTCAGGATGCCAATTGAATCTGGTAATTTAAGGAGTCTAACACCATAGGGTATACGCAATACCCTTAAGCTCTTAAGCGCCGATAATAATTTTTGCCATGCTTCATTGTCCACTCTCAAGAAGGCTCTCGAAAAAATAAGTGTACGCAAAGAGTGTGGACTGTCAAGAATAAATGTGTCTCTGTCCATTTCATAATGAGTTTGTGTAAGAAGGCATGATGCATAGCGAGTACGTTGGGTTGCCTTGAGCAAGTTGAGACCCTCTAGCCTGGAACAAAATTCTCTTGATACAAGTGTAGCCAAATCATTCATGAGATCGTGCATGGTGAAAATTGCTTCGTTGCTTTGTTGCTGAAGAAAAGACCTGGATACAAGATCTTCAAAGTATCTCTCTCCTATCTCCAAATTCTCTCCTCTCCCTGATGGGGCTATAAAATCCTCAGCTATCCATAAAAGGACCAACTCCTCCTTTGTAAATCTATAGTTCTTAGGAAATATGGCACAATAAGCAAAGCATTGCTTCAGAGATGATGGGAGATGAGAATAGCTCAATCTTAGAGCTGGAAGAATGTCACTGTTTGGTAAATCCCAAATATTGCTGTTCAATATATTCCTCCAGCGCCAAACACATCTTTCGTTGCGCAAGACACCTCCTACTGCTTTTGCAGCTAAAGGTAAGCCATTGCACTTTTTCACCATCTCCCTACCAATCTTTTCTAAGTCTGGATATTCATGCCAACTTTTCCCGTCAAATGCATGTTTTGCAAACAGAAGCCAACAATCCCCTTCACTTAACTCTGCCAAACGATGAGTGGTAACAGAGGACATGACCCCCGCCACACTTGAATGACGAGTTGTGACAATGATTTTACTTCCCTGTTTCACAGACATGAACGGTTTCATCAACGAATCCCATTCTGCTTGAGTAGCACACCAAACATCATCTAGAACAAGTAAAACTTTATTCCCACTAAGCTTTTTCTCTAACTCACAATGCATTTGATCTACAGTCATATTATCAATACCACCCCCCAACCCAACCACCTTCATAATATCTCGCGTCACACAGAAAGCTTCCAACTCTTTTGGAACATATACCCATGCTCTAACATCAAAGCACTGCTGGACCCTGTCGTCCTTGTACACAAACTGAGCAAGAGTGGTTTTCCCCAACCCACCCATACCCACTATCAGAACCACTCCAACATTCCTACCATTTCCATCACCAGATCGCAGCAACTCCACTAAGCGTTCCTTATCACCATCTCTTCCATAAACATCTGAAGCATCAACCAAAGATGTTGTTGGTGGTGATGCATCCAATTTTAGTGATTTTCCTTTTCCAGTACTATTTTCCTTCTCCAAACCAAGAGAACCCATTTGTTGAACTAGATAATCCAAAGTCTCTTGGATCTCTTTCAACCTAGGTTCCATCTCTCCCATATTCATCTCTTTTCTACAAAGATTAAAACAAGTGAGAAATTTGCGCACCTGACCTGTGCAAGTTTGAGTATGCACCTCAGCATCTGCACTGGTCTGGCCACCACCACTTTCGATCTTCAATTTGAGAGCTTCGTAAGCAACCTCATCCAAGAAATCATCAGCTCTAAAAGCAGCATCTTTGAGATCATCTAGCCATGTTCGGACATAAGGATCAGTAAACTGCTTCTCCTCCGCGTCAGCAACAACCTTGGCAACAGTATTCAAGGTTACCTTCAACTTCTGCAACTGTCCCTGGTCGAGTTCATGGCGTTTGAAGAAATCACGGACATCAACGGAAGCCATCTTCTCAATCAAAGGGCTAATGAAAGGGGAGAGGATTGCTAAAGCCAGCTCGGCCATGGCTAGAAAGCTGGAATGGCTTCTTGGTTCACAAAGGACAGGATTGTGGAGATGGGAGTGTGCAGGAAAACAAACAGCAGGAGAAGGAAAAATGATGGAGCAGAGTAATGGGTGAGACCAAGACGTTTTAGACTTTGGATTCCAGCTTTAGACCAAGACGTTTACACTTGCATTTTTCACTTTGCTATGTCCCCAAAAAAGCTATGTAATGGGAGACAAAAAAAAAAAGAACAGATTCTCCCAATTGCAATTGAAATTCTCAGAAAAGACGAAGGAGGATGGAGTGAATAGAGAGGATAGAATAAGCTTTACTCTTTTTTAACTTTTCTAAAGTCCCGCACATTGAGAGGATAGAAGGTTTCTGCAATTTTTTTTTAATTTTTTTTTCTTCTTCAAAGAAGGTGTCAGATGAGAGGAGGAGCAATTTTGTAAAAAGAAATATTAAAATATTTAAAACTATCGGAAACTCCGTCCCGGTGAGGATTGCTGTAAAGAAGGATACAGAGAAAAATAGGAATATTAAGGTGTATTACAAAATTGATAGTAAAATCAACAAAATGATGGTAAATAGTTTTATGTGAGAATCAATTTATTTTAATTAGTAAAAATATATATTATTATTAAATTCATGTTATTTTAATAATAATATATATTATTTTCGAGAATATTAAATCAATTTATTTAACATTCTCTAATCTTACGTTGACCAGTAAAATTTATGTTGTTATTCTTAAGTTTAATATTAACTTAACACAAAAAATAAACTAATAATAATATGTCTATAAAATAAAATAAAAATAAAATTATTGCATTATAATTAAACCAGAACGTCTTGAATTTTTACATTAAATTATTAATACATGGAATATTGACAGTCATGAAATGTAAACCAGTTTGTATAAATAAAACGTTTTACTTCCCTAAAAAATGAAAAAATAAAAATGAATAAGAAAATAACAAAAATGCGCTTGATTGATCTCTATATATTTCAAGGAAGTTGTGTCTGTCAGAGAAAGTTACAAACAATCCATTCTCCTCATCTCCATCCTTCAAATTAAACTTTCCTGCAAAAAAACATAATGGAATTCACCTCTTCTTTCTTCTTACCAATCTCTGCAATTTTGGCATTGATGCTACTATTGCACAAACTATGTAGATCAAGATCAGGTAATAGAGTCCCAAACAACAAGGTCTCCTTACCCCTATTACCACCAAAACATCATGTACCTTACCAACTATAGGTGCCAGGAAAAATCTCCTTTTCCAAACCTGGCTGCAATTAGGGGTGGCAATATGAGACGGACGGACGTCCATGCACCAGTCCCATTTGTCCAATAAGTAAACTGGACGGATTTGTCAAAGTCCATTTAATAAACGGACGGACAAGACCTGTCCATCTAAATTTGGACGGACGGGATGGGTTCCCGTCCAATAATAATTTTTTTCCGGGAATTGAATTTTTTTTTAATATTTTTTTTTGAAAAATAATGTTTTTTGAATTTTTTTTTGAAAAATTATTATTTTCGAAAAATAAGAGTAATTTTTTTGAAAAATAATGTTTTTTGAAAAATTATTATTTTCGAAAAATAAGAGTACTTTTTTTGAAAAATATTATTTTTTTAAAAATAAATTGAAAAAAATTTATTTTTGAGAAATTAATTATTTTTAAAAAATTAAATAATAAACGGACGGACGAGAATTCGTTGGGTTTGTCCCGTCCGTCAGTATATGTAGCTGGACGGGTCTAACCCAACCCATTTATTAAATGGACATGGACAGACGAGACGGATATATGGACGGACGGGACGGACAAATGAACAATTGTCCATATTGCCACCCCTAGCTGCAATGGCCGATACACACGGACCCATCTTTGCAATTCGTCTAGGAGTTCACCGGGGAGTTATGGTGAGCAGTTATGAAACAATCAAAGAGTGTTTCTCTTCAAAGGATAAAGTTTTCGCATCAAGGCCAAAATGTAGTCAACCTGAGTACTTAGGTTACAATTATGCAGTATTTTCCCTTGCTCCTTATGGCGATTATTGGCGCAATATTCGCAAACACAACCAGAGATGTTGTTAAGGTAGGCAAAGCATAGTTACAATTACAAACAATCCATTTTTTATTCCCGAGAACTATTAACTAATAAGTAATATTAATATTTAGCATTATTGAGTAAATTTTGATAAATAATATTGATAACTAATTGAATACATTTACCATGAAATTATTTATGTTTAAATTATTTGAGGAAACATGCTCTTTAATTAAAATAAAAGGTTAATTATACTTAATTAAGTACCCGTATTTAATTATTTTATACACAACAAAGTTATAATTTATTTTTGAAAAGATTATCGTGTGTAAAGTAGAATAATTAACAATTCAATTATCAGCGAAAATATATTTTCTTTTCTTTATTGTATTCTTGTGTGAATGTATGAGTATATAATAATTAAATACAAAGAAAAATAGGAATATTAAGATCTATTACTCGCTTTATTTAGAAATCATTTAATATTTTTGTACATAAATAAGTTAATTATTGAACATTATACTTTGTAGTTAAAAATATCGTTTAATATTTTTGTACATAAATATTTTCTTGTGTTGAATTCAGTTTTCACTAAATTAGGATTTCATTGGAAGACTTTTTAATGTGTTTAGAATTGAAATTTTTACTATCACAATTTTATCATATATTAGTATTATCCGCCTTATGTTACATATTTAATAAGGGACATGAGGTCTAATTATTTGTTTAAAAAGGAAACAAATTCTTTGTTAGCTTGAATTAACAAATAATACTAATAATTTTTATTTTCTACCATATTAGTTACATTTTTATTCAAATTTTATAATTTATTGCAATTGTTTACTATTTATTTTGATTTTTTAAAATATTTAAAATGTTAAGATTGCTTCTTCACTAAATTGAAGAAGAAGGATACGAAAGAAGGGAAAAGAATCGATGGCAGCATCGGGAGAGGAGCATGGCACCAAGAAAACAAGGCTGATGATTTTGATGCGTTTGCGGAAGCCAAAGGGGAGTGGGTGACTGCAATCAAGAAGAGATTCAACTACAGAAACAAAGACCGTCCAGATCAAGATGGTCGTTGGATCTTGATTGAATTTTCCTCCTCATCCGTATCCAAAGATTTCGTTTCCTGTATTCTTAGAAAAAATATCAAGAATAGGAAACAATGTACTCAGGAGTATAAGATGCCCATCGAGTGCGTCCTTAGGAGGAGGAACGGTGGTGTTACTTGGTGAAAAATGATCTGTAATATCTATCTATTTTACTTCTTAATTTTACAAAGAATTTGGTTCGCTTCCGGTTCGGTTGAATTAGATTGAGTTTCCGGTGGGACATCTCCTCGAAGAAGAAGGCCAAAAGAAAAGTTGATGCCAGGGGCCTATACCATCTTCGGCTTCTGTTCCTTTTCCATTAAGCTTTTATAGGAGACACCTCAACTTTGAGTTTGTTTTAGTTTAGTACTTTAACTTTCTCGTGCATTTACTCTTTTTTCTCTTTCTTTCTTTCTTTCTTTCTTCTTTTAGGGGTTGTTTGGTTCAAATGCAATCCCTTGTTTGTCTGTTTAGGTTTTCTTACAATCCTAGCAATCCCTTATTTATTTGTCAAGTTTTTAATTCTAATAATCCTTAAGAACGAGAAAATTAAATCACTTCCTAATAAATGGTATTGCTAAAATTCATTTTAGATGATTTTTTTAAGATAGAATTAACCAGCGTAATTAAAATTTTTATTTTATTGGAAAAACTTAATTTCACTTTCTTTCCGCAGGAATCAATAAGAAAAGCAAACCATAATAAAAGCAATTTTTTTATGATGAATAAATTCGGTTCAGTTATTGATAGAGTTAATAGATTCGTCTTTTTATAAAATCAAGTTTAATTGATAAATATAAAGACATAACCTACTGAAAGTTCTTTACAACCTTTGTTTCGCGGTATGAGGTATTTTGTTACATTCAAATTAAACGTTGAAAACTTACAATTTTACCTATTTTTAAAGTTGTACTAACAATACTTAAACTATTTTGTGTGAATGGTAGTTAATCTAAAAAATAAGTCAATATTTGAGGCATTAAATGTAAACACAGATTAAAATTTGATATCTTACTTCTCCTTCTTTACCAAAAATATCATTAAACTACAAACTCGTTGATATTCAAATTCCAGAAGCCAAAGTCTTCAAAATATATAAAAAGCCAAATTCCCATGAACCAAAGCAGCCATGCATAAAATCCTCATCTTTTTCACACAAAACCTTTCACAACAGAGCAGGCTTGAGAAGAATACAAAGTTTTGCCCGCGTACATAAACACCGGTCAAATATACCTTTTACGAGTTGCAGACGACGAAAAATTGGAAGTGATTGTAACATTTTTACAATGGAAATACTCTACATCTTGAAAAGATTCTAAATCTGTCAGTCCAAATGTATAAAGAACATGCTAAGCAGCAGTCCCAGACAGATAGGAACAGGTAAAGAGATACACAGCATCTTGCAAATTATTCGAGAGATGGTCTTGAGGAACCGGAGCACTAAAAACAGTGTTGAAGCAGCTTAACTGAGCCTCCCGGGTCAAGGCCTCGCTAATATCAGATAGAAGCAATTTAGAAACCTCCTCTGCCATCTTAGAATATGCTACCCTGCAACACAGATGTGTGAGGTGTGTAAATGAGACTTCACAAGATCTCAGAACTAATGAAGACACTACGATATCATCCCAAAGGAAACAAGTATTTTGAACAACAGCATACTATAAGTTAGCACAGATCTTAAGATTCCAAAGGGGGGGAAAAGCAAACGATTTATAATTGAAGTCTATACTAGGCAGCTGTTCTTTTAGTTAATTTACGATTTCTAGTATTCCTTATTTATGATTTATTTATTCATAAGCTAATAATAAAACCTAAGACCCATCCACAAACTCTTAGCATCCCTCACACAAACTAAAATTTAAGGGTCATTTCTACACCCCCGCCTTTCCAAGGAATCACAGACAATTGGTATTGAGCCTCACATCTGTGCTTCCAAATTTGAAGGACTCACTATTATCATTTACAATTTTCAGATGAGTCAGCTAACTCACACTTGAGGCCTGTACAATGTAGCAGACAGTTCAGAACCTTTCCTGTCTGTTACTTGAAAATACAAACTTCAGCCATGGGCCGCTGTTGATATCAAATTCCAGGAAAGATGGAACGGAAGCTAAGATAATGACCACAACTACAGACACTCTTACCATGCACTAAGGTTCCCAATTCTTAGGATGCTTAATTGATTTTGCTAATTATAGAGCACCAAAGGTCCTCAAACATGTGACGTGACAGAGACTTGCATGTTTACAGAGGAGTCAAAAGGCTAGACAAGACATGCAGAGGCAAGCACAAAAGTCTGTATAACAGTAGGTGTTGCTGACATTATGCAAATACGAGCACAATCACTAATATTATAACATATTGCAGCCAAGTAATCACTAACATACTTTGCATCCATTGGCAGTCGGTCACCAAGATCTAACAAAGAGTGATTCAGATGATCAAGGAAGTCTCTGCAGGTAGAATTTTTGCTTTCAAGTATATCCTGCAAAAGATGCTACATATTCAGATCACTCATTATGGGCAAAGAGGGATGGGGAGAAGTGATAACAATAATCAGCATAGAGAACAGTCCAAAAGCTGGGACTGCAGTTTTTGTTGCCCAACATCACACCATAAAGGAGTCCAGAAAAGGGGAATGAAACTCCAAATGCCTTTTTCTTTTCCACAAGAAGAAAGGAATAAAGGACTGTCAATGAGTGTGATGAAGTTGGAGTCTAAAGTTTGAATCCTTGACAAGTGATCCTTGACAAGTGAGGTCATGAGTTTCTTACCAGCTCACTCATGTTATTATCCAGCCCCCATGAGTTTCTTATTGAATAAAATGAAATATAGATTCCGGCTCCCATGTCCCAATTCTCAATTTCAGACTTGTGTTTCTCCATCGAAGTTGCGAGCCTCCATATCTCTGACTCTGAGTGATCGCCTGTAAGGCAAGAAAAGAGAAGTAAATTACTGGACTTACCATGAAATATATCCAAAGTAAGCATAGCCATGCCCAAAATGAGCTATAGCCATCTGGAACACTCAATAGAATATGAAATATCAAAACTTTCACGACATGGTTCCATGCAAACAACCAAAAACTTGTACCTGACAGAAATAGTTGATGGGCAACTGAAGTTAGAAAAATGGAATGAGCCTTTTGCCAATTTCCACATTCAAGATAGTGTTCAAGGGCCTTTGAGAGATCTCCAAGGTAATTGCAGTATACTGCCTACACTCCGTAGAAGGAAATGGAATAATTAGTAGAGAGGCATTATAAGAAAGTGAGGTCACTTAATCTACATATCCAAAATTCTCAACCAGAACTAAGCCACATAAATATCCAGGAATTAGACTCCACCAGAGCATTTTTACAGGAAACTCAAGTTTGCAATAGTGTGAATATGGAAGTCAAATAAACATGGGCGATGAATGTAGATGTGCAGTCGTATCATACAATATAAAAGAAAACGTCATTAATGGCCAACATGCAAAATTGGGGAATAATGAAGGGAATATTGTTATGTTGCATTCCAATTATAACCAACAAGTGTACCATAGGGATCTTGGATCTTGGAATTTCACAAGACTTCTGAAGGGTTTTCTACTTCATCTAATGTGGCACATTTGTATTGGGAGAGAGAGAGTAAAAGGGCTCTTGCAAAAATCAAATGAGCATGTCCGAGTTGGTGGCCTCCAGCTACGGCAACCTAATTTGGAGGCTTCTAATGAATTATTAGTGCAAATGTTTATGTGTGTGTCTATGAGTGCATGAACTGAGGAAGGTTTGAAACTCAGATATAGATAAAATGGAACAAGCATGCCAATACAGATGCACATGTGCAACAACCAATAACGTACCATAGCTTCATGCAACCATTCAGTAGGAATGCCAAGGTTCTTAATAAATATGTGCTGTGAATCATCTAAACTCCAAGTCTCACAATATTGGAACAAAATTTCTCGAATAACGGTGGCATGAAGATATGGATAATCATCTCGACGAGGCATGTGAAGGACCACATAGATGGCCCAATGACATTGACCGGTGCACAGAAGCTGTGAAACAAGTCCCATGTCAAGAATTTGAAGATCGTTAGAATTGAAAACACCAACAGCTTCTAACACAGCTCGCTGATGCCAGATCATATGATAGTCAAGTGGATCATTTGTTGAAGCGAAGGAACTAAACATTTTCTTCAGAAACTGAAATTCACCACCTCCATTGGCATGAAGAAGCATAAGATAATATGATAGATCAAAGTGTTCCCCTGAAGAACTCATCTCCTCTTGAACTGTCCCTTCTTCGATATAAACTGGAATAGGATATGGAGCCTTATCATTATCAAGAAGGTGCTGATAAGTTTGAAAAGTAATGGTCAAAGACGTCTGAGGTTCAAGTTGATACCACATCAACAACCCCAAGAACCTCCTCCAGTCAATTTTAATGTCATGCAAAGCATCATGAATTTTTCCCGCAAGCAGCTCATAAAGCCTTATCCTCTCATTCTCGATAAAATTAAAGTCCAGCCCATTGACCCTCCAAAGATGAAGCTGCCTTTTCACATCGGCACGGTTTACTGTAGAGCCACCAGCCTGACTTAACAGACAAGCCAGCCTCACATCTCCTTTAGAAGCAGCCATCTCCACAGCTGCATCCAACTGTCGCCCAGTTAGAAGGAAAAAGATTTGTTCAAGATAACTGGACTCGTCCAAGGAGCTTACATCCCCCTGGACAAGATGGATAACACTTTGTCTCAACCAATGACTGAACTCTGCTCTCCGAATAAGAGGAAGTGCTTCCTGGTCAACTTCTAGAAAACTATCTTTCATATCCTGCATCATGTCTTCCTCGTTGTCAGCACCCATAGATTTGGATTGTACCCCATTATCGTTCTCGTAAAAGAGAACCCTGATCAATTCCCAGGTCATCACTTGATGCTCCAAAACCAACTGCAAAGAGGATGGCAGCCCAGAAACCTGCCGTTGCCTTTCCACAATGTCAATATAACTCCGACAAATGTCTGAAAGCATCAGGCGATTCAAAACAAGTTTTTGAAGCTTCAGTTTGAAAGGCCCCACTTCAACCTCTTCGAGTGCATGATCTATTTCCTTGTGGAGATTCAATGGAGAGTCAAAAGAAAAATCGACTAGTTCCTTTCTGGCTTTGTTGTTTTCATCTCTGACCACTCTGTCAATGGAAACCTTCTCCATGTGGATTGTGGAAGACAATATCCTCGGGGAATCATTGCTTCTAGCTAGGGTACCAGAGTGAACAAGGACTCCATTTGGCCCCCAGCCTACACGAAATGACCTACCCATGAATAAACCAGCATCCACTATATTGCGAGAATGGTTTCCAGTTACTGGTGTCCCGTGCCTCAATTCCAGCTTAAAGCCTTCTCCCCTTAGCACCTTTAAAGGCAAGCCCTTGTTCTGTTGGGCCATAAGGATGGTCCCGGGAGAGTTAGAATCAAAACTACCTGGATTGTACTCAAGCAAAGCCAAAGGTGTTTTCCTTACAGTAGGGGCATCAGATCTACGGTTCATCCTCTGAGTAAAATTATGTGAAGGAGGCCTTGTGTGCTCTTTACCGTTGGACAGTTTCTCATGCAAAGGGCCATTGTAAACCTCAACCCCATCTTCCTCCTTGGTAGGAAACATCAACCTCCGCATTTCTTTCATCTTGGCGGGATCCAGGCCAAGATGTGCAGGAAGAGAATGATAAAGCATAGTTCCAGTAGATTCCTCCACTTCCACTGGAGTTCCCTCATCCATGTCAAGAATGTCACAGCCATTCATATCTGCAGGTTCTTGGACCTCCATATCATCATCCATCATAATACCTTCCTCGTCATCCTCAAGCAACCCAAATCTACTGAAATGACAAACCGAGAACTTCCATTCACATTTTTCCTTGTCAAATAAAATAAAATAAGCCCCCTGCCTCTCCATGCTCCCCCTCAACTTCTCCACAACATTATCAACAGTCCCCTCATTGAGATCCAACAGCCTCACTTTCAAACTTAAAGTCACCTCAGCTGCCTTATTGAGCCCCTCACCAACAGCAGGCTTACCGCTCTCATCTTCATACACCACCACTTCATGCCTACGAAACTTCACAATGCGGTCCAAGTCCAGCCCTCTAACATCAGTTCTCCCACTAAACTTCACACACCCATAACCAAACCTCCCCACAGTAAAATCTAAAACTCTACTGCAATACCCCGGATCTACGATCTCCCTGGCAGCCAAATCACTCAAACATGGTTTCATATAATAATCTACCCCATTTAGTTTAGGCAATAATGACTCGTCATCCAGGCATATTCTCCTTTTCTTGCACTGATTGTTCTCTAAATTAGGCAGCATCCCGCAGGAAGCTGCATTGTTTACGGTACTTTGAATTCCAGTTGAACTCCCTAACAACACAACATTTAAAAACATAAGTACCACAACATTAACACTTCAATTATCACACTATAAACTCATAGAGACAAATCATCAAACAGCTTGTAAGCAATGGAAAACACAGCTAGTACTAATAACTAAACCCATTTTGCTAATCACTAGCAAGAAATAAAAAAAATAACAGAAACAAGTTGGTAAAACCGGCGTATCGACAAAACTGGAAGAGGAAAAGTGCAGTATAGAGCTTCAATAGGTTACCTGGAAGCGGGAGGAGGGAAGGAGATGACATGGTCGGAGGAGGAAGGAGGAGATGGGAGTGAAAGGGTTTTAGAGGTTTTTTCCCCCAACTGAGATTGAAGTTAACCGGTAGTTCCGGTATAAGGTGTCTGCGCCGAGCAGGCAGCTGAGCAACTTGATAGGGAGGACTGAGTGAGGACCAAAGGAGGGAAAAGTTGTACCGAAATAACGCTGTCGTATCGTCTTTCAGCCAAATAGTCAATTACTATTTTACCCCTAAACCAAGACATATTTGCAACATATAAACTCCTCCAACCAAATAAAATGTAATTTTCCCTTTTTGAAATTACAAGTGATTTATAACTTGATTCCATTCTCCATATTTTACTTTTACCAAAATGTAAATAAATATAAAATAATTAAAAATATATTCAAGAACAAACACACAAAAATAACATAGCTTAAAGTTACATAACATTTTTAAACAAATATATGTTCATTCATAAAAATAATAAAATAACGATAAATTATTTCAAAATACTATCGCAAGAAACTTCAACATCGAATAAGATTTTAAGCCTATGTAGCTAAACACTGTTTTTAATCATATATTTTTTTAGATATTTAATCATATATTTTTTTAGATCCATAATTAATCATATGTGGTAGAGCACTGTTTTTAAGTGGAGTTTAATTATAATTTTTTTATTAAGAAATGCTTGATTTTAAGCCTACATAGCTAAACACACACACTATATACTTCAAAAACTTTTTACGATTTTATGATATCTAAAGAAACTTAAACGAGCTATATAAGTTTAAAATTTGATTTGTATTAAAATTTATATCTCTTGCAAAATAAAAGAATGACTAATTTTGTAAAATCTCATAAAAAAATGACGTGAATAACAATTCGGGTGTGAGAATAATAATATCATTTAAGTTACGACAAACTACATAAAAAAACCTTCATAAATTATAAAATATTCCACATAACCCTTTATAGTTTAAAATCTGGCATCATAAATCCAATAGTTCTCGAAAAATTGTAATTTTAACATTTTCTAGTGGTTAATTCAAAATAAATGGTAAAATGATTAACAAATTATACAAATTTGAAAGAAAATGTAATAAATACGAAAATAGTTCATTCCACTAAAAATTTGAAAAAAATAATAAAAACATTTTAAGTTTATTTGAAAGGAATAATTAAAAAAATTGTAAATAATTTTTATTTTCATTATATTAGTTTCTACCATATGAGTTACATTTTTATTCAAATTTCATAATTTATTGCAATTGTTTACTACCCTCTGGACCGCAATAATCGTCATTTTTTTACGGAATGTTACTGTACATTTTACTTGACTTTTTAGTATTTATTTTACTGAATGTTACTATTTCAGGAAGTCAATTAATATGGTCCAGAGGGAGTATTTATTTTGAACTTTTTAAGTATTTAAAATGTTAAGATTGCAATTTTCATAAAATTATAAGATTTTTAGTGCATACTTTTAAACTATAGAAATTAAGTGGAACATTTTGTAAACTATAATTTTTTTTATGTAATTTAGCTTTTTAAGTTATTGCTACAGTAAAAAAGAAAATTAAAGTGAACATAAATACAATGTTCATAACCGAATTAAACCGGCCCAACCCAATAATATTTTCAACCGGCCCAGCCCATCCACCACAACTAAGGAGTCGGTAGCTGGCTTTACTTTGACGCTGAGCCGGGCGTCGTTGCAACGCCACTCTCGTCTTCCACACCCACTATAAAACCGGCCTAAAAGAAAACAGTAAACCAGTCGGATAGACACAGACACTCGCTCTCCTAACTTCCTTCTTTCCATCTTTTCTACTTTCAAACACGCGCGCATCGTCTACCTTCTCCTAGGTACCTAACAATGTTATGCTTTGTTACTTCTAATTTCTTCGTAATTTATTGGTTATGTCCTTTTCTTTTGGTTTAATTTATGCGCCTGGTGTTTGTTTCAGCGACAGATTCAATGGCTACGTTTGGAGCGACTGCGGGCAATCAAAACCCTAATAAATCGTTTGAGGTACTTCTCTCCATCCTATCTCAACGTTTTGCTGTTCTTGATGGTTTTACTGTCCTTTAAAGCTTAGTTACACGGAACTATTAGTAATTTTGTATTTGCTGCATGTGAATGTGCATATAATCTTGAAAATCTTCACTTATTTAGGGTTGAATAGGTGAAATTGTCTTATACTAATCAGTATGCCAGTATTAGAATATTTATGTTTAGCAGTAATTTAGTCTGATTTTATCTATTATGAGGAAATTCTTAGTTATATGAATCTTTGCGACTGTAGGTGGCTCAACCCCCTACTGATTCTATTTCAAGTCTTTGCTTCAGTCCTAAAGCAAACTTCTTAGTCGCAACCTCATGGGATAATCAGGTATGTTTCATAAGGTTATCTTCTTGTTTTTTTGTGTATTAAATTATGGTTGCTCTTGCTCTATTAATATAAGTAAAAGACATAGTTAATGGAATGCTGTGTTTTTGAACTGTTTTGTAGGTGCGATGTTGGGAAATCTCGAAGAGTGGAACTAGTGCTGGCAGTGTGCCCAAGGCAGTAATATCACATGACCAACCGGTAATTAGTTGTTGTAAATGTGCCTTCCTCCAGTTCTTAATTTGTAACCATAATTATTAATTTATTATTCTCTTGGTCTTCTTTGTTTCTTCTTAAGGTTTTGTGCTCAGCTTGGAAGGATGATGGAACAACTGTATTTTCTGGAGGGTGTGACAAGCAGGTGAAGATGTGGCCGTTGCTCTCTGGTGGTCAACCAGTGACTGTTGCAATGCATGATCAACCTGTGAAAGATATTGCTTGGATTCCCGAGATGAACCTTTTAGTATCAGGGAGCTGGGACAAGACGTTGAAGTAATGCTCATTTCTTCCTTCCTTCCTTCCTTCCTTCCTTCATGTTAGTAATTTTGTTCAAAAGATTCCATTGTTAATTTTTTATGCTATTCTCTAGGACGACATCTAACCAACGTGAAGGTTGTACAGTTTCATAATTCCTGAATTGATGTTAACCAGTGACCTGCGCTTCATTTATTGTATTTGTTGAGTTTACTGTAGAGAGGAAGGGAAAAGATAAAAACAATTATCATCATGTGATATTTACATAAACTGTTTGTTTTATCATGCGATCATAACCTTTGTTTCCTGGTTTAAAGGTATGCTAAATGGTTCATTTGATCATTAGTTGTCTTTGGATCGGAAACCAGACGAGGAGGTGACCTCATTGGAATTTCTTGGCACCTTTTGATATTCCCCTTAAAAACCCCTTTCATGTTTCAGTTGCACCTTTCTGATCATATGATGTTGTATCTTTTTCCTTTGTTAATAAGTCCTTCTGTTGGTCATATTTAGGTACTGGGATCTTAGGCAACAAACTCCAGTACACACTCAACAGCTTCCTGAGCGCTGTTATTCAATATCTGTGCGGCATCCCCTGATGGTTGTCGGCACTGCAGACAGAAACCTGATAGTCTTTAACCTGCAAAACCCTCAGGTTATTTTTGTTCATGGCACACTGTTATTGCATCATCTTATTAAAGTGGCTTTCCTGTGTCTGTTCATGGCCTTCTTTTGTAACTTCCTTTCTTGGTTTTTAATGTTGAATGATAATCTTGCTATCAATTGTAACAGGCTGAGTTCAAGAGAATCATTTCACCTCTGAAGTATCAGACAAGATGCGTTGCAGCCTTTCCTGACCAGCAAGGCTTCTTGGTACGCACTCACTTATTTGATTTTCTTTACCCTCCCATTCATTTTTGTGTAACTTTTGTAATCTTTTAGTCTTTCAGTTGGGATGGATCCTTGGGGAGTTTGAATTGTTTTCTATTTGTCAGCGAATTAATGTGGTCCTCTTTGTTTGGCATGCACTGTTTGAATAGATCTAGTATGCATAGTATTTGATTAGTGATTTGTGTTAGGGGAGCACCTTTGGACGAATGGTACAATGTTCTGTCATAAAATTCTTTAAAAGGAAGACCAAACGTGACAGTGATACTCTTCCATTGTAAACAATATAGATTTATTATTGTTTTCTTTGGTCAAGTTTTATATTAGAGGTTTCATGTTTTGATGTGATGATTCATCCCTGAATTTGGAGTTGGCTCATGGTCAAAAAGAGCTGGTTTTAAGGTTGTCAAAGACCTTTTTTAAATAAATAGAAATGTAGATAGGAATGTAGACAAGGAGATCGAACTTGAGACCTTGCTCTCCCTACTTTGTAGGGAATACAACTGAACTACAAGCTCATTGGCAGGTTGTCGAAGACCTTCAATGATGGATTTTTCAATGCCCCTCTTTTTCTATGTTCAGTTTGTAGTTTGATTTGTGCTCCTAAGTAACTGATTTTTCTATGTCCAGGTTGGTTCAATTGAAGGGAGGGTTGGTGTGCATCATTTGGATGATCAGCAACAAAGTAAAAATTTCACATTCAAATGTCACAGAGATAGCTCAGAGATCTACTCTGTCAACTCCCTAAACTTCCATCCAGTAAGTCTTGTTACTTTATCCTTTTGTTTTATGGTGTTGTTGTTACCATTGTTGTCATCACACTAAATTGTTATTTGGTATAACTCTACTGTTAGAGAAAACTTCCTACTGTAAATCAGTTTTCTGTGAACTGTGATGCGCCTTTTGCTTTTATACTCTAAGATTGCTTTTGTAGATGGAGGTATGTACTATGTCATTGTTTGGTTGCTTGGGAATAGATTATATTAGTTCATGTGTGGAAGAGAATTTGGATGATAGCACTTTTGGGTGTTGTATGTATGTTGGAGTTTGTGATGTTTTGTGGGGATGCTAGTTCTCTTTCTTAAGGAAATTAACTCGAGTGATCTGGAAAGCCTTGTGAAGATGCTTAATGGTCAGAAACTTTGTGCCCTCACTTGTAGTACAGCACCATTTAATGGAATTTTTATGCAGTTGTGCTTCCTTTCTTCAATGCTAGCAGGACAATGGAGAGGTTTCGAGGAAGGAAATCTCCCATATATTGGGAGGAATTATGTTTTTGTATAGGTTGTTAATGGCTGGAGGCTTCTATACTTAGTGAAATATCTGTTAAAAAAAAAAATCAGTGGAGACAGTAGCACGGCCATGCTGTTTATTTAGATTGAATATTATACTATTTGGTTGAGCATGTATTTGATCAGAGCTGACTTCTTTCTTCAGGTGCACCACACTTTTGCCACTGCGGGATCTGATGGTGCGTTTAATTTTTGGGACAAGGACAGCAAACAGAGACTAAAGGTAACACTTAGTTGGTTTTTGTTTGTCAGTTACATATGAATTCTTTATATTCTAAGAAAGTACATACAACATTTTGTTTCGTCTTCCATTCTCTTTCCTAAACAGTTACTTGCTGTTGTTTTTGTGGACTTGTTCATGCTGTTTTCTTTATAATTTACTATAGTTGATACTTTTTGCTTGACTTCATCCTGGTTAGTCTTGTTCTGATGCTCAAAGTATTCAATGTATCTTTTATCTGCTTTTCAGGCCATGCCACGATGCCCTCAGCCTATACCCTGCAGTGCTTTCAACTATGATGGCTCAATCTATGCATATGCGGTATGCGCTCACGTCTTATAGTTACACAAACTAGTCAGTATACTTCAATTATGGACATCATGGGATCTTATGTACTGCAATAGACATGGATCAACAATAACCACCTGCTAGATAGTATTTAGTAGCTCTAAAGTTGTTCATTTTATTTTCTCCAGGTATCCTATGACTGGAGCAAAGGTGCTGAGAATCACAATCCAGCAACTGCAAAAAACTTCATTTACTTGCATTTGCCACAGGTATGTTAGAAAGCATTATAATCGAGTTTCTATCCTTTCATGGTTTTACTTGTTTGTTTTATAGAAAGACAAAGATGCGTTTAATCATTTTACTGATGCACATACTATTCCTTTTGAATGCAGGACGCTGAAGTTAAAGGCAAGCCCCGGGTGGGAACTGGTGGCAGAAGGTGAAAAGCTGTTTTTCATCAGATATGCCTGCCCTCTAGGGATGTTGCCAGGTTTGCCAGAGAAGTAGCCTCATGTGTGCCTTTTCTTACTTTCTATAAATGTTCAAGTCGGGAGTTGTTTTTACATAGGGTGTGGTTTGTTCTCACTACAGACTTTGTGTCAAGAGTTCCTAATGCAGTTCAATAGGTAGACGGTTTTTCCACCCTCTTTTCTGATCCGTCCGCTCATGTTACATAGTTATGAGGTGCAAACTAAGCATGTCATGTTTGGTGGCGCTTTGAGGTATTTCGTTTATTTGTTGGTGTCCTGCAGTAACAGCACACGTCCGCATCTTCCTTCAAAGAATTCAAAGGTTTTACATAAATTTCTTTCCATGGAGGGAAAGTTGCTGCAGTTCACGTGTGATTACTGCTATTTCTTTTGCTAACGCTTCACAGCTGCCGATAAAGAACTCTCTTTTTCTCTATACTTTCCCTAGTTATAGTAAACATTAGTAGAATGGTCCAACTTAATGTAAAGAACAATGTTAGGCAATTTAAGAAGAAAAAAAATTCGTTGTGATGCATTAAGTCGTTCAAGATTGCTTTTCAAGCCAGTTTTAGTTTTCTGAGCTATTTGGTTTAACACGGATGCTGATTGATTATGTACTGTAGTTCATCATTACTCAGCCACGAGTGGGTGGGGCAACCTGTTTAAGTTTAGTTTAGTTTGATGTACTCGACATTCTTGATTACTCCACCGTTTTTTAAAAGATGTTGAATTTATAAAAAAAAAAAAATTGGAATTAGTAGTCCATCTTATAATTCCAATGTTGTTAGTTGTATTTTTTTACCATTCCTTTTCTTTTCCCACTATTAAAATTAAGTGTCTATTGGTCAATTAAGGGATTACTCATGTCAACAATTATTTGGATATCTATCTTTTTGGTACGTAGATTTATAGTTAAAAAATCATCTTTTCGAGGGAGTAAGTTTTTTTTGGTTGTAAAGGAGAAGGTTTATTACCATGATGAAACGACGACAAGTTTGGTCGTTTAATCCTAATCCGCCACTAATTAGTCATGTGATGGGTCCACTCATCATACAACTTGCTAATGATGGCAATTTCATGCATAGGGATTACAACATTAAAGGTGTTTTGTGCATAACATATTTGTTGAGTAAATGTCAAGGAAAGAACAAATTGATAGTGTTGTTGTCCTTTTTGGTTTTTTTCGGACGTTATATATGATTATTATCACAGCACGCGTAATCTTTTCTTTTTCCCTCCAAGTCACACAATAACAAGTTTCATTAGTCAGTTCTTTTTTATTTACAGATTGATCAATGATCTTCTTTTAGAGATTTGCTTGTTGGGATGTTTAAGCTCTGTCCCCTACACTTATAGCAAAAGATTTCTCACCTTCATCATGCTCATCTCCAATCAGTTTTTAGAGAAATTCAAATTAATTAATTAGCCTCCTCAGTGGTTGGAAACCATTTTCTTCTCAGGAACTTAATTGGTTGATTGTTTTTTCTACCGGCAAAAAGAACTTAAACAAGTACCTATTTCTACACTTTTCAGAATTCTAAGATTTTTAAGCTACTTGTCGCTTCCAACATGCTGATGAATGAGGCTGAGATCTTTTCTGTAGATTTGCATTCAAGATAATGGTGGTTTAAGAGTCAAACATGGTTTCTTTTTCGTAAACACAACATACACTTTTCTTTCTTCCTTCCAAATATGAAACTAATCGTATTCTAGCGTACTTACCTATAACATTTTATAAAACCACCATTTAATTAGATCAATTCTTCAATTATTGGTGCTATACTGTATGTTCATCTTCTCATTCGTGCACATTGCACAACTGATCAATACTATTATGAGCTGCCATGTGCATACCATCAGATCCCAATTTGTGTAAACTCTTGTCGTCCAATTTATCATAAAAAGTTCCAAGGGAACATGATGCAATAAAGGGCCTTGATGCTGATATATATCTGATCATCAACATGAAATTTATCGAGAGAGGTTGTAGGCCAAGGTAGGCCTTTGTATGAGTGACATTACACAATTTAAGGTACTTACACCTCATGTGGTGGTGTGACCTAACCATCTACTAATGTTTAACCAAAGGCAAAATGTAATAAAAATGACCAAGATCTTGGGTTGGCTGAAAATAATTCAGGGTCAAAAATAGCAGCTACTAGGCTACAAGAGCAAGTGAGAGACAGAGAGAGAGAGAGTATGGGCTTGAAAATTACATGAAACATGGTTTTCTGTCTTCACCTTTCAACATTGCAGATGGATAAGTTTCCTTCTATGTTTAGTAACTGGTGTGATGCCACCCACGTACTACTGTCCACTAACTACCACGATAAATATTCCAATCATGAATACCTTAGTTTACTGAGTTAAAATTAATTCTATTCATATCGAGTTTGACTCATTAAAGAGTAAAGTGCTTCTAATAAGTAATTTCTTTATATATAAGAATCGAATTTATAATTTTTTATTTAAAAAATGAGAATATCAAATCACTCACGTTAAACTATACTCAACATTTTGGTAGAGAAAAGGTAAAGAAATGTTATGTACACCGTTAATTTGTGATGAAACTTTAGTGTAAAGCAAGGGATAAATAATAAAAACTACTAACTCCACTTGCTTCTTCCCCCTTTGGAATGGGCACACCAATCCCCTCAGCTATGCTTGAGACTGAGGGCACGTAGTTTAAGGAAAGTACCATTTCATGTCGTTGCAATTGTAAACAAGGTAGTTTTACCCATCAAAGGTTTCCTCCTGAGTCCTGTACTCATTTTTACTATGCATGTGCCAATGAATCGGCTAACTAAATAGTAAAATATTATCGATATATAATGATTTAATATATAATGATCGAATTAATAATTTTTTATTTAAAAATAATACTCCTGATTTTATTAAACTTTTTTACTATTTGGACGCGTATTTTAAGGCGGCCGGAATAGTAGCTATATGACCTCGAAAAAGTTCGAAATTTTTACACAACGTATATTAATCCTTCACGTACGTCGAAAAAAAAATTCGGAATTTTTCGGAGTCATATAACTACTATTTCGGCCGTCTTAAAATACGCGCCGGAATAGTAAACGACGTTCTTTAAAATCCGAAGGGAGTAATTACCAACCAAAATTATTCAAGTGCCAACAAATAACATTTCCTAATGTGTAAAAGATTAATTAAGACAATTAAAGGAAACAAAGAATTGGGGGAGGAGAGGGCTTAGACCAAAATGGGCCCCATAGCTTAAACTGATGGATGGCGAGAGGAAGAAGGCTGCAAAAGGAGGATTATATAAACCTCCATAACCATCCACCAATCCGGAACCCATCCTCATCACTCTTTAAACTACTTCTCTCTTGCGACATTTCACAAACACATACTGAGCTACTATAAAATCATTCAACACATTACTCCCTGCTTCCATGGCTAGTCCTCAACAACGATACCGCGGCGTCCGCCAAAGGCATTGGGGCTCTTGGGTGTCAGAAATTCGCCATCCTCTACTGTAATTCCCCCTCCTTTCGAAACATTTCTTAGGTCAATTTTACTAAAAACAACTGTTTATAAATTATAATTGCAATGCTCTGTTTCTGTACTAAAACGTTTTCATTTTTTTGGGGGGGACAACAGGAAGACTAGAATATGGTTGGGCACGTTCGAGACGGCGGAGGATGCGGCGAGAGCATATGATGAGGCAGCAAGACTCATGTGCGGGCCAAAAGCGCGCACAAATTTTCCATACAACCCAAACGAGCCACAATCGTCTTCTTCAAAGCTTCTCTCTGCAACTTTGACAGCTAAGCTAAACAAATGTCACATGGCGTCATTACAACAAGTGACCAAGAAAAATGGTAGTACATCAAAATTGATGCAGACCCATCAACCCCAATTCCGCACATTTGTCCCTACCATCACCACTACCACCTATTATAGTCCCATCGGTCGAATTCAAGAACAGAGCGTGGAATCTTGTTCGAATTGGACTGAACGCAAATGGGTTGGTGAAGAAAGCCCAGCACTTGAAGATCACCATATAGAGCAAATGATAGAGGAGTTGCTTGATTACGGGTCCATGGAGTTTTGCTCTGTTGATTCAACATAGTTTTATTTTTCTACATATATTATATAGGGGGGAGATGAGAATGATTCCGAATTCGCGATCACTACCAATAGATAACCACCGGATTATGTTATTAGTAAGTTCTTTTTTTCCTTTTTTTAGTAGAATAAAATTAAATGCAGTAGCAAGTAACTCTTGTTTTACCTAATGCAGCTTATGACTAAGATCAATAACCTTAATTCTCAATCTTATCTTCAATTTTTGAACTTTTTTTTATTGGGTTGTTGTTGTAACTTGTAAGTGGCATTCCATTAGTACATTACTATAATTTTAGGCGTAAAGGAGTGTGAATGGGTGTGAGATAAGAGTGCAATCTAATGCAGAAAACATAGAGAATGTGCGAATTGTCTGAAATTGTGGCATGAGATGATGCCATACGTGCACAAGAACAGATAAAAAGGTAAGTGATGACTGAAAAATTGGATTCATGACACATTTTGGCATATTATGAAAGATATTGGTTCTTCCTTTTTCTTTCTTTGCTTTCCCTTTCATAAGGTTCATTTAGAGGAAAGAATCCAAATCCCAAAGGTCCCAGGGTGTGAAATTTGAAGCTTCAAAACTTCAGATATTTACTCTTTTGAAGTTCGATCATATTCAAACGAGATTAATGCTTTAATAGAAAAATAAAAAGAACACTCGCGAAAATTGAAAAAAAAAAAGTTAGATATAAGTATAATTGTTTTCCTTTCTTTCCTTATTTCACCACTTCTTTTTTCCCATTTTGCTACTTCAAGCAAAGGGCAATTTGTTTCATCTTCAACATGTAGGATGGCAAAATTAAGTTACAAAATGCAGTTTTTATCAATAGTATTGGAGAGGAATTGGCATTGCCACACAACTTAGGAGGGAGTGATGTGAAAATGGACTCTCTTGGATCCTATTTTTCTTGTCCTATTAACCATTATTATTAGTACTTTTTTTTAGGTTCTTGTCATTTTATTAAAATGAGAATTGTGTGCACAAGGAATATGTGAACATAGGGTTGGATAAGACAAGGCATGCAAATTTGGAGGCCATGACCATTATTTGGCCACCTTCCTTTTCTATAAGTTTGATTAGGGGCTTTACACTTTTGCTATCCATCCAGCCAGCTTAGATAGATCCTTTGTTTTCTCCAAAAGCATCACTTTTGACCATCACAAGCATTCTCGTCTTTAAACTAAAAATCCAATGTTCGTTTATATTCCAATAGTTGGCAGCTCGGTGCGAACACAATTAGCTCATTGGCTATACATGTGGTTCAGGGTTAGTGTTAGTACTGACGGAATAAAATGATCGCAACAGGAAATTAATCACTTCATACATAAAGATTGAAACAACGACGTTCTTTTTTCAAACCAGTGATCGAACGCTGAATGACCCACACAAGCTACACATTGGTTATGAAACTCTAATGTTGTTGATCAACTTCATAGTCTTAAATAAAGATCCTTAGTTCTTGGTCTGGTGTGAACTGAGTATTCCTTATCAAATTGGGCCCTGCTGTTTCCTAAAACTATCATTATATCATCCTTCTCATCCTACCCTGTTAGTAGTATCTTTGAGTACTATAATTATTCTACCAGTTATATCTACATATCTTTTACAAGAATTATATCAAAATAATAATAAAAAATGTATGAAGTATCTTTCAGCAAGTAAAGAATTTCCTGGTTGGAACTTGGAATAGAATACTGACTACCATCCACATCAAGGAAATACTCTATGTAACTTTTGAGGATTGCGTTTCACACCTTTATTGAATTGCATTGCAGAATATATAAATTTGGTCATGCCATGAACTCTCTTCAGGTTAGTTTCAACTCCTGGACCTACATCACTTTTTTACTCTAGTAAGTTTATAATTTCACAGTTTTAATTAGGCTCTTCTTGTCTCCTCGGCTATTCTCTTACCTGTTCAAATATTGTTAAGTTCCTAAAAAGAGGTGATTCTCCCAACACACACTTTGTTTATTTCTAAAATTCAAATTCGAAACTTTGTTAAAAATGGACAAATCTCGTTTGGGAATGTCACAGTAAGATTGAAGCAGGATATCCTTATCACTTTCAATCAACAATGTTCATGATGACAAAAATCACCCAATCTAGCCATTATTAATTTGCCCTCTTGCCCCTTTTGGAGTTCTTAGCAAATTAGAGCTTTCCTACAATATCAACAACGTTTTTTGTAAGAATCATATGCTAGTTTACAAGGTTTTCAGGTGAAATGAAATACTGCCTCAATTGGAACCAATAACAGCTTCGAGTCCTTTGCAGGGCCTTGAGTTTGCACCAACTTAAACCAATATTTCTTGTCCACACCTAGACAAAAGCATATGATCTCCATGTGATGCCATTTTAGCATACACATGACATGACCCTATCATGTGTCCATGAACCATTTGTAAAAATGTTAAAAAAGAAA
Organism: Viola odorata; assembly: GCA_963691705.1. Classification (NCBI taxonomy): domain Eukaryota; kingdom Viridiplantae; phylum Streptophyta; class Magnoliopsida; order Malpighiales; family Violaceae; genus Viola; species Viola odorata. The sequence continues at coordinate 7,506,568 of OY829544.1, forward strand.
AATTAATATCATGTTAATTAACTATATACTATCATTAATGTTTGAAAACAATCAATATTAATTTTGGATACAGAGAAAAATTTCATGGCATCCAACCATTCTGTTTTTTGATAATTTACAGCCAGCAGATAATCGCTCGACTAGATCTCTATTTACTTACAGTAAATTAAAAAAGTACTATGCTCACTTTTAGTACTCTAACAACTCCACATGCAAATAAAAGTGTTTGTATATATATGGTTTGCAAGCCTCTCTTTTCTTTAGGATTTACATTGTTACTAATCCATATCTTAATTAATTGAAATAATGGTGGGATCCATATTCTTCAAGTCCAACCCATGCTTAATGATTAGTCATCCATATTTATGACTTGATTATGTCCCCCACAAGCCATTCTACAATTTTTACATATTCTTCATTGTGTGTGCTAAATATTTGTCTAATTATGTTCAATGATGAAAATTTAAGTAAATTCTATAACTACTGTCCATTCAGAACCTGATGTCCATTCAGAACCTGATGATACTCGAATGATATTGATTGTAAAGTTGGAGGAGATAAGTTATTGATCATATGTGTTCAATCGGTAGATCATATATTGGATTATGTGTTATCATTGTGGATTTGGATTCTTGGAATTGAGTGATCATTATTCATGAATAACTCCCAAAAGGATCCACCCAAAAAAGCCTTTATTTCACATATTAATTAGCTCTTTAATTAAAGGAGTTTTAGTGGTCATGCAATCCTTAAAAGGCTAATTTATTTATAATTTTTAAAAGAAAAGAAAAGAAATATGAAGCAAATTATATTAAGTAGAAAAGATGAAAGAAAGGTAAATGGAGGAGAAAGAGAGATTGTAGACAAGAAGCAAAAAATCTTGTGTTTCTTTTGCTCCTCTACCCATTCCTTCACATGCAAACCCATGTTGTGGAAATTGTATATGCCTCTATTTCCATGTGCATGTTGTAATTTGCACATGCTACTTAGGTACATATATGCCTATTTATTCTTGTGATTCATGTTGCTAAAATGGATTGACATGTGCTACCAAGTGCCATACATATTTCCCTCCACATAATTATATATTTTCTTAAATTCTCTATATAAACTCACATATATATATAATTAAATAGTATCGGGAACTATAAATCATGAATTTAACATCGAGTCCAATGATGCAGTTCTTCTCTAGACGATTGCTTTTCAGAATTCAAAATGCTCAGCTTTATCTGGGCCCAAACATTTGCCAGAAGACACAGAAGGCCCACCTTTATGGGCTTAATCAAGACTTCGTATGAGGGTTTACTGGAAGCCCAAATAATTATTGAGATTTTAATATATTCATTTTCTTTATTTAGTTATTACGTACCTTCATCCTGGTGTGTATATATTTTGCATATTTATTCTTTAAACCAACCCAATCTATGGCATAATTAATAAGCCTTTTTTCTCCAAAACCAAAAAAGATATATATATATATATATTTTATCACGTACTCAGTGTTCTACTTAACAATAACCTAACTAAATATTTCGATTTTTTTTAAATGATGTTTTAAACTAAAAAAATTGATTTCAAATAAATGACGTTTTGCTGTTTTTTTAGATAATTTATGATTAATTTATTCAATATAGACGAGAGTTAAGGGTGCTAATTGATTAATTTATTTAATATAAAAAAGTAAAAATATTATTTAATATTAAAAATATTTTCACAAATTATTATTTTAATTTTCATACTTGAAAAACTATTAATTAATACTTCTTCTATACTCTAGTATTCTTCGTGTGGGTTCAATTGGTGCAGTTTTTTTTATTCTGATTTTATTACTGCAAAAAGCAACTCCTTGATCTCTTCAAATTGTTGCATATCCACTTCCCTTTTTCTTCAATAATATACTCTCTATGATTTATCAAAAAATAATTGGCGTTGTATGTGCCAATATTAATCACGAATATATTTTATTTACTCACTAATTTATTTTATTTTACCCGCCAATATATTAAAGTTATATTTACAATTTTAATATTTTAGATAAAAAATTTATAGAATTCTCACACGACCTATTTTGTTGGGATTTATTTATTTTTGATAAAGTTCTAAGTTTTGAACGGGTTGTTAGAGTATTAAAGAAATTTCAAATCAAATGACATTTTACTACTTACATAATTTTTTAGGAAGTCTTTATTTCCACATTCAATTAGTTTATTTCCATACCAATGTAGTTAAAAAGAAGTTATCTTATTATGTTCTCATATCATCTCAATTTCTCTTCTCAAATTCTCTTAATATGATAATTTTTGTATGTGTTACAATTTATTTTTGAAATAAGCCATTTTTTTTTCTTTCTTTTTCCTTTACATTGTTAAATAATTGTTTGAGAAATATGTCTATTTGATATCCATTTTTAAAATAAATAAAAAATTAAGAAAAAGCTAATAACATAGTAAAAATATTTTTCACAAATATAAGAAATTAAAAGAAATCTAATAAAATAGAAAAAATATTTTAAAAAATATAGAAAAAATAAGAAAAATCTATTAAAATAGAAAAAAATTAATAATTTTCTATATGTCTTTAAAATATATTTTCAAGACAAAATATATAGAACCCACTAGATTTCAGTTTCTCAACACAATTTCAAATCTTTCCAAATTATCTTTTAATTTCTCAAAATCTTAATTTATCATACAAATTATCTTTTTATTTTTTATCCTACTGCACGTTCTTGGAAGAATAAAATATACAAAATCTATTCTTCACTGCTGCATATTCTTCATATTTTTATAATTTTTAAAATATATTTTCTATTTTATTAGATTTTTCTTTATTCTTTAAAATACTTTTTCTTTTTTATTAGATTTTTTCTGTATTTTTTTTTAAAAAAAATTCTATATTTTTCCTATTCTATTATATTTTTTCTTAATTTCTATATTTTTTAGACCGGATTGTCAGAAAAAGTTATTAAAATAATATAATCTTACATATTTTGTCTCCGTTAATATTTTTGTATAGTTGAGACTATATTGATTTAACGGATAAAACGTTTGGGATCGATAAAAATAGAAAAAAAAGTTTGGTACCGATAAAAATAGAAAAAAAGATTTGGGACTGATTAAAATAAAATGATAAATATTTGGGAGCGTGGGGTGTATTAAATTGAGTTTCTGCTGGTACTTTATCACCAATGTGTAACAAAATAAAAGTTGGTTGTCAAGTTACTAAGGATAAAAAATTAAAGGTACATTTACACTAGAAAAAAATTTGGATATCAAATAGACATTCTTTCAAATAATTATTTAAAAAAGAAAAAAAAGAAGAAAAAAATGTGGGTTATCCCAAAAATAAATTGTAATAGATACGAAAATTATCATATCAAGAGAATATGATAAGAGAAATTAAGAAAATATGAGAATATGATAAGAGAAATTAAGAAAATATGAGATATACTAATTGAGTGTGGAAATAAAGGCTTCCAATTTTTTATTTAACTAACTTAATTACATATGATCTTATCGAGAGTAGATAAATTAGTTTGGGTATGAATAAAATAGTAAAATATTACATGTTTAAAAAATAAACTAGAAATGTGTTAACGCCTTGAATCTTTTGATTTGTGTAAAAACTAATAAAACATCATTTTTTAAGAAACAAATAGATACAATGATTATAATTTTAAAATTAGGTTGATAAATGCACGCATTATTTATGAGGTAAGTTATAGGTTCGATCCAAAATGGGAATGAGAAATATATTTTTTAGGTTTTTTAATATATAATAATAAATAATATGGCCTTTTAAAAAAATCAGTAATGATTGATTTAAATAATATAACCATCAAAGGTATATATATTGCTGATTTTCTTATATAAAATAAATTAATTTCACATAATAAAAACACAAAATTGTTGGAATAATTAAGATTAATAAATTCCACAAAAATCTCATAAAAAATTCAAATTTTGATTTTCTGCTTATATATATATATATATATATTTTTTAATCTATTTTCTGCTCATTTTGATTTTCATACTCCGTCATCTATTGCATTTCGTTTTCATCCAGATTTCCATCGTAATCCCACGTGTCTCCCTTTTCGACTTAGGCTTTACCAACAAGCAACGCCCCCTGACAAACCAATCAGACCCAGTAACGTGTCCGAATTGTAATCATCCGCACGAAAAGAACCAGTGACTTTAACAAACTCTCTTGGTGACAAATGCCAAAATCACCGCAGTGACGAAACCTGGTGACAATAGAATACCCGCCACGTGGAAGTCATGACGGTCGCTCGCGCTACGCTGTTACTAGACGGCTGAATTTACCGCACTCACTGCTAAAGAGAAAGACTTTCACCTCTCCACGTAATAATTTGATGTGCAGTAGTTTTCCAGTTTTTATTATTTTTGGTATTTGACTAATTCAAATAAACAGGATCCTATTTCCTTTTTAATTAGCTAAGTGAATATTGATCTACACCGTCCATTGTAATTAACGAACCTGATTAATTGAAGCAAATTGAGAGGATCTCAATACCTATCGGAGACCCACAAGAGTCCAAGTCGTGCGGTTTGATCAGTAGAGAGAGGTTTTCGTTCTCGTTTCGGAGAAATGACTCAGCACTCCTCACATTTCTATTCCAATATATAAATGCATATACTCCTTCATTTCATTCTTCCTTGCTTCTCTGCAGACTACATTCTCCATCATCACCATTAGCGAGTGAGTGTTATTGTTGCCGAGACAGAAACTAGAGAGAGAGAAATATTGTGTGGTTAACAATGTCGGACTCGTAAGATCGAAACGGAAGCAAAAACAAGCTTAACGAGCAGCGGGATACTACTACTACTACTTACGTTCGTACAACAACAACCGGCTTCGGCGGGGGAGGAGGAAAATGGCCAACGGCGGAGCTCCTACGAGCTTGGAGGAGATCAGAAACGAGACTATCGATCTTGTGAGTGGACGTTCTCTCGCCCTTTCTTTTACGTGTAGTGTAAAATAGAACAGTAGCCTAATGAAGAAAACGATGTCGTTTCTGGTTTCCAGATCTCTCGCTTTCTCAGCTTTCGAGTCGTTTTCGTTATGTTTGCTTTGTTGTTTTGTGTGATGATTCATCCTTTCTTCTCGGAGAAACGCACCGGTTTGGAAAGATTTACGGGCTCAGTTTAGGTACATAACGTTTTGAGCTTTGATTTTTCACTTTGTTTCTCCTGAAGTGTTTTCCAGCTTATTTTCTCTCGTTTTTTGATTTCCAACCACAAGATCATTTTCGTGAATTTGTGTTTCTTCAAATTTTTATTTTAAAAAAGATATATATTTTATACAATTAATTTAGGAGGTACGTCTGTTTCATGCAAAACATATATGTATTGCTGAGCTTACCATCTCTGTATTTGTTTTTTAATAATTTCTTCTTTTGTATTAGTTTCACAAATCTGTTTTAAGTCTTTAACTTTTACGTTTCCCAATCTTGGTTCCCATGCTTTGATATTATACACGCTCGCACGTATGATTTATAGGTGTTCACTGTTTGAGGTTTTGTGCTTTTGTGTGTTTACAGGAGCATATTCCAGTGGAGGAAGTGTTTCAACAGTTGCAATGCTCGAGAGAGGGTCTTACCACGGAGGAAGGCGAAAAGCGGATCCAGATCTTTGGTCCAAACAAGCTGGAGGAGAAAAAGGCATATCTCTTCTTAATGGCTTTTATTCTTCGTACTGATACTTTATAGTTATTTTTTCAGATGTCCAAAAAGATAAATTGAAATGCTGACTTGTTGATAACAATATGAAACTCTGAAAACAGGAGAGTAAGCTTTTGAAATTCTTGGGTTTTATGTGGAATCCACTGTCATGGGTTATGGAATTTGCAGCTATCATGGCCATTGCTTTGGCAAATGGAGAGGTGAGTAATAAGTGCTCTGCATTTCTGTGCCTGCATTTTATTTAACAGTTATGTCTGTTTATTTCCCTGTAGTTTCCTTAAACAAAATTTAATGCAGGGCAAGCCACCAGACTGGCAAGACTTCGTAGGGATCGTGGTGTTGCTTGTAATCAACTCCACTATAAGCTTCATGGAAGAAAACAATGCAGGAAATGCTGCTGCGGCTCTCATGGCAGGTCTTGCCCCTAAAACCAAGGTGCATACCTCGCGTGAGAGTACTGGCTAGAAAATTTGAGCGGCTATTGATAATGTTTTGAAGACTTACGCGTGTTCATGTTTTGATTAAATTGCAGGTCTTGAGGGATGGGAAGTGGTCTGAGCAAGATGCAGCTATCTTGGTTCCAGGGGACGTGGTTAGTATCAAATTGGGGGACATCATTCCAGCAGATTGTCGTCTCCTGGAAGGAGATCCCCTTAAGATTGATCAGTCTTCACTCACTGGTGAGTCTCTGCCAGTGACAAGGCACCCAGGTGATGAAGTCTTCTCTGGTTCTACTTGCAAGCAAGGTGAGGTTGAGGCTGTCGTTATCGCCACTGGAGTGCACACCTTCTTTGGGAAAGCTGCCCATCTTGTAGACAGCACTGATCAAGTTGGGCACTTCCAACAGGTATAATCTCCAAGAGGTTGCCACAAATATCTCTGAACACCGAAGCGAACTAAAGTGATTTGGTTATGCATGAATGGAAAAATAGCATTATGTTATTGTTAAAAATAAAATCACAACTAACTTACTTCAGTGCCAGTGTATATATATTGACCTATAACATTGAGTTATTCAAGCAATTGATAGTATGTTGTCAGGATGTACTTGCATGGTTATCAAAGGCGCTACATGGTCATAACTTTTCCTGATGGGTACTGGATGGTGATTGTTTGACCAGGTATTGAAGAACATCGGGAACTTTTGTATATGCTCCATTGCAGTGGGGATGATAATAGAGATAATAGTAATGTACCCAATTCAGCACCGGAAATACAGAGATGGTATTGACAATCTTCTGGTTCTTCTCATCGGAGGAATCCCAATTGCCATGCCAACTGTTTTGTCAGTGACCATGGCTATTGGATCCCACCGACTTTCACAACAAGGTGCTATCACTAAGAGGATGACGGCTATAGAAGAAATGGCTGGAATGGATGTTTTATGCAGTGACAAGACTGGCACTCTCACCCTTAACAAACTCACGGTAGACAAAAACTTGGTTGAGGTTAGTACTTATAATCCCTAATCAGTTCAAGTCTGGACTATAGAGAATACCTATAAAATGTTTTGAAATTTGTCACTTTCACGAATTTTTGTAATCATTTTTGACAAACTGCTTAGGGGATACTTAACTGTAGATTTTCATGGAATTGTATTTATTTTTCAGGTTTTTGCAAAGGACGTGGACAAAGATATGGTGATTTTGCTAGGAGCTAGGGCGTCCAGGGTCGAGAATCAGGATGCTATTGATGCATGTATTGTTGGCATGTTGGGTGACCCCAAGGAGGTATGTAACTGAAATTATAGTTAAATTAAAGGATTTCATCCTCGTACTCGTTGCAATGCATGGGTGCTTTTCAAAGATGGAGCGCAGGCATGATATTGGTACAATGGATTGATGTTAATTTAACTGGAATCCTTCCTCTGACTTGGTCTCATTCTTCAGGCCAGAGCAGGCCTCACAGAGGTGCATTTCTTGCCCTTTAATCCAGTGGAGAAGCGTACAGCTATAACATACTTTGACTCTGATGGTGAATGGCACCGGGTTAGCAAAGGTGCACCAGAGCAGGTTACACACCCTTTCATGCATGATAATGATTCTTTCTTTTTCTTATTTTTTTCTTACCCACCATGTATTTAGTTACTAATTGTGGCTTGCAAAATCCCCTAGATTATTGAATTGTGCAACCTCGGCGAGGACGTTGCTAGGAAAGCTCATGCCATCATTGATAAGTTTGCAGATCGTGGTCTTCGCGCTCTAGCTATTGGTAGACAGGTGCGCATTGCCATTTACTTAGGATCATTTTTTAACAGATTACTATATGTCCAAGTGAGTTTACTTTTCCTATACTATGTTTCCTCTTGCAGACTGTACCAGAGAAAACCAAGGAGAGTCCAGGAGATCCATGGGAATTTGTGGGTCTCTTGCCTCTCTTTGACCCCCCTAGACATGATAGTGCAGAGACCATTACTCGTGCCCTGAATTTAGGAGTCAATGTTAAGATGATCACTGGTGACCAGCTAGCAATTGGTAAGGAAACTGCTAGGAGACTTGGGATGGGAACCAACATGTATCCTTCTTCAGCTCTCCTGGGGCAGCATGTGGATGAAACTGTTGCAGGCCTCCCTATTGATGAGCTTATAGAGAAGGCTGATGGTTTTGCTGGTGTTTTCCCTGGTATGACAAATCTTTGTGTTTCCCTTAAACTCATGTATTAGCACATTACTTTCTATGAAACTAACTTGTGGTGAAATTATTCAGAGCACAAGTATGAGATCGTGAGGAGGTTACAAGAAAGGAAGCACATATGTGGTATGACTGGAGATGGTGTGAATGATGCACCAGCACTGAAGAGAGCAGACATAGGAATTGCAGTGGCTGATGCTACTGATGCAGCCCGGGGTGCATCTGACATAGTTCTGACTGAGCCTGGATTGAGTGTGATAATTAGTGCTGTCTTAACAAGCAGGGCTATTTTTCAGAGAATGAAGAACTACACCATCTATGCAGTTTCTATTACCATCCGTATTGTGCTTGGTTTTATGCTCATTGCACTTATCTGGAAATTCGATTTCTCTCCTTTCATGGTTTTGATCATCGCCATACTTAATGATGGCACAATCATGACAATTTCAAAGGACAGAGTGAAGCCATCTCCTATTCCTGATTCATGGAAGCTCCAAGAGATTTTTGCCACTGGTGTCGTCCTTGGTGCGTACTTAGCTATCATGACTGTCATATTCTTCTGGGGTGCTCATGCTTCTAACTTCTTCTCGGTAAGAGTTTCTAATACTTGGACCTTTAGAAAAAGCAGTCTGGACTTGTAAAATTTGTCCCAAATCTCGTTTCTCTTTTAAGCTATGGTATTTAATACCGATGCCTAATCTTACACGATGCAAAACGCTTACTGCAGGATAAGTTTGGGGTCAGATCAATCAGAGACAACCATGGTGAACTTGTTGCAGCTATCTACCTCCAAGTTAGTATTGTCAGCCAGGCGCTCATCTTTGTAACTAGGTCAAGGAGCTGGTCATATTGTGAACGCCCCGGTTTCTTGCTTTTGGGTGCCTTTCTCATAGCCCAACTAGTAAGTTTCTTCCATCTTCCTATGGTTAGTTGAGGTTTCTTTCTGTATATTATTTCTCATTTCTTCCTGTCTAAGCACAGACAGCATTCTAACTTTTGCGCATTTTTTATTCATCTATCAACAAGGTTGCAACATTAATTGCTGTGTATGCCAACTGGCCATTTGCAAACATCAACGGTATCGGGTGGGGATGGGCTGGCGTTATTTGGCTCTACAGCATTATCTTCTACATCCCTCTTGATATCCTAAAGTTCATCATTCGATATGCTCTGAGTGGCAAGGCCTGGGATAACCTACTCGAAAATAAGGTATCACGATTTGAGACTTGGCCCTCCTTGCTTCTTCGTTTTCAATGAAAATGTCTTTTGATGAGCTAAGAAATGCTGCCTGCTCATCTACTGCATTTCCCTTGATCATCTTGCAGACTGCTTTCACTACCAAGAAGGACTACGGAAGGGGAGACAGGGAAGCTCAATGGGCAGCAGCTCAGCGTACACTTCGCGGACTCCAGCCTCCTCCTGAAACCGTAGACCCCTTTGCTGGTGAAAGGAACTATAGGGAGTTATCTGAGATCGCAGAACAAGCCAGGAAGCGCGCCGAAGTTGCAAGGTCATTATAAAGCCAAGTTTTAGTTTTCCCTGTTCAGCAATTCTAACATTATATTTTCGATATCTACCCTTGCGAAATCCTTACTTTCTGCGCGTTCGTGTTTCATCAGGCTAAGGGAGCTTCATACTCTTAAGGGGCATGTCGAATCTGTGGTGAAACTCAAGGGACTCGACATCGAGACCATTCAACAACACTACACAGTTTAATTGAGAAGATGGAAGCAGAATCTGGTGCTGGCAAATTGTTTTTTTTTTGTTTTTTGTCACTCTTCCAGCAGATTAAAGACAGAACACCACCTGGATATCAACAGATAGAAACAGAGTTGTATTCCTTTTACTCATATCACTTTGGCAATACGTAAAGGATTGAGAATAATCCAACACAACAATCATGTGTTTGCAAACAGTTTGATTAGAATCTGCTACAGTCATCATTGCATTCCTGGTCAACTCGTTATCGACGAGTTTCCTCAATTTTGCTCCTAAGTACATCGATTTATACTCTCTTTTTCTTTTTCTCTTTCAATTTATTATCATTTTGTTTCATTCTTCTCCAATGAAACATCACATGGATGTAAAATTAGAACACGATGTTTTCTGCAGCAGGAGAGAATTGCTGAACCCAAGCCTTGAACGTTTGAGATCAAACTGCAGAATATTCTCCTCTACAAAGTGTCCACCAATCACAATTGAAGTCTTAGGTTTTGACCCAATATTCACAAACCCTAAACACCAAACATCTTCCTTAACTCTCACCATTGAGTTTCCCCCCAAAATCCTCCAAACTGGTTTCCTTTTCCCTTCAAGAACGAGCTCAATCTCAGGCACAACAGGTCCGCCGAGCCCGCTCTGGATCATACTCGAGTTATAGCACAACCCGAAAGGAGGCACTGGTTTAACACTTGGGATTTCTTGGAATTCTTTAGCAAATGCATCAAGAACAACATTGTAAATTGATGTTGCCAAAGTACTGTATTTCTGAACAGTGCTGATCTTTGTTCCACCAAATCCACTACTGCTGTCGATAGACAGCAGTTTCTTATCAAATTTCTTGACCAATTTCCCATTCACTTTTATGGATTTAACACCAATGAAGTAGTCAGAGGAAGATTGGTTCCCAAAATAGGAAGATGCTGTGCTGACAGGATTGATGAACAGTGGTGTGGAGGAAACAACAAGATTGGATCTTTGCATTTGTACATCAATCCCATCACCAAAAACCACAAACCCGTTTGAATTTGATGAAGAGCTCAAGCAAATTAAGAACTTCCTCTGCAATCTGAGTGCAGAAGAGAATTGGGAAGGGAGAGAAATCCCAGTTCTTCCAAGCCCAGCCATGCCTGTCACACCATCAGCAAGACTATCCAAAAGATAAGTTTTTGCACAGATGAAAAGGAAATTTCGGACAGAAACAGAGGAGCCCAGATGAGAGTTTGGGACAGAGACAATGTCAGAACCAAGCTGGCCGGTGCTACCAACGCCCCCAATGACAGTGTTGTCAGGGAGGAGACCACAGGTGTGGTTGTAGCAACCAGGTGCTGGGTTTGGTGACGAATAGGTGCATTCTTCGATGCAATTGGTTGATTTGGAAAGGATGCATTGGTGTGAGTTGCAGTGGGCAGGGGTGTAGGAAGAGGAGACATAGCCTCCACAGTCAACCCATAGGAATTCACCACCAAGATCTAGGGTTAGGTTGATTGGGACAAAAGGGGTTCTTTGGAGGATTTGGGTCAGGTGTTGGAGAGTTGATGGGTCTTTTTTGAGGGGAAGAATTAGGGATTTTGAAGAAATGGTTGTTTGTTGTTGTGATGTTGATGGAGAGACGATGAGGAGGAGGAGGAGAGATAAAGCAGAAGAAAGTATAAGGAATTGGTGATGAGATGATGATGATGAGCAAGCCATGAAAGATTTAAGAGTGGAAAGTCAGTCAATTTTAGATACGCAAGTAAATGATCTGTATGATCTCTATGTTTAAATAGTAAAGTGTCATTTGTTTCGTGAGGTACTACTTATACAATTTTGATCGCTTCATTTACGTTAAAACTAATTATATTCACACCAGATTGTTCTATTAATATTTAGAGCATAAAAATATAAGAACGTAAAATTAGTCATACATATTTTATTGAGTCGAATTTTTTTTTATTCGAATATTGTCGAGCTTTAAAAATAATAATTCTCTTACTATAACTTATTTCATTCATAAACTCGTAATTTAAATTAAAGATTACCGTTAGCAGCACCCATCCAAGTTTTGTTTATTAAGACTAGCTAGCTATAGAATGTGATTTGAGAAACTCCGGAGAAATTTGTGGTGTTTGTTGCTCAACTTGGTATAAAGAAGGAAGAAAGGTTGTGGTACTGTGTGTACTCGTAGGTTCATGAGTTGGAACAAAAATGACGGTGGCGACTTCTTCATATTTCTTCATGTTAACTTTGACTTTTGAGGATGAGACCTGATTGACATTATTAGTTGAGTGAGGCACACTGATGAGTAGAAATGTAATCAAATGCTTCAATCAAATGCGTCGCCCATAGTTTACGTAACAAGTGGTATTTCTTCTATCATGGAACATTTGCATGTTACAATTTACAAAGTAGGTTCTTCACTAAAATCTCTTCACGATATATCTATATATTCAAAGATGTATATAGTTTGACCACCACTTAGATCTTTAGTCAAAAACAAATTGCATCTTTAAAAAAATGAGATTTACCATACTATAAGATTGAATAAGTCACTAGTTGTTTGAAGATGAATCGACAATTCAATTTAAATGTTAATAATATATAATTTTTTATCTCAATGCATTTAGATGAATTGATCGAGCCAATAAAATAGTGACATTTAAAATTTTGTACTAACTAAGTGATTAGTTTTTAAAATTTAGCTCTTTTCTAATGATCATTTGACGCAAAAATACTGTATCACCATTTTATTAGTCTAGACAATCCAACTATGCATGTTGTTGTATTAGAAAACGATGATGAGAATGAATGCCATCTTTTTCTTAAAATCCTAGCTATTATGTAAAGATGATATAGTATTATCATTATGGATTTATACAAATATACTTAGAGCTTAGAAGTCAACTACATCTCCTCTATATAAACCCAAGTATAATGAGCACATCACATCATCCCAAAAAAATAACAATATTACACTACAACTAAAAAAAAGAAAAAAAGAAACATCCTTGCATTACTAGTTCTTCTAATTGCATCATTTTCCTTACAAGTCTTGGCTCAACCATACCACACCCTACTTGCACCAATCAAAAAGACCCAAAAACCTCACTCTACACCATCACCATCAACTCATACTCCTCCCATGACCACTATGTCATTGACCTAAATGCTCCCTTCTCATGGGTAATTTGCAACCGCCCACAGTCCCCAATGGGTTGCACATCTCCTCAATGCATCGAAAGGGGTAATTAAATAAATAAAAAAAGAAGAATGTAAGGTTGCAATTAATCAAAACATTAAAATTCCTTTTGTTTATTATTAAATCATTTAATTATACATTAGTTAATTAAGTAAATGATTCAGTATTATACATTTCGCATTTTTTGTTTATTCAACAGTGTCAGATCGCATACTATCTGCTATTTAATGAAAAAAATAACCAATTTTGTAAAAATCAATGAGTTCTATGAATAAAATACCTAAATTATCTAACAAAAAAATATTAAAACGTCTAGAGCGAAAACCTAATTAATTGCCAAAGAATAACTATGTGACCAAAACTTCTTTTACCCAAAGTTGAATTAGAGAACTCTAAAAAAATAGAAAAGGTAAATTAATTACTACTATTTTCATGGAAAATCCATGTACACGGGGGATTGCGGGCATTTCACTAGCTATTTGTTAGAATTTTTAATTAATTATACTTTTATTACTCAAATTTTTTATATTTAGCCTCTAAAAATTTAGTTGGACTTTAGAAATGCTATAAAATTTAAATAATTTTTTAATATTAATGATAAATAAATCAAAACTGCCTAAACATATTTTATTAATTTTTATATTTTCTAAAATGATTTTAGAGAATATCGCACATAAATGTTTTTTTATAGAGAGAAATACAGATAAGAAGAGACTCAAAGAATAAAAATATTATCCTTCGTATTTTATAGAAATTAGTACCACTAAATAGTATTTCAAGCTGGCTGTAGCATTCAAAGGTGTGAAATAGGTACTTTGATCAATGATAAAAAACATAACAAGAAGTAACCAAGAAGACAACCACATGTTTTAGCCTTCATCCCTTTTTTCAGCTTCACAAGTGCACCCATATTAATTAGGTCTTTGGTCAAAAACAAATTGCACCTTTTAAAATGACATTTACTTATGGTTCTATAACATATAAGGTAGAACAAGTTGCATTTCTTTCTTCTAATTAAGATGGGAAAGTATAGTGTTACCAATGGGCCTATTGTGAAGCTTGAAGGTCAACTCTATGCTTCCTAGTCCTATCTATATAAACCCTAGCTACTCAAGTAATTAGCACATAGAAAAAATGAACATCCATCAATTATTACTTCTTCTGATTGCATCATTTTGCTTACAAGTCTTAGCCCAACCATACCACACCTTAGTTGCACCAATCAAAAAAGACAAAAAAACCTCCCTCTACAGCATCACCATCAACTCTTACTCCTCTCATGATCACTATGTCATTGACCTAAATGCTCCCTTCTCATGGATCATTTGCAATGTCCCACACAACTCAGTAGCCTGCACATCTCCCCAATGCATCCAAGCTCGGGCCGCCGGCCGGCTCTCCTCCGGCCCTGCCTGCTCTCCTGCCGATAACATAATAAAACGCGGCCAATGTCAATGCCTCGTTACACCCTCAAACCCTATCTCAAAAACATGTGCCCTTTCCCAACTATCCTACAAAGATATCATCATTTCTTGGACAAATGGAAAGAGACCTACCGGTGGCATCAACTTTAACCAATTGTACATGTCTTGTGCACCTGCTTCTCTCTTGACTTCCTTTCCCAAAAATTCTGTTGGGTTAGTTTCCCTTTCTTGGTCTCCACTCTCCTTTCCCACTCAATTCACACCTGAAGTAACCAAGAAATTTGCAATTTGCTTGCCTAGTGAATCTAGGAAGACTGATGGGGTCATATTTTTCAGCGACGGTCCATTTTATCTTTGGCCTTTTTCAATCGACATAACAAGTCTCCTTACCTACACTCCTTTGATTAAAAATAAAAATTCAGACAGCTACTATATTAGTGTCGATATGATCTTTGTTGGAGGGAAACTATTTGAATTGCCGCCAAACGTGTTCGATTTCGACAATTTAGGCCGTGGAGGAGTGAAGCTTAGCACAACAACTCCTTACACGACCTTGCGGAGTGACATATTTGAACTTTTCTTCAAGAAATTTTCCAAGGCAACGAACCGGTACCCTATAGTAAACAATGTGAGTCCATTCCCGCTGTGCTTCAATAGTACTCTTCTTGGGTCGACTCGGGTTGGTTTGGCTGTTCCTAAGATCGATTTCGGGTTAACGGATGGTACGATTTGGTCAATATTTGGAGTGAATTCTATGAAGCAAGTGAGCAATGACGTGGCATGTCTTGCATTTATTGATGGAGGGGAGAATGCTGAAGAAGCAATTGCGATTGGAGCATTTCAGATGGAAAATAACTTTTTGGAATTTGATCTTGCTGGATCAAGATTGGGTTTCAGCTCTTCCTTGTACTTGTACAAGACCAAGTGCAGTAACTTCAATTTCACCTCAACTTTTTAATTAGTACCTTCTAATTAATCAGCTTAATTACTTACAAGTGTTGATTAGTTACTGTTTATTGGGCCAATTAAACCTCTAATGGGCCTTCTCCAGAGCAACGGGCCGAGTGTACAAGTGATAATTATTGGGAATTATAACTTAACTCAAACACTTGTGGGAATAAACTAAGTGGTCCCCAGCAGCTGCTGTGTTAAATATTAAGGACCCGTCAATTTCACAATCACGTCTTTAAAATTAAAGATTTTCCCCAAACAAATTTTACAAATAATTGTACCATGGCCCAAAAACTTATCTCGAATTTCCACTACGCCCCTTTTCCAATTTCCATTTCTAAGTTTTAGTCCCACCTCCATACTCCATACTCCATACTGGTGGTGATAGAAATCATAGAATGCAAGAGTTCATTTCATCACAAGCTCGTGCCTGAAGTAAAACACACATCATCAAAACTAATATTGTGTGTATGCGGCCTTCGGAAGGATAAATCGCTCCCGAAAAGGAATCTACCGCATTTCTTATCAGATATTGCAGCAGTTTTTCAGTCAGTCAGTCTAGTTGTTGTGCCTTAAATGCACAGCATTGCCAAACAGCCTCTAAGCTGCTGACGTTTTCCAGTGGTGAGGGATCATAGAAATGTTTTCGAAAGGTTACGGGTTGAAATAAACTTATTGAGAAAAAAATACAGTTCTAGAACTACATGTCTCATGTTGCTTACACACTTGATACATATTCTACCAAGGTATGCCCCTGCACTACCCTAGCAACCGGAAACTGATCTAGATGAACTACACTTCTAATTCCAACAACTAAAACTAAAGAAAAAAGGATAAGAAAGAACAGGCCTACCTAGTTGATCAATGTTCTTATAACTTGGTTTTAGAACTTTAGATTTTAAAATAACCCTGTTGCTTTAGGTACCACAATGCGCCTTCAGCTGCATGCTCTGCTGCTGTTTTCTTTTTGGACTTAGGGCCACTGAAACACTCCAGCACCATGCCACGTTCTTGATCGATCTCAATGATAACCTTGTACGTAAACCTGTGGTGATCTCAAAGCAGTCATAAATCGGATACGTGCATCACGTATCAGTTACAGATGGCAGAGTCTACTGATCTGAACTTTTTAGGAAACAAACAACACTGCATAGCTAGCACTCTCTCACACACTTTCCTTTCTTTGTCCTATTACCAAGTATGTTCAGGGGAAGCAGTTACTTACAGTTTCATGTGATCAGGCCCTTCCTCTTTGCAGCATTCAAACACAGGCTTCTCCCACTTATTCGCGGCGCACAATTCCATCAGCTGCGCCTTAGGTGGCACCACCTTTCGCGCGCCTAAAACACAATTTGAACGATTAGATGAGAATCGCCAATTTGGGAATTCAATCAAGTGCTAGAAAATTAAACTTCAAAAGAATTATATATTCCAATTGCAACTTGGATCCAATTGACAGTAACTGTGCCTGTTTTCCAACCATGTTATCCTTTCATTTCTTTTCTTCAGGGTTCGTAAAATAATCGTTCAGGGGAATTAGAAGCAGTGTTTAAGTATACAATTAGGTTCAGTTGTTTGCCTTTTTTTTAGTTTTAAAGGCTGCTATATTAGGATAGAAACCAATTCTGCAGAAAAACACTCAAATGAATAGAACTTTAAGGACTAACGTTTTCAAGATCTTTTAAAGACAGAAAAACAATCTAATTTTCTTGATAAAAAATCCATCTTTTCTTTTCCACCTTATTAAGAAAGCAAAGGTACAAAAAATACCAGACAAAACAGAACACATTCGTGTAATTCATACAACCCTTCACTAACAAAAATCCACCCTCTTAATTGACATTAATTAAAGTCTCAGACTGGAATTAAGTTGTATTAAGGCAACAAAAACTCATTAAAGGCCCAAAACTTTATAAAGGATTAGATGAAAGAAACAACAGAACAACAAATTAACAAAAACACAGTACCTGGATTCTTGATATGAGCTTTGTCTTCACTGCTCTGGTCATTCATTTCGGTATCGTTCTTGATTGTCATGGAGCCGTTTTGGTTTATGCATTTTACAGAACATAAAGAACCATATTCAGCTCCACTCTTCATTTTCAGCTCCAAAACTTTTTCAGCTAACAGATCAGCCCTTGTATTTCCCTCCTCGTCAAATTTCTTCTCTCTGCTAACTCTTGGCTGACACAACTGAAAAGGAAGAAAAGAAACCACCAGAAACAAATTACTCCAACTGAAGAAAAACGAAAAGACATAGAAAGATGAAGAATTTCAGAAAACAGAGGACCAAATTAAGAGAAGGAAAGGGATGGAAATTTTCCCGACAGTTAAAAACCTGGCCGGAGAAGTTGGCGGCGGAGGCGGAGGAGGAGACGGAGACGGCGATGGATGGATCTATGGGAGGAAGGTCCTTGAGGCTTATGGGGAAACGTTTTGCTGGGTGCGCGTGGTGTGAATGTGACAATTTCTTTTCCATCTAAGCTTAGGTGGCCATTTTAGTTGGTATAGGCCAAGGAGATTTTTTTTTTTTTGGGAGTTTCCTTTTCTTTCCTCAAATGCAGATACATGAAATGTTACAGTGATATTAGAGTTAGAAAATCTCCCATTTATATACACTCCCTGTATCACATGTTAAACATGCCAATATTTTTTAGTTTTATTTTTATTATTATTGAAGAGATATGCCCAATTGTTTATTAAAAAACAGACATGCTAAAATTTAATATATTTACAAAAAATTACTCGTGTAAATTTTTAAACTAACTAGCGTGTATAATGAATTATTTTTTTTGTTTAGTCAAACTCGCTCAACCTTGATTCAATTTTAATTATATTTTTATCGATTTATAATTTATTTTCACGCTGTAATGATTAGCTATTGTTAGTTCAAAAGAAGGAAATAAATACCATATTATAGTTCTAACTGGTTTCATAATTCGACCATTATACATCGAGATAAATCAAAAACTTTTTCTAACTATAATCTTTCTTCTTCAAACAAGATCGTATCGGCAATGCGAAAGCGTATTCACAGCATGGGATGACAACGAGGACATGTAGGCAAATGCATGAAAGGAAAATTAACAACTGTAGTTGAAAGATAAATTAGTAACCATTGTTGACCATATTTGAAAGTTAAAATTAATACATGAGTTAGATAAGTTAAGTTATTTAATTACTCGATCACAACAAATAATAATTATCGTATTGCGCAACATGTATTAACAAGGAAAAACTTACATTAACTTTATTAAATTATTTATTTGAACGGGAATGTCAATATCCAATAACCAAAGAAGGTAATGGATCGATGAGAATGTATCCTATGATTCAGCTGAAATGCACCACCAAGCCATGATTCAGCTAACAGTACATTGACCGAATACTTTCAAAAGAAAAGGAAAAAAAAGTAAAACGTCGGATAATAATTTCATTCGAACATCGTCAGATCAGGTTTGAAGGAATTGGCTGTGTATGATATTTCTATAGGCTTTTCTCTTCATTCACAGACTCTAGATGTGGTTGCCAATGATCAATAGATGTGGAAGACCTCCTTGGTGATTCTTTTCTCCAATTCTTGGCATTTCCCTTCCTCATTTCCCCCACTTTCATCTTGATCTTAGAAATTAACAACACAAAACAACTCTTTTTCTTCAATGCAACACCATAATCCTGCTCCAATTCCTTTTCACTTACCGCACTAGATGATCTTGTGCTGATATTTATGCTAACATATTCTCCACCTTTCTTGTTCTTGAATTTTACGAAACTCCAACAAGGAATTGACCCCTTCTCGTTCCTCCCTTCCTCCGCTCGATTGCTGCCATAATTCGTCACGATGACTCGAAATCGAGAGTTGTTCTTGAAGGATCGACGCTGGAGTTTGCGAATCGTGTTCATGGGCACAACATAGAACTTCTGGCCAAGCTTCAGAGTGGTGTCAGGTGCAACAACAGCTGACCATGGCTGCTTGAACACATTCGGGTGCGCGACGATGCATTTCGGGTTCTTGAGCATGACCTCTGCTGCCTCGATCGGCCTGTCATGGAGCTCTACCTGCCCACCACGATGAACAATCTTAACAAACTTGTTCTTGCTGGATTTAGTACGCACCCAATTCGACATGCCGTTCTTCTTCTTCTTATTATTATTGTAATGCAAAAACAGCGGAAACAGAGGAGGAAACAGAGGATATAGGTGTCTTTTATATTAGAGAAGCAAAACTACCGTCAGAAAGAGTTATGTGGAAATGCTGGCGAGGATTGCAACATTTATTCCTCCTTTTTATCACTTCATTCTCTTGGTTGAAACGATCAGGTCTACCATGTAACGTAATTTTGTTATTTTTAATGTTAGTTTAGGGTTTAAATTTAGCAGTCACTCTCAAATTTCTTTTTCATTTCTTTTGGTGAATCTTTTAGTTTTGTTCTTTTGCTGCCTAATTCTTAGTCAAACAAGCATAATTTGTAGTGTATAAGGAAAAAAAATGATCCTTAGAAAGGTTCGTTTCTTTATGAATAAACGTTTATAGAAAGGTTAAATGATCTTTAGGGTTTCTGTTTTCACGCAATTATCGCGCAATTATCTCAAATAAATTTTTACATTTATAAGTGACTTGTATAGGTCATTATGTTTGTTCAAATGTCTCAAATAAGTCCAATTATTTAAATTAATTCATTTTCTAATTTTGAAAATTCTAAAAATGAATTTCAAATATTAATATCCAACGTAAAAAAAAAATAAAAAAAATAATGAAGTTTGATGACATCAATCTTTTGACATGGGAAAGTAATAAGAAAACTATTTCTTTCCCATAAAATGAGGCCCACTCATGTCTCGTCAGCAAGTGATGTCCACATGACAGATTTTTACAAACCGGGTTAATTCTGTAATGTTCGTAAAATATTTTAAACCAAATTTCTGCATTTATGAAATCCCATTCTTATTAAACTTTACGTAATTATTCATTCTAATAATTTTATATATAATTTGTAGTTAATGAATGAATGGATTTGCGTGCTATCGTTTTCTCAGGGTCTGTTTAGCGTTTCGGTTCTAGTTGAAAAAATCCTGTGGGAAAATGATTACTGGTAAATAGAAAAGTTAGATACTTGAGGTGTTTGGTAAAACAGTTTTTCAAAACTATAGTTTGGATGTAAAATGACCATAAAATGTATAAAACTCATTTTTAAAAAATTAATAAAAATAGAAAAAGTGGATCTAGAATTATTTATCTTGAGGTAGAGATTTTATTATGGTAGTTTTTAATTTATTTTGTTGGTTATATAAAGTAAAAAAATTAAAATGAAATGAAAAAAAAAAAATAGGAGAGAGAGAAGTCCTTTTGGACTTCTCGTTGGCCACTGGAGCAAAATGCTCCAATGGGAGGCAAGGCCAACGTTGGAGCAGGTGTTACCAAACACCTCCGATTTTCTACTCGGGAAAGTCATTTCCCGAGTAGAATCGGAACGCCAAACGGCTACTCAAACTATTTGGGAGAAGTTGATGGTTTTATGAAATATTAGAATAGGAAAATATCTTAATTATAAAAACAAACTATCTTAATTAAAAGAATAGGAAAATATTTAATAGAATAATAAAAACATCTAATTTTTTATTACAATAAAAAATGAGGTCTAAAATTTAAATACCCTAAGAATCGCATAATTACGAAAAGCATAATGAAAGACTTAAAAATCAATTTCCGGACGAACTTGGCCGATTCATATATCAATTTCAAATATTAACCGTAATGCCAAAAAGTGAAAAAAACTCTTTTAATAAGTAATTTAATTAATTTTATTCGAAGAATTTACCTATTAATTTTAAGATTGATTCAACCGTCGGAGTTAAAAGTTAAAAGAACGGAGAGTTGCAACTCATTTTAATTTTTTTTCTTGCTATTCCCATGGTCAATGCTTGATGTTCCATCATAAATTCGTTTTATTGGTAAAAAAAATATTATACGATCTCATCTTATATTGTAGTGATATTTAATAATATAATTATTTTTTATTAAAAAAATAAAAAATAATTTTTTTTTGAATTCGATTCTCATCTCCATTTATATATTAAAAAAAAATGGGCCGAAGAATTTTGCTAGTTAAGTTAGGCTTCACTTTAGTATGGCGTAGTTGTAGCCACCTGCTTAATGGATCCCATTTATATTGGCCCAAAACTAAACAAGTACTTGAAACTTTTGAGCAGATGATAATAAACACATAAATATTTGATTATCAAGCTTGAAAGGGAATTTTGTTTATAATTTAATTATATAAAGTGACCAACCACAAGGAGTGACAAAGTATGAAAAAATTATACAATATAATACATCAAATTGTTTCGACTACTTTTAAGCAGAGGACTAATCTCGTTCAAATATTATCGTGGTCTAAAGGCTGTTAAACTGCCGCCAAATAATTTTTTCCATTGTTAAAAACTCGAATTTGAGATTTTAGTTAAAATAACATAAGTCTCTTACCGGTTCACAAATTATGAAATCCATTTTGCATCCTATTTATGACCCCAAAAAAACAATATTGTTGACCTAGGTGATAATCCCACCAAATCAAGATCAATATGGTCCTGCAGCTAGCTGCCACATTTATGATTTCTGTGATTGATCCTCCATTTCTAGATTTCTCCATATTTATCTCGTTTAGACTAGAACTATCAATTTGAAAGAGATTTATATTACTGATGTGGAGCTCAGACATTCCATGTGATTGATTACAGGAAAGTATTACAGATTAGGTGGAAAAGGGATAATTAGGATTAGGTTGGCTTTGTGCTCGAGAATGATTGAATAATTATGATTAGGTAATCCTACTACCATAATTAGTGCATTATGTTCTTCAATAATGATTCACTAATTATTCATGCCATTGGCACTCTGTACAGGGCCGACCTGATGGAACAACTCTAGTCCTACTTCGTCGTGCGGTCGGTATTGCAAAAATGCTGACCATATGACCTAATTCAAAAGAATCACGAGAAAAGACCTGAACTTTTGCTGTCGCAAACAACCTTGTGAGCTATATTATGACACTTCTATTCATTTCAAAAGAGGACATTTTTACCATTGTAAATGACGCATCATCACAGAGAGAATAAACCGGAGGAAAATCACAGAAATGATTACACTTTATTTACATCTATCACAAATGGCAAAAAGAATTTCTGTGAGGAAGTATCATGTGTTTGAATATGTAAAATAACAGCTGAGTGAAATATACCATCATTGCGCGATCGAGGCAGAAGATACGGGTTCTGTAACTCGTAATGACCCTCCAAGCTCAATTGGTAGAAGAGGGATGAGGGAATGCAAGACATCGGTTATCAGTGGCCTATAACTAGGTTCTTGTTGTACACAAAGCACTGCCACTGCTGCTACCTAGTGAAATGGTAACGAGTATTTCCGTGTGAGCCAGAAGTTTGAAAAAATGACTATAAGCAGCACACAGGTGATAGGTTTTCGTGGCAGCCTACCTGGTATAAGTGCTTCAAGTCCATAGTGTCTTTGATAGTCGGATCTACTATGTTTGGAAGCTTTGATCTGTCAGTGAGGTGAGGCATGGCCTGTATGGGAAAAATGTTTGCATAGTTACCTTCCTCTGTTCCAGAGTCCTTATCGTTATGACCCCGAGAGATGACAGTGAAAGTGAGATTTAAAGGAAAATTACCCATGTGACAATGGACTGGCATTGAGCTGGCGACATCTTTTCCACCGGTCTTCTTCCTATCAGAAGCTCGAGAAGGACAACCCCAAAAGCAAAGACATCACTTTTGTCAGTTAGTTTACCTGCAAAAGAGGACATGAAAAGATTAGTCTTGGAAAGAATGGTTAAAAAAGAATGGTCCATTATCATAAGGGTATAATGAGAAAAGAAAGGCCTGTGTTTGTTTTCCCTTTTTTTTCATGGAACCATTTTCATGGAAACACGTCAGTCACCATAAATTGCAGATTACGCAAATGCCGTACCAAAATACATTGAGACATCAAAATAACAGCAAGATCAACTTTAAGGACTAAGAACTTTGCATGATAAAAAAAACAAAAGATAAATTAGCTTAGCTATGATTGTATCATCAAAAGAGAAGTTAGCTTACCGTTTAAAAGGTACTCTGGGGCTACATAACCCAAGGTTCCTGAAAGCTTTATGCTCTTATTTTGGATCCCAGAAGTTATGGCAAGACCGAAGTCTGAAAGCTGGATCGAAAAACAACTTAATGAAAGCGACATTCTAGTTCCAATCATGAATCCACAAGATCACTGTGGATTTGCTGTATCAGTCAAGTTATTGCGCATATGAATGTTAATTACCTTTGCACTGAAGTTGGAATCCAAAAGAATGTTAGATGACTTAAGGTCTCGGTGAATAACAGGAGGATTGCTATGCTCATGAAGATATTCTAGTCCTCTGCACAATAATGATTACATCAAAAGCAGCTAGTTAACATAACAGAAAGAAAAGAAAAATAAGATGAAGGAAAACAAAGAAAGAAAAGAGAATAAAGCATAAAGTAAAAGAATTTTCCTGCACTTACCTAGCAACATCAACAGCAATTTTCATGCGTAAATTCCAAGTTAATGCAGATCCATGTGCTGCTCCTAAAATGTCCACCGATGTAAGAGTTGCAATTAGCCATTGTTGTTTGTTCTTCTTTCATTTACTTAAGAAAGCGAAAAAAGCATACCATGCAATTGACTCTCCAATGACCCATTTTGCATCATTTCATACACAATAAACCTTGTTTCACCATAAATGCAGTACCCCAAAAGAGAAATTATGTTCTGATGCTGAATTTTTGTCAACCAGTTCACCTCATTCTGCAGTAATAATCAAAACTTGGTAAAACAAAGGATCTCTAAAAAGGGTTAAATAGTCCTGAGGACATTGATTTCAAGTACCGCATTTACCTCGAATTTTTTCTCAACATCCTGTCGTTGATCCTCTAGTTTCTTCACAGCAGCAACAAGCTTTTCGTTAAAATGAGCTTTATAGACACGTCCATAGCGACCTTCACCCAACACATTATCCTCCCGAAAATTGTCTGTGGCTGCTTCTAACAATTGATATTCCATAGCAGCAACTGAACACTTCTTACCAGCAGTCCTCAACGAATTAAATCTATCCAAAATTGGACTCAGAGAATACGCTTTTGGAGGATCTTCAAATTGAGATTAAGAAAAGACAATAAGAAAAAATAAAAACTGTAAGCAATTGCAAACAGAAATGAACGTGACAACTTGGAGAAGGAGATACCAGAGCTTTGCTTGTTTTCGGCATTGGATTTCTTGGAGTTTCTCATTCTGTATACACAGAAACATGATAATAACAACAACATTCCACCAAGGAGAGTGGAAGCAACAATTACTGCTATGAGGATTTTCTTGTTCAAATCTTCATGGTGCACAACTTTAACCCCAGGAACCAAAGGCAGTCCTGCATAAACAGGATAAAAATCCTTAACAAAAGACAAATAACAAAACAAAACCCTCACATTCCCTTTCATTAAAGTTTCTCTCTTTGGTCAGAATCAACTATGCCACCTAAATCTTATAGTGTGGATTTGCTCAAAATCTACTCTAAAGATCAGATTTTTGGACATGGGATTTCAAATTTGTGTTTGAATTGTTAAGTAAACCAAGAATCTGTGCACATTCAAAACAAAACAAAACAAAAACCACAAAACAGAAACATAAGAAAGGCAATGAAAGTTCAAGAACCGAGATAAAAAACAGGAACGGAAAGAAATGTGTCATCTTGGCATTTACTTACCTGGAGACTGAGCTTCCATTTTTCTGGAAACGAGAGAAAATGGTTGTTTCTTAGCAGCAGAAGAAGATGACAGTGAGAGAGTGAGAAGGGTTGGCTCTGGTCTGGCATCAACCTCAAGCAAGAAGGGGGGAAACAAAGAAGAAGATGTGGTTGACAATGCCCATATGGGCAAAGCCAACAGGGCAAGAACATTCATAATAATCCTTTCCTTCTAATTAAATTAACTACACAGAGAGAGGGAATGGGTTGTTTGTACTTTGCAGTGAAGGTTCTTTTTGTGTTTTTTTAAACTTTGAATTGAATCAATCCATTTTTTTGTGATTTTCCTTTGGTTTAGGATTTCGCCTTTGGATTTTGATATATTTGGGTGCAAATGGCCAGAAGGGGACAAAAGACTGTTAGTGCAGGGCAGGGAAACCGAGAAAGCTGTCTTTTTGTTATATTTTTATTTTTGATTTTTTTTATAGAATTAAAATTATCATATTTTTCAGTTAGCCCTAAGTAGGTTAGGAATTGGATGTTTTTTCTGATTTTTTTTCTTCTCGAAAGATACTAGGATTGTACGTAAATGAAAGTGATTAGAAATCGAAACCTTATCCTCTATTAAAATACCAACACTAATTTGTCAAAGTACGATCATTTTATTTGACAATTGATTATCGTCACTGCGATCATTTTATTTGACAATTGATTATAGTCACTCTTCTTAAACGTTAATTACTGCAATTTTATTAATTCGTTCAACACCATTTATACTAAATAGAAAATACTATTAAACTAATCTGTTTTATTTTCGCTAAACGTTTTACAATTTCTATCACTAAAAATAAAAAGTGGCTGATTTTTAATTTCTCCCGACGTAAAAATCGAACCCTTAGGTTTAGAGAGCCATTAGTAGGGAATAGAGAGGAGGGAGGGAGGGGGGCAAGAGGACATGAAATCATGTGGCAGTTACTGAATTGGAACGCTGACAGTTCATAACAGGTTTTAATTTGAGGCGAGTAGGATTGGGATGTGGATGTTTCGGTGTTACGTCTTCTTTCCTAATCACGAACGAGGAAAAAATGACGTAGATTACATTTTCGAATTCGATCAACATGTACGAATAAATAATAAATTTATTTAGCGAACATAATTAATCGGGTAGATTCAAGAATACTTCAGACCTAAGAAAAAATTAACATAATCTTTAATTTCTATTTTTACTCTAATAATAAGAATATTAAAACTCCATTTAAAAAGCCGTGTTAAATATTTTTTATTTTATTTTTTGAGACCCAAACCTCGCACTAATATAAAGAAAAAATGTCAAGATTTATCTGTTTATTTTTCCAACTACAACTTGAGTTGTGAATAAATGGGTTTGCCCCTTTTCAAGCAATCATCAACGCAAGACAAACGTGATAGGTTGCCTTTCGACAGGGTTGAGATTTTCCATTGATTTCAAGTCAAAGCAGTTGCGTGCAATGCAGTGAAGTCCTCGGATTTTCTGGAAGTATCCTTGTTTTTATTAATGCACCGAATGTATTGGGCCCTGGGCTTAAGCTGGGTTATGTAAATCCTTTTAACAATTTCACAGCATCAAAGCCCAACCTGCAACATCGCCTTTTCTTTTACTAGAGCCCATCATAATGATGGGCTTGGACTAGAAAGTCCAATAACTTTATGGATCTTCATCATCTCTAGTCTCACCACCACCAAAACAGCATTGATAACTTGGAGGCGGTGGAATAAATGTTGCATGGAAAATTGGAAATGGTCCGTCTTTTTTATCTTGGAATGAAAAATGGCACATAAAACAAGGCCACTCTTGAATTGGCAGCCCAATTGGATTCCCCCCTCTTTTAAGTTTCAACTAGTAGCAGCTATCATTTAGCTGCCATGGCATATCAGTCTGAGTTTCTCCATGTCAATCCTCAAACTCTTATCTCCACCGATTTAATTACTGGATATAGTAGGTGACAGTATTTAATTCACCATGCATCAACATGCATGCTTGCCATCATTCATTCATTGATTACGAAAATTAGATGTTCTAAATACTTTTACGCTAATACAATACGAATTAAATTAATCTTAAGTTTATTTTAGGATGAGATGAAATTAAATCAAGGATTATTATAAGATGTACACATACACGCTCCTACTACCATATATATAGACGTGCAAGAGGTCAAAAATATATAGGTGAAATGAAGTAGCAAAAACGAAATGAGAGCAAAACTACTGAGTTTGATCCTTGTATCTCTGCTTCTGATAACTCAATCACTCACAGAAGCCACAGCTACTCACCACAAACATACCAAAGACAAAGATGATGAAGAAAAGCAAAGAAGCAGAAGCAGAAGCAGAGGCAGAGGGAGTAGCAGAAGCAGAAGTGGAAGAAGTAGAGGAACAGGAAGATCCGGAAGAGGAAGAGGAAGAGGATCATCAAATTGTGACCCGTTTTTCCAATATCTATTTGGAACCTGTGGCCGTTGGCCTTTCCCCACCTCCCCTTCACCGGACAACCCATTTGATCCAACAACTCCTCCGCGGCGGCGTCCTCCACCTTTGCCGCCCCGAGTTGTTCCTTCTCCTCCTCGAATCCCACTAGTTCCTTCCCCTCCCCCAATCATCCGACCCCCTTTACTACCATCCCCACCGCCCCTGGTGCCATCACCACCACCATTCGTACCAATATCTCCACCACCACTAGTACCATCTCCGCCGCCCGTTGTGGCGTCACCACCACCACTAATCCCATCTCCACCACCATCGGTTCCATCCCCACCACCACTAATCCCATCTCCACCACCATTGATTCCATCCCCACCGCCACCATCGCCTTCACCGCCGCCGCCGCCGTCACCTCCACCTCCATTGGTCCCATCCCCACCGCCACCTTCTCCATCTCCCCCAATCCCACCATTTGTATTTCCGCCACCTCCGCTGGTCCCTTCTCCGCCGCCGCCAGACTTGGTCCCATCACCACTAGTCCCATGGCTTAATCCTCCATCAGAATACACCCCAGCTCCGCCGCTAGTCCCAATTTTCACTCCCGATCAACCAGACATACCGCCACCACTAGGCCCATGGCTAACTCCTCCGTCAGAATTCACCCCAGCTCCGCCGCTAGTCCCAATTTTTGCTCCAGATCAACCAGACATCCCACCACCAAATCAACCCGATTTTCCACCGGAGCCAGTCCCATCGCCGCCACCAGATGAATTTCCCCAAACACCGTTTCTCCCAATTTCATCTCCGCCACCGCTAATTCCGTTTGTCTCTCCACCAGATCAACCCGATTTCCCACCAGAACAAGTTCCATCGCCACCGGACGAATTTTCCCAACCACCATTTGTCCCAATTTCATCTCCGCCACCGGAGGAAGACTTTCCTCCGGTCATGCTAGTGCCATCACCGCCGCCCCCGGAGCAAGACTTGCCGCCTACTTTTTTCCCGCCAACCCCACTAGTCCCTTTGTTTTCTCCGCCGTCGTTTCAGCCTCCAGAACTGCCACCGCCTGAGGAGTCGACGCCAACGACACCTGATCTTTTTCTGCCGCCACCTCTCGTGCCAGACTTACCTCAGAATCCAGAGGAGCCACCATTGCCGTTTCCTTCCACGCCGCCGGCGACGGATCCGGTGATGGGTGAGCCGGTGGAACCATTTACACCATCGCTTCCACTCTTCCCTCCCCCTTAAAAAAAATTTCAAATATAGTAAGTATAATATATGACGCAATAAATAGGAACAAAAATACCGGGTTGCTTTAAATTTTTGGTAATTTACTTTATTGATTAATGAAATGTCTAGATTAAAATTAGCAAATTATTTACTTAAGAGATAAATAATAATTAAAAATTGTGATCTTTTTTTAATGTGGTTTATACATACAACTATTTTCTTAATTTTGCGTAGTTTAATTCCCTAGTGCCTTAATATTATAGTGATGGCTTCTAATAAGACTTTTTTTCCTTCGGTTCATTGCCATGCGTTATTTATATTTATGTTGATACTTATGTGTAAACAAGGTGCTTGCACGATTCGCTAAACTTCTATTGTAGATAAATAAAATAATGAATACTTTTTCTCTTCAACTAGACAGTGAGCGTAAAATTACAATATAATTTTAAAAAAATTCTATAAATTGCAGTGTTAACTTATTATTATATTTAAAAGACTTAAAAAAATGGTAATAGATAATAGGTTAAATTACAAAAAAAAATTATAGTTTACAAAATGTTTCATTTAATCCCTTCTAGTTTTAAATACAACACAAACATTTTTATAGTTTTCTAAAAGTTACAATTTTAACATTTTAAATATTTAAAAAATCTAAAACAAATAGTAAATAATTGCAAAAGAAATATGAAATTTGGACAAAAAATATAACTAATATGAAATAATTTAATACAATGACAAAAAAAAATTATATATATATATATATATTTACAATTTGTTTTTCAATATAATCCTTTTAAACATTTTTAAATAAAGATTTTATTTATTTTTTTCAATTTTTTTAATGGAGTGAACTCACTAATATTTATTACGTTTTTTCTCAATTTTGAATAATTTTATTTTGAATTTTTTAACTACTAAAAAGATTAAAATTGCAATTTTTAGAGAACTTTGGAGTTTATATTGCAACCTTTTAGAATATAAGAAGTTAAGTGAAACATTTCCTAAGCCATTAAATTTTTTATGTAATTTACCTTAGATAATAATTATGAAAATAAAATTAGCGGTAAAAAATTATCCTCCGCCTTGTTTTAGTTAGTTTTGGCCTCAAAATTTTAATGGTAAAAATTGAATGCATTAGAAAAAATAAGTAAATTTTTTCTTATTTTTTTTTATTCTTAAAAAAAAAAGCATTTATCGTAAATCTCCAGTCTCTTATTAATGCATACAATATGTAGTTAATGTTGGTTTATTTTGTAGGTAAGTTATCTTTTATGTAAAACAAGTACCAATATCACTAGTTTAATGTTTTATATTTTAAATTTTCTAATTCTTATTTTTATGGATTATTTGATATTTAAAAAAAAATATATATATATATTTTTGGAAAAAATGTTTAATTCTAAATTTTATATCATTTATTAAATTAATTTTTTTCCTATTTTTATATTTTTCTGAAAAACTCCTAATTTTTTCTTAGTTTTATTTTTTTATTTTTTTCAATTTTTATTGGGGTTAAATGGATCCATATAAAATAGTCAATTTGTCCAATTTTTACAAGGTAATTAGTCTAAATTAAAAGTCTGGTGGCTAAATGGGGATTTTTTTGATAATTTGGTGGCTACATTGTCTTTTTTTCTATTAATTATCTATAATTTAATTATTTATATTTATTTTCCAATTTATATGGCAGGGGAAAAAATACAAATCACAAATCACAACCTTCCATTCCATGTATAAAAAATAAAAATAAAAATAAAATACCAGCCCATGATACTCTCCGATCCGATCCATCCAGCCTCCTTCATCGGCTCGACCCAAATCAAACGAAAAATATCTCTCCGTCGATCGAGCCCACTCGACTCGAGTCCCTCTTCTCCTCAAAACTTCAATTCCCGATTTCCCACCTTTCAATCCGATCAAGGAGAAAGAATGACGGAGAAATCCATCGATTTGCCAGAAGAATGTTGGGAATTGATTTTCAATTCCATCGATCACCACCGTCACTTCGAATCTCTCTCTTTAGTCTCCACTCGATTCCTCTCCATCACCAATCACCTCCGTCGCACCCTAACCATCCCTTCCCACGCATCTTCTTCCCTCCCCTCCCTTCTCCGCAGATTCCCAAACCTCAAAGAAATCGAATTCCCCGATTTCCATGAAAACCTCGATTCCCTCCTCACCCAAATCTCCCAATCCAGGCTAGACCTGGAATCTTTCACTCTCTCTAATCAGAACTTCCCCTCGATGGGTTTGAGAGAATTGGGGCTGAAAACGATAAGCTTGAGGAAATTGCATTGCTCAAGAACACTTCATTTACAGGACAGTGATCTGTTTGTGATTGGGAATTCGTTTCAACTCCTGGAAGATCTCGATATCAGTTATCCTCAATATAATTCTCGTTTTAACCCAAATGGGTCTTTGGATTTGATGTCTTTTTCAGGGGTTGTAAGTGATGAAGGGATACTGCACTTGTCGATGAAGCTGAAGAGGTTGGTTAAGATCAACATTTCTGGTAACCAGTTTATCACCGATAAGTCTCTGATGTGTTTATCGTCTAATTGCACGTCATTAAGTAAAATTGTGATCCGTGATTGTGATTTCATTACTCAGAATGGTATCGGTCAGGTTATGCGTAGAAGTGGTAGCTTGAATTATATATCTCTTGATGGAATTGGGATCCCTTCCATAGATGTTTTCTTCAAGGAATCGTTTGGCTATGCAAAAGCTTTATGTGAACTTGCTCTTTCAAATTCGTTTATCTCAGATGAATTCCTCTACTCAATTTCTGATGCTTGTCCTCCCCTAAAGAAGGTTACTTTATCTAATTGTTACAATTTCTCTGCTGTTGGATTTTTTTGTTTGGTATACAAGTATCAGCATCTCGAATACTTAGATCTCGAAGGAGCGAATTTCCTAACGGATGAGTCAATGATGGAACTTTCAAGGGTTCTTTGTAAGTTAACCTATATAAACCTTGGTTTTTGTTCTAAGTTAACAAGTCGTACCTTCTTCACTCTTATAAGAAGCTGCCCCTTGTTGAAAGAGGTGAAAATGGAGAGAACAAATTTAGGGTTGGAAGAGTTTAAGATGGATTTTGTGATCAACCCCCATATCAAGTCCCTAAAGTTGGAGGGAAATGAAAATTTGAGTGATGACTGTGTCAACAAGATTGCACAATGTTGCCCCAATTTGCAAATGCTCAACATTAGCAATTGTCCTAATGTCACTGAAGAAGGGATCAGAGACATCTTGAGGATCTGCTGTGAAATTAGCCATTTGGAGATAAATCGATGTTTGGGGCTAAAGATTCGTGATATAAACTTTGAGCTTCCGAAATTGGAGGTTTTGCAAGCCAAAGGCCCAACAATAGACGATGAAGCATTGACGATAATTGCAAAGAGATGTCCTGGACTGTTGAAGTTGGACTTGGAGGGTTGCTTGAATGTGACAGCACCAGCGGTGCTGGAAGTGGTGCGAGGTTGTAGGAAATTGCGCGGGATAAATTTGAAGTGGTGTGAAAGTGTGGAGCCTGATATCATAACTTGGATGGCAGTCTCCAGGTCATCACTGAGGAAAATCTGCTCTCCTAATGGATTTGTTCCAACTGATAAGCAACCAAGCTTCTTCATGCGCCACGGGTGTTTGGTTTACAAAGGGTAACTCTCTGTACTCTGGAGTCAATTGGGGATTCTCTTGAATTTGGTTGAATTATGTTTTGTTTTGTTTAGTTTCCTACGTGAGATTATCTGAGAGCAAATATGTGTTTGATCATTCACATTTTTCGTACCCTTCCATCTTTCTGTTTCCTGGAAACATTCATTCACAAGCTTTGCCGATAAGATAAAGAAGTTTAAAGTGTAAAATTGGCCAGACTGGAAAAAACCAGGCAGCCAGTTTGAGAGAGCTACTCGTTTCAAGATCGACAATGTTTAAACATGATTAGTTTTTGAATTGTAAGTTGTTTTGCTCAATATAGAAATAACAACATGAGTTGGGATTAACCGCACATTATAATTTTCAAAAGAGTAATAACAATAATCTATGTATTCATTGATTCAACTATTTAGAGGTAACGATGTGGATGAGCCGATTTAAATGGTGGGAAAATGGCGACGGTAAACACGAGCGCAGTGCTTCCAGGCTAGATCTTTCCCGTTAATGACATGAAGTCTTTTGGCCTCTGGTTCTCTTGCTAATAGGTAGTTTACAAAAGCATTGTGGCAGGTTTTTCCCATTGCAACAAGACTATCACAGGTTTCTTTTGAGAGAGTGTAATCCGCAACCAAACTGGAATAGATTTCTGCTCCACTTCGATTGGGCAATTTCAACGCGCACCCTTTTAGAAACTTGATTCTGCTGTCTAGCGACTCGATTTCTGGCGGAGAAGCTTCAGTTTCTTCTATGCCGAGCACCGGTGTAGCTGCCATGAGCACACCGATCAAAGAAAATAGCATAAATATGAAACCTTCTATGGTTATTTATTGGGCCAAAAAAAATAGGCTCCGAATTAGGGCCCAAGGCCCAAGAAGTAGAGAAGCAACCCAAACTCCATGATGTGTCGCGTTCGATGTTTTTCTTTTTCTTTTTCTGGTAATTAAACGTTAATTCATGCCTTTTTCTTTTTCTCGTAACTAGGTAGTTTGGTCACGTGCAACACACATGCGGCAATTTTTATATGAAATTAAATTATTTAATTTAGATATTGTTTATAAATTAATTTTGATCATTTGAAATAGATAATGTCACTATTTAAATATTGTTCTAAAATAATATAACCGAACATATAAATCATTAAGCATACTAATAATAATTATTCATAGATAATATAGCTTAATAGTATTTAAATATTGTTCTAAAGTATTACAACCAACCATATAAATTGTTAAGCATACCAATAATAATTATTAATTATAAAGCATTTTTACAATTTATCTTGCTTGATATTTTTGATTATGGGCTCTTACTCATATAATTCATCAAATTTCTTGTTCTTGAGTCTTGTTCCCTTCCTTGTCTCTTTTTTGCCTTTAGCTTCTTCATCAATGAGTATCGGTGTGGGCAAAATAATTACTTCCTCATCTTGTTTTTCGTCTCTTTTCTTTTTCAGCTTGGCTAATTTTTTAGCTTGTTGTTGATCATCTTCTTCCTTGATTTTCTTGATTCGCCTTCCATTTTTTATCATCTTATTATTCTTGCTTTCATCCTTGTCGTATTGTTCACATTTTTTTTCAAATGCATTATTCATTTGAACTTTATTTTGCTGGCTCCTTTTGCAAACTACCGCTAATGACTCCTCGTCTTCATCAGTTTCTTCTTCAGTTGGTGTCCTCTTTTTAGTTGCATGAACCTCTTCAGCGATAAATATATTCCTCTATCGTTCGGTCTCATTTTTTCCGCTGACCTTGACTAAGAAATCAAATTCCTTGTCCTTGTAGGATATCATTTTTCTATAGTGTGACGACTTCTCTTTTTCCTGTTACATTGAAAATAATATTAGTATTTTTTTCTGCAATAAAATAACTTTAGTATTACTATTCCAAAAGAATTACCTTGTCGCCAACTGATTCTTTGTATTTCTTGATGTCACAACCAATTAGTATTTCCGTCTCGTCAAAAAGAACAATTGTTGCTTCATTCTCACCATCATTAACTTGTAACCTTAGCATGTATCTGAAATTGTAAGTTGAGTCTTGATCATCTTATTTTATGTTTAAAATAATTAAAATTTTAATTTGTTTGGAATTACCTTAGAATTGTCTCAACGCAATTGTTACACCTATCGCATGTTACTTGACCCTCACCCATGCCAAATATTTTTTACATGATTCATACCAAGGTTGTCTTTTATTGATGACTTCGGTAATAGTTGCTGTTAGGACGTAGAAAGACTGCAAAGTAATAATAAGAGTTAATGTTAATTTTTTCAGTTATGCTCATAACTAATTATTTTGCTTTATTGTCAATACCTGTTATTTTGATGATGCAATTTTGTTAGCAATTTGTTCTACAGTTGCTTTGCTCGTATTGTCCATTCTCTTTAAAGGTGATCTGATTATCTTCTAGGTATCTTCTTATTAAGTATAGGTCAAGCTGTGGTTTATAAATATTTCTAAAGTTAAATGGAAAAAATATTAACTTAAACAATGGATAATAGTAAAATAATCTTGTATTATATTTAATATATATACATATAGTCTTACCATTGTCGGATTTTATCTGCTTCATATGTTATGAGATTGATCATCACTATTGTCGTTCTTGTGGGTGATACTTGTAAAATTCCTAATTTGAGCAATATTTATTCATTAAAAATGCATTTGATAAAATATAGGCTATACGGAAAAAATGGATTTAAAAGATGTAAAAGTGAGGATAGTAAATTCTACTAAATTTAGTTTTTTAGTGACTTAATTTGAAAATTACCTGACAATACACCAAAATAGTAGCGAATAGTCTGCGTAACTCCAATGTCATTTTAAACATAACTGCTTCACTTAGACATTCTGATATACTCTCGTCAGATTTAAGAAGTCCTCTCTTTTGTGCTGATTGTTTGAATGTTTTGCATATAACTTCATTTACTGTCAATAAATCTTCAAAAGATTTTGGCCCTCTAACATGATTCAATAATAAGCTTAGAAAATACCTTTCTCCTTTTTTTGGATTTGCAGTATTTACACGGCTAATCACACCCCTCGTTGATTTTCTTTTTTTTCATGCTTTTTCTTTAGATTACCAGAAAAAATGCACAGGAAATTCCCTGTAGTAAAAATATAAGAAATAATTATGTGAAAGATATCATATTGGAACATTAATTAATGTACTATATCTAGAAATATAAATAAATAATATAATATGTATACTAATAGTGACATTGGAAAATAAATAAGCAAAGAAATACAATTTTAAGAATAAAGTTTTTTCTTGCCTGTATAAATATTGTCTTGCATTTGGATTCTCAGAACACGTTGTAAAGAATTCTGTAAGCATTGTCTTTGATACATGCTCTCAAAGTACCACTTCTTACAAATTTTGGTTCTCCCAATAATTGACAGCCTGTTTATTAGGCAAATGTAATTGCAAATTTATCACTGGAGGATTCATCTCATTTAAATTGAATTCATATATCCTCCATGCAGCTGCTTCTTATGGAGAGACAAATCTCCCATCTTGAAATTGTTCTATCTCATCAACCAAATTATTCTCATCATTTGATGCAATGTATACAGATATTTTATCATACCCTTTGTATACGTACATATAAAGATATTTCACTGATTTAATGCTGGAGCATATCTGAACATTTATGTGGCAACCATATCTTGTAAGCAAGTAAGAGTTATACGACACTACCCATCGGTTATCAAGCTCTTTGTTCTTCTTAATTGTTTTTCGCCCATTGTCTCTTCTTTGATATATTGGATAACCATCTTTTCCAGCCATAGTTGTAGAAGAAAAACCTCGTGGATAGTGAAATCTGCATTTTTCATTTTTCATACAATCGCATTTTTTATTACTTTCTCCACATGGACTATGCATCATATGTTTGGTCACTAATTGAAAAAATAGAGGTTCTTCATCCTCATATGATATTTCAGCACAACACAAATTTGTCAAACTGATAAGAACAAACAATTTTGAAACCTTCTTCGAGAATGACTAACATATGAACGTGTGACATTCCCCTTTTCTGAAATTCAATAACATGAACATGTGTAGCTACTTTTCCAAATACTTATTTCTTAATAAATTGATCTTTGAGATCTTGAACTTTTGCTCGAAAGACCCTTGCAACTAAATTAGGACGGTCTTATGCAAGTTCCCCTTTTGTAGGCTGATCTTGAATCTCTTTCCAATCTGGATTACATGTCATAGTAATAAACAAATCAGGCTTCCCAAAATGCTGAACCAATGATATCGAATCAAGATATCGTTGTCGCATATCTCGTAGCCCTCCAATTTAATGTACATATCTACAACATATTGTTGGAATAGTCTACCAGATAGTAAAAGTATCGATTGTATAAAAGCTCTAATTTGAAGCTTGTAACAATAGTACTCTCTACAAGATACTTTTGATATTGTAGGTCTATGACACCTATATGTTAAAAAAATTATGTGAAAATTCTAAAAGACACATGAAAAAAAATATAGTTAAAAATTGAAATAATATCGTATTAATTAAAAGCTTACCTTCTGTTTCTTGATCAAAAATATTTTTTGCAGAGGTAAATATCAAAATAGTTGAAAAGTCTTTTGTAGTTGTTGTATTAGTATTGGAAGACTTTCTGCATTGTTTGTAAATATTCTGATGCCAACCAACTTCTCCTTTAGGGCATAAAAGTGGGCATCGGAGAGGATCATAACAGCTAAAGTAATGTTTAATTCTGTGGCTCTGTCCCGAATGTGCATGAACAACTATATCTCTTTCAAATGGAACATTAGAATTATTTCCTTCAATCCATATAGCAGCAACTTGATCAACAGAAGGCGAGTTATAAACTCTTTGATCAATATTAACACTTGTGTTGATATGGATTTGTAAATCGTCAAGTAAGGAAATATCTTTGAAGCCTTTAAAAAATTTAGCATATGGATTGTTTTCCAAAATCTTCATCAATTTCTTCATAATACTTTCATCCAAGTTAGCATTCTCCATAATTCTCATCCTATTGTGTAGCTCATTATCAGTATCATAAAAATAAAGTTAAAAATACACTGAATTATTCTCTGCGGGCACCAATCCGGGAAGGTTGTGGTATGCCTGACCTTGAACTTTAAAGGTATAAACTCCTTTCCTCGATGAAGCAAGTTCTTTGTCATACTTTACACCAAATGATGTAAACCCAAATATACTGTTATATTTTCTAATCTTTCTACGAAACTCTTTCGCTTCTTCCGATTGTGACGTATAAAGTTCTAGCAAATCATCATCATAATGTGTATGCGCCAATTTAACTTGTCCATTTTGACAACAAAATGTTGGTGGCTCGAACTGAAATCTTTTTGCACCACAATAGTTACAACTTGGAACATCCTTTAACGTATGTAGAGGTGAAATAAATGGTTCAACTTCTATATGTCCTACATATTAAAACAAATAAAAGATTTATTATATAGTTTAGTATTAGTCACTCCATTGGTCACTTTTCATGTGGCACCATCAAACCTTTGGTCACTTTTCTTTTGTTTGTAGACATTTTCCTACAATTGAAATAAATTTAAAACATGAATTTGCAAGTAAGTGGTAATTTAAGTAATTTATTAAATAGTGTATGAAATTGTATAAATATACATATATGGATCGAACTAAATAAATACAACATGGATCTATTGTGCTTAAAGGAAAAAGTTGAAATAGCACGAAAATACAAAATCTGGTGGAATGATGTTATCATTTAACGAAAGATGTTCAAAGCATGAAAATAGCAAATAACTAATTTAAGTTAGATGGTAGGTTCCACCTTTGTTATAAGGTAAATCAGAAAAAAATAATGATGATGGTTTAAACAATTTCGACAATCATAAATACATACACATATGGACCGAGCTAAATAAATATACCTATATATAGGACTCAAATTAATTAAATATAAGATTTATATAATAAATATATAATTCATACCATAATAAATACATTGGAGTTAAATATAAATATACAAAATCGAAGGTTAGGGGCAATACCAGAAAAAACGACGCTCAAATCAATTGCTGGACAAAGACAATAGTTCGCTTCTTCGTTTTTCTAATTTTTCGTTCGAGCTAGTTGATTGCATTGCATTTCATCATGTTTTATTGTCCATTTACTAGTTTATTTGGACAGTAAACCTACTGATTTACCCTTGATTTCCCCTATTCTTGGCAGTTCTGATCTGTTGGCAGAATTTTGAAGTTTCTGATTTGGATAGCTGAAGACTTCGGCCAAGACTCTTTTCGCGATACAAGATATTTGAGCAGTAGCGTTGAAATCCTTTTGGGCTTCGCTTCGCGTGGGCCTTGGCAGCTGGCAAGTCGTATCTGTTCGCATATCTGGAGGGATCTGAAGCCGATCTTTTTAAGAATCCTAACGATTTAATTTCCAAGTTTCAAACAATTTATTGTTACAATCTTTTTAGAGATTTTCTAGGAAGTAGAGTTGAAGTAGGACAGAGGAGTTTTAGGGCTATTTAGCCAAGCATTGTTCCTCCTCTGTCCGGATCGAGAATCTGACCCCCTTCTTCTCTTTTCTTCTTCTTTGACATTGTTAACTTTGCTTCGGATTTATTTAAATCTCGGATTTAATTTATTTATGCAAAAATATATATTGTCTTTTCAATTATGAGTGCGAGTAACTAAACACCCATTCTTGGTAAGGGTTGATGAGCTGAAGTTCTTATGCATTCGTGAGATTAAAAACCGAGCTTTATAATCTCTTCACTTGTGTTTACTTATTTCTTGAGCTTAATTCATCGCTTACTCACTAGAGACAAGGTTTGATCATCCTTGCACTCTAGTAGAGAAGAGTTGTAGCCGATCTAGAAGGAGAGGGAGCACCCGTCGGCTAGACAAAGTAGGCAACTAATTGATTGCATTGCATTTCATCATGTTTTATTGTCCATTTACTAGTTTATTTGGACAGTAAATCTACTGAATTACCTTCGATTTCCCCTTTTCTTTGCAGTTCTGGTCTGTTGGCGAAATATTGGAGTTTCCGATTTTCATAGCTGGAGCTGATTTCCCTGTCTTGGCCAAGACTTCGGCCAAGACACTTTCGCATCTCAAGCAGCGCACCAGTCAGATCGTCTTGGCCTAGACTTCGGCCAAGACTCTTTTCGCGATACAAGTCAGTTGAGAAGTTGCGCTGGGACCGCTTTTGGGCTTCGCTTCGCGTGGGCCTTGGCTGCTGGCAGGCCGCTTCTATTCGCAAATCCAAAGGGATCTGAAACCTATCTTATGAAGAATCCTAAGGGATCTCCTTCTTTTGTATTTGCGATCTTATTTCCAATTTCAAACAATTTATTGTTACAATCTTTTTAGAGATTTTCTAGGAAGTTTAGTTGAAGTAGGACAGAGGAGTTTTAGGGCTATTTAGCCAAACATTGTTCCTCCTCTGTCCGGAATCGAATTCCGACCTTCTTCTTCTCTTTTCTTCTTCTTCGACATTGTTAAACCTTGCTCCGGATTTTACTTAAAATCTCGGATTCATTATTTATGCAAAAATATATATCCTTTTTAATTATGAGTATGATTAGCTAAACACCTATTCTTGGTAAGGGTTGATGAGCTGGAGTTCTTATGCATTCGTGAGATTAAACTGTACGTTATAATCTCTTTACTTGTATTTATTTATTTCTTAAGCTTAATTCATCGCTTACTCACTAGAGACAAGGTTTGATCATCCTTACACTCTAGTAGAGAAGAGTTGTAGCCGGTCTAGACGGAAAGGGAGCACCCGTCGGCTAGACAAAGTAGGCAACCAGTCTCGAGCTAGACTAGAAGAAATAGGCAATCCAGGTCGAGACCAGATTGACAACCTAGGATCTCCATAGGGAGATACTTTGGCCTAGGTACTGTCTTCCCCTATACCATTGAGGAAGCGAACAACCATTCAAGACAGCAGTCAAACGGATAAACCCTTTAACCAGCAAGGTGTCCCTTGGCTAGGATTATCAGGAAAGAGAGCACCCGCCAGGTAATTTGAAGAGGAGGGAAGACAGGAGTGAACAGGAGCACCTCCACTCTATAGCAGTACTATAAGCAAAGAGATGAATATATTTGATTCCATGATCGAAGCATAAGAACAAAGCTCTCACATCGCCCTTACCTGGAATTTCCTTTTATCGGATTTACAACAATCTTGACCCCAGTCTTGACCAAGACTTTGGCCAATACTATTTTAAACTGTTTTCACTTCTTTCCGTTTTGTCTTCAGTTTCAGACTCCACCCAATCAAAACTCAGTGACGAGGAAGTCAACCCAAGAATTACATTTCCTAGAGGTCTCTGTGGACGATCCTCTTACCATCATCTACAAACTCTTGTAGACAGTGATAAGTTGTATTTCTACCCCCAATTCCATACCTATTTCACTATTATATTTGACGTGTTCGACGCGCGATCACTAATCTCGAGCTAGACTAGAAGAAATAAGCAATCTAGGTCAAGACCAGATTGACAACCTAGGATCTCCATAGGGAGATACCTTGGCCTAGGTACTGTCTTCCCCTATACCATTGAGGAAGCGAACAACCATTCAAGACAGCAGTCAAACGGATAAACCCTTTAACCAGCAAAATGTCCCTTGGCTAGGATTATCAGGAAAGGGAGCACCCGCTAGGTAATTTGAAGAGGAGGGAAGACAGGAGTGAACAGGAGTACCTCCACTCTATAGCAGTACTATAAGCAAAGAGATGAATACATTTGAATCCATGATCGAAGCATAAGAACAGAGCTCTCACATCGCCCCTACCTGGAATCTCCTTTTATCGGATTTACTCCAGTCTTGACCCCTATCTAGGCCAAGCCTTTGGCCAACACAGTTTTGAACGATTTTACTTCTTCCTGTTTTGTTCTTATTTTCAGATACCATCAAACCAAATCCAGTGACGAGGAAGTCAACCCAAAAATTACATTTCCTAGAGGTCTCTATGGACGATCCTCTTACCATCATTTACAAACTCTTGTAGACAGTGATAAGTTGTATTTCTACCCCCAATTCCATACCTATTTCACTATTATATTTGACGTGTTCGACGCGCGATCACTAGTTCCCTTCTTCATTTTTCTGATTTCTTGGTTTGAGACTGTAGATAAGGACTCGTATCGGTGTGTGAGACTGCAGATAAGGCCAGCGAATCTTCCGATAATTTGATGCACAACTCGCTACCAATGTGATTGGAGGAATTGCCAAGCAAGCTGCTACAAAAAACACAACGAATCTGTGAAGACGAAAACACAATTAGCATGTTAAACATATT
The DNA here is from genome assembly GCA_963691705.1 of Viola odorata. Lineage (NCBI taxonomy): Eukaryota > Viridiplantae > Streptophyta > Magnoliopsida > Malpighiales > Violaceae > Viola > Viola odorata. The sequence continues at coordinate 7,548,586 of OY829544.1, forward strand.
ACTAAAAAACTTTTCGTGACATAAATCTATTTCAATTGAAGACATTAATTATTCAACCAGCAACAAGAAAGTTAAGTGCGTTGATATATATCAACGACTAAATTAATAAGGGGGGCTAGCAGATTTGAGAATACTCGAAATATTGGCAGTTCAATCCTGCTAGTTAAATCATCATTGATCTTAATGAAGAAATAAAGATGAAACCAATTACCAGCAAGTATTAAAGTTCGTACCTTTTTGTTCTTTTGGCACTACAATTGGAAGGTGGAAGAAGAAGAAGGTCGTGAAGTTTAGGGTTTAATAAGGTTAATTAATTAAATAAGTGATTGAGTAATAGATTTATTCAATTTTAATAGGTAAGTTAATTACTTAAATAAGTAGTTGAATAGTAGATTTATTCAATTTTAATAGGTAGGTAATTTTAAAAATTAAAAGATTATTACACCCTTAATTTTTTTAATAATTTAAGGATATCATAGTAATTTAAAGGAATAAGCTTTTTCGTACTTTTTATATAGTATAGATATAGATTAAAGGTTGATCTCTCGGACCCTGTTGCGTGCTGTGGCGAATTCCTGTATGCTTGTTGGGAAAAATTCCCACTTGCTATTGGGAAAAATCTCCCACTTGCTCTGCTACCACTTGTTGGGAAAAATCTCCCACTTTGGATCGAATAGAAAAATACAGGAAATACACGACACCAAAAATTTACGTGGAAAACCTCAGACGAGGAAAAATCACGGAACAGATATGAGAATTTTATTAATCAAAAAGAAAGAGTACAATAGGTTGTCTCTCAAACCCAAATCCCAAATATAACCAAAGGACCTCACCAGAATAATTACTCAAACTCACGGCTTAACACAAAGCCATAACTACAAAAAAACTATATAATATTTGAGACACACTCACTTAAAGTATGGAATCAATCCATCAATTTTACTCTCTTTTTCTCTCTTGCAATTCTCACTCTTCCTCTTATTTTTTTCCCTCTTTTGCTACATCTTTGCAAATGATAAATTGCACCCCGTTGCAATTCTGACCCTCTGCCCCGTCACCAAATAAATAGGGTGCCCACCGTCCATAAAACATGCATGGATGATTGCATGTTTCACATTTCGTCATGGCCCACCATCCACCAAACAAAGACATCACATTCACATTTTCCTTTCTTCACCGACACACACATTCACCTTTTCTTTTTCTTTTTTTCTTCTTTTTCTATGGAAAACGTGAAAACCATTAAAACCAAAACAAACATGTTTTCCTTTTCTTTTGGTGATGATGAGCTGGACACCAACACAATTGTGGCTTGGACGGACAAATAAGTCCAATGCAGATTTTTTTAATAATTTTAGCTAACTATTTTCTTTTCGATGTAAGATTTTAGTTCGTACATCTCAATAATTTTCCCCTCGAACTAAATATCACAGAGCTTACAAGCAAAGCTCAGGGTCCAAAATTTTCCACAATTCCTGGATTCAAGCATACAGGAATTCGCCACAGCACGCAACAGGGTCCGAGAGATCAAAGCATCAACAAAGAGTTGGATGATGCAACACAAACCCATCCATTCTATCTTTGTATATAAAGACTGGCTTTATAGTGCAGGTTCGATCGTGGAGGCCTCAAAAGTTAAGGTAAGAACCATAAATGTTGAATCCTGAACCCTTAAAGCAAAAACAAGAGAGCCTTCCAAATCATTGAAAGAAAAAAAAGGTTTATTCATGGCTTTCAATAATGTAAGCATCTACTCACTGACATGCTACTTATGGAGCTAGCATAAATAAATGCATCGTGCATGGTCGCTATGTATCTATACAATGCATCTATTTACCACTTTGAATTCCTACAAACTCACCTCACCTTCTTCTTAGAATTTAAATTCTTGATTGTTTGGCTACAGATGCATTGATTCTAGATTAAAGAACAATTCTTTTAAAAGTTGTGACTTGGGAGAAATAAAAATATAGGAAGTAGTTATTTATGCATTTATTATGTCTATCTTGTCTTTTCTTACGTCTTAATTAACCACCGGGTACCTCAAATTCACAAAGTCACAACTAAGGTAGCATTTGGTTAGCGGAATCAAAAAGTAAAATGATTTGAGAATCTAAGATTTCAAACTTTATTGCGTTTGGTTGACACAAGAAAAGTTAGATTCCCCGGAATTCAACTTTCCTTGACCCCTTTACTTTACCACAAAATTTCCTGGCTAGGTGATAGGGAAAGTGATTTCGAATTCAGGATTTTTTTTTTTCGGATTACATATTCGTCCATTTTATTTTACTATATACATCAATTTATATTTTAAAAAAAAATAAGTTTACACTCAACCTTTTTTCATTATTATTTTTTTATCAAATATCTTCTTTTCACGATATTATTTTTAACAATATTATATTTTAGAATAAGTTAAAAATATTCATTTTGTATTGTATTTAAAATAATTAAATTATTATTATTTTTTAAGGATAAATTAATTAGATTTTTTTTTTACTTTAGTATAAAACAAATATAGGAATAATATTTTTCTGTGAATCTTAAATGCTAACCAAACGCAAAAACTAACATTCCCCTTCAATCACTCTCCCGGAAGAGTAATTCCAAAGGGGAAAATAATATTCCGTCAACCAAACGCTACCTAAATTTATTTACTTTGAGTTTGCAACACTAAGGTAGCGTTTGGTTGGTGGAATCAAGGAGGAAAATGACTCGGGAATTTGAGATTCCGAGCTTTATTGCGTTTGGTTGCGACAAGGAATCATTCTCCCCTGGAATCCAACTTTCCTTGACCGCCTTGACTTTCCTAAAAATGGGGGAAAGTGATTCCTTGGCTAGGAGGTGAGGAGAGTGATTCCCCCGAACAGGGAAAGTTAATTTTTTTATTAAATAACATATTTTTCCAAAACTAATTATAAAAAATAATCTAATAAAGTGTCATTTTCCTTCTCTATTTCTAAAATTTTGCCAAATTATATTAATTACACAAAAAATATTTTAATTGCATAAAAAATATAATAATTACATCAAAATTAGAATAATCACGTAAAAATTACATAGTAATGATGTAAATAATAATAAGTAGAAGAAAATACGGTTAGGTATGGGAACAAATCATCCAAGAAATCCCGATCCTAGACTTATCTATTGTTGCAGTTATATTTTTTTGCATTGCTAGAACAATATATGTTATACTTTGCTATAATTTTCAAGGACTCTAATACGAAAGTTATGTCATTTGTCATTTTCTTTAACCTGCAAAAAACCATAGTTATAAAGCAAACTCATTTGATATTTTGATTGTTGAAAGATAAACAATTAAATAGAGAGAAAGTCTTACGTGTTTAGAGAAAACTGTGTAGCACAGTATATATAGAAAAAAATAATTAGACACCTAACAATATAACAAAAGACATCTAACAAGATAACAAAGACACAAATATAGAAAAGAAAAAAATAGTTATTTTTTTTACTTTCTTTGAGGATTCCCAAGTACAAAACAAACACAATAATGTTACTTTCTCGAAAATCTTAAATCCCAACCAAACACAAAAAACTAAGGGGTTGTTTACCTGAGAGAATTCTCCAGTTTTTAAAAAAGTGGAGAATTTTTCGGAAAACGTGTTTACTTGGCATAGTTTTCATTTTCTGTTTGAAAACGAAAATTCTCCGTTGGAAAAGCGATGAACAAATTTGGAGAACGAAAAAAATGTGTTCTCTAATTTTCCAACTATTAGAAAGGTAAATTGGAAACTCGGTTTTCCAGTTTTCTACTTTAATGATATTTTTTTAATATCATTTTGCCCCTAAGGCTTTTTTCCTTTCTTTGGGCCGCAACCCATTCTTTCCTTCTTTCTTTGGTTGGACCTCTCCTTTTCCTTGTCAAACGACAAAGCCCCTCTCTTCTCTTCTCTATTTTTTCTTTTTTTCTTTTGCTCTCCTTCTCTGTTTTCTTTTATTCCATTCCTTTTACCATCTTAGGGCTGCATCGACGCAGCCCTCTCTCCTCTCTCTTATTTTTTTTTTCTTCTTTTCCTTATTTTCCTCGTTTATTTGGTTCGAACTAAGTGAAATAAAATAAATAATAAATAGTAAGCAACGAAAAGTCCGATCTATGGTCCAATAAAAATTATTTCGTAAGCTATAAATGTTCAAACAGAAAAATTATTAAAATACAAACTAAATGAAATCAAATGAAATGACGTGAAACAAAATAATAATAAATAAATAATAGCAAATAAAAGAAAATGTTATATGTTTGTTTGCTTATTATTGCTTGTGTTACTAACCTTCAAGTATAATTTTTTCTCAATTTTTTTATTTATTCGATGCTTTTTGTATATATATATATATATATATATATATTTATATGCATGACAATTTAAAATTGTTAGAATTAAAATTAATCCACTTGCATGAAAAAAAAATTGATTAATAATCCACGGTCATTAATTTAATCCGAATATTGATTAATAACTCCCTTTAATAAATTCACACAAATTTATTAATTAATGCAATGAACAATAAGCCAAGCGGTGATATGCATTTTATTTTAATGTAGCAACGTGAATTAGTATATTTATATATGATGGAATATTAGTAGATTGATGATTTATTTTAGTTTTTTTAATTATAATAAATGTAATTTTTTCCCAAGGAACATATTTATTAGTTTATTAATCTTCACAAATCCAAGAAAATAATAACATTATGTTTTCATTAAAAAAATAATGTTGGAACAAAAATATTTTTTGGTTTTCAAAAATTTGAAAAATAGTGCTGAGTAAACAAGTTTTTCAATTTTTCAAATTTCCACATCAGGAAAATAGTGCTAAGTAAACAAGTTTTCCAGTTTTCCACATCAGGAAAATAGTGCGAAGTAAACACGTTTTCTAGTTTTCTATTGGAAAAGAAAATTCTTTAATTTCAGAAAATCGGCAGATTTTCAAACAGAAAATTTTCCGAAGTAAACGCGCCCTAACATTTCCCTCAATCACTCTCCCGGGTATCATTCTCCCGGGAGAGTGTTTCCAAAAAGAAAGTAGCATTCCGTGAACCAAACGTTACCTAAGAGGTAAAATACTCTACGGAAGATATATTATAGTTGGAAATTCATAAATAATTAAAAACACCAACGAAAAATAAATGAGAGAAAATCCATGAATAATATCTTTTATTTATTTTTCTCCATTACGCGCCCTTACCGTTATAAATGAATGTAACTAGCTAGCTTTCTTATCTGATCATCTAGATCCACTCTTATAATTCTTCCAAAAAATATTGAGAGAAGGATTTTTCTACTTAATTTCCATGGAGGGCACTGACCTATATCAAACACAGGCCACTCTTTCCATTGAGAAGAAGAGAAATGGAGAAGAAGAGGGAAAATACATGAATATTTTCAAGCTTAGATCGCAGGAATTTGGAAGAGATGTAGTGGGACAAGAGGAAAATGAGAAGTTCTTGTTGAGGCTCAAGAACCGTCTAGACGTGTAAGATTTTGAAAACTTTATTATTTTCCTGTTTTAATTAACCTTACATTATATAAAAATACTCTTGTTTTTTCTCATCATCAACGATCAAATCAAGAGATTACTGAACTTTATATCGGCTCACTAATTTACTAGCTAGCTTGCTAGAGGTAGTATTCCGTTCGGTTAATCGTCGCCATAGGCCATAGCCACAACGTCTTGCTAAAGCAGCATAACATGTTGTGTAGCTCGTTGATTGAGTAATGATAACAACATATCAATATGTCTACACTAATGATGAAATTGGTGGGCTTGATGGTGTTTTAGTGTCGGACTGGAGCTTCCGACTGTTGAAGCTCGATTTGAGAAAGTAAACGTGGAAGTTGAAGCCTACGCAGCGAGCAGAGCTTTGTCTACACTCTCCAATGTCACCCTCAACAAGATTGAGGTAACTACACTACTACTCTACTACTCCATTCTTCAATTAACAACTAACCCGTGTTTCTAATTTATTTGTTTTCTTCATCAATTATAATACTTCTTTTCAATTTCCAAGGATTTCCTGCACTTTCTGCATGTTCTTCCGAGTAGAAAGAAACGAGTTTCTATTCTTAAGGATGTCAGTGGAATCATCAAACCTTCCAGGTCAGATGACGATGGTTATGACTTGCATCTAATTGAAGTGTCGGAAAAATGTAGAATTAATTTCCCATTTTCTAATTTTGGTGATGGGTTCATTAATCGTAGGATGGTATTGCTTCTTGGGCCTCCTAGTTCTGGAAAGACCACTCTTTTGCAGGCATTATCAGGAAAGCTTCCTCCTAATCTACAGGTCATCATTTTTTTTCATTTTTCTTCTCAGATGAGGAATTCCACTTGGATATGGCATACCCAATGTCTAATAGAGCATGATCAGTGTATTGTGGCCGAAGCCGGGTTGTTGTCCAAAATTTTAGAGATCGTTTGCAGTTTGTTCTGTTTTTTTTCTTTTCTTTTGAGAACTGAACTTTGTGCTGCAGTTTTCTGGTCATGTGACTTACAATGGTCATCAGATGAATGAGTTTGTGCCCCAGAGAACGGCTTCCTACATCAGCCAACATGATCTCCATTTAGCTGAATTGACTGTGAGGGAAACCTTGGCATTTGCTGCAAGATGCCAAGGTGTTGGATTCCGTTATGGTAAAAATTGATGATCTATTTGCGTTCTTCTTGTGAAGTTATACTCAAAATGCAGTGTGGTAATGTGGGCAAAGTTTAAGCATTCTTAATGAATTTAAAGTTCCGGGAACATGCAGAGATGTTGGTAGAGTTATTGAGAAGAGAGCAAGCAGCTAACATCAAACCTGATTCTGATATTGATGTCTTCATGAAGGTAAACCGATTGTTTAAGAGAAGAATGTTTCCATATGAAGATTACCTCCTGCAATTCAAAAATGCCTACACTTTGCCTCTTCTAGGACACTATACTTGAGTAAAAATATATGATAACCTTGATTAACATTTTCGTTTCGGCCTTTTGATATCTTAGGCAGTGGCAACTGAAAGCCAAAAAGTTAATGCCATTACGGATTATGTTCTGAAGGTAAATCACCTTATTACTTCAGTGATGTAAAATGTATGTACAGAAACTTCAATAAAAACAAACCATTATATGAACTATTTTTTCTACTTCCTTTACTATTAACTTTGTAGGTATTGGGACTGGAAGCCTGTGCTGATACTATGGTGGGTAATGAAATATTTCGGGGAATTTCTGGAGGGGAGAGGAAACGCCTTACAACAGGTGAAAAAAGAAAACTACTATTCATTTCTAACACAAAATGCATTCTCTTTCTTTGCCATGACAAGATATGTCCAATAACCCAATTATAGGAGAGATGTTGGTTGGACCTGCAAGTGCACTGTTTATGGATGAGATCTCAACTGGTTTGGACAGCTCCACGACTTTTCAAATTGTTAACTCAATAAAGCACTACATTCACATTTTTAATGGAACTGGCGTCATTTCACTCCTTCAGCCAGCATCAGAGACTTACGAACTCTTTGACGACATTATTCTCCTGTCGTGTGGCCAGATTGTCTATCAGGGTCCTCGTGAGAATGCACTTGACTTTTTTGAATACATGGGCTTTAAGTGCCCTAAAAGGAAAAGTGTTGTAGATTTCTTGCAGGAAGTAAGCACAAACATTGCTTTTCTTTGCCCATTGTTGCAATAGGATCATTTACCAGAGAACTTTTGCAGGTGACATCCAAGAAAGACCAAAAGCAGTATTGGGCGAATAATGACCAGCCTTACCATTTTGTAACAGTCAGAGAATTCTCAGAGGCATTTCAGTCCTTCCATGTGGGAAAGAAAATTCGAGAGGACCTTTCAACTCCATTTGACAAGGCCAAGAGCCATCCATTAGCTTTGGCTACCAGAAAGTACGGTGTTGGAAAGATGGAGTTGCTTAAAGCTTGTTTTTCAAGAGAATATTTGCTTATGAAGAGGAATTCATTTATTTATGTCTTCAAGCTCATTCTAGTGAGTAGTGGCAGTCTTCTTAGTACTTAAAGCTTGATGTGTCAAATTTGCTTTTTTGATAATTGGTTTTTCTGTGTCTGTTGCTAGCTTGCAATAAATGCAATTATTGCAATGTCTGTGTTTCTGCGAACTGAGATGCACCGAGATTCAATCATTGGCGGCTATATTTATATGGGAGCTTTGCTCTATCCTGTGATGGTGATCACATTTAGCTGTATGGCAGACCTAATCATGACTGTTGCAAAACTTCCGGTCTTTTACAAGCAAAGAGACTTCCTATTCTATCCTTCTTGGGCATACTCATTCCCTCAGTGGATCCTTAAAATTCCAATCACATTTGCGGAAGCAGCAGTTTGGGTGTCCATAACTTATTATGGCATCGGTTTTGATCCTAGTGTTGAAAGGTAAAACTAAAAGAAGGGGAAAAATAACCTCTGCTGAATCAAGTTCTTTCCTTGTGCAGCTATTTGAAAGAGGTGGTGTACTTTTTTGCAGACTATTTAGGCAGTGTTTTATCCTCCTACTTATTAACCAGATGGCTACTGCATTGTTCTCTTTTCTTGCTGCTGTTGGAAGAACTATGCATGTTGCGTACTCCTTTGCAACTTTGGTAGTACTTGCATTTCTCACATTGGGTGGCTTTCTCCTGTCACACGGTAAAATCTCTGATTAATTTTATTTGGGATACTTAATTATCTGTCTCCGATGTCAGAATGATTCTTCTCTTTGTTTACATCAGATAGCATGAAAAGTTGGTGGATATGGGGATACTGGATATCACCATTGATGTATGGGCAGAATGCAATAGTGGTAAATGAGTTTCTAGGAAAAAATTGGAATCAGGTAATTCTCTTGAATTATACGTTTCTATACTCGTGTGTCTTTAATTTTAAATGATCAACTTATATGTACACCTTTTTCGATTTGCCAAGGTTCCCCCAAAGTCAACAGTGTCTCTTGGAGTGCAAGTCTTGGAATCTCATGGGTTCTTCAACGATGCATACTGGTATTGGATTGGAGTAGGGGCATTGATCGGATTCACTCTGGTATACAATTTCTGCTTCACTATGGCTCTCACCTTCCTCAACCGTGAGTGCCCTTAGCTGAGACTTACATATTTGTTTTGAATAGGGCTCGTGTCTTAAATTCTTGCAATCACATCAATGCAGCATTTTCTAGGCTTCCGGCTGTTATAGCTGAAGATTTTCAGGGTGACCAACATGATGAAATGAGAGGAGCCTCTACGATTCCGGACTATAATAGTTGTCACCAAAAGAGTACAGGTAGTGACTCATTGATAATATATGGGGATCTATATTATAAGTTAGACTAGGGTATATGTAACATGTGCCGTTTCAATTTCATTTGACATACAGAGAATGGAGATGAAATTAGGAAAAGCAAATCACGTAAGTCCTCCACTACGAGACTCAATGACTCTGTCAGACCCAACCATAACAAGAAAGGGATGACTCTTCCATTTGAACCACATTGTATTACCTTTGATGAAGTTAAATATTCTGTCAATATGCCACAGGTATTAAGAGTCGTGACAGAAAGCCTCTTATCTTGTTTATATGTGATATACTTCTGGAAAGAGTAAATTGAAATCGTTGAATTGAACTTTTCAGGAAATGAAAAATCACGGAATCCTTGATGATAAATTGGTGATTTTGAAAGGAGTAAGTGGTGCCTTCAGGCCAGGCGTTCTAATAGCTTTGATGGGTGTTAGTGGATCTGGTAAAACCAGTCTGTTGGATGTCTTGGCTGGAAGAAAAACAACAGGTTACACTGAAGGGAACATCACAATTTCCGGCTACCCTAAGAAGCAAGAAACTTTTGCTAGAATTGCAGGATACTGTGAGCAAAATGACATTCATTCACCACATGTTACTGTCTATGAATCCTTGGTCTATTCGGCTTGGCTTCGTTTACCCGCTGAAATTGATGCTGAGACGAGAACGGTACAAAACATTTGTTCATTTTCAGTTAAATAAGAACTGTACAGAGAAATTTCTTGTTTTGATCTGTCTAGCCTGATAGATAGGACAAACTCAATGACAAACTCAAGGGTTATCCCTGTTCGCCACACCTGTGAATGGTGCTGGCGGATTTGACCTTAGTCACTTTATATTTGGAATTGGAACATCAAAGCTTTACCTGAATGTCTAGAATCTGCTTAGTTGAATGTGTTTAGAGTAAGGAAAAAACAGTTTTGTTACATTATGAAATATTCTCTCCCTTGAAATGGAAACTTTGCTGCAGATGTTCATTGAGGAGGTTATTGACCTTGTGGAACTAAATCAACTGAGGCAGGCACTGGTCGGGTTACCCGGTGCTACTGGTCTGTCTACAGAGCAGCGCAAACGGCTAACAATTGCAGTTGAGCTAGTGGCTAACCCCTCCATAATATTCATGGATGAGCCAACTTCAGGGCTGGATGCAAGAGCTGCAGCAATCGTTATGAGAACTGTTAGGAACTCCGTGGACACAGGGAGAACAGTCGTATGCACCATCCATCAGCCAAGTATTAACCTTTTTGAAAGTTTTGATGAGGTGAGGAGAAGCTTGCAATTGACAAAAGCTTTTGCTCTATCGTAGATGTTACTATTTAACCATGTATGGATTGCAGCTATTTCTCTTAAAGCAAGGGGGACAAGAGATATACTTTGGACCATTAGGTCGTAATTCTTCCCAACTGATCAAATATTTTGAGGTAGATTTGTCATTCAAGAGTTAAAAACAATGAATTTAGACGGTTGTTGGTGTAAATGTGTGCTAATATTCAAGATTCCTTCTATCAAGGGAATTGAAGGAGTCAATAAGATTAAAGATGGTTATAGTCCAGCCACTTGGATGTTGGAAATTACCACTCCAGAACAAGAAAACTCTTTGGGAATTGATTTTTCTGCTGCTTACAGAAGCTCTGAACTTTACATGTATGTATTCAAATACAAGATATGCATGAATACTTGGGGCCTTTAACTTGAAATAAATTAGACAATTATTTGAAAATCCTACTCTAATTGGTTGCAGGAGAAACAGAGCAGTTATTAGAGAATTGAGCTCACCTACCCCTGGATCAAAGGACCTCCACTTCCCAACTCAGTACTCACGATCATTTTTCACCCACTGCAAGGCTTGCTTATGGAAGCAACATTGGTCTTATTGGCGAAATCCAGCATACAATGCCATAAGATTTATTTTTGCAACCATTATAGCATTGCTTTTCGGGACCTTGTTCTGGCAAATTGGATCGAATATGTAATTACAGTTTGAGTTCCTAATTGCGACGTTTCTATCAATGTTCTTTAATCCCATCTCTTCATCCTGAAATTGCAGTAAAACTCAAGAGGATTTTTTCAATGCTGTGGGTTCACTGTATGGTGCTGTTTTCTTCATTGGGCTTCATAGTTCATCATCAGTGCAACCAGTAGTGGCAGTGGAAAGAATTGTCTTCTACAGAGAAAGAGCTACAGGAATGTATTCAGCATTGCCATATGCATTTGCACAAGTAACAGCTTCTCACATTTGACAGTGGCTTCACTCTTTACAGTTTGCTTCCTTAATAAACTACATCTTTCTCCCATGGCAGGTACTCATTGAGCTTCCATACATTTTCGTGCAAACGGTATTATACACCACTATAGTCTATGCAATGGTTGGGTTTGAATGGACCGCTGCTAAATTCTTTTGGCATGTATTCTTCGTCTATTTCACGGTAGCATACTTCACTTTCCATGGCATGATGTCGGTGGGAATGTCACCAAACGAGCATATTGGATACGCTGTTTCCAACATGTTTTATGGAGCGTGGAACCTCTTTTCAGGATATTTTCTTCCTCGAACCGTAAGTTTAAGTCTAAGTTGATAGTAACTGTTGTTTTCTGGAGCATTGTTACCAGTGGCAGCTAATTTTGCTGCTGCATTTCTCTTGCTTGTGCAGTTAATTCCTATGTGGTGGAGATGGTATTATTGGGCTTGTCCAATCTCCTGGACAATGTACGGGTTGGTTGCGTCTCAGTACGGTGATGTGAAGAATGAACTCGAGACGGGTCAGACGGTGGAAGAATTTTTGAGAACATATTTTGATTTTGAACATGATTTTCTGGGTGTAGTTGCTGCTGTAGTTGTAGGATTTGGAGTGCTCTTTGCATTCTGTTTTGCAACTTCTGTTAAGATTTTTAATTTCCAAAAGAGGTAGATTAGATCCATCCCTTCACATATTATCAATTCACAGTCAGAGACTTAATTACATAATAATTTATTTATGCAATATTTATAATCGTTTTTTATGGATATTTTGTCGTTGACCAACAATCTAAAGGAGCAAAATACCTAAATAATGCATTTTATTATATAGGTAGATATTTAAAGATAATGCATACATAAATATCCACATTAAATACTTTCCTAATGATAATAGGAAAGAGGGTATATGTATATACGTACTATATATAGATCATCACCAGCTTCACTTCTTTATTATCACCTTCACCTTCACCTTCTCTTTTCTCCATCCTAGCTACGCAAAAGATGCTTGTAGAGGTGAATCTTATCTCCGCGCAAGATCTCCCAACTCGGTCAAGAAAACACCACTCGTGCATGAAAACTTACGTGGTTGCATATGTCAAGAAGGAGCGGTTGGTGTCAAGAATCGACCGAGTTGGAAACCAGAACCCAACTTGGAACGACAAGTTCCTATTTCCCGTCGATGATCTTGCTGATTCTTGCTTGGTTTTCGAGATCTTCCGCGTCCGGACGAAGAAGGAGAAGATGATGGGACTGAGAAGGGACAAACGGATCGGTGTGGTGAATGTCTTGCTGGAAAGATTGCTGAAAGAAACAACCACGTCGACAACAAAAGATAGAAAGCACGACAACGACGATGATGATGATGATCAAGTGGTTAGCAATGGAGTTTGCTTGGGGTTGTACGTTCATAATCCGAAGAGTAAGGAACCTCAAGGCATCCTCAACATTGGATCCCACCGTATAGATCAAGATCATCTCCCGTCTCCTAATAATTCCACGGGTTTCGACTACCGGACTCTGATGATGGGTGGTTGCGGAGTCGACGAGGAGTTCAGACTCATGACAGGTTTGTATTAAGCATTCTTATTCCAAGAAAGCTTGATCCACAGATTCTTGTAGCTAGAAAAACTTAATTTGGATCATTATGGGCCGGATTGTCAATCAAGATTTAATTAATTTAATGATAATAAAAGTTCAACATTCTGTTCTCCAGATTATTGTTTTTTTTCCGCACGGATTAATCACGATTCTGATGTGTAATTATTTCTATCGTTCTATTTCTTCAGCTTTCAATTCAATGATTCATTAATTTTCGTTGTTTTTTTTTTTTGAAAAAGATTTCTATTAACCCTAAACAATGTGGCTAAATCTTGATTGTCAAAATATATATATAGGTCGAGAAGCCATACAGTAGAAAAATAACTTGACTTTTTTTTTACCGAATCCAATGTTACACAACAGGAGTAGGGTAAAAATAATTAAAGATACTAACTTTTTACTTAAACTGACCTAGATTAGACTTAATTTTAACTGTGCGTAAGCGGGTCCTACCTCCTAATATTTTTACCCAAAAAAGAAGTGTGTAAGTAGCGAAATTCTTCTCAGGAGTAGAAATGGGCAAATGAATGAACACATTGCATTCTGCCTCTGAAGAACTGATGCAAAATTTCACTTAAGACAAGTTACATCATTGCGTGGACCAGATCTTGTCGCTATTGTCTCATCTTGTAATCTGGATTGTCTCTGAGACCAAGTTTAGAGAGAACAAAGCAGTAGGAATCCCAGTCAGTTCGACGGAGGTACCTTAATAACTTCTTCCTCTTTTGCACCATTCCAACTAGACCCTTTCGAGAATGCTTGTCCTATAACAATGAGAGCGAATTAGAAATGCACTGGTACATACATAAATTCAGCACTAAATACTTCATTCGAGTAACAGTGTTAAACTCAACAGCAGCAAAATAGCTTCAGATATTCCAGTTCGTGGTATTGGTATTTGGTCTCAAGGAAAGACTGTTTCGAATACTGGTAGAACTTGCCTTGTAGAAAAAAGAGCTCTCGGCTGTATGAACAAGTCACCAAGTGAAGGCCCTTTTAGTAGATAAGATCTTATCTTGTTTTCAGGCGATACAACAGGGAGATCATATTGTAATTATATGCACCAAAAAGGAGAAATGACGGGGACACAATTTATTATCGTTAACATGTGTTAAGGCATTCTACAGAAACCAGAACCTGTTTTCGTACTACTAAAAGGAAGACAAGGTGTCGTACAAATCTATGATGACTGAGGCAAGATAGGCCCATGCAAGAACCAGATATAACCCACTAACCAACAACAGTTTATAAACTATTGTTTTACATTTTAAACGGCATGACCTTTATCTAGTTATTTACACTAACTGACTGAAAGAGACTAATTAAGTTTTCCTCTCTGCATTACATGAACTGCTTGAAGAGTGCAGCACAGAAAACAATCCAAGCATAAAAGTCAACTATCCATAAACATCTTTTCACAAATTGCACATGTTGGAGTGTTAAATGGAAGTTCATATCACAAATTTTATAAACACCACGAACAAATATAATCACAATACCAAGTAATAAGCCAAAATAACAATTTAAGCACAAAAAAAAAAAAAAAAAAACCTTTAAGCTCCAATGTTACCTTCTTGTGCAGCACGGAAGCAAGATGCTTTATCTTAAGAGTGAGTTGTGCGACTGCAAAGCACCCAAGAAGAGAACATAATTAAGACGTGACAAGATGTCCTGAGTTCTAATCATGTTACAAATTGATAAAATGATCACAAAATTCTTCTGTTCTGCTAAGCTTGCTTCTCACCAAACAAACGCAAAAAACAATGGTCAATGGTCATCGACATTAAGAAATATTTATATAATAATTATGATAATTTAAAGAAAGAATGTCAACTGTAATACAACTACAAACAAGTGGACTTGTCTAAAGTTTTAGTTGTGTGGTATAGCACTGCTGTTTCTACAAAATAAATGAGAGTGAATATAAAGAAATTCAGAAAGACCTAAGCTTAGTTGAAGTTCAGGCAACTTTGTTTTATATTATTTATTTTTATTTATTTGCAACAACCTCAAACTACAAAAAATTGTCAGGATATAAGCTGACAATCAATAGCTCTTTTAGTGTTATTTTCATTCTCATGATCTTAGGCCATATCAACCTACCTAGCGATTAGCAGAAACAAGCTGACACTCAAACTATATCCCTAAAACTAATTGTGCCCCTCTCCAGAATTCAAACCATAATCCTAAGGTATGTTTGCAATTATATTATCTTTTCCAACTAAAACCTCACTTGATTTGAGCAATCATAGATAAAAAGAAAAAGATTAGCATCTTGCTAAAATAGTGGAAAGGTGGAATCCAAAAAAGACTATGCAGGAGTATCTTTCAACATAGACATGACAGAAAACCCCGTACCTTGAACACGTGCAGATCCACAGTCTGACTCCGACGTTTTGAATTCCTCTCTAACTTTAGCAAGCTCGATTTTCAATTTCTCCGAGGATGACATATTATCAGGATGAAAATACTGCATAAATAAATCATAGATGTTAAAACACTAACCAACAACACTGTGGGAGGATCACAATGCCATCGATAAACTTCTTTTAGTTCTCCTCAACAGAAAAGTGCATTTTGGATGAGGATCACATGATAGAGAAACCTAATAAGAACCCTAACAGTAAAACTCAAGGCATTTAAGCATATCTGTGGCGTTGCTAGTACTTTTCTTTTCCTAAATTGGTTCAAAGGTTCAGCATTTTCATTCAAGAAACAGCACCATGAAAGCATCAAGGTAGATAAACATGTGGAGAGCTTTAAAAACTTAGGCACTTTGCTGACCAAGGATTTGCAAAGTTTGGTTTTGAGTTCTAAGTAAGGATGTGCAACCATGAGAATGGGAAAACAAATCAAGATATAAACCTACTGCAGGATTCAGAACCTAATCCAACAAGTATCAAATTGGATAGGAAAAGCGACCACATATTGCAATGTAATCAACCTCAAAAACTAAAATGACATAATTATGACTGCTTGCAACTGAATTCACAAGCCATTCAATGTCAAAGCCAAGGTTGGGTTGGGTGAGGCAAATCTAATAACTTTCCGTACTACAAGGAAACATCAAGCAAAATACCCTTCCATACTACAAAGAAACAAAAAGCCAACAACTGACAAAGAAAGCAAAGTGTACGTACCTTCTCAACCAACTCCTCCTTTGGAGGCAGCAACATAAAATCTGGAGTACTAAACTGGCCCAAAAGATTCAATCTCTGGACTGGGGAAAAAGTACACTGGTTAGGAAATGGTAAGCTATCCTTAATATTACCTCTCAGAAGCAGATATCAACTATGAAAAACGATGGTCTCAACAACAACCATAAAAAACCAAGACGACACTGAAATCAATAACATTTTCCACAAAAATTCCAACAAAAATTCTATAACACTTTATTTATAAGAAGCACTCACCTGAATTCTTGTTGGCTCTCTCTGCTTCAGCTATCGTTGCTTTCTCCAAGCTCTGCCTCAAATCATTGATTAGCCAAGGACGTCGGGACTCGGACGCCTTTATTTCCAGTTCCCCTAGCTTCCTTAACCTCTCATTCAACTCGGCAATAGAAAACGGCCCCTTTTTAGCCCCATTCTTAACTTCCTCTGGTCTTAACTTCCTCAATTTCTCCCCCAATTCATCATGATTATAGTGCCTCAAAAACTCAGTATTCCTCGTCTCCTCTCCACTATTCTCTTCCCTTTCCTTCATCTCCTTCCCAAAGACTGCCGCTGGCAACCCCTCTGTCCCACCGATCACACCAGGATTCTCATTCCCCTGCTTCAACCTAAAAGGCGAAAAGATACTCTCATTTCCACCACTATTCTTTGCAGGCTCACTTGGCCTCATTTTCCGCAAAGTCTCTCGAATCGTGTCGAATGACATTTGTTCAGGAAAGAGTTTACTACCAATACCACTACCAGAACCGCCGGGGCTGCCACCTTCTTGTTCTTCCATGATTCTTTTTTGGTACAGTTCTCGCATAGAGACGTGGTTGTATTGCTGACGAGACGCGGAGTTGGAGGCTTCTGTGGGAGGTGGAACAGCCACTCTGCTGCGGAACTGGGCGAGGTTTTTTCTGATTTCTTCAAGATTTGGAGGGGTTTGAGGCTTGGTGTTTGAATTTGGGAAAGAGGGTCTTCTTAAAGGCGGCAAATTTGTACTTCTCTGGTAATTTTGATTTGATGGGGTCTGCTTTTTATTCGTAAGACTGGCTTTAACATCACTGAGATAGGATGACAACGGTGGCAGTGGCTGTGCACTGGGGGGTGTTTCAGGGGCATTTTGGTCATTTGGCGGACGGATGGAGGAGGTTGAGGAGTCGGAGGAGGATGAGAAGAGTTGGAAGAGAGAAGTGTTAGCGAGAGATTTGCGTCTGGGTTTGATGAGAGAGAAGGAGAGGGCCATGGATGGAGAAGGAGTAGGGTTTAGGAGCGAAGGAGGAAGAAAGAGGCAGTGTGGTTTTTGGAGGTTGTCGTTTCTGAGGTTTAGGAAGAAGACTGAACCGGCTGGGCCGGGTTTATTGATGGAAGTTGGATCATGGATAAGGCTCTGTTTGGCCCCCAGGTTTTACCTCGGGAAGAGCTTTTTGGATAATTGCCGTGTGAAAAGTACTTCTGGAAAAATCAGTATGTTGCTTGGTAAATATTTTTTAAAAGTGCTGTGAGATACTAGAAGATGTTTATGGTGTTTGGTAAAAACTGCTGTTAAAACTATGGTTGGTATGTAAAATGACTATAAAGGGCACGATGCATTTTTATGGTTTAAAAATCTGAAATGACCAAAATGTCTCTAAATTTAATGCCGATCCAGCTGTTCGAACCAAATATTCGATTAATACACACACAATTTAATTTGATAAATACAATATTTTAGTTAATTAATAAAAAATCAAAAATTCGAGCAAACTGTTAATCGGATTATCAAATTGAAGACACCTAATTAATTTAAAGGATGAGTATGAATTATTAAACAACAGATAAACTAACAATTTAAGCAAATTGATTAGCAATTGGATTTATGAAGAGTTTGGCTTAAGAATTTTTTCTCAATTCCAAACAGCAGCCGCATAATTTCTCAGTCTTTCAATCCATGTCAATTCCTCACAATTTAATTTCTCTCCAAATCCTCACTCTCACATACAGAAACCCAAACTGTATATTAAGGCATATAAACCCAAGTTAAATACCAAAATGTAGGTATTTAAATACAAGTTCAAAGGAAATGCCATGGTTCCAGGATCAAGGTTAGATATCTCGCCGGAAGCCTGCCATGGTTCCAGTGATGAAGAATTTATCAAAGCTGATTCAATGCCTTTACCGAGCATATCAAGCAGCAACCTTGCTTGCATATCTAAAACCATTGCCCTAACCTTGATACTGATTTCCCCAAAAAGTTTGAAGCTGTTGTTGTAGTTGTTGTTGCTGTTGGTAGGGGTGGGCATTTTCCGAATTTTCCGACCCTAAATTTTCAAAATTCGGTTCGGGTATTTCGGGTATCGGAAAATTCGAGTTCGGGTAAGGTATACCCGAAATTATTTCGGGTTCGGGATCGGAACAGATTTGGAGAAATTCGGATACCCGAATTTTCCGAAATCTCTCTTTTCTTTCTTTTCTTGGTTTGGGCCGAAGCCCAACACCTCTTTTCTTTCTTTTCTTGGTTTGGGCCGAAGCCCAACACCTCTTTTCTTTCCTCTCCCCTCTTTTATTTCTTTCCTTTCTTTCTTTGGGGCAAAGCCTTGATAAAAGGCCTAGAGGGGGGGTGAATAGGCAAATAAAATTCTAACACAAATAGTAAGGAATTATGAGTGCGGAAATAGAATGTAAAAACACAAGGATATATAGTGGTTCCAATTCCTCAATGAATTGTACTCCACTACCTAAGAGCTTCACCCTTAGGATTTTGAACAACGACCACTTCGTTATTACCTTGAGTTTTTACGGGTTCAACTCAAACCTTACACCTTGGTTTTTCCGGGCTCAACCAATAAACCTTTCACCTTGGTTTTTGCGGGCTCAACCAATAAACCTTACAATGTGATTTTTCCGGGCTCAATCACAACCTATTACAATCAAGATTACTTGACAAGAGAATTGTTAAATGGCAACACAAATTGGTGTACAAATAAACTATGTATGATTCAATAATCAACACCAATAAATGAACAAGAATACCTCAAAGTTACCTCAAGAAGAAAGCCAAAACAAGTTGGACAAAGTGACGCAAGAAGGATTGAAATCGTTGTGAAAATACTTGCGTTGTAAAAACTGATTTTTGTAAGCTTGTAAAATGTGATTTTGTGTATGAAGGTTTCTTAATGTTTCTTGTTATTTTGTAATTCATCTTAGATGAGTATTTATAGTGTCAAATGAGTAGAGGCTCATCCATGAATGAAGGAGCCAAAAATTAGCCGTTTGCTACAGTGAAAAATATAACCGTTGCTACAGTGAAAAACTATCTGTTGCTACAGTGAGTCTATCCGTTGCTACAGTGAAACTATCCGTTGCTACAGTGAGTCTATCCGTTGCTACAGTGAAACTATCCGTTGCTACAGTAAGTCTATCCATTGCTACGGTGAAACTATTCGTTCCCGTTGCTACAGTAAGACTTCCCGTTGCTACAGTGAGTTTATCCGTTGCTACAGTGAAACTCTCCGTTGCTACAGTGAAATCAAAAACTCTTTTTCCAAAAATTATTTTCCGTGTAAAAAATCTTTTGACACTTTTCTTGAGGTATAATTGAACATAAATCAAGTGTTAACTAGAATCATACTTACATGTTTATAGCCCTAATGTACACTTGATCTTGAGCTTGCGAATAATAGATTTGTTGCCTCTTTTGTTTGTTCGTCGCAAACTACACACATTTAACTTAAAATTGCATTAGTATAGTAATTAGTTTGTGTGTCTTAAATCATCAAAATAAGAGTAAGTTGCCCTTGGGCTAACAATCTCCCCCTTTTTGATGATGACAACCACAAACCAATTTGAAATCAAATTAAACTTGCAATTTGAAATTAAAGCTAAATGGAGTAAACTTACATCTCCTATCTTTGCCAAAGAAATGCTCCCCCTACATAAAATATTAGTTGCACATAGAGCATAGCAAAGATCTAAAGTTTTGCTCCCCCTTAATCTCTTAAACCTTACATTTCTCCTCAATCTTATAACTTTCTCCCCCTTAACATTCTCCAAATTGTAAGACTTTCTCCCCCTTTGTCAACAACAAAAAGGGTAAAAAGAAAATAAGGGATATTCTATTAAGATCAAGCGCAGAGTAATAAGGAGCAAGCAAAGATCAAAAAATACTTTAACAAGTATTAAGTTCAAATATTTATCCAATCCAAGAGTCAAAATACAAATATGAATAATAAGATTATAAAGATGGATAATCTAAAAATGCATAATTAAAACAGAATTTTTATTCAACAAACGTGTCACGTTATACGAAACGTAGAGAACATTTAGAACATTGAAAATACTCAAGAACCAAACCTAATTAAAATTCCTTCATAATGGAATATTACAACTCTTATTCAACTTAAACGACCATTACAAAGTATAAGAACAAATACATTTGAAATATAAAATACACGATACAAAGATGTGATCAAAGATGGCATTGAGGTGAAGGACAATCACATGGAGGGCAATGACACTTGGGACACATGAACAAGTCAACATTTCTTGGACAATTTTTGAGCATGAGAAGGGGAAAAGCAATGAAAGAAATCATCAATGCCAAAATGGCCAATATCATCCTCATCTCAAACGAAAGCATTTTGATGATTCGAAGGAATTGAATGTAAAGCTTTCCGTTTTGGATATCTAGAGAGGTGTAATCTTAGGCTATTTAAACACCAAAAAATGACAGCTTAAGGTCTAAGAATTACAACTCGAGGAGATGTAATGTCGCTGACTTTTGTGCCCATTGCATGCGAACGAAGAAATCAAATAAAATTTAGTAGGATTTGATCAAGATTTGTATAGATATCGAAGATAAAATCTTCCAAAGAATACTCTAATCATTTGACTCATGTTCGTATATCCAAAAATATCACATCAACTAGATTTTCTCAATGATCAATCACATGAACAAAAGCATACATGCAAACAAATAGTTTTAACTAAACACGTATATGCACAAACAAACAAAAACAATTTATGGCAATTTATAGCATATAAGATTATAGATTTTAATGACTAACATAATCATTTAAAACACGTATATTCATCAAATAAATATAGACATAAAAATAAGAGTTCAAGGAATACCGATTGTGATTTTTCAACATGTCTAGACCTTGCTATTTCAACCGAATAGCTTCAATGTTTGCAATCGAGCCAAGCCCATCAAAATCAATGCGGCTTTAAGTGGTAATTCCCTTGGGCCACCATTCAAGCTAAGTTCCTACAAGAACAATCCTTTCTTGCCAAATTTATGAGTTTATATACTTGAACAAATGATCAAAGTTAGCAATAAAATCAATCATATATATATATATCATATTTATTGCCAAAATTACCAAAAGGGTGAGCTTCGATTCATCACCCGACTTGTGCCACGAATACCCTCAATATATTTCATTTATCTGTATTGGGTTTCCGGCACTACTACAAAACAAACTAGTTAGTTTTAGGAACCCAAACACGTTTAGGTCCTTCCTTAGCAAATGCACTCTTTTGTGCCCACATTTGTTTTGCATAAATAAGTCCTTTACGGATAAAGCAAAAATATGCCAAATGACCATTCTTATGACAAAAATCACATTTATACAAAGGTCTAGCATGTGAGTGATTTGAAGAACTAGCATGGTTACAATTTCTTGCCTTAACAAAAGATGTTTTAGAATTACTCATGCTAGTAGAGTGATCAAATCCAATTCCTCTTCTATCACCACTAGTCTTTTGATCATTTAAACACTTTTGGTAACTTTGTGCACTTTGGATATATTTAGCTAAAGTAGCTTCAAGGACTTTAATCTTTTCATTTAAAATAGCTACTTCTTTACTAGAATTTGCACAAGTTTCACAAATAGTGCCTTTGTTTTTAGCTTCTTTACTAGAGAGCAAATTTGTTAAAGAAATATTTTCATTTTTAGTATCTTCTATCAAACATTTCACATCATTAAGCTCATTAGTTAAAGATTTATTCAATGACTCTAACTTGCTAATTTCATTTTTAACATTGTCTAACTCTTTAGCAAGTTTCACATTTTTCTTACTAGATTGCTCAAAGTCTTTGTATAAATTGCTAAAAGCAAGTTTCAATTCATCAATATTGCATTCACTATCGGAATTGCATGAACTAACCTCATCATCGCTTTGGGCCATAAAACAAGAATTCAAGCCGCCATTTAAGGTTGGTGAAGAGCTTTGATAATCCTCATCAATCATAAAAGGATCATCGTTGTCCGTGTTTGCAAAATAACACAAGTTTGAGACTTCGCCTTCGGATGAAGAACTTGAATTTTGACCGCTGCAAGACTCATCTTCGTCATCCCAAGTAGTGGCTTTCAAAGCTCTTCTATGATGCTTTCCTCTATCATTTTTATCTCTTGACCGTCTCTTTGTTCTTTCAAGTCTAGGACACTCACTCTTTACATGTCCTGGTTTTTCACATTCAAAACAAACAATAGGGTCATTCTTAAATTTAGATTTAGAGGAGTTAGAATACTTACCTTGGTAGTTTCTTGAATTTTTCAAGAAATTCTTATAATGCTTGTTGAAGAGAACAAGTGATTCTTCATCTCCTTCCGGAATGGTGCTTTTGAAAGCAATATTGTTGCTTTTGACATTTTGCACTTCCGGTTCTCCCGTTTTGAGTTTGTACTCAAATGCCGTAAGAGATCCAACAAGTTGAGAGAAGGTAGGTTTCTTTTCAAGCTCATCAAAAATAGAAGTCTTGGCATTCCAAGAGTTAGGTAAAATACTAAGAAGTTTTCTTACCATCTCCTCATCATTAGGAGTCCAACCAAGAGTTCCCATAGTATTGCAAATATTTTGAATTCTAGTGCTTAAATCATAGATAGACTCACCACTCTTCATACCTAGTAATTCATATTCACGCTTGAGTGTGTTGAGTCTAATGGTTCTCACTTGAGGAGTACCTTCATGTGCCGTCTCCAAGGTTTCCCAAACATCTTTGGACAATTTGCAAGCACTAACACGATTAAATTCATTTTGAGAAATTGCACAAAATAAAGCAAACCTGGCCTTATCTTCACTTTGTTTTCTTGCAATTGATCCAGCTGGCCACTTATCAAAAGAAAGAGGTTTTGTTGATCCATCTTCAGCAGCTGGTTCCATAGGAGTGGCAAATCCATTGAGGACACAATCTAGCATGATTTGATCTTGTCCACCTAGAAAGGCTAACATCTTTGTCTTCCATTGCAAGTAGTTGTTTCCGTCAAGAAATGGTGGACGGTTGAGTGCAGCACTTACATATAGTCCCTCTTGAGCCATTTGATCTTTCACTTGAGGCGATTAAACCTACAAAACAAGTACCTTGCTCCGCTACCAATTGATAAAAGGCCTAGAGGGGGGGTGAATAGGCAAATAAAATTCTAACACAAATAGTAAGGAATTATGAGTGCGGAAATAGAATGTAAAAACACAAGGATATATAGTGGTTCCAATTCCTCAATGAATTGTACTCCACTACCTAAGAGCTTCACCCTTAGGATTTTGAACAACGACCACTTCGTTATTACCTTGAGTTTTTACGGGTTCAACTCAAACCTTACACCTTGGTTTTTCCGGGCTCAACCAATAAACCTTTCACCTTGGTTTTTGCGGGCTCAACCAATAAACCTTACAATGTGATTTTTCCGGGCTCAATCACAACCTATTACAATCAAGATTACTTGACAAGAGAATTGTTAAATGGCAACACAAATTGGTGTACAAATAAACTATGTATGATTCAATAATCAACACCAATAAATGAACAAGAATACCTCAAAGTTACCTCAAGAAGAAAGCCAAAACAAGTTGGACAAAGTGACGCAAGAAGGATTGAAATCGTTGTGAAAATACTTGCGTTGTAAAAACTGATTTTTGTAAGCTTGTAAAATGTGATTTTGTGTATGAAGGTTTCTTAATGTTTCTTGTTATTTTGTAATTCATCTTAGATGAGTATTTATAGTGTCAAATGAGTAGAGGCTCATCCATGAATGAAGGAGCCAAAAATTAGCCGTTTGCTACAGTGAAAAATATAACCGTTGCTACAGTGAAAAACTATCTGTTGCTACAGTGAGTCTATCCGTTGCTACAGTGAAACTATCCGTTGCTACAGTGAGTCTATCCGTTGCTACAGTGAAACTATCCGTTGCTACAGTAAGTCTATCCGTTGCTACGGTGAAACTATTCGTTCCCGTTGCTACAGTAAGACTTCCCGTTGCTACAGTGAGTTTATCCGTTGCTACAGTGAAACTCTCCGTTGCTACAGTGAAATCAAAAACTCTTTTTCCAAAAATTATTTTCCGTGTAAAAAATCTTTTGACACTTTTCTTGAGGTATAATTGAACATAAATCAAGTGTTAACTAGAATCATACTTACATGTTTATAGCCCTAATGTACACTTGATCTTGAGCTTGCGAATAATAGATTTGTTGCCTCTTTTGTTTGTTCGTCGCAAACTACACACATTTAACTTAAAATTGCATTAGTATAGTAATTAGTTTGTGTGTCTTAAATCATCAAAATAAGAGTAAGTTGCCCTTGGGCTAACAAGCCTTTCTTTTTCCAGCATCACCACATCATGTTTTCTTTCTTTCCTTTTTCCACATGCAACCGCCTCTGCCATTACATTTACACCCGATCTCATCCGATCTCCTCCGCATCTCCATCGCCACCGACCTCCTCCGCGTCTCCATTGCCTCCGATCAACCGATCTACATCGCCACGATCCGCCATCACACCCGATCTTCATCGTCGTCGATCAACCGACCAGCATCACCACATCCGCCATCACACCCGATCCCACCCGATCTCATCCGATCTCCTCCGCATCTCCATCGCCACCGAACTCCTCAGCATCTCCATCGCCTCCGATCAACCAATCTTGCTCTTTCTCTCCCACTTCAGCAAGCCTAAAGAGCAAGAAGAAGAGTAATTCTTTTTTTCTATTTTTGATTATTTATCACATCATCATATATATATACTGTATTTTTCCTTTTCCTTTCCTTTTCTCTGTTGTTTTTTATTAGAGGTAATAGCATAAAGACCCCCTGTACTATTTTTTAAAACAGAAACCTCCCCTGTACTTCAAAAAGTCAAATTGACCTCCCCTGTACTATCGGTCAGAAGCATTTGCTTGGTCTCCGTCAGTCAAACTAACAGACCGTTAGTGTTGACCGTTGACTTTGAATAAAATATTCAGAAAAATTGTAAAAAATCCAAAAAAATGTAAAAAATTTATAAAAAATTTATAAAAAATTGTAAAAAAATGTAAAAATTCTATAAAAAAATTTTAAAAATTCCCAAAGAAATGTAAAAATTTTAAAAAAATTAATAAATCCAAAAAAATTGTAAAAATTCCAATTTTACATTTTTTCTGAATTTTTAGATTAATTAACTTTTTTTGATTTTTTTTTTAATTTTACATTTTTTTCCTGGATTTTTAGGTTACATAATTTTTTTATAGAATTTATACATTTTTTTGGGATTTTTTACAATTTTTTTGAATTTTTTACATTTTTTTTGAATTTTTTATAATTTTTTTGAATATTTTAATCAAAGTCAACGGTCAAAAAGTGAAGTTTGTTAGTTTGACTGGTACAGACCAACGGAATGCTTCTGACCGATAGTACAGGGGAGGTCAATTTGACTTTTTGAAGTACAGGGGAGGTTTCTGTTTTAAAAAATAGTACAGGGGGTCTTTATGCTATTACCTCTTTTTATTATGAAGCCATTGAGACTTTCAATTCTTGCTTTTGTTTACTGAGATTGTTTGATGGTTGCGATTTGGGATTGGATTAATTGGGGTTTTGATTGAATGGGTTTGAAATTCGGGAAATATGGATATACCCGAATTTCCGAAATTCAAATTCGGGTTCGGGAAATTCGGGTACTGGAAATTCGGGTTCGGGTTCGGGAAATTTTTTTGGGATTTCGGAATCCCGATATCCGAAATTTTGCATTCGGGTATTTCCGAAATACCCGAATGCCCACCCCTAGCTGTTGGTGCTGGATCTGCTGATAGGCAAGTTGGTGTTGTGCAATCTGAGTACCTGCAGACTGACCAGCAGATTGGATTGCCCCAACAGATGTAACCACTAACCTAGGAGGAGTAGCAGGTATTTGGCTTGATTGGTACGGGTTCGTTCCATAAGACACTTGACCTGCACTATTCACTACCCCCACAGCTGGGTGCTGTCCATGCCCTTGTTGATCCATCCTGATTGAAGCAAACCACACACCATTAATACCACTGCTTTTTAGTACAAACATCAGAGTAAAAACATCCAAAACGGGATCAGGTACATACTTAACTTGCAGTATATACAATGCAGAACAATCAACATATCGATAACGTGATTGCATGAGTGGAATTAGCATTGTTACCAATTAAAGTTGTCCAGTATGCCAAATCACAATTTTGTACTCTCTTTGAATCAAAATCCAAGTTAGACGTTCTAAGTTGATCTAACACAAGAATCCAAAGATGCAATTCGAGTATGACTAATCCATGAATTACCAATAAATAGAACAACAACAAAACCATCTATGTTTTTCACCATGAAAAGAAACGAAGGACAAAAAATTTGCAGATTATACAGATCAAGCAAACAAAACAAACCCAGAAAATAAAAACACAATTCGGCAAGAAATGCATATATTCGGCAAGAAATGCATATATTTGTCAGGGCATGTGAAATGTTTATCTAGACAACAAAATACCCAGGCACAAAATACCCAGCTTGGCATGCCCAAAAATTCAAATCAAAACCCAGAATTGAATGAGATGCAATTGAGAAACTGACCAGAAATCAAAACCCAGAATTGAATGAGATGCAATTGAGAGACAGATCCGGAGGGTGAGAGGCGGAAGCCGAGGGCGGACGGACGACGATGAGACGATGAAACGATGAAACGAGAGCTAGAGCAAGAGAGTAAGAGTAAACCCGTTCATCTCCTCCTTTCCCGAATCCTCCTGCAAATCACATACAAACACAGTAGCAACACAAACAAAGAAAAGGAGAAAGGAAAAACAGAGAACAAGAAACGAAATGAAGAGATGATGATGAAAAATAGGGAAAATTACCTTGCGTGTGTGGCTGCCGCGAGGGAGAGAGGAGGAGCGGCGGTGGAGCAGCAGCGGCGATGGCTCGGCAGGTGACGACGACGGTGACGGAGATGAGAGTTCCCTCAGTCGGCCACAACGATGGTGACGACGATGGTAAGGGAGGCGGCGAGGGTGAGAGGCAGAGAGAGCGAGAGAGCTTGGTTGGAGGAGAATGAGGATGGTGGCTGTTTTCTTGGTTATTTATACCTGGTAGTTTTGTAATTAACAAGAAGTACCCTCAACATTTTTGTCCATTGAATTTAAGAAACTGCTTCCCGTGTTTCTGTTGAAACCTTTGGTTTTGAGAAAGCAAGTATTTCAAGCTTCTTCAAAACCAAGGTTTTTGAAGGTTTTGGAGAATTGCTTATCAAGAAGCTGAGTTTACCAAACACCTTTCACCAGCTTTTCAGTTCGGAAAAGTACTTCCCCAAGTAGAACCTGGGGCCCAAACTAGCACTAAGTCCAAAATTGGCACCTGCACTTGTATTGATTGACTTCTTTAACACTTCTATTTGTAAAATGGTTTAAAAGGCACCTGCACTTATAACATATGACACATTTGACACTCATCACTCACACTGTCGGCCCTCTATCATTATATGTTGATGTGGCATGTTACGTGGTTTGACACGTTGATGACGTGCCATGCCACATCTGGAAAGAAAAAAAATCTTTCTCTTTTTCTTTCTCTTTCTCTTTTTTTTTTTCTTTTTTTTTTCTTAGATAAGTCCACTATGTTTATTTTGATGTTGAGTCCTTTCCTGGCTCGTATTTTTTGTTTAAGAAACATGAATTTCTTTGTACAAGACTTAGTTCATATATTAGTTTAGTAATTAACAACGGGTTGATCTTCTTTTGTAGTAAGAATTTGGGTTCCTTGTGGGATGATATAGGAAAGGCCATGGAAGGGGAAGACGAGATAGAGGTTGGGGAAGTTGATTGTGGTGCACATTGTGCAGAGGAGATGACAGCGGGGGAGATGGAGTGGAAGGTGGCGGCAGTGCTGGTGCTGGTGCTGGGTTGCAACCGGTGGAGCACATTGTGTAGAGGAAGAAGAAAGAAAAGAAAAGGTTTAAATAAAAAAAAAACACATGTACATGAATTGATTGACTCATTTGGCACCTCTACTCAAAAAATGGTTTAAAAGGCACCTATACTTCTTACGTATGACACATTTAGCACCTCCCACAAACGGCGTCACCATTCCTCCGTTATCCGTCCACGTGACATGCCACATCATAAACATGATGACGTGGCATGCCACGTGGTAAATTCGACCCAAAAAATGCCGGAACGGGCCTGAAACCGGGTCATTTATTTGGGTCATGAACGGCGCGTCGTTCAAGCCGTTCGGTGTTCGATTCCTCGCGTCTGCATTTTGTAAAAAACATTGTGGATTTGGATTATAAGCGTCAACTTGGGCGACGCGTCGCTCACTAAATACACGAACGACGCGTCGCCTGGAATGATTGATGACGTGACATGCCACGTGGCAAATTCGACCCAAAAAATACTGGAACGGGCCTGAAACCGGGTCATTTATTTGGGTCGTGAATGGCGCGTCTTTCAAGAAACGCGCTCGCTTTGCATGCGAGCCGTTCGGTGTTCGAATCCTCGCGTCTGCATTTTGTAAAAAACATTGTGGATTTGGATTATAAGCGTCAACTTGGGCGACGCGAGGAATCGAACACCGAACGGCTCGCATGCAAAGCGAGCGCTCTACCATATGAGCTACATCCCTTGGCGCTTTTGGTTCTTTGTTAATTTAATTAGATCCATATATAGTAAGATTGATTGATTCTGTGGGCTTGAGTCCGCCTTGGATTTTCTTTTTTCTACTTGGATATTGTGGGGACCTTTATTCATTTCTTATTCCTTAATTTTAATTTTAAAAATTCAGAAATTAATGAAATTAATTTTAAAAATTCAGAAAATAGTTTAATTAATTTAAAAATTTAGAAAAAATAATTTAATTAATTTAAAAAAATTCAAAAAATAATATAATTAATTTAAAAATTCAAGAAATAATGAAATTTAGTTTTTCATTATAATTAATTTAAAAATACCAAATTTTTTCTAAATATTATTTTTTCTAAATATTTAGATTAATTACATTATATTTGTAAATTTGTAAATTAATTTCATTATTTTCTGAATTTTTAAAATTAATTATATTATTTTCTGAATTTTTAAATGAATAAAACTATTTTCTGAATTTTTAAAATTAATTTCATTATTTTCTGAATTTTTAAAATTAAAATTAAGGAATAAGAAATGAATAAAGGTCCCCATAATATCCAAGTAGAAAAAAGAAAATCCAAGGCGGACTTAAGCCCACAGAATCAATCAATCTTACAATATATGGATATAATTATATTAACAAAGAACCAAAAGCGCCAAGGGACGTAGCTCATATGGTAGAGCGCTCGCTTTGCATGCGAGCGGTTCGGTGTTCGATTCCTCGCGTCTCCATTTTGTAAAAAACATTGTGGATTTGGATTATAAGCGTCAACTTGGGCGACGCGTCGCTCACTAAATACACGAACGACGCGTCGCCTGGAATGAGTGGCACTTGGGTCGCTGTCCATACGAACGTGTCGTTCGCTTCTTGAACGACGCGTCGTTCACGACCCAAATAAATGACCCGGGTTCAGGCCCGTTCCGGCATTTTTTGGGTCGAATTTGCCACGTGGCATGCCACGTCATCATGTTTATGACGTGGCGTGCCACGTGGACGGATACCGGAGGAATAGTGACGCCGTTCGTGGGAGGTACCAAATGTGTTATACGTAAGAAGTATAGGTGCCTTTTAAACCATTTTTTGAATAGAGGTGCCAAATGAGTCAATCAATTCATGTACAGGTGCCTTTTTTGGATTTAAACCAAAAGAAAAGAAAGAAAAGAAAAAGAGAAAGGAAAGAAAAAAAATATTAAACTAATGTTGATGTGGCATGACACGTCATTATGTTGATGACGTGTCAAGCCACGTGGCATGCCACATCAACAGATAACAGTGGAGGGCGGATGACGTGAGTGATGAGTGCCAAATATATCATGTGTTTCAAGTGCAGGTACCTTTTAAACCATTTTACAAATAGAAGTATCAAATAAGTCAATCAATACAAATGCAGGTATCAATTTTGGACTTAATCCGAGTAATTTTTGTTAAAATGCTCTTTGCATCTTGGAGTTTTTTATCGGTCAATTTCTATTTTTATGGTGCTTCGTTCGTTGCTGGCTTTATTATAGACTTACAGCCCAACTTTTGTGACAAATTATACCCATACTCATTTTAAATTAATTATCACTAAACTATATTAATGTTTTAATTTTATTGATCGGATTATTAAATTTTTTATAATTGGACAATTTTAACGCTCCAATTATGAGTTCAACTATTTTTTATTAAAATTATCATGCACGCCACACTTACATGATAAGTCTACCAATTTTGGCAACAAAATGAACTAAAATTGCTCATTCAATTTTTAAAATCAAATACTATTGATATATAAACTAAATAATAATAATAAAAATAGAATAAATATCAATTGTAGTTCATTTCGCGTCAAAATTGAATGCATATAATGTCCACGTGTGACGTGCTCGACAATTCTAACAAAATTTAGCGAAACTCATAGGAGTTGTCAAACCTGGACCAAACTGGTAGTTCAATTGGTGAACCAGTGACCCAAAGAACCTTGCAGTTCGATCCATCCTAACTGACCGAAAATACATACTGCCCGGAAAAAAACTGGCCAACCCGGCCAATTCTTTCACAACCCAATGAGCCGGCCAGTTTAACAAAAAATGAAAACCACTAACTTATACGTATGATTTTCATTTTTTTCTATTGTACTCGAATTACTTTGGATTTTTATTATGGTTTGACACTGGATAAATTGCATTTTCTTTATTTTTAATTCTTGATTTATAATTCACCGGTTTTGATGGAGTAAAACTAGTTAATATTTGTCTCAAAAACCGCAAGTAAATATTCATATATTTTTTATAAAAAAAATAGTCGGTTCAATTTTACAATTCAATGATTCAACTTAATTGAACCATTGACCCATTTAGTTCTAGTTTACTATTTAGTTCGATTTTAATAACAGTGAGTTAGAGTGTTGAAATTGTCCAATTAAAGAAAGTTAAATGATCCTATTGACAAAATTAGAACATTGGTAATATATTTGCGAAATTAAGTATGATTTGGTGGCCCTAGCTTTAGGCCTAAGTTTTTTTGTTTTACAAACAGTATAGTTAATTGTGTAATAGTTGTATGTCGATGATAAAATACTAATAAAGATTCGAGTATAAACTGCACCTTCATCAGTCAAAATATTAGTAAGAATTCGGGTACAAGACTTGTGGATCATGATTCATGTGGATGATGTATTTGTTTGTCAATTGACGAAATGTAGAGTACTTGTCAAATATGATTAGCTTTAGATGCCGCATTTGAAGCATTAAAGTTTAGATCATGAGAGTTATATCATACGAATGTACAGTTACATCGACAAAGAGGTAAGAGATTCGAATGGGATGGAAAAACCTCATCCGCCTCGCATTGAATTGGATTACTTATTTCAAGAAAGATATATCCAACTGAGTTGGTCAAATTGCCATCAGCTTATGCCAAATAAGAGCCTTGTCTTACTCAGTTCAAAATAGCCCCTCAGATCTTCAGTCTTGCACAAAGTTCAAAAGAGCAACTAAGATCTAATTGTCACCCCGCGTTTGCATTTAATCGCGGTTAGATGATACTTCACAGAGCTAAAAGAGCAGCTTCACTTGATTTGTTGGCCATCTTTTTGTTTTGTACAAGAATCTCTGAGTCATCCTCAGCCTCTCAAGAATACCTACATGGGAAATAAGATGTAAATAACGTAGGCGAAGCTAATTCATATTTCTGACTGGAGCAAGAAAAAGAACAAGAGTAGTATCCTTTCCACTTATTCACGAAACGATATCTAAAACTTACTTTTCTAGACACTATGAAGCTCAAATATTCAACTATTGACTTCAGCAGAGTATGTAAGTAGGAAAGCTCGTCAGAAAACATGAATGGAAGATGGATGGACACAGTGCATCCTTCTTCCACAGAACTGATACGGTTTTTGTAAGCCAACTTACATTAATTTATAGTCTAGTTCTTGTCATCATTGTCTAGTTTTGTAGTCTGGATTGTCTCGGAGACCAAGTTTAGAAAGAACAAAGCAGTAGGAATCCCAGTCAGTTCTACGGAGATACTTCAACAGTTTCTTCCTCTGTTGCACCATTCCTATAAGACCCTTTCGAGAATGTTTGTCCTGCAGTAATTGAGAAAGATCATTGGAATTCCACTGTGACGTTTGCAAATTCAGGGCACTTAACAGCATTAACAAATTCAAAGAATTTAGTATGATCAAAGGGTTGCAGGTAATGGTATTTAGTCCCTAATAAAAGACCATTTTGTAAACAAGTCGCCCTACCATGGGCAACCGCTGTCCACCAACCGTGTCCCAAAGAGCAGTTGGCTGTGTGGCCTCACCAAGTGAAGGTCATTTTAGGGGATAATCAAAAGATCATATTGCAATTGTATGAGCCAAAATAAAACATCAAGGGGAGATAATAAGGCACCAATTATTTCATCCACAATGAAGATTCAAAGTCATGAGAATTTGCAACAACAAGAAAATGTCTGACATGAAGTTACATGTAAAGAAGGAAGTGGCAATTGAAGGTGACGAGCAAAAATCAGCCCACACAAGGACGAGAGACTCAAGTTAAAAATGAACATTACCAAGTTAAGCTGTTATTTTAAATTTCAACTGCAGGAGAGTTCTTTTTGATCATGGGTACTGAGTTTCTACAGTACATAGTACATGAGGTTGCTTCAAAAGTGAAGCCAAGAAAACAGTCAAAGCACAAAAGTCAACTGTGGACAGATGTTCAACTGTCATTGAGCAGTTAATACAAATATTTTCTGAACACAACCATAGAACATAATCACAATTCTAAATGACAATTCCAAATAACAATATAAGGTATACAGTATACTGTATACAACTATACATATAAATCTTCCATATTACCTTCTTGTGTAGAATTGAAGACAGATGCTTGATCTTAGTTGTGAGTTGAGCGACTGCAAAGAATTCAGGAAAAAGACGTGAAAAATAGTTAACAAGAAGAAAGAAAAAGAATATGTTACAAGCACCTAGGAAAAGTCCAGTGCTTTAACGCTTTTATGCGCTTAGGTAAAAACGCTTCGCCTCAGGCTTGTTGAGCGTTTTTGCTGTTTGTCACTTCACTTAAGCGCACTTAAGCGCGCTTTTCACAACACTGCTGTCCCGTCCTGTTTAATTAATGGAACCAAAAATGAGTTCCAAGACCTGGTTAAGCCAGAACAGACGGAACAGGTAAACGAAACCGGATCGAAATTGCAACCCCTAGCCTAGGAATCAACTGGAACCCAAATTATAACCTTAAAAGTACCATTTCTCGTGGTCAAATCACAATCCTAAAGAAAGCTTAATTCCTTTTCCCAAACTAAAATTTCACTTCATTTGACCCACCATATATTGGACTCAACAAAAAAGAGCATCTTCACTCTTCAGAAATTAGCAAAAAGGTGCATCCAAGAAAGACTGAAAGGGTATACAGAACTATCTCCAGCATAGACAAAAAGAAAATCCCATACCCTGAACACGTGCAGATCCACAATCTGACTCCGACATTTTGAATTCATCTCTAACTTTAGCAAGCTCATGTTTCATTTTCTCTGAGGAGGTCATATTATCTGGATGAAAATACTGCACAGAGCATAAATCAGCGATGTCAAAACACTACCTTACTAAACAGAGATTTCTACTTCAGATGAGAGGATAACAATGCCATAAATAAATTCATGTTAATTCTATTTATCAGAGAATGTGCATTTCAAAAGATCATATGCCAACTACAAAACTCAAATTGTTAAAACATATGCAAAGCAATCATTGCACTATCTACGTTTCCTTTTTTACTGTGCCTCATAGGTGTAGTACATTCATCCAAGAGACCACAAAAGCATCACATGTAGTTAACTTGTGGCGAGCTTGTAACAGAAACTAACACAATTACTGCGCAAGGGTTTGAAAGTCTGTTTTTGAACTTCTGAACAAGACCGTGCAATCTGGAGATCGGGAAAAAAAATCCCCCTACTGTGATGCCAATTATAAACCTACATCATGAGATAATTGGAAGTAAAAAGAAAGAGCCCTTAAAAAGCTTCATTCTTTTTGCAACTAAAGTCAAAATAAAATTAAAAGCTGACCTTGCAATATAATCAACCTCAAAAAATAAAACATGCCATAGCTGTGACTAACTACCACTTAATTCACAAGCTAGTAATTATCAAAACCAAGGTTGGGAGAGGTCATCCTTCAACATTACTTCAATGTTTCAGGAAGAAGGAATCTTGTGAAATTCCATTGTACTGGCAATCAAAAGGCAAAACAACTAATGAAGAGAGAGAACTGTACTTGCCTTCTCAACCAAGTGCTCCTGTGGTGGTTCAAGCATAAAATCCGGGGCACCTAACGCAAAAAGATTCAATCTTGGCACTGAAAAAGAACAAAAATTCTGATTAGTAGATTGTAAGAGATCCTTCCTATCACCATTCAAAGCATGAAAAACAAAATGAAATGAAATACTGCATAAAGCAGAGTAATTCATATTGGAAAACTAAGATCCCATCAATAACACTTAACTCATATAAAATGTACTCACTTGGCTTCTTCATGGCTTTCTCATCAATGGAATTCTTTGCACTCAGCAAACCTTCCCTAATTTCCTTACCAAAGGCGATATTACTAGTTCGGGACTGCTCCTCTTTTTCATCCAGTTCCCTCAACTTCCTTAACCTCTCACTCAACTCACCAATTGAAAACCACAGCTTTGTTCTCCCATCTTTTGCTTCCTGTGGCCTCAACCTCCTCAACCTCTCCCCCAACTCATCATGATTATACTGCCTCAGAAACCCAGTACTCATTATCGCATCTCCACCACTCTCCTTCCCAAACAAAGGCGTTGAAAACCCCCCTGTCCTACCCATCATACTCGGATTCTCATTCCCCAGATTAAACCTGATAGGAGACACCGGCAATCCATTCTCATCCCTCCTATTCTCATTACGACCACTATTATTCGCAGCCACATTCCCTCTCAATCGCTGCAGACTCTCCCGAATCGGACCAAATTGTATCTTGTTACCACTACCACTATTAGCACTGTCCCCGCCACCACGTTCTTGTTTATCCATGAGTTCTCGGAAAGCGACATGGTTGTATTGCTGACGGGGTGCAGAGTTGGAGGCGTCTGTGGGAGGTGGAACAGGCGACCTGTTTTTGTACTCGGCGAGTTTTTTCTTGATGTCCTCTATGGAATCAACTTTTCCAGGGTTAGTATTTGAATTTGAGAAAGTGAGTCTTCTTAATGGTGGCGAATCCGACCTGTTTTGCAGATTTCGATTTAATGGGGTTTGCTGTTGATTCGTGAGACTGGCTCTAACATCACTGAGAAATGAAGAGAATTGGGGCTGTGCAGTTCCGGAGTCATCTTGGTCATTTGGAGGGGTAGATGATGAGGAGGAGGAAGAGAATAGATGAAAGAAAGAAGGATTAGAGAGTGATCTTCGATTGGATTTGGTGAGGGAGAGAGCGAGGGAGAGGGCCATGGATGGCAAGGGAGTAGGGTTTTGGAGTGACGGAGCAGGAAAGTCTTTGCCTTTTTGGGTTTTAGGAGGAAGAAACATTCGACCGATCGGACCGGGCGTTTTAATTATTTTTTAATAAACCGGGCAATTTTTCTTTTCAACTTGTCATCGTGACAGTGCTACGGCTACCCTACAAAGCCATAAAGACGAGGAAGCACAGCAAACACGTCCAAAGAGATCAGAAAAAAACTAGAAGATCCTGAAACTACGTTGAATTTGTGTACACTTGTTAAGAAAAAGATAGAAGCGAATTCAAATTTCACTTTCGCCTATAAACAAACGGAGAAAATGTTGCTCAACTTGCTCTAAATTGAAAAGGATGTGGTATTTCCTTCAGTTTCTGTCAATGCTCATCACACTCCAATGTGTAAGGCAAACGTTCATCCAAAAAAAAATTCCAAGTCTATTCAAAATCTGTGACCTGTTCTTTCTTTTCTTCGTTTTTCTGTTAAAATAAATAAATCGAGAATCTGTTGGCATGGAGTGCGAGAAGACTTCCACATCACTAACTTGAAGCTGAAGGAACACCAAGCACTTCTGCCTTTTTCTAAGTGATTGCATCATATTTCTAGTAGGGTAAGAACCTGAAACTCGTCATGCCAGCTCCTGCTATTGCCTGTGCACGACAGAGAAAATGAAAGTATGTAAAGAATTGTGTTTATGCATCAGTTCAACAAATATTTCCAGATCAAAACGTAAGTAGAATAAATTTGCATCTCCCATTCGAGGGATAGACGTCGAAGAACAGAGATATGCCAATGCCATAAAGCCTGGGGAAGTTTCTCAATTCTGATCGGAACATGTTCATGTGCAACGAAAATTGTGTATGTACCTTGTTGAATAAGATGAATGATGGGTATCAAAATAATCAGCATGGTCCAGATCAGCATCTATTGATAAAGCGGAAGCAGGAGAAACATCTTCCACATCATTAGAACCATCTTCTACATACTGTGGAATGACCCGCGACAGTGTGGGAGCAACAAAGTCATCTGCATCTTCCTCATTTTCTGAGCTGTCATAATCAGACTGCTCGAGATTCATCATTTCTAGTAATTCAGGAATACTCTGAGGCTCCACAACCTCAAAATTGTGCTCTGGTCTATGCTGCTGATTAAATCGACCCAAAACTTTGGGTGGATTGTTGTGGCACGCTTCACATAGGTCGAATCCTATCGTCTCCACACAGTCTTTGCATTTGTACCTCTCCCCTACTATTGGACACATCTGCAAAAAAAGATGAAAGATTGCTATATGTTAAACAATACCAAGAACATAAAATGCTGGACAAACTGGCAAACTGTTATTCGCAACTAAAAAGCCAGTCCATATAAGTGAGATCAAAGTTTTTCTTTTTCATCGAAACCATGACCTATGTTGCAAATACCAAACAAGAAAAGTGGTCTAAAGGAGTTCAAATGGGAAAATAAATAAATAAATAAATATTACCCCACAAGAATCACAACCAACAGCAATGTGAATCTTGGGTCCAGTTGCAAGAAACCATGAGAAAGCATTAGAAGAAAATGAAGGATGTGTAGCTGGACGTTGTGCTAGTGTTAAACCTGAAATAAGATAATTCTATATCTCAATTCAAAAACAGAAAAGTAGATTCAACATGAGGACACAAAGCAGATGCATTTCCTCTTTATGTTTTCATACAACCAAACTTTGCAAGATTAACATAAAACAAGTAAATTATTTCGAAAGGAAACCTCAAACAAGTAAATTACTTTACAATTTCATGTTAAGATAACATAATGAAACAGAAAGACTATCAAAAGCAATTGAAAAGAGAAAAAAGAAAAAATTCGGATACACATACGATTGGCTCGATTGAGCAAATCTTCCCGTCTCTCAGCATATAACTTGTGGAAATGCTCCTCCAAGAAATGCTCTAAAATAAAGCAAACACTAGGGACACCATTTGGATGCAAACTTTGGCAGATTTTGCACCTGGGAATTCCTTCCACTGGGATGGCGATACAGGACTCGCAACATACTGCACAAAAAAGAAATTGCATTGAATTCCCAACTTTATTTCTTCTGGGTTTAAATGCTCAATACAGTTAAGGTTACCATGGCCACAATTGAGAACAACTGGTTGAAAAAGAAGTTTATTGCATTCAGTACACAGGAAGTCATTGACAGAGGGTTCTTTCTGAGTTCCATTTTGAAGCCCTGTTCCAAATGAGCTGCACTTTTCTGGTTCTGCACATGCAGGCCCTTCAGAGCTCCTCAATGGAGTTGATGAAAAACCTTCTATACTGTCTTTACTATGTCCAGTTGTTTTTGGTAGCTTCTCAGAAGATGAAGATTTCTTTTTCAAAGAAAAACAACTTTCAAGACACAACTTTTCCTTCGGATGAGCTGGAAAATGCTGGCAATTGCTTTGAACATCTGACTCTGCACCAGAATGTGACACGACCGGATTGTGTTCGAACTGAGGCGAATAGTAGCCTACTTTCTTTTCTTCTTCTAAACAATTGAACAAAAGAAAATAAGATCAGCATGACAACACTAAAAACATTCTGTCTTTTCATATGTAGTAAAAAAGAAGAAACATGAGAGAATTATTTACAGATTGACCCAAAGCTAACTGTTAGATGCTCAAGGAAAGGGAAGTATAAGAAAAATATTTACCTCCCACTTCTCTTTCCCTTCTTTTATAGGCTATAGGGTACATCTTCAGGAGTAAGAAGTGAAGCAGTAGGCATACACTTGGGAAATGATTATATGCATTACGACAGATTGGACAGTGAGACTGCTGCCAAACATCCATGGATTTATAGACACACCAGAAGCATGAGATATGCCCGCACGCTACAATTAGAAGGGGAAACAAAATTAAACTGCCTTCAATGGTAATAATAGAAACAAATATGCGCAGTTCAGTGCTATGCTACTCACCTAAAACAACTGGCTTGTAGAGTAGGTCCCTGAAACACAAGAAAACTCTGTTTAAAGGCACAAAAAAAGGAGAAGAAAAAAAACATGCATATAAAAACATTTTCTTCACTAGTATCTACAAAGTGATCAAGAATCCCAAAGCTGTAAATGTGAAGAAGTGTCCTATTTAGGCACAAGAATGTGAAACACGACAAACATAAGAGCCCTGCATGCATCCTGGAATCATAGAACGTCAAGTAACATGAAGTTTGGTGATAACTAGAACTATACTTGCATATTGACAACCAGTATCTCTAGAGACTGGGAACAGTAACTCAAAGTTAGTTTGTTCTGTAGATATGAGGAACAATGAATCTAAGTTAGTTCCTGGGCATAAGTGTGTTCCAGTACATTTTTTTGGAGACAACTCCCCCTCAATTCGTTACTGGTAATAAGAATGACTCGAAATAAATGGTACACCCAAACCCTTTAACGTATTAATTCTTTCTATAGAAAAAGTTCCGTAGAAATGTAGCTATAAGATCATTAATGATTTACCTATGACAGAACAAATGCAAGATTACATAATTTTAACAATTGCTAATGTAGAAAGTTAAATCACATTCCATATACGGGTATATCAATATAACATTGCTTAGCATGCAACGACGATAGCATATGGTGCAGTCTGAATCACTAAAATCTACTACATCTCAAATAACATTGGCGGCGCAGTATCCTGAATTGGCAAGTGGCAGCTCAGTGGACCAACTTTTTGACTGTGTTTCTTGATCATTAAATATATCAAACCAAACTACGCTATTGACCTGATCACAACAAGTATAAGTTTTACTCTTTTATATATTTACCATTTCATCAAGCTCCACTCAAGCAGCAAATGTAGGACATCATTGATATATGAAACAGACAACTCTGTATCAAAGATGCTACAATAAGCCAAAACAATTTTACCATTAATAACGGTCACCAAAATCAAAGTAAGCCAATTAAATCTATAACCCACTTATTCAGCAATCCAAATGCATGCAATCCCCATCGCAACTACCTAAGTACCCCACTTCAAAGTTAACCTTGTGCAGATTCAATACATTGCATGCAGGTAGAGAACGATCCAAGCTCATGTTTGAGGAACACAAAACACATTTCTGTTCTCTGTTCCTACAACATGTTAGAACTTTTGGTGTCCCTTTCACGGAGGTGTGACCCACCCCCCCTCCCTCTTGCCTTCTATCCCATCCAGCTAACACTACAAAGGCCACTGACAAATTGCTTCTCTGCTTTATCCCATTCAATCAAATAAACCCAGACCGATCTTTTATCTGCTAAATTGAAGTCTATATAACCAACATATGAACTCCAACAAACCCATTATCACAGAAAACAATATAAATTTAAGCAAACTCATGGATTTTGAAATGGAACAACATTCATTGCCCTCACTTGTTTAGCCTGAAAATTGGGCCACATCAATCAAGTAAACTCATGGTTTATTCCGTCATTTGGTATTTTCTTTTGCATTTTTTCTCCAATGACTGAATGAAAGATCTCAAATAAGTAAAAAAGAAAAGAAATTTTAATACAAATCAACAAGTTATGCAGAAAATGAATAAATAAAACGAAGGAGGAGGCAGGGACGGCTTACAAACAAACGCAGCATTTGAACTTCTCAAGGAAATCTTCCTCCTCTTGTTGCTCACTATCATGTCCATGTCCTGTTGGTGGTGGGTTTAGGTTGGTTTTCTGATCTTGCATTCTCGATTCTCCTTCTTCTTCCTTCTCTTTTGTTGGGGATTTTGTTATTCCGTATTTGCCAACTTCAGACACACGAGAGAGGAGAGGGAAATGCAGACACGGTCGGGTCACACGGGTCTACTACGATACGAGGTGGCTCCGCCTTTAAATAGCGGCGCTAAATCTTGCGTTTTTTATTTCTTTTTCTCTCTTTCTTTTTTTCTATTTTCTTTCTAACTATCCTAAATAAAGAATAAATATTGCTTTCAAAAAATAAAAAAATAAAAAATAAAATTTACATTGACAAAATCCTAAACTTGGGTGTTGTACAGTGAGAAGGTTAATTGGTTCATATTAGAATAAGTAGGGTTTAAAATAGAATTATAATTTATTACTTAAAATATAAAAGTGTCGAACACTACCATCAAATAATTATTTCAATTCGCATTTACGTCTAGTAGATATAAACATTATAAACATTATTGATTGTAAATACTAAAAAATCAAAAAACAAAAATAAAAACACGCCACAAGTCTTGGTATCACGATTCTCGTAATAAAACAAGGCAAGACCAATGCTGATTTTTGCACAAATTCTCCCGGAATTCTTCACTGAATTTAGTTCCCTTCAGCATAAATCAAAACACAGCACAAAAAATTAGTTTTTTCAAAACAAACTTGAAAATCGACACAAAACTATAAATTTTTTTAAATCAAATTATAAACGCCCAGATGAGAACTTGTCGGATTTATCCCGTTTGTTCAAGTATGGAGCGGGATGGATCCGACGCCACCCGTTTATTAAATGGGATAAAATTATGATTCATATCCCATCTAAACTCGGTCGAATGGGCCGGGTAGACGGACGATGCCAATTTTACCACCTCTAGTTGTATTGTCGTAAAATTAATGTATTTCGAGTTTAAGAAAAAAATTATTATACAAATTTGTTTTGAAAATTTGATGAAAATAATTTAGAATTAATCAATAAAAAAAGATTTGTAAACTTTTTGTACTTTTTTTTTCTTATGACCCGAACTCAAACTCAAACGACTACAAGTATTAGTTAGAGCAATAAAGGAACATGCATGGCCAATTATATTAAGGTTGCTCAAGATTAGGCCGAGATGTGCCAAACATTGGCCCTAAGCTACTGCCATAAAACCTGCCTAAAAGAATGCAACAAGCAACCAAACATCGCCCAAGTCCAACGGAAAAGAGTCTAAATTTTCAATATTAAGGCCAATGTCAAGAAAAATAAGTATAATTATTTTGCATGAGGAAAATCAAATAATAAAATTAGTCTTTCAATTTTAAACTCTTGTTTTTCATGTAACTGAGTGATTGGTGAAAGATTAGAAGATCTCTTAAAAGGTCATGAATCACGAGTTCAAGTCTTGTCATGAAAAAACCCGACACATCATTCAGTACAAAATGTATGCTAAAAACCTTACACAACAAGTATGTTTCTATTGTCCCACGCATTATGTGAAAGTTGTTTCGCTATAATAGAACATCCATCCCCTTATCCTATAAAAAAACAGAAAAAAAATAATGAGAGTAAGAAGTAAATCAAGTTTAACTTGTGGTATTTTATTTTTATTCTGTCAAGTTTATAGCCCTGAGAAATGCTGTGCCAGAGAATCGAAGAACCAGCGGACTTGTTGCTGGGAGATTTCAAGCAGCGGGTGGTGGCCGCACCGCACTTATTTCCATATCCTCACACATTTGTCATGGCTCGCAGAAGCTACCATCCCCGTAACTGGTGACTGTGCCAAAGCTGATATCACACACTCATGAGCTGCAATCGTCATACACTTGTTCTCAGCCATGTTCCAAAGTTCCAGCGACTGAATAAGAATGACGGTCAAAGTAACACATTAGCAACCATAATTAAAGCAAATATAACCTAGTAGCGCCGCTTTGCATTTAAAACTCATAGCATGAATAATACTAGTAAAGCAAATATCACCTGGTAGCCTCCGATAACTAAGAGAGTGGAGTAGCTTGGATGGAATACACAGGAATGGAACTTGTTTCCACTGGAATTAAGTTCGTGAATGCACTCTCCTGTGGCCATCGACCAAACTCTGACAGAGTCCTGGCTGACGGATGCCAAGTAATCTCCATTTACATCCCAACAGACAGAGTGTACCTCTGAAGAGTGCCCCTGAGAATCAAAGATGGATACATCTCAAAAGTGACGAATACAAATTTAAATCGGAGAAGCAATTATTCAAACCCTAACAACCGTTAAAAGAAGCATCAAATTTTAAAAACAAAGATCAGGTCCAGGAGAAATTCTGGGAACTTATTATTGAGTGACCATGACAATAAAGTTAAGATGATGACCTTCACTTTCTTTCTGAATTTAACACTATACCTGTAAAGTCAGTGTCTGTCTGTCAGCCTCAACATCGAAGATGG
The DNA here is from genome assembly GCA_963691705.1 of Viola odorata. Classification (NCBI taxonomy): domain Eukaryota; kingdom Viridiplantae; phylum Streptophyta; class Magnoliopsida; order Malpighiales; family Violaceae; genus Viola; species Viola odorata. Next base: position 7,591,806 of record OY829544.1, read on the forward strand.
ACACAACACTATCTGCAGCTGCAGCCAGTAACTGTCCGATTCTTGGTTGAAACCTAACTTGCGCGCTGCCTCCCTGCTATGCCAAATCACATATTTAGAACAGGAAATAAAATAAATCCAAAACATTTCAGGATAAAATACAGAAGGAAAAGAGTTCTAAGGCTAGCCTTCGATATGCGGGTGGGAGAGTACTGGTTGATGTTCCAGAATCGGATTTCATTGTTACCATCACAAGAGCAGAAAAGGTCAGTCTTCTTAGGGTGGAAATCAACAGACATGACATGCGAGGTATGCCCTGTATATGCCTGCAAGCAATATTTTGGCTGCAAAGAGGGAGGAAAAAAATGAACAATTGCAAGGAAGTTTATTGTCCCTGATAACCCAAGAAATTGAACAGCATAATCCAAGCATATATAAAAAATGGATATTATGGCACAGCAAATTATATGAAAACAAAACCCAAAGTGTCAGTAGACTGCAGTTCTAGGGGGGGAATTTTGAAGCTCAAGGGAGGTAGAGAATTTACTTCTGCTGCATCCCATAACCGGACACTAGAATCGAATGAAGATGTCACCAGCTGCGTTGAATTAGGTCTGAATCGCACATCAGTAATTATATGGGTGTGCTCCTCTGGAGTGCTATCAGTTTGCAGGGTTTCCATGTTCCAAATAACAACCTACAAACATGGAAATTTATGCATCAACTTCATTATTAACTACCTGCCAATTACTCATATTCCAATTATGCTAGTCAGAATTTTATTCATTGCAAATGAACTTGCAACAAACAACTTAAGAATTATTTTATACCACTCAATCCCACATCTTTTCTCCACGTATTTATTTTGGGATGACCCATACTAATTGTCCAAAAACACTGTTGATACTAGATACAATTTGTGAAATATTAAAAGTGGATGTTGTGATCCCCTCAAACCACCACATAGTGGCAGCAAACTAGTCACCCTGCAGTGTAACTTTATGCAACTGAAAATAGCCAGAAGAAAATCTAAAAATCAAAATTTGCCACTATGGCACCCATCAACCATGAAATTTATCCCTACAAGGCTGTGATTTACCCTACCTTCTTGTCATGCCCGGCACTGGCCAACAACTTTCCATCTGTAGAGAAATGACAGCAGACAACTTTGCCACTGCTTTTACGTATGGAACTTACTTCACTGAAGCTGAAACCTGAGAAGAGAAACAAGGAATTTGTTGGTGTCAATTTGAAAGGTAATACTGAAAGAAAATAGAATAGGTACCTTTTGAAGCTTCTGCAGCTTGCTCAGAAGGATTCCTTTTTAATGGCCCAAATCCATCTCCATCATCATGGGAGAGGAAAGACTCCACGTTATCATCTAATGCACCAACATCTCCAAAATGTTCAATGTCCTCCTGCAGTGAGATAAGGAGTACAAAAAAGTATTACAAAATTTCTTGAGAGGACATTTGAATGCATGAACTTGGAATGTGCTATCCTTCAAGACATGGCATCTTTCACTAGCAAGACCAATTACCATCCCTGGTAGAGCCGCAGGAATTTGAGAAGCTAAATAAATGATTTCGTGGAAATACAATTCACTAGTTTGACCTTCAAGCTTAAACACCTATTTATATACGGACATAACTCATGTTGCATGACCCACTAGCTAATACATGACCCTCCAATTGAGACCATAAAAAGCACTAAAATTATATTTGCAGGCAACTTAATAACTGCCTGGTCTTCCTATCAAAATAATAATAATAACTACCTAGTCTAACATGCTCCTACACATGATCCCATTTACACTGCATGTACGCTGCCACATAGTGACTACTAACTACTTACCCTTAGGATTCAGTCAATCCCATCCCCATGACACCCTGCTAAGTAATAAGAGTACAAATGCATCATCTTGAAAACATTAGTGTCTAAGGTGGGAAGTCACTGATGAGTTTGTAGCTCAGGGGTACTTTTTGCAAAGCAGGAAAAGGCGGGTCTTGGGTTTGAGTCCAAACTTTACATCCTATTTGGAGAATTTTTTTTAAAAAGAAGTGGGAAGTCATTTTCTGAAACTTTACTTTAATCTTCATAAGCACGTGACAAGCTTTCGGTGGGTTAAAAGTACTGCAGATTTCAAAACATACTCGTCAAATGTATGCCAGCTGGCTTGTAGCAGATTCAAGAGTACATACCAGCTGGCTTGTAGCAGAGGGAATTGCTCCTGTACCATCAGCACCATACATCATCATGCCTTTGGACATGCTATTGACATGCTGTAGATTGGCTGCTGGGGCAATGCCATCACCAGGAGTATGGGTTGATGGAGTTGATGGCTGAGAATTAGAAGGGCCTACTGTGTTTCCAGTCCCAGTACTATTAGCAGGACCAGACGACGAAGGGCCTTTCCTCTTCCGGTTATTCTATTAGCCAAAAGTAAGCATTAGAAAATATTTATCCAAAAGATATAAAATTATAAGTAAAAAACAGCACTAGAAACAGAGTTCATGACGTCACTAGTAAACAGAGAGTTTTATGCGTAAGCAAAACACAATACTGGAATCTCAAGTAACTTAGAACTTCATTCCCATATAACCAAAATTTCAATTGCAATGCCAACTTTAGTAAACACAACCTGCCCTGACTGCTGCTGTGGCAAGGAATCATGTTGTTGCGAGGATTGCTGCATCTGTGGCACATTCATCTGCTTAAGAATTTACGACAACATCAGAAATGAATAGTGAAAGCTTTTGGACACAGAAAACCAAGAATTCGATACACATTGACTCAAGGTTTCCAGGTAAACGTTACCTTTGATGATGTGGAATGCATTGGTGACCCAATAGATCCATCATTTGTATTTGGTTGGCCATCTTTGGCTTGCAAAGAGCCTCTAGGCAATCCCCTAAACTTTCTTGAATCCATATCTCCATAGATCTGTGAACTTGAAAGACCGCCTTGTGCCTGGACCTGTGCTATGAGCTGCTGTTGCTGCTGCTGTGGTAACATTTGAAATTGGCCTGCACCTGGTAAAAGCGGCCTTTGAACCTGTGTGCCCATACTTGGCCGAATTTGGTCAATGCCCTAAATAACAAAACAACATTCTTGATTGTACATGACCAGATTTGAGATAGAAATCAACAGAAAAATGAGCTCCAAGAAAAAAACATACAGTTAAGGGCCACCCCTTCAAGGGAAGATTACCAACTCCAGGGTTCATTCCTGAATGATAAAGGAACAAAAGGTGATGTTAGAATTGTTCAAGCCGAGGACTAGACTTCATATAAAACTTGAAAGCTAGTTATAAGGCTACAATCATTGCAGGATTTCCCTGAAAGAACTATAGACCGTACTAAGCTTGTGAAAATAAGATTATATTACAACCTCTTTCTTTTCTTTTCTTCTTTTGCTCCTTGGAGCCCCCTCACAACCTCTAATGATGCAGCATGTCATCCATGAATCTACCTTCTAAACATATCCCTGTGTGGGGAAGGTACGTAGGGCAGATCTACAACACTCTATTCGGTTATGGAAGAGGTAAAAAAAGGACTCTAGGTTTAAATCTCATGAGTTTCTTTCTTATCATTTTTTTCCTAATTTGACCAACCAAAATGGCAAAACAAATAAGTGCGATCAAATTTTAGTTTACATTTAAACAAATCCTTATATGGTATTAAAATAGTAAGTTACAGATGAATGCTACGATCCGAGGAAAGACTCAAAGTTCTACTATATGTAATCAAGGGTCAGTGACCACCTCACCCTCAAGAGTGTGGGCATGAGGTGTAAGGTTGTGCATACAGATAGTGCTACACACCCATTGAAAAGGGATATAGGCATTGGGGGATTACTGTCATAGATCCATCCAAGTGTAAGTACTCGAGACTAAATATATATATAGCATCATCTCCTCGACAATATTATTCAAAAGCAAAAAGCCACATGTGAAATATTCACCTCCCATTTGAAATGGAACTGAAGTTATAGATTGTTGAGTTAAAAGTAATGTCTTATCACTATACAGTAATTAAATTGTTGCTATGATTAGTTTGAAGCTTGGTTAAGGGATTTATTACTCATGGAGAAGGGAGGGAAAAAGCTTTTTGAACCTTCGGTTACCAACAATTCCTGAAATAGTAGATCTTGATCCCTGTAGAACATATTGGCTGTGCCCGTATATCATATCAAATGCCAACAAAATCTATAGTCATGGGGTAATAACGTGACTTTGATCATAAGGCTGTATTTTCAACACACAAATATATGCCAGGTAGTGGCCAATTTCTAACACCGGTTGACTATTTTGGTTCTACTATTAGCTGATATAAGGTAACCTCTAGGAATTTTTATGTTATTAGAAACGAACCCTAGTTCATATTCAATATTGATGCATGGATGTATTAATTAAGAGTTCTACTTATTTCCTATTCTGGTAAGTGCTCTCAAGGTTCATTATATAAAGCATACAATTCCCTGCATTAGGGGAAATGTTAAGTAACACTAATTTGGCAATTCGCGCACTATTATTCAGCCAACCAGCTTCCATAGGGATTTCATTTTATCTTATGCTCACAATATAATTCTCACAAAGACTCGCTTCATTTGAACACCTATCACACGATTTTACAGGGATTTTTTTTCTTTTCTTGTCCTTAATCTACTTTTGCTCTTTGTCAGTAAAGGAAATAAGGATCACTTCCACCTAAGAGTTTCTTGACTAATATAATCACATTCATATCTCAACATAGGATTTTTACCTGTATTTCCCATTCCAGGTTTTGACTGGATGATTCCTTGCCCATAAATTGAGGAAGGATCCATAGGTAAAGATCTTTGAGCAGAACCGAGGCCGACCTAAAAGATCAAACATATCAGTAAAATAGAAAAAAGAAAGTGATGATAAGAAAAATAACACAAATGCAGCAACAACTTTGTCCAAGTAATTACAGTAGTCTGTTGAGTTCGTGCCTGGATTTGTTGCAGTGCAGCATTAACACTCCCATGATTTTGGACCAACTGGCTGTGTCGGGAAAAATAAAGTTACCATGAAGTTATAGGTTGAGAAAAAATCCAAAATAGTTCGCAAGGGAACTTACCCAGGATGGTTAGTTGCTTGTTTCATAAGGCTCATTCTATCATCAAGAAGAGGTTGGGGTATTTCCGAGTCCATGGAATTAGGATGCTTCATGCGTTCCTCATACATTCTTGCTGCTACTGCACTGGCATTTGATTGCCCCGGCATTCCTTCAGAACCCATAGCGTTTACTGGACCACCAAGAGTTGGACTATTCAGACCACCCCGTTGCATCTGAGCTTGACGCATGAGTTGCTGCTGCATTTGCATCTGTTGCTGTTCCTTTGCTTTCATTTGTTGTGCCTATAAACCCAGAAAAAGGAAATCATCAAAACACAAGACATGACAAACAACCAACTATACAACACTGTCAAACCGTAACAACCCACCTCTAAATAAGCAGCAGCAGTCTCTGAATGCTTCTCATTCGTCCTTGCAATAAAAATGTCCCAGAACACAGACCACCATTCAAAAAGAAAACCTCCAGGAGCATCAATTGCTGCCATATCCATAAAAAATATCAATTCTCTCCCAAACCGCAGTCAATAACAAAATTAATGGCCATTACTATCTTAAAGCAAACCAAATTTAATACTACTCGAAAACGGCACTAAAATTAAGAATTTCCATAGTCTCAAGACATTACCTACTGGATCCGGAGCAACTTTCCCTTCAGTCATGAAGGACTTCGCAGTAGCATGCAACTTCTTCTTGACCAAATAATCATATATGTAAACATCGAGCCTACCATCACAACACAAGCAAAACCCAATTTCAAAATATGGAACCAAAACATCGAACCTCATCAAAATTACAGTTACAGAAAGAAACACATACATTTTATCCGCTTCCCAATTGCTCTGCGCCATACTTACCACCCAACTACACAAACAAAACTGCTGGTAACACAAAAGAAAATGAAAATTAACACCAAATTCAAAAACAAAAAAGGAAAACAAAGAAGGTAGAACGCAAAAACAAAAACAAAAACAAACCGGAAGTTTAATTACCTTAGTAGATCAAAAAAGCTGCACTACCTATCAGGAAATCAATTGCAATTCCGATCTCCACCGATCATGCATTGTATCCGAATTCGCCCAAACATTAAAATCACGAGAAAAAATATACAGAGAGAGAAAATTTATTTGTATCTTTGTTCAACTTGCGATTTATTTATTGAATTATTTTAAAACGAATGTAATGTTTAATACTGATTATTACTGTGATTGTGAGAGCTACCGCTTTAGTGTGTCTACATGTATATATATGGGAAAGCTCACAAGTTTTACCACAGAGAGTTCAGACTCGAGAGAGGAGAAGTTTCCCGCAGCTGAGGTTTGGAGTGGAACCTGAGGTTTGGTAAAGGGTAATTTCAGTAGTTTACTCAGACGAAGGGGTATATAATGGTCATTACAGTAATAATTTTGGATAGTTACCAAATGGAGATATGTACTTACCTTTTTTTATAATCTTTCGAATAAAAAACTAATTTTATTAGAATATTATAGCATTTAAAAAAAAAATCCTAATATAGTTTTATTTTATTTCCGAACTCAAATTTAAAAATAAAATTTAAAATAGATGAAACACTATATAAATGAATACAAAAAATTACGATAATTGGGTTAATGATAAATAAAGTATAAAATAATAGTAAAAAATGATTGATGTGAGCGATTTAATTTCGATGTATAGGGAGAAGTGAGTAAACAACTAATACTAATATAGTAGGGTGAAAAAATAAATAGTAATTGTAATAAATTAAAGTTGCCCGTTACAAAACTAAGCACTTCACTAACAAAGTCATTTATGTAGTTGTAGTTAGTTAATATTTTAATTTGTTATGTCACTTTTAAATATCATTCCTTTATACGTCATTATTGGTGTCTAATTTTTCTTTTTCTTTTCAAAATGTCTAGTATTTTTTTTTAAACGAAATTAAAGAGAGTTTGAAATAAATTTCTTGATAATTTATGAAATATAAATGAGCTATTTATTTTTATATAAACAGAAATGAGATTTGAATCTAAATCTGACTCTTTACGATTTTTGCACCAATCGCACAATCAATGAATTATATGTTCTTAAATATAAAAAAAAAAAATCATTTTTTAAAAAAATAAAGAATCATACAAATAGTTAAAGATATTTAAAAGGTTAGATAACTACTCTTTCGTATGTATTCAAATGGTTAAAGATAATTGTGTTTGTGAGTTTTATATAAAATAATACATGTAAAATACAAATTATAAATACACGGATTATATATTTGAGATGAAAATTACATATTTGTTTTTTTTGGTACAAAATTATCATACAACAATTCAGCTCAAAATGCATTTTCAGCAAAACAAATACATGAAACTAAGAACTAAACAGTATAAAGATTGGAATATCTGATGAGCACAAATAGTCAAAACAAATCTCAGATTCACAACTCATCAATTACGTCTGTGGATTTTTTTTTAATATAACTTAATTATATGTATAAATAATAGGTAAAATAGAAAGAGAGATTTAGGAAGAAATTCACTGAATTTATTTAATTGATCAAATAATTAGTTTACCACTAATTATAAAAATTGCAAATACAGTAAATATAGTTATAAAAATAAATTAAAAATTAAAATGTAAATAAAAATAGAAAAAGAAAGTATGGGAGAAAAGATATATTGCTAAAGTCACGATGATGCAAGAACAATTTCCAATTTTTTTAAAAAGAAAGAGTCATACAAATGGTTAAAGATAACTACTCTTTCATATGTATTCAAATGGTTAAAGATAATTGTGTTTCTAACTTTTATGTAAAATACAAATTATAAATACACAATTATCATACAACAAAAAGAAGCTTTGTTTGTTCTTCAAATGCATTTTCAGCAAAACAGATACTTGAAATAGAAAGTAGATGATGCATTTTAAAAAGAATCAAAAGAAACCGGAATATGTAAACTACAATATTTTCCTTCTTTTTTCACACCCAATTTATATTAACTCTGCTGTTCACAAAGAAACCACCACTAACTTCCATCATTACCAAATTGAATTCCAAAGCCAACAAGAACTCACTCATCAATTCATACTTGTACTCCGGGATCTCTATGTTCCAACAAAACCACGCTACCTCATCTATTCATCATAATCTCTTGGAAATACGGACACCATTAACATATATTTGGGCGATGTGAGCAATCTTAGGCCAATCCTCCCCTTTCTCCCGTTCACATCTTCCTTTTAGCAAAGGGCATCTACATATTTCAAGAATAGAGAGTGAAGAGGGCAGTTTCTGATTCTGATTGGGCAGTAGTAGGGACTGGAGTTTTGGGCAACGCAGGATCCACAACCCTCTAAGAGAAGTGAGGTGTTGAAGCCCCTCGTAGTTTAGAGATTTCAGATTTGGAAAATCTTCGATATAAAGAGAGGTAAGAGTGGAGGGCAGCAGCGTCTTCTCAGGGAAGGATTCTTCCACCACCTCATCGCAACCGCCGCCAATTCTGAGGCTTAAGAGGGAAGGAAGCATTTCCAGACCCCACTCATGCCGTCTTGAGAAAAGTTTTTTGCAATCCCGTACTAGAAGATCTCGTAATTTAGAGTTGGAGCCGCCCAGATTCACCTGTAGAGTCGTAGCAAAATACTCAATTTCTGGACAATTAAAAATCCACAATTTTTCCAAATTGGAGCATTTCTCAGGCATCACCTTCAAATTTGGGCAGTTTTCCAAGGTAAGAGATGCCAAATTGGAGGAGCAATTAGGTGATCGTCCTTTGCACAAGGATACTAATTTTGGGCAATCTATGATTTCGAGTTCTTCTAGCTTGGGGAAGCACTCCATCTCACGCTGTTCACAATTTCGAATCACAATTCTAGTTACAGAGGGAAGGTAACCGGGCAAGGCCTTCTTTAGCTTTGGACAATCGATTACGCGAAGCTCTTGGAGGAGAGGGAAATTAGTGTCACTATCATCACCATCTGAGATCCATTCACACCATTCTTGCAGTCCTCTAATGCTCAAATGCTTGAGCTTCTTCATGGCATGTAACTCAGAACCAATGCTTGTGATTCTACTACAGTCATGAATGCTAAGCTTCTCCAAACATGCTAACTGCCAAAGTGGTGGTAAAGACCTGATTTTACATCTATACAATCCCAAGGATTCCATGCATGAGAAAGAAGAGTCCCCCACCCAATCTACAAATCTTTCACCCCCATAACCAAAAATGGAGAGAATTTTCAAGTCCCTATGTGGGACTAACTCTACAAGAACTTGTTCTTGATGCAATGAGCAGTTACCGTTTTCTTCTTCATCAACCCATTTCAACTCCAAGTCCTCTACATGTTCCTTATCCTTCAAATTTGCTTCCTTCGCAGCTCCAGCATCCACCACATTTTGCAGGCCACGAATAGAAAGACTTCCTCGTAAATTGCAAAGTTTTCCCAACTCATTAATGCTAGAGGTAGACCCCCTTTGTTTCTGTTCTCCCACAACAAAATCGCTCAACTTCTGAAGTTTTGTCAGTTCACCCATGTGAGGTGGCATTTCGTGTAATCTAGTGCCTCTGATATCAAGCAAAAACAGGTTGACTAACTTCCTCATGCCATTGGGCAACTTAGTGAGACTCTCGCATTCCTTTAGGATTAAAATCTGCATATTATACAAATTGCATATAGATTCTGGCAGTCGCTTGATATTTGATTGACCAAGAAGGCTCAAGAATCGTAAATGCTTCAGGATGCCAATTGAATCTGGTAACTCAAGGAGTGTAACACCATAGGATATACGCAGCACCCTTAAGCTCTTAAGCGCCAATAATAATTTTTGCCATGCTTCATTGTCCACTCTCAAGGAGGGCCACCTATCTCCCGAAAAAATAAGGGTACGCAAAGAGTGTGGACTGTCAAGAATAAATGTGTCTCTCTCCATTTCATAATGAGTTTGTGTAGGAAGGCGGCATGATGCATAGCGAGTGCGTTGGCGTGCCTTGAGCAAATTGAGACCCTCTAGCTTGGAACAAAATTCTCTTGATACAAGTGTAGCCAAATCATTCATGAGATCGTGCATGGTGAAAATTTCGCCATAAGAAAAATGAGTCCTTTGTTTCTGAAGAAAAGACCTGGATACAAGATCTTCAAAGTATCTCTCTCCTATCTCCATATTCTCTTCTCCCCCTGATGGAGCTATAAAATCCTCTGCTATCCATAAAAGGACCAACTCCTCCTTTGTAAATCTATAGTTCTTAGGAAATATGGCACAATAAGCAAAGCATTGCTTCAGAGATGATGGGAGATGAGAATAGCTCAATCTTAGAGCTGGAAGAATGTCACTGTTTGGTAAATCCCAAATATTGCTGTTCAATATATTCCTCCAGCGCCGAACACATCTTTCGTTGCGCAAGACACCTCCTACTGCTTTTGCAGCTAAAGGTAAGCCATTGCACTTTTTCACCATCTCCCTACCAATCTTTTCTAAGTCTGGATATTCATGCCAACTTTTCCCGTCAAATGCATGTTTTGCAAACAGAAGCCAACAATCCCCTTCACTTAACTCTGCCAAACGATGAGTGGTAACAGAGGACATGACCCCCGCCACATGACGAGTTGTGACAATGATTTTACTTCCCTGTTTCACAGACATGAACGGTTTCATCAACGAATCCCATTCTGCTTGAGTAGCACACCAAACATCATCTAGAACAAGTAAAACTTTATTCCCACTAAGCTTTTTCTCTAACTCACAATGCATTTGATCTGCAGTCATATTATCAATACCACCCCCCAACCCAACCACCTTCATAATATCTCGCGTCACACAGAAAGCTTCCAACTCTTTTGGAACATATACCCATGCTCTAACATCAAAGCACTGCTGGACGTCCTTGTAGACCAACTGAGCAAGAGTGGTTTTTCCCAACCCACCCATACCAACTATCAGAACAACTCCAACATTCTTACCATTTCCATCATCAGGTCGCAACATTTCCACTAAGCGTTCCTTGTCACCATCTCTTCCATAAACATCTGAAGCATCAACCAGAGATGTTGTTGGTGGTGATGCATCCGAGTTTAGTGATTTTCCTTCTCCAGTACTATTTTTCTGCTCCAAACCAAGATCACGCATTTGTTGAACTAGATGTTTCAGAGATTGATGAATTCTTTGCAATCTAGGCTCCATCTCTCCTATATTCATCCTTTTCTACAAAGATTAAAACAAGGGAGAAATTTGAGCACCTGACCCGCGCAAGTACGAGTCTGCACCTCAGCATCTGCACTGGTCTGGGCACCACGACTTTCGATCTTCAATTTGAGAGCTTCGTAAGCAACCTCATCCAAGAAATCATCAGCTCTAAAGGCAGCATCTTTGAGATCATCTAGCCATGCTCGGACATGAGGATCAGTAAACTGCTTCTCCTCCGCGTTAGCAACAACCTTGGCAACAGTATTCAAGGTTACCTTCAAATCCTCCAACTGTCCCTGGTCGAGTTCATGGCGTTTGAAGAAATCACGGACATCAACGGAAGCCATCTTCTCAATCAAAGGGCTAATGAAAGGGGAGAGGATTGCAACAGCCAGCTCGGCCATGGCTAGAAAGCTGGGATGGGTTCTTGGTTCACAAAGGACAGGGTTGTGGAGATGTGTGTGAAGGAAAACAAACAGTAGGAGAAGAAAAAATGATGAAGCAGAGCAGTGGGTGAGACCAAGACTTTTTAGACTTTGGATTACGACTGAGGGAATTAAATAATGCACACGACAACAAAGACTTGTGTGCATATCCAATGAATGATGATGAAGCAGAGTAGTGGGTCAGAGTGAGACCAAGACTTTTCAGACTTTGGATTACGACTGAGCGGGAATTATTTATAAATCATACTAACACATATTACTTCAATTTTATATTCCTACAACAACCTCAAAACAAACTTTCGTAAAAGTTAATAATCCAAAAAATTGTTGCATGATATAAAACAATTTGATTTATAAAATTAATAAACTTTTTTGACAAAAAGTATACTCTTACCAAAAAATAACAATTTTATCTTTCCGGTAATGTGTTTTTATAAAATTAGTTAATTAATGGTAGGCAAATTAGAATATAAAATTGCAAAAAAAATGGGGTTAATTAATTTGAAGTAGCTCCAACTTACTGGAAGAATGGAAAAGCATAGACACTATCAGCTGGCCTCCTTATCTAATCCATATGATGGGGATGCGAGAAATGGTGGATCAATCCTCCGCTTTAGAGGGCAGCTTCTGGTTCCCATCGGTGGACAATCAAAAATCTTCAAACGCCTTAGAGACCCTTCTAGTTTAGACAACACTAGTATAGGTGCCAGCGTGGTGTTGCAGGTACAAGTTTTTTTATTTGTGGAATCGGTGCATGCAATAAAAAATCTTCAAATTTAATAATAATAATATTATATTATATAAATTGTTATAAGGTTGAAAATACAAATAAAGGACGAATAGCAATATGAACAGCAACAGAGCAAGTTTTGGATCCTTGCTTTCTAGATCAAAAGATGATATGATTCTAGCCCCCACACTCACACACACACACCAAGCAGCAAGGATTAGATGGACTAAAGCGTCAAACTATGATGGAACAGATGGAGTCCGATCAGGGATCACAAAGGTTTGATGGACACTTTAATGTGTTATATTTATTGTGTCCAAATTTCAGGACATTTGGACAAGTGAATCATCCAAAAGCTCAAGACAATATTTTCATTGACAGGAGTTCTACGCAGACAAGGATTCTAGGACACATCAGACGACTTCAACCGAGCCTTTTCGGACTAGTGAGGATCGGACTAGGAAGGAAGAGGTTGTTCTCGAAGCTTTCGGATGTTAGCTTTCATTTAGGACAGGTTTCAGCCCAATCGGACGAGCGGATTAAAATTTAGCATGGGTCGACATTTTGATGCGCAGTGTGAACGCGCAGCAGCCCGCGACTTAGAGATTACGGTCCATCTTGGAGTCCAACTGTACGAAAGCTATTCTGGAATGTTTTTGTATATTTCTTAATTAGTTGTTATTCAGGATGCCAATTGATTCTGGTAACTCAAGGAGTCTAATACCATAGGGTATACGCAACACTCTTAAGCTCTTAAGCGCCAATAATAATTTTTGCCATGCTTCATTGGACCACCCATGCCCCCAAAAGAAAAGGGTACGCAAAAAAAGTGTGGACTGTCAAGAATAAATGTGTCTGTGTCCATTTCATAATGAGTTTGTGTAAGAAGGCATGATGCGTAGCGAGTACGTTGGCTTGCCTTGAGCAAATTGAGACCCTCTACCCTGGAACAAAATTCTCTTGGTACAAGTGTAGCCAAATCATTCATGAGATCGTGCATGGTGAAAATTGCTTCGTCATCGAAATTACTTTGTTGCTGAAGAAAAGACCTGCATACATGATCTTCAAAGTATCTCTCCTATCTCCATATTCTCTTCGCTCCCAAATGGAGCTATAAAGCCCTCTGCTATCCATAAAAGGACTAACTCCTCCTTTGTAAATCCATAGTTCTTAGGAAATATGGCACAATAAGCAAAGCACTGCTTCAGAGAAGCTGGCAGATAACAATAGCTCAATCTTAGAGCTGGAAGAATCTGATTGTTTGGCAAATCCCACATATTGCTGTTCAATATATTCCTCCAGCGCCCAACACGTCTTTCATTGCGCAAGACACCTCCTACTGCTTTTGCAGCTAAAGGTAAGCCATTGCACTTTTTCACCATCTCCCTACCAATCTTTTCTAAGGCAGGATATTCATGGCAACTTTTCCCGTCAAATGCATGTTTTGCAAACAGAAGCCAACAATTCTCTTCACTTAACTCTGCCAAACGATGAATGGTAACAAAGGACATGACCCCCGCCACACTTGAATGACGAGTTGTGACAATGATTTTACTTCCCTGTTTCACAGACATGAACGGTTTCAGTAACGAATCTCATTCTCCTTGAGTAGCATACCAAACATCATCTAGAACAAGCAAACTTTATTCCCACTAAGCTTTTTCTCTAACTCACAATGCATTTGATTTGCAGTCATATTATCAATACCACCCCCCAACCCAACCTCCTTCATAATATCTCGCGTCACACTGAAAGCGTCCAACTTTTTTGGAACATATACCCATGCTCTAACATCAAAGCACTGTTGGACCCTGTCGTCCTTGTAGACAAACTGAGCAAGAGTGGTTTTCCCCAACCCACCCATACCCACTATCAGAACCACTCCAACATTCCTACCATTTCCATAACCAGATCGCAGCGACTCCAATAAGCGTTCCTTATCACCATCTCTTCCATAAACATCTGAAGCATCAACCAGAGATGTTGTTGGTGGTGATGCATCCAATTTTAGTGATTTTCCTTTTCCAGTACTATTTTCCTTCTCCAAACCAAGAGGACACATTTGTTGAATTAGAAGTTCCAGAGATTGATGAATTCCTTGCAATCTAGGTTCCATCTCTCCTATATTCACCCCTTTTCTACAAAGATTAAAACAAGGGAGAAATTTGCGCACCTGACCCGCGCAAGTACTAGTCTGCACTTCAGCATCTGCACTGGTCTGGGCACCACCACTTTCGATCTTCAATTTGAAAGCTTCGTAAGCAACCTCATCCAAGAAATCATCAGCTCTAAAGGCAGCATCTTTGAGATCATCGAGCCATTCTTGGACCAGAGGATCAGTAAACTGCTTCTCCTCTGCGTCAGCAACAACCTTGGTAACAGTTCTCAAGGTTACCTTCAACTTCTGCAACTGTCCCTCGTCGAGTTCATGGCGTTTGAAGAAATCACGGACATCAACGGAAGCCATCTTCTCAATCAAAGTGCTAATGACAGGGGAGAGGATTGCAAAAGCCACCTCGGCCATGGCTGTAAAGCTGGAATGGCTTCTTGGTTCACAAAGGACAGGATTGTGGAGATGGGAGTGTGCACGAAAACAAACAGCAGGAGAAGGAAAAATGATGAAGCAGAGTAATGGGTGAGACCCAGACGTTTACACTTGCATTTTTCACTTTGCTAAGTCCCCAAAAAAGCTATGTAATGGGAGACCAAAAAAAAAAAGAACAGATTCTCCCAATTACAATTGCAATTCTCAGAAAAGACGATGGAGGATGGAGTAAATAGAGGATAGAATAGAATAAGTTTTTACTCTTTTTTTACTTTTCTAAAGTCCCGCACCAGTGAGAGGATAGAAGGATTCTACAATTTTTTTTAATTTTTTTTTCTTCTTCAAAGAAGGTGTCAGATGAGAGGATTGCTGTAATGAGGTATATTTGGTGAGGTTTGCTGTAAAGTGATTTGTAGGTTTAAATTGAGTGGGTTCTGATTTCCATTTACCAAATGCTTTAGTTTAGGGTTCATAGACAGAAATGTTGCTTATGCTCTAAAAATATTTGTCCATTGCATCATCATCCTAATTAACAAGTGATTCAGCACCTAAGTTCAGAGTTCTGATGGTTTTCAATTTCCTACTCCCTCTGTTTTTTTAAGCATCATTTTTTTCAATTTTTACCAAAATAATTATTAAATTATAATTATTGTATAATTATATCCCGTTTAGATAATGTTATTTGATTGAAATTATACTTTTTTGTTTTTCACGTATACCAATTAATTCATTCCTTCTCTTTATTCATTTTCTTTACTCCAATTAATTCATTCCTTTTCTTTTTATCCAAAGATAGATTCTCATATATATTTTAAAGCTTGATTTCAAAACGAAAAAATTCGGTTATAAAAAAAGAATTATCAAAATAACTCAGTATCTAATCATTAAATTAACTATCAATTAGTGCAGATTCGTGTTGTGCAGACAACAAAGTTTGCTCTTACAATCTTTAATATTTTGTACCTCTAAAGTTTGAAACCGAAATCTCTAATTAAACAATCACAATTAAGATGTGAAATCTCAATTCTTTTTGGCCCGTCTCTTTCCCTTTGGAGTCGGACACCAAATTAAAAAACTAAAATTTTCCTTTAATATTGTAATATTTTTTTAAACGAAATTAAAGAGAGTTTGAAATAAGTTTCTTGATAATTTATGAAATATAAATGAGCTATTTTTTTTATATAAACAGAAATGAGATTTGAATCTAAATCTGACTCTTTATATTTTTTGTACACCAATCACACAATCAATGAATTATATGTTCTTAAATATCAAAAATTATATTTGTGATTTAAGAAAAATGTATGCGCATCAAAATTTCAAGATGTGAGATAGCAATATCTTTAGAATGCCTTAACTAAAATTAAATTATCTTTCTCCGGATTCAGTCTAAGAAGAAAATATTAATAAATATCTTTTATTAATACTTATATTATTTATAATAATTGTGTAATTTTACATTTTGTTATTGTGCATTTGGATTTCTTTCCATGCTTGCAGCAATACCATAAATTTTAAAAATAAGAAAAGTTTATTGGTTATCGGGCTTGGTATAATATCGGTAGGTATTTAAATTTGAATCTCATTTTCGTTTATAAAAAAAAAAAAAAAAAAAAACCCATAAAAAATACTAATATGAGAAACGACAACCAATAACTAGTTGTGACTTGTGAGGCGTACAATTGGAATGTGAATCCATTATCCATAGATACTTTACGATTCCAAGAGATTCTTTCTCAGCCGGATCCGAAGCGATGTGTAGTAAGTAGTGTTGGGTCGTTTAAGCAAGCAAGAAACAAAGTCTTGCCCACTTGTCCTTTTGTAGCAAATAATGGAGTTGACGAGGAAAAAACAAATCAATCAGCTGCAGCTGTATATTAATTGCAGTGGTGGGTTTATCATTTCTTTATGGCGGCCACTGATCAGTCGCAGTGTCCACCATTTGGATTCTCAGCAAAGTACTATCATGACAATCATGTAGGAGGAGGATGCGTGCGGCAGAGCAGCTTCTTTGAAGGGAAAACAGTGCTGAATCAAGGGGTTGGATATTCTGTCATTCTTGGTTTTGGAGCTTTCTTTGCTGTCTTCACCTCTTTTTTGGTACCCTTTTTTTCCTCCACTCACCTCTATTTTTTTCTGTATTTCTCTCTGAATTCTAAAAATGAAGTACAGGTTCAAATCATAAGTTACTAAAATAAAACATATTTACAAGAAAACGGGTTATAGGGTAAAAAAATAGTACTACAAAAGAATGAATAATAGGTAGCAATTGATACAAACCATCCGTATAATGTCACAGAGAGAAGTGGCTGGCCACTCTAGATGGCTAATAACTATTGCGAATTTAGATTTATCGTATTCTTGTTCTATAAACCAAGCTCTGTGAAATTATTTGTCTAAATTTAAGGTAGAATATAGGTTAAAGAGGTTGTAACTAGCTTTGCATTTCATTACTGTACCTGTTGTTTTAGGTGTGGTTGGAGAAACGTTATGTTGGGTCTCGCCATACTTCAGAATGGTTCAACACTGCAGGCAGGAATGTCAAAACAGGACTTATTGCTAGTGTCATTGTATCTCAGGTAATGAGTAATGACAACACCTCCCCTGCTTTTGCTTCTTCTTCTTTTCGATTAGCCGAGATGGGAATCGATTTCAAGTCCGTATTGGTACTTTGACACAATACAATCATTAGGCTTCATGTCCAATGGCTGCTTTTTGCTTCCTTAGTTCTAATTGTTATGCTGATTCAACACTGGGTATTCATCATTTTCTTTTTTCTCCAATTTGAAATTGTTATATAGTGGACATGGGCTGCTACAATCTTACAAAGCTCCAATGTTGCTTGGGAGTATGGAGTTAGTGGGCCATTTTGGTATGCTAGTGGGGCCACCATCCAGGCAAGTTCACTCTCCTGTCATTTCAAGGAATTGATCATTTATTTGATCCTAACATTGGCTGATGAACAGGTACTTTTGTTTGGTGTAATGGCTATAGAAATCAAAAGAAAGGCTCCTAATGCACATACTGTTTGTGAAATCGTAAAAGCTCGGTACATTCAATTTCTCACTAGCATTGTTCACAGCTAATGTAATGTAATGAAATGAAAATGATGATCTATGTCTTGCTTCAGCTGGGGAACTCTTGCACATGTTGTCTTCCTTGCTTTCTGCTTTATGACGAATATTATTGTCACTGCTATGCTACTTCTTGGTGGTTCTGCTGTTGTAAATGCACTCACGGGAGTTAACATTTACGCCGCTAGCTTCCTAATACCGCTTGGTGTTGTTGTCTACACTCTTGCTGGAGGACTAAAGGCAACTTTCCTTGCAAGCTACATACATTCTGTTATTGGTAATTTTCTGTTACCTCGTAATCTTGAACTTCTCAGCATAATTTGAGGTTAATTTACCTGTACTGAGCATACTGTTTGGTTATTTAGTGCATGTGGTTCTGGTCATATTCGTTTACCTAGTTTACACAGCAAGCAGTGAACTAGGTAGTCCTAGTGTCGTTTACAACCATCTCATGGAGGTGTCGAGCAAATCAAGAATCTGTCAAGAACCAATTTCCCATGATGGTCAATCTTGTGGTCCTGTTAGTGGTAATTACAAGGGGTCTTACATAACTATGATGAGTTCAGGTGGCCTTGTTTTTGGGATAATAAATGTTATCGGCAACTTTGGCACAGTTTTTGTTGACAATGTAAGGAACTTGATTTTAGTGCAATGGATTCTTGTTGTGTTTGCTAGAATTTCTTTGTTTTGACATGCCTTATTGTTTTGAATTGCGTTCGTCAGGGATATTGGGTGAGTGCCATAGCTGCAAGACCTTCATCAACTCATAAGGGCTACTTATTGGGTGGGCTGGTGTGGTTTGCTGTACCTTTCTCTTTGGCAACATCTCTTGGTTTGGGAGCACTTGCCCTTGATCTCCCGTTAACGAAGAGCGAGGCAAGTCGCGGACTAGTTCCTCCTGCTACTGCTATAGCTTTGATGGGAAAGGGAGGATCTATACTTCTTCTCACTATGCTATTTATGTAAGTTCATTTCCTAGTATTTTGATTT
Source organism: Viola odorata (assembly GCA_963691705.1). Classification (NCBI taxonomy): domain Eukaryota; kingdom Viridiplantae; phylum Streptophyta; class Magnoliopsida; order Malpighiales; family Violaceae; genus Viola; species Viola odorata. The sequence goes on from OY829544.1 coordinate 7,610,822, forward strand.
TTCTTTCAACTTGTCTTTTCCTGTCACTTTGGCACAGAAAATCCTAGTATTTTTATCCTAATCTTGATGATCCATTCATCTTTCCGGTTAGACTTTTAAGAGAAAAACTTTGATCAATAATGCGTAATGATCAGGGCTGTGACATCTGCTGGATCCTCTGAGCTAATTGCTGTTTCTTCATTGTGCACGTACGACATATATCGAACATACATAAACCCAAATGCGAGTGGGAAAAAAATCCTCCAGGTATCAAGGGCTGTTGTCCTAAGTTTCGGATGTTTCATGGGATTGTTGGCAGTAATCCTGAACAAGGCAGGAGTTTCACTAGGCTGGATGTATCTTGCCATGGGTGTCCTTATCGGTTCAGCTGTTCTTCCCATCGCTTTTATGCTTCTCTGGAGAAAAGCAAATGCAATAGGCGCCGTTCTTGGAGCAATCAGCGGCTGTATCCTTGGAATCATAACTTGGTTATCAGTTACAGCTATCGAATATGGTCAGATAAATCTTGACACAACTGGGAGAAATGCACCGATGCTCGCTGGCAATCTCGTCTCGATACTCGTCGGAGGAGCGGTGCACACTGTTCTTAGTCTTCTGTGGCCGCAAAACTACGACTGGGATACCACAAAGAAGATCACAGTGGTGGAGAAGGAAATGACCGAATGTCCAACAGAAGAGTTCAAAGAGGAGAAACTCCGGAAAGCAAAAACCTGGATTGTTAAATGGGGTGTTGGTTTTACAATTGTCATTGTTATACTATGGCCTCTCCTCAGTCTTCCGGCAGGTAACTAACTAACTTCACTTGACCTCTCATTGTTTATTTTTCAAAACATGGTTGAAATGCCGCCTAATGTTTAGTTTTTTTACGAGTTTTATCGATGAATTTACTGGCATGACAAGTTCTTGACTAGTACTCAACTTTGTGCTCAAATTTCAGGGGTGTTTAGTAAAGGCTACTTCACATTCTGGGCTGTCATCGCGATTGCGTGGGGTACGGTTGGATCTGCTGTGATTATAGCTCTGCCGTTGTACGAAAGTTGGGAGACCATACAGAGTATTTTTCTGGGTATGTTTACCAATGACAGGCTCATGGAAAAGGTAGAGGAGATGAACTTGAAGCTACATGCAATCCTGCTTGCTGTACCTGAAGCAGAGAGAATGTATTTACTTGAGAAAGAAAAGGGAAAGGAAAAAGAAGCATTAGAGCACCTAGCTTGATTTGCATATTTAGTAATGAGAAAAATATATTGTTTTCGCCATAAAAATGTTGCAAAAACTGAGAATTTGTGATTAACCCAAGAAAAATGGATTGTAAATTTGAAATGATTTTATCTGAAAATTGATTCATGTATTTATTCCAAAAAATTTGAGCTGCTTTTCGAAATTGTAAAATCGGTGCAAGGACGATAAAAGGAATGGGTGCCTTTAAATCCTCTGTGGGCTGGATTGTACTTTAATTAGTCTGGCCCTTGGTGCACCCTTTTCTGCTCGTTGTATTTTCAGGCCTTACACACGATGCTTGTTAAATGGGCTGTGGCCCAGGTGACCAAAATCTGTTAAAAACTGGTTCCTTAAAACTTGGGAGCGAAAATTTTTACCATCCTTCAGGCTCTATCCAACTCGCTTTCAGAACAATTAACACTTAATGTAATGACGGGATATCGCATGACCTGTAAAGGAAGAAAAAGAATAGGCCTAGTATTGCCGGTTGTTGTTCTACTTTTTTTTTTCTTTGACAAGAAAAGAGCAGAAAAAGAACTAATTCGGTTTATCTATAGTAAGAATTAGGAACACTTGTATATTGGATAGTATTCTAATAATTTTAAATTTATATTTTTTATTTCCAAATTATGACATCATCCAAAAATTATATTTCAAGGCTAAAATACTCACTTTTCTATATACTCGTTTTTTTTAGACCAAATATTCACTATAAAAAATTATGGGAATGCAAGTTTTGAGACTGTTTGTTTATTTAATTATTTCCTAATAATAGAATTTTTTTTTACAGAATTTGCCATTTGAATCTAAAATTTACCTCTCAATAATTTAACCTCTTTAATTAGCAAAAATATAACTAAAAACAAACTAGATGGTTAAATTATTTACCATCTTAAAAAGACCCAATTGCTCAAAAATGAAAAAAAAAAAGACTGAAAAAGTATATAGTATTCATTATTTAAGTTGTCTCCTAACATCGAACTTTTAATTAACCCTATTGTACCGAATAATTAAAGATCTTAGTCGAATCAAGAACCAAGCCGGACCGGCGAATTGTGATAGTCGTTGAGAATTCCCAGGCCTTTCAAAAGATTGGTAGTTGAAAATTGAGCGTTGACTTATTTTTACACGGACTTTCAGCTTTCTCTTAAAATCGAGACTTTCAGCTCAGATGCTCAAACCATATGGTTAGGTTCAAGAAGACCCGTGCTTCTTGAAAGCGATGCTTTAGTTCTTGGCTCGGCGGTGATCACTTGCCTTAACAGAATCCGATGCATTATAGTGCTGATATTTTGGACCTAACCAGTTACTCTTGTGTTAGAAACTAAGTAGTACATTTTTTTTACCTCGTAGTTGTGATGGCAATATATGACTAAAATTACGTGACCCTATATTTAATTAATCGCTATTCAAATGAGCAACATCTTCATAGACAGTATATTTAGTATTTACTTTCTTAACTTCGAGTATTAAAATATCAGTCTCTTTTATTTTTACTTTTATTTACACGTCTTTTGTTTAAAATATTCTTTTGTGATATATTATCACATATACTTTATTTAACAATAATTAGTTACATTATATATCTTTATATGCATAAATAATTTTGATTAATATATATTTTGTACGAAAATCGATTTTTATATCGTAAAATATATTATATATTCTTAATATATAGAAATAAGATATAATATTTTTTACCTTTTTTAATCATTTTATATTTTAATAGCACAAAAATAAAAAAATTAATAAACCAATTTATTGCATTTTGGAAACGATGATTTTGCCAACCACACAACACAACAACAACCGCGGGGTCAAAAAATGTCTAATTAAGTTCCTAAAGTTAGCGGGACTTGCTCCTTGTCCTGCTAATTGAAAACTTCACCTAAAGAAGAATTAAGTGTTTTTTAGCATGATTTAAAGTTATTGTTACTTCAAAGATATGCCAACTATTTTTTTCAAAATTATTTCATTTAAAAAAAAATTAATATAGTCCGCCTCTTATATGCATGTATGGGAATATATAATTTTATCATCTGTTAAATTAATTTTTAAACATGTAATTTATCTCGTTTAAATAATTATGTAAATTTAGCTTTGTTACGAGTTTAAAATTACCTAATTATAGAAATTTAAATTAATTATGAATACTTGAGTTGCAACATTCATAACCTTACTAAATTTCCATAATTACGTAGTTTAAATTATTTTAAGTGAATTTTAGTTATTTGTTACATAATTCTAAAGTTCAATTAAGTACTCATAATTTATAACGTGTAACTAAAATTCACTGTAAAACTAATTAAATTATGTAATTACGTAAAATTAAGTTCATTATAAATACCTAAGTTGCAAACTACGTAATGAACTTAAACTTATGTAATTATATAATTTAAGTAGGTTTACGTGAATTTTAAGTAGCTTAACGTAAATAAAATTTAGATTAAGCTACTTAAATCACCTAATTATCTAAGTTAAAATTAGTTGCTAACAAATTTAATTCATCGTTGCATGATTTAAAAGTTTATTTACGTTTAATTTCTATGAAGCACAGACACTCACACTATCAGATATCGACATTATGATATATGGGAAAGTTCAAAATTACTTGACACCGACACGATTTATAATTTATAATATATAATAATATATATATATATATATATTATATTATAAAAATATCATTCATAACAATAAAAAAACATGAATTTAACTATATCTCTAAGTATATATAATGCAATTGAAACATAAATTTGTAATTAAATTTAGTTTTATAAATAATTTTATCAACTATAATTTACACTAAACATCTCTTTGACACCAATAATTGTTTAGAATTATAGCTGAAAAAGTAGAATATGGGAAATGATGAACCAGCTAGCAGACACTCGTATGGGTATCTGTCGAATATCGGTATGAGAAATGATTATCGACACAAACATAATATTAAAATTGAAATGTACGTGCTTTATAGGTTAAGTTTAAAGTGAATCACCACAATTTTGGAAAGACAAGATTTTAAGGACGGAGGGAGTATCATGGAAATAATATTTTTGTGTGAGTGTCAAGTAATTTTGAACTTTCCCATATATCACAATGTCGATATCTGATAGTGTCAAGTAATATAATACATGGAGAGAAATCTGAAGTTTTCATCTCTATGCGTGCAAATAATTAAGATGGATGGTGGGGATGGTTTGGTAGGTGGCGAAGCAAATTAATAGTGGCCATTGAGGATAAAATCGATCACTTAACCCTATCAACTTCATTAGTGGCTGAGCTGTATAGAATAAATTGGTCACTTATGTTGGGTACAAGCTCTTAACCTGTGAATGAGGTGGCAGTTCAAGTAATTGATGGATCAACACGACTTGGATAAAAACTGACTCAATTGCTCCCTTATTTCAAATTAAATAATTTTTTTATTATTTTACATGTATTAAAAAAATTAATTTTCACACATTTTAATTTTTTATATAAATTATTTTAATTTATCTGTTTAATTACTCTCACTAATCATAATTAGTAAAATTAAATAAAAAGTCACCTAAAATGTAATTAAACGTTATTTAATTTGAAACGGAGAGAAGGATAATTACGTAAATAAGCTTTAATCATGTTCCAATCGGTTAAAATAGTGGGTCAACCCAACCTGTGCAACCGTATAAACTCATTTTTACTATATATTATTAAAAAAATAGAATAATATTACGTAAAATACTAACAAACCATTCATCTTCGACTAAAAAATCAAAAACTAAATCATGCACATTATAAGTAAACTTCCTTAATTAAGTTTTCCCAATCCTAGCTATATATTCGAGTTGGCGTACGTATTTTTCTTGAAAAACTGTAAGGAAAGTAAAAAAGTACTAAGCTATGAAATTGGGAATTGACCTCGAAGAAAAACTTTTCTTCAAGCATTTATGAATGCTTCAGAACTCGTGAAAGCAGTTGTTGTTGCATTTAATTTTATTGCAGTCGAATTGAATGCATAAACAGAGAGCTCGTTGCAGGAGACAGTTGGACGAAATAAATCTCATAAACTTATCGTCCAATGGCGGGCGGCCCTCGTTTACTCTCATTCATAATTCATAATAATTCCACTTATACGCGTATATCGTGCCAAAATGAATTATGGAGGGACCCTTGTAGAATATTTTACTTTTCTCTGGCTTTCTCTGTTCTGTTGGGTATAAATGGAGTGCATGCTGTAGTGCTAGTTCTACAACTATGCAGTGAAGAATTTAGCTTCTTGTTTCATTTTCTTGATTTCGTGTCCACAATTCTGTGTTTTGGACAGAATGGATCTTGTAAGTGTTCTTTTGTGTGTCTGTTTTGTGAATGTTTTAGCTGAGGTTGATCATCAAGCTAACAAGGGTTATAACGAGGAGAAAGGTCTTCTCTTCCATGGTCCTCATCGTTTCTTTAAGAAGGGGTTCAGGCATGGTGGCGGCATTGGTGGCGGTGTAGGTGGTGGTGGTGGATTTGGTGGCGGTGGAGGATTTGGTGGGGGTGGAGGAGGTGGTCTTGGTGGCGGTGGAGGTGGCGGTGGGGGCCTTGGTGGTGGCGGAGGTGGAGGTCTAGGTGGGGGTGGGGGCCTTGGTGCCGGTGGTGGTCTTGGAGGGGGCGGTGGCCTTGGTGGCGGCGGTGGTCTTGGAGGGGGCGGTGGCCTTGGTGGTGGAGGTGGTCTTGGTGGGGGCGGCGGTTTAGGACACTACAAACATGGCTTTAAACATGGTGGTGGCGGTTTAGGACACTACAAACATGGTGGATTGGGAGGAGGCGGTTTAGGTGGAGGTGGAGGATTAGGAGGTGGTGGTGGACTAGGGGGAGGTGCAGGAGGTGGTGGGGGATTGGGAGGAGGTTCTGGAGGTGGTCTAGGTGGAGGTGGAGGATTAGGAGGTGGTGGTGGACTAGGGGGAGGTGCAGGAGGTGGTGGGGGATTGGGAGGAGGTTCTGGAGGTGGTCTAGGTGGAGGTGGAGGATTAGGAGGTGGTGGTGGACTTGGAGGTGGTGCTGGAGGCGGTGTGGGTGGAGGTGGAGGATTAGGTGGTGGTGGTGGACTCGGAGGAGGTGCAGGAGGCGGTTTAGGTGGTGGAGGTGGTGCAGGTGGCGGACTTGGAGGTGGAGCTGGTGGAGGTGGAGGATTTGGTGGTGGAGGAGGGTTTGGAGGTGGTGGTGGGTTTGGCGGCGGCGGTGGGGTTGGCGGAGCTGGTGCAGGGGGTGGTTTCGGTGCTGGTGGTGGATTTGGAGCCGGGGGTGGAGGCCATTAAATTAAATTATGTATTAATTAATTAATTAATTAATTAATTGTTGCGTAATTAAATATCATGTCTCGCATTAAATCAAACTCTTCCTTAATTTTTCGTAATTAGCACGATTGAACTTATAAACTTTTCGTTCCTCGCTAAATTGTTGAGTTACTTAAGTATATGCAATGCCATTTCTATTTTTTATCTTTATCTCTTTTTGAGTTTTGTTTTTCGATTTTCCTATGAAAACAAACTTACACATATTAAGTAAATGAATAAATCCATTTTTTTTAATACTTTTTCAATATAAATGGAGTATGATTTCGGTGAATAGTTATTTTTGTATTAAATGTGGTTAATTCCACTAGATGACCAAAATTTCATCTCCAATTTCATCATTATTTTGAGAGAGGAGAGATATGATGCCATTAATTAATGAGAGAATAGTGAGATTATAAATTAAGTATTGGAAGTTTTTTATTAATTACTAATACTTGATAGTTAAGTGACACATCATACAAACGATTGGTGTATAGTGAAATTTTGAGTTTAATCTTAATTAGGTAGGATTAGGATATTGGAAAGATTGAAAAGTTTTCAGTCACAAGTCACATTATGAGACCCCCTTATCGTGGGTGAGGTGATTGATGCGTGATGGAATTAATGTACTTCCCTAAAAATGCCTGCCCCATCCTCATGGCTTTAATGAAATGCGCACTTCCCCGACCACATTGAGAAAGCTCCGCCTCCTAATGGATTTTTGAAGGTGAAGTTTGCCGTTGCTTTCTTAATCTAATGTTATGTTTTTTCAACAACAACAAAAACGTACCAAATTTGCCGACACCAATTTGTCTATAAATAATTTTTCTGCTCAAAAAATAAAATATCGTCTATCACATTTGAAATTCTTCCAAAGCAAAACATAACAATAAAAATGAAAAGTACTGTATATCCACGTTAACTTAAGTAAATAATCTTTTAACATTTAACTCAAATTTTGAGTTCGAGTTTTAACAGATACAAATTTACTTTTGAACTTACATAATCAAAATCATATTATATGGTGAAAGCTAAACTTGCGTGGTCAAAGCAGGGTTAAAAAATTGGGGTTAAGTCATTTTTTGGCCCCTGCACTTGATTTGATTGACTCATTTGACACCTCCTTTAGTCAAACGGTTTAAAAGGTACCTCCACTTGAAAGAAATGACTCATTTGGCACCTGCTCTTGACGCGGTCCATCCTCCACCATTAAATGCTGATATGGCAAGCCACGTGGCACGCTACGTCATCAACATGATGACGTGGCATGCCACATCAATATTAGTTTAATATTTCTTTTTTTTTCCTTTCCTTTCTCTTTTTCTTTTCTTTCTTTTCTTCTTTCTTCTTCCTCTGCGCAATGTTGCTCATAACTTGGGAAAATCTTTAAAACACTGATGGGATAATACACGTCACCATTAAGTGAAACCAATAACACGATCAAAGTTCACAGCTTCTAACAAGACACGCATAAAACTCGATTAACCAAATAAAAAACTTGGAAGCAAAATCACAACTACCTTTCAGCTTCTCCCTTGATTTGCTTAGAAAACTCATTAAATACACTAAATTGACGACGACCCAGGTGCTCGTTTGTCGTTAACAACCGTAATCTGCCACTGCTTGGAACCTGCTCACAACAACGACAAAAACCCAACCCTCACAAAATTGCCAGAAAAAAACAAGCATGAACTGAAAGAAGAAGAGGAAGATTAAGAGAAAACCTGCTGCTGGGATGTTAAACGAAACAGAAGAGGTTGTCTTGAAATCAACAAATCCCGCACAAGCTTCCTTCCAGCCATTGAGGAAAGCTAATTTTTCTGGGGAAAGTTAGAGACTATGGATTTTTTTCTTTTGTGTAGCACTGGTTGAGGAGGAGGTAGGGGGATAAATGGGGTTTTATGTGTTACAGTATTAATTTTGTTCTCTAATGGAGATTGGGTTCCGGAGTAGGAAAGGAAAGGTAGGTGTTATATACTCCGTACCAAGTAATTTCGTGAGAAAGAAACCAAAACGAGCGCCAGTAATCTGTTTTTGCCCTAACAGAGGAAGAAGAAATAAGAAAAGAAAGAAAAGAACAGAAAAAAAGAAAGAAAAGAAAAAGAGAAAGGAAAGAAAAAAAAGAAATATTAAGCTAATATTGACGTGGCATGCCACGTCATCATGTTGATGACGCAGCGTGCCACGTGGCTTGCCATATCAGCATTTAACGGTGGAGGATGGACGGCGTCAAGGGCAAGTGCCAAATAAGTCATTTCTTTCAAGTGGAAGTGTCTTTTAAATCATTTGACCAAAGGAGATACCAAATAAGTCAGTCAAATTAAGTGCAGGTGCCAAAAAATGACTTAACCCTTTGTTTTTATAACGGTTATCTTAAAATGAAACTACCTACAAAGTTGATGAGAGACCGGCATACATACTTGATGGGATACCAACATTCAAACATAGTTGGAGACCCAATCACGATAACGTGCTCGGATTTGGTTGAGGCTCACATAGTCACATATATAACATGTTTGATCTAACTTTTGAAGCCCTTTAATGAAAATATTGACTATGTAATTTAATGGAAATCTTTGAGTGAAATGCAATGTAACCTTAGCAAACAATAGATAATTTTGGCGATCATGCATACTATTTTACTATAAAATAGAACAATTATCATGATATATCGTCCTATTACACGTGAATATATTGTGTTAAATATGTATGTCGTTGAGTAATATCATACCTAACCAATTATGTAACATTTTCAAATTTGCGTGAGATAACAACAAAACCAAAAGTAAGAGCGTTGTGCTATATATATATTTTGTCAATCCTAAAATACACTATAGACCTTTCTAAAAAGTAATTATTGTATGCTTCCGTAATACTACTATGTAATATTCTACACCGTACTCATTTGATGTAGAACTATGTAAAATGTAATATGATGTTCTCCGATCGAGTATCCAATATCGATTTCTTTTACTCTTTTAAGACAAGAAGAGTTGGCACGGGCTTCCTTTGAGTAGTAGTGTCTTTGTGACTATATTTCTGGCTCCTCACATTCAGAAGTTAGAACAAAACTGGGAAATGGTAATGTTATGCCCCTACATAACAAACAAATTACAAACAAATTACAAACGAATTTAACTAATTGGGAAAGAATTAGAAGGTGCTGCTAATGATCACCTTAGATACGGCAGAGTCATGTTCTTTATGAGAGATGGATTTTTTGACACAAAATCTTCCCATTCTTCTGGATCAATTCTCCCATCACCATTCGTGTCTGCCTGGCTGAATGTCTAAAAAAGAGAAAATTTCTTCCAATGACTGGAACTAAAAAAAACGAGAATGTACAAAAATTGAGAAGGTAAACGAAACAGTACCTTATCCACAATTGTTTCAACAAACTCATCTGATAAGGCAAGATCCGATTCATGAAGAAGTGCCAACACCATCTCCTTCAACTGTAATCGAATCCAAAATTAGGAAGCGTTGTACCAAAACGTGGGCCAAATCTTTTCCAAGTCTAGTTGGCCCAACCGGGTATTGAGTTGGGCCCAACTGGGTGTTGACCTGTACCAGACTTAATACCAGTTTTTAAACAAATTTTACATTTTAGTTTTTTTTCCCCTATTCAACTTAAAAGTTAAAAATAAAATCCACAAAGAGATCACGCCTCTGCCATTAATAGACAAACATGGAAAAATTTAGTGAAATTGTTGAACTCACCTCCTCTCGCTCAATAAATCCAGTTTGCCTGAGATCATATAACTTGAAGGCAACTACATAAACAATTTGATATCAACAAAAAATAAGTAATTGACACATTGCATCAACTATACGTTTGAAAAGCTCTCTTTTATTTCCTTTTTTTATTATTCAATATCTCATTTTAAGTATGAAAAGGATGGTACGAAAAATCTATAAAAAAAACCTCTAATTTATATAAATTTCTATAAATTATAAACCTTTTCTCATTAAACGTGTAATTTTTTAAAACTAAACTACATCCGAAACACCCAACGACAAGAATTTAATTATGGTAAAAGAGAAGTAAAATCTTACACTTTATCTTATCCTCCACAGGTGCATTTGGATGAAAGACACCCAAAGATCTCACAAATTCTCCAAAGTCGATCACCCCATTTCGCTTGATATCAAACAGATCAAAGATCTACCAAAGCAACCCAAGAAAACCCACAATCAAAACTAAAAGATTTATATATATATATTGACAACACTATGAAGCAAAGTTAATTACAAACCCTGTCGGCAAAAAGATTCCTCTTATATTTGTTCCTGAAAAGTGCAAGTTGAAGCTCTTCCTGATTTTGAAAGAAAAATTTATTAGTACGTTACTCACAAAACTCGTAAGTAGCTAGCTAGGTATATACCTTATGAATAAGTCCATCATCAATTATGGAACTGCTTAATTTCTTAAAGAGTTCATACAATGCCTCTACTTCAGCAACAGTAACTGCAAGGAAAGTAATTAAATATTCCTGTAAACAATACAAATACACTGTACTAATTAATGAAAATTAGGATGAAAATAATAGCAGGAATTTATAGAAAGTAAAGCTAGAGAAATACTACTTACAAGGTGTTTCGGCAGCAAGAACACTAGGCTTTTCATAGCCAGGTGATTTTCTAGGCTTCTTTGAATAAGAGCAACCCATGATGTCAACTAATTACATGATTCCATAAAAAATATCCACCTGCCAAATAAGGAATGGAGCATATATGGATCGATTATTGAACTAATAGTAAAGCTTTTTTGATCTGTCCTCATTTTCAGTGTCACATCAAAATTATATAGCAAGTGACAACCAACCAAAATCCCTATCTCAACTATAGGAATTATCTGACATACACCACTATCACCAATAGTACCAATCAAATAATCTAATCAATCAATTAATTCGAGAAAAATAAGAGACAGTACCAACCTAATGAACGATCAACACCGTTCACCTCGAAGAGCTCGAAGTAAGAAACAACCCTCTACAATCTCGCCAAGATCGACCCACAAATCACTGTCTGATCAAAGCTTGCAATGCTTCGTTCCTGCAACCAAATTAATCTTCTTGTTTTTTCTGTTTTTTTCTGTGCGCCACCATCCACATATATATAATATGTGTACCCATTAGGTTTGGGTTTGAAACCTAATTCTAATCCAGTACTGCACGCCGCTTTCTTTTCTTTTCCTTTTTTCTTTTTTTTTCTTTTTTTTTTCTAATCAAACTAAAACAAACAGCCCCAATTCTAGGTTCACACCAGTTAAATGATAACAGATTCGTCCATTTTTAAAAGCCGTCGAGTTTGAACTTTGAACGCATCCAAAATGAACAAAAGAAAATCTTCTTGTTGTTTTGAATAGTTATTTTCCTAAAGAAAACTGAGATGTGGAGTTGTTTCTCCAGAAAAAAAGGAAAAGGAAATTGGAAGACAAATACCTCAAGAATTGATAATAGTGTTGTTTCCACCATTAGGATTCCGTTCTAGATCTCTTCGGAATTGGGAAGCCGATGAATTTAAAATGTATGGATAAGATGTGTTTGGCTGTTGATTGATTCGGTACACGAGCAAAGAGATGGGTTTTTTTTTGCACGTGTCTTTGTTGATGATGATGCTGCTTTTACATATTTTCTCCTCTATAATCTCCTCTAAATCCTTATAAGTACGTAAGCAGATCACCCAAAATTGAGTTTACTGTAAATAATTTTTCTATAGAAACTATACAAATATGGTTAATCATAATTTATATCCTTTCAATCTCTATAAATTATTTAATTTCATGTCCGTATATTGGTAAGACAAATTCCAAAGGCTTATTTAATTTTCTCTACCCCTATTCAATAAAAGATCTCTTAAGAAATTGATGGGGAAAAATAAGGTAATTATACCGAAATAAATGTAACACATATTATCTCTTAAGAAATTTAAATCAATAAGGAGTGAGAAAAAAATCAAAAGTGATAGATTTTGACTTTGGCTAACAACTTCACGTTAAATATGCATGACACAAAATAAGATGTTTTGATCTACCTCCTAGGATTGTTGAGGATAATAATGAACTGATATGTTGCAGATGCTTGATGACTTCGTGGATGTCAGCAAAGATGTGAAGCAACTCATGCATCTTTGGAACTCATTCGTGAGGAAGCAAAGGTTGTTATTGCCTATCATTTTCAATCTAAGCATCTAAGGAGGATTCTTAATACTGTTTCGAAATTGATTTGTTTGCTATGTGTGAACAAACTACTTTTTGCTGTGGCAGGGTCCTAGCCGATGGTCACGTTCCATGCGCCTGTGAGGCATTTTCGAAACTTCATGGACCGGAGCTAGTTGCTTCTCCTGCCCTGTTTTGGTACATCCTTGCATCTTTTTGCCTAGTCTCTGGTCATTGTTTACCTATTTAATACTTTGCTTCAATATTTGTCAACTTACAAACTGATGCTGGCAAGATACCAAGCTAACAATATATATATTGGATAGTTGGCCATCAATTTTGAGCCAAGCCAACTGTTTGAGTTTCCATTGTGTTTTATTCAGTAGAATAAACCCTGTTGTAGAAAACCCATCTCTTTATGGCAAGCTCCTTATCAAGATAAATTTACTTGAATGAAGCTTTACGGCTTAAATTTGATGGTCAAGTAAAATGGTTATATAAAAAAATTCTCATTTTACCTTCTCCAAACCTAAAACTAAAAGCAGTTAGGATCGAAATATTGTTGCTTGTCAAATGTTTTTGCATAATGTTACTGTCTGGCATCCTAAGTTGGATCTTTTATTTGGTTGTGTACCGCTCTTCAAGTGATCATCATGTTATTGTTCATTGATTTCTTGAATTAGTAGTAACTGGATATTTGCATCTCTCCTTGTATCCGTGCTTGAACTGTGAGATGTTGGTGGGCTTAGGTGTTGGAGGCTATTCATGATCAAACTTTGGAACCATGGTCTTCTTGACGCATCCACAATGAACAACTGTAATATCGTTCTTGAAAGATGCCGGAATGAAGGATCGGATGCCATGAAAAGTGGAAAAGGGCGTGATGATACTAATCAATAATAAATCTCCAAAGGAGTATAGAGATGACGAGGTTCTGATTTTCTGCTGCTTTAACCCATTCTTCCTTCCCCTACCTGTCGTCTTCATTGAATCCATTATTGGAATCATGGTTATTTTGTCTATAAGAGAAGGAAAATCGAGGCGTCCTTCGCACTGTTGTAATCTCATTCATTTTAAGGCTGCCATTGTTTGGCTCCATTATTTTTAAACTCAGGCTCATAACATTCATGTATACATTGGAAATCTAGAACAGTGATATAAAAAATGTTTCTTTAAAACTACATTATTGTGAGCTCTTGCTTAGATTTTACACGCGTGTAGAATACATTCTGGTACAACAAGCTTTTTTTAAACGTCTGACTATTTTTTTCTGAATTTTTTAAATTAATTATATTTTTTATGAATTTTTTAATTAATTATATTTTTTTCTGATTTTTTAAATTAATTACTTTGCTTTTTATAAATTAATTATATTATTTTTCTGAAATTTTAAAAATAATTATATTATTTTCTGAATTTTTAAAATTAATTAGATAATAAAACTCACTTTTTAAAAATTAATTAGATAATAAAAGAAAAAAATAAAAAATTAATTATATTATTTTTCTGAATTTTTAAATTAATTACATTGTTTTTTTTAAAAAAATAATTATATTTTTTTCTGAATTTTTTAATTAATTAAATAATAAAACTGAAATAATAATAAAATAATGGTACTTAACGGCCGTTAGTGACCGTTAGCGTCGATTTAGACGGCGGGACTTGGGGTGCATAACGGAGCTAACGGTTAGGACCCAATTGAACCAAATTCGAAAAGTGGGACTGACTAAAATGAAAATAATAACGATAGGGACCCCGGGGTGCCTTTTGATTACAAATTATATTAATTCCTCTCTATTCTTTCTCCTTTTTTTCGCATAAATATGATCTCATTTTTTTCGCATAAATATGATCTCACTTTTTTCTTAGAATTTTAGTCTCCTATTCTAACAAAGTCATTCATGTCATCAAATTAACTAAAGTTTTCTTTGTTGTCAATAACGTGAGCTTAAATTATTTTAAAATAAATTTAATTTTATTAATAGGTTTATTAATAAATGAAATTATTGGTTATGTATTATCCTCTTATTTTTTAAGAAAAAATAAATACATGTCAAAATAATGTAATACTACATTATAAACATGAAAATGAAATTCAAATTATTTTTAATAACTGTAACTTATATATATTTTTAATATATATTCACTTGCATTGATTTTTTGTGTTTATTTACTACAATAATTTATCAGTTTTTGTTTTTATTATGTACTAAAAAATGAAATAGCCAAGTCTGGCTGTATATTTTTGTTATTAATTAATTAAGATTATTAAACTGTGATAAATTAAGTCTTTCCGAGTTTTTTTAAGTTACCAATTTTTTAGTTTTTTCAAAAATTAAGGTAATTATTAGTTATTAATTATATTATATTTAAAATTTTCAGCCAACCAAATTGCAACATTTTTTTTACCAAGAAATGACTATCATTTTAAAAATTTTCAGTCAACCAAATATCAATGTGTTTTTTTATCAAATATAGAGTAATCAAGGATCTCCCGCAATTGTTAAGAATTTTAATGCTCTCACAAAAAAAAACAATTATTATGGATGCAACTGGATTTTTTTGATCCTTCCGTGGGGCTGTGCAAGTTACCATCATCTCTGTCTTCATTTGAACATCTGCGGCACTTAAGTGTAGGCTGGTGTATATTGAAAATTCCACCCATATTTGCGGGGTTTCCGATTAATCTTCAGTTTTTTTTTAAATAATTTATTTTATTGTTTGTGTTTAATAAATAATAATTACCACTAAGAAATATAATAGAGAAGTTGAATATGTCATGGTTTATGATCTAGAAATTACTTAATGTAAATAAACAAATATTAATCATTAAACACAAACAATAAAATAAATTAATTTAAAAAAATAAGAAAACAGAACAGATAATTATGATTATAATTTAAATTAAGTAATTATGTTTTTAATTTTAGTTACTTATATTATTACATGCTTGGAAAACTAATTATATATTTTATTTTGGTATCTTTAAATCTTGTGGATCAATACTAATTCTATTCGCATGTGACCGGGTATTTAGGTATTTTATTATCTATATATACTATATATTTAATATATATTATCTAACTTAACTACCAACTGAATTAGTATCAATACTCCCGCTATTGTTAAGAATTTTGAATTCTCTCATAATTTTTTAAAATTATTTCCAGCTTTTGTTTTAGATAAATTGGTTGACCTATTTTATTCCAAATTTAAAAGCACCAATTATTATTGGATAAAGTTTTTAACAGATTTATAAAAACTTAAAAGAAAATTAAGAGTGTAATAGACTTTTAAACAATAACTTAATGTAAAAAAATTACCTTGTTTCATTTTTCATACTATAAAAAAATATTTAATATAAATATAAATTCTAAATAATTAATTTAATATACACTAATTATTCATAACTTTAATATTAATTCATTTAATATATATATAGTTTATTTTTGCTAACTTTCTTAACTCATAATACATAATATTATGATAAATTATTTACTAATTTCAAGCTCTTACTAAAAATTATGAATATTACAATTGTTTATTAATTAAATAATTTTCATTTAATAATATACATAAAATTGTATTACTTAATTGAAAAATTAATTTATAAGTTTTTTCACTTTATAATTTACTATTATTAGTGTTATTTAAAATATTATTACAAGCTACTCTCATGTGATTTTTTAAGAGACTAACGAATGTAGGAGATCCGATTTTCTTTCCAATTTTGCCATATAGGATTTTTTATTTATTTTAAAGTTTGTGTTGTTGTTTAGCTTGAAATTAAAAACATTATCTAGTTTTTATCTAAAAAAATATACTAAAATCTCAAGAAATATATTTACGTAATCATTAAAAATATACTCAAAATATTTATTTTGTAACATTTTATTTTTTAGTATATAATAATAAAAAAATTATTAACTTTGTTGATTAAAAAATTAAATATATTTTTAGATAAACTATATAAAGAAACCTTAAAGTTTACAAAATCTCCCACTTTGAACCCAATAGTTTTAAAATTTGTAATATAAGCCTGAAATTTACAATGTAAGCCTGCAACAAAATTACAATTTCGGTCTTTCTAATAATTAGAAAATTAAAAGATGGTAAAAAATATTATTAAGTTATTTAATTATTTTATCAATCATTAATTATTTTAATTTTTTAATATATACTGGTTAATTTTTTATGGGTGATGTTGATTCGAATCAATTAAAAATATAAATAATTTAATAGGTAGATTAATTAATTTAATAGATATGTTAATTAATTAAATAAATAAATTACTTAAAATGTTTAAAAGTCTATTACGTTTAAAAGTCTATTACAATCAAATAACTTAATAAGTAGGTTAATTAATTTAATAGGTAAGTTAATTAACTAAAATGTTTAAAAGTCTATTACACCCTTAAGTTTTTTAATAATTTAAGGGTATAATAGACTTTTAAAGAATAAGACCCTTCGTGCTTTTTATATAGTATAGATTATGGAAATTATGCAGTGCTTTGCCTGATGTGCTTGGTGCATAATATATAGGCACCGCACCGCTTCATTAATTGATGGACCAATTAGCAATTAACAAAAAGGTTAATTTATGGGATTTGGTCCCTGGCTAAACGTTGTCATTTATAAAGTCAAGGAGTAGAGACTTTGTTGTATAATATATATATATATGCTAATTGGTCCATCAATAATTAGCAATTAACCCGGGATTCTACACAATTATAAATTTAGCCCCCACACTTTATTAATTAGACAATTGGGCCCGTAACTTTATTAGATCATTAAATCGGCCCGATAACCTTATGTTAACATTATACTACACGATCGGTACTAACGCATTAGTCCCGTTGTCCAAAATCTAACAATCTCCCACTTGGACAACTTGACAATGTGCGATCCTTATAGTACCAGCCTTCAGTCATATAAGCATATGTTAACTTCCCAAATGCTAGCATGTATTTTGTCTAATTCAATCCGGTCCATTAACTTCATCAATACAAGAACCAAAAGAGCAGTCGTCGCAGTTCAAGCGGCTAAACTCATGATGATTACGAGTACTGACTCATTAATGACATGGATCCAGTGTGTATGTGCAGCATGGAAATTACATGTGAAATGATCTATACATGTCTATTTTCAACTGATCCTCTTTACTTTATGAGATCAAACATTCAGAGCTTATAATGAAATAAGATCATTATCCATAAACTGTGAAATAACATAATACACAGTCAAAACATATACAAGTTACAATAGTACAAACGAAACTCCCACTAATCTCAGGCATCTAACTTTATAACACCCATACTCGATACATGGCCATGAAATGCTATAGGTGTCAATGCCTTAGTGAGCGGATCTGCAATCATATCGTTTGTACCCAGTAACTCTATGCTAACTTGACCACTCTGAACTCTTTCCTTTACGGCAAGGAACTTTATATCAATGTGCTTAGACTTGGATGAACTCCGATTATTGTTGGAGTACAACACTGATGCCCGGTTGTCACAAAAGATCCTCAAAGGTCTCTCAATACCAGTGACAACTCGCAGTCCCTTAACCATATTTCGCAGCCATATAACATGACTGGATGCCTCGTAGCAACCTACGAACTCTGCCTCCATAGTGGATGATAGAGTGTATTTATGCATGATTTTCTCTCCATTATTTCATCAATTTAAGGCATGATTCTGTTAATTTACCCTTGTTTTCATTACTATTGCAGATCTAGGCCTAAAAAGGGAGTTTATGCAAAAACATGCATTTTTGGAGCATTTTGGGCATTTTCGAGCTTCAAGACCACAGTCGAGGTCCCGAGTCCAGAATCGCGTTCAAGGTCCCGAATGGATTCGGGACCCCGAAGGGCGAAGAACGTCATTTCCACGTGTCCTCTTCCCAGACCTTCCATGTGCCTCCTCTGACACTGTTCCGACAGTCTGCACTGATCACAAAATACCTACCCCTCTGACCCAGTCAGCCCTTGAGCCCAGTCCAGACCTGCCAAAGCTGGAAAAATCAGACAGCTTTATGCTTTTCCAGCTTTGTGCTTTAAGGAACATGGATCCACTTTTTTAGGCTTTCAATTAATGCATTTTGTCCCTAGTTTTAGGCTGAAGATATTTTGTGCTTAGAGCTCTACTATATAAAGGGCATCTAAGAGTAGTTTAGGGTATCTTGGCTTATCCATGATCATGTAGTTTTAGTTTTCTTAGACTTCTCTCTAGTTTATCTCTCTAGTTCTTGTTAGCTCATCTTCAACCTTGCCGCCGGGCTTCAAACGGATTTTAGTAACAAGTTTTCTTCCCTTCATCTATTAATTTACTTGTTATGCTTTCTTTAATTGTTATTTATTTATCTTTCTTTAAGCATGAGTAGCTAAATTCCTAGTTCTTAGCAAGGCTGATTCAAGGGTTGCAAGGGCAGATTCAAGGCCTTAATGTGCTTAATACATTCTTGATGCTATATTCGACTATTCATCGGTTTAATTACATCTTTTGCATGATTTAATTTAAGGTCTGATCCGTTGGTAATTATCTTGTGTAAATGTTGCCATTTATGTGATGAATACGGAAGGAAAATTGCATGAAACAAGTAGGCATCTGTTTAGTCTTGACTGCGCTGAAGTGGTCTCGAATAAATAGGGTGGGTAGTCGATTAGAGCTAGGTCACGAGCCTGACAAACTGAGGGACTTTTAGCTCTAGATCTGTCTTTTCTTAGCTTCATGGGCGGTTTGAGTATGGCCCTCCCGCATTCGTGCCTGGAGGGATGGCAAACCGTCAAGACTACCTCATATGTGGAAACGGGGGGTAGTTTCTCTTAAGAGAAAAGTAGGGGGCATCCGAGGAATCTGGTCCCCATGTCATTTCTATGACGTCTTGAATAGAATACTCTTGAGCTGATGACGATCTGGTCCCGAATGTAACCCAGAGTGCCTTTGCTAAGAATCCTTCTCTAATTGATTATTTGCGTTTATTTTCCTTCTATTTTATTATTTCTGGAATTATTTGCTGATTTGCTTGTTTTACCATTCGGGACCTCGAACGTGACATTCGGGACCCCGAATTTTGCTTTCCTAGATAGAATTTGTTAGCTCCCGAAATCTGCCTTGGCTGGCTCGTTCAGCCAAGTAAAACCCCCCCTGATTGATACTCTCCGTGCTCTTGTCCCCCGAATACATTCAAGACCTGGTCTTGAATCAGTTTCTCTCCATCCAGCCCTTGAATTCGGTTTTGTTTTGTTTCTTTTATTGTTTTATTTTATAATCTGGCCTTGTCTAGTGTAAGTCTTCACCAATCTCTGTGGATCGATCCTCTTGCCACTATCTTCAATCTATTTTGTTGCATGTGATAAGTTGTAATAATTTGTTTGATCGTGCCCTCGACAAGCGCGCTATCAAAATGGCGCCGTTGCCGGGGATCGAACCCGGGTCACCCGCGTGACAGGCGGGAATACTTACCACTATACTACAACGCAGCTATGGAGTGCATTCTAGACCTGGATATCAATATTTTCAGCCTCCACAACCTCCTCAAGGCACAGGGTTATCCCAAGGAAATCTGGCTACATTAATTGGCATGGTTAATCAATTTAAAGAGACCTTTCGGGAGCAAAGGCGCCAAGAGTATATTGAAGAAAACTTCACATCCTTGCCTGCTCATCTTGACCTCGACGCTGCCCCAGCTCCCGAATCAGATAAGGAGAGGTTGATTAACATGGAAAATCAATTAAAAGAGCTAACTTTAGAAATGCAGGAGCTTAAGGAGCAGTGGCATCAAGAGGACATTGAAGAAGACTCCGCGTGCCTCTCCCAAATTCAAGACCCCGACGCTGCCACTTCTGCTGCTCCCGAACAGATCCCAGATCCTCAGGACCCCGAAGATGTTCCAGCTCCCGAACCAAATTTTTTAGCTCTCCCTATGGATGAGCTAAAATTGGAGGATTCAGGATGCTCTCCTTTGGAGTCAAGAGCCAATATGGACTACACAGACATCGAGGTCCCGAAGTTGAGCAGCAGTGACGAGCTTCAAGGCCTCGAAGCAGAATCGAGGGCAGAAACTATTTTTCAGCCGGGAGAGATTGTGAATGAGGATTCAAGGGAGACTGAGAATGAGGATTTAAGTGAGATTGAGGAGGAGAAAATTGAGGACTTGAGCTTTTCTTCATGCCCTCGATCTAAAGTCGTTATGGGTGAAAGGGAGATTTTGAAACTTTTTGATTATATTGATCCTTTTCTTGAATCACCTTCCACTCATAACAATTTTTTCCTCTTAATTTTGCAGGAGCCTAAATTAATATTTGACTCATGTCATGACCGCATGCAAGATGCTTTGCTACAAGACCATCCACTCCATGCGATAATTCACATCAAACTAAGAGGATGGAAAGCATTTAGTAGAATTGGTTGAAGGAAACTTGAAGAGTCGAGGCCCCGACTATAATCAAGGCCAAGTGTGGGGAAATCCCACGGATTCCCAACCTTCTTTCTTCTTTCCTTTTAATTTTAAAATTTTTCAATTCCAAGTCAAACTTAGCTTTTTTATTCTTTATGCACACTTCTTATGTTCCCTATGTAGTTTTAATTAGCTTTGTCTCCTTCCCTCCTCATTTAATTCTCTTGTCCCCTCCTTTTTCAAACCCCATTAATTCCCCATTTAATTTAGCTTTTTATGTTCCCTATGGTAGCTTTAATTACTTTTGTCTCCTTCCCTCCTCATTTAATTCTCTTGTCCCCTCCTTTTTCAAACCCCATTAATTCCTTTTGTTTTCCCTTCTTTCCCCCTTTTTTCAAATTCAAATTAAAAAAAAAAAACAAAAAAAAAAACAAAAAAATCAAAAAAATTAAAAAAAAATTAAAAATTAAAAATTAAAAAAAAAAAAAAAGTTCTCATTTTTTTTCTCTGATTTGTACAGGTGTCGAGTGCCAGCTTTTTCAGGTGGCTTCTGTTTTTGATTCGAGACCCCGACACCTGGTTTTGATTCGAGACCCAGACACTTGTTTCTGATTCGAGACCTCGACACCTGTTTCTGATTCGGGACCCCGAAGCCAACACTGGCGCAATCTGCCCCCATCTTCGATTCGAGACCCCGAACAATCCATCCCTTTGCCCCAGCATGGGCTTATCTTTTATTTTATGTTGAATAATTTCCCTTTATGCTTTAGTTCGAACTGCTATCTTTTTGTCTCCTTCTTCACATTGAGGACAATGTGTTGCCTAAGTGTGGGGAGGGTTTTATCTGCCTTATTTGTTTACTTTGCTTGACTGCATGTTTCAAGGTCCCGAATTTTTGTTTCAAGGTCCCGAATATTTTTTCGGATTTTTATCTTTATTTGCTGCCTAGTTTTTGAAAACACCCTAATGATGGACACACACCTGACTTGCGCACATAGAATAAAAATGTTGTCTATAGTCAAGGTCCCGAATGTGATATTCTTTGCCTGTTATGCCTTATATCTGCTTCAAGACCTAGACACCAGTAGTCACGAATCAGCACCTTGTGAGCATTTGAGCCTTCATGCCTATATTTATTGTTCGAGTGATAAATGCATGGCTAGGTACTGGCTGGGCTTGCATGATACCCATGGGTATAGACACATTTAGACATAGGAGAGCAGCAAAAAGATTAAGTCCTCGCATCGAATTGTTCTCTCTCATTTTTTTCTGTTCTCCCTTCTTGACCCCGAATCCCTTCTTGACCTTCCATTCTGACCACTTGAATTTTCTTTGATCTTTCTCTTGGCAGGTGAGCAATGTTGTTGGGAGCACTATCGAGGGCTAGACTAGACAAATGAAGCAGCAAAGGCAAAGTGTGGGGATCCCGCAAAAATTCAAGACCCTGAATGCTGGCGCAAATTCGAGACCCCAAAGCTGAATTCAAGGGCAGACCAGAACGAAAAATCACTTCCCACCCACAGCAAAACACAAGTGTGGGGAAGTGAAATCAGAATATCAAGCCCCCGAAGAACAAGGTCTCGATCCTCAATTCAGATCTCTCTTTCTCTCTCGAAAAGAAAAAAAAAGAAAAAAAAAAAGAAAAAAAAAAGAAAAAGAAAAAAGAAAAACAGAAATATAAATAAAAGAGAGAGAAAAGAGCAAGACCAAACCTTGAAAGCCAAGAAGAGGAAAATCAGCAGCCAGCATCCATTCAAGGTCCCGAGCCTAGGTCCCGAATGAAAGCAAGGATCCCCCTCGAAGAAGAAAAACCTAGTCTAGCTTTCGCTCCAGCAACATTGTCTCACCATTTCGATTCTTTCTTGCCAAGGGAGCGTTCCAGGTTCGAGTTGGTTTAACCACCTTCTTATTTCGCTTCCTTACTCTCCCTCTTCTCCACTTTTTCTTCTCATTATGCTTCTTCCATTCCCTCTTATCATTTATTCTCCTTATTCCCCCTTCTTGCCCCGATGCGAAGTCTTTTGATTGCTAGATTGCCTATGCATGTGTCTAATGTACTCGGATTAACTTGCAAACTTGGTCTTGTGCTGCGTTTTTGCATACTTGAGTGTTTAAACACCTAGCCTTGTTCATGAGCGTGAGTGCAAACACCAATCCATGTGAGGGCTGCTGGTTGATAGACTGAGGTGGAAAAGTCCATTCTCAAGGATCGTTATCCTTCTGATTGGATGCAGGTGTACCTAGGCAGGGCTTGTTTTCATTCGGGATCCCGAATCCTGACAAGCATGATTATTCTCTGTGCTATGGTTTGGTGTGTCTGTTCTGTTTTGGGACTGTTTTAAATTTTTTGAATGCTCGAGGGCGAGCATTGGGCAGTGTGGGGATATTTGATAGAGTGTATTTATGCATGATTTTCTCTCCATTATTTCATCAATTTAAGGCATGATTCTGTTAATTTACCCTTGTTTTCATTACTATTGCAGATCTAGGCCTAAAAAGGGAGTTTATGCAAAAACATGCATTTTTGGAGCATTTTGGGCATTTTCGAGCTTCAAGACCACAGTCGAGGTCCCGAGTCCAGAATCGCGTTCAAGGTCCCGAATGGATTCGGGACCCCGAAGGGCGAAGAACGTCATTTCCACGTGTCCTCTTCCCAGACCTTCCATGTGCCTCCTCTGACACTGTTCCGACAGTCTGCACTGATCACAAAATACCTACCCCTCTGACCCAGTCAGCCCTTGAGCCCAGTCCAGACCTGCCAAAGCTGGAAAAATCAGACAGCTTTATGCTTTTCCAGCTTTGTGCTTTAAGGAACATGGATCCACTTTTTTAGGCTTTCAATTAATGCATTTTGTCCCTAGTTTTAGGCTGAAGATATTTTGTGCTTAGAGCTCTACTATATAAAGGGCATCTAAGAGTAGTTTAGGGTATCTTGGCTTATCCATGATCATGTAGTTTTAGTTTTCTTAGACTTCTCTCTAGTTTATCTCTCTAGTTCTTGTTAGCTCATCTTCAACCTTGCCGCCGGGCTTCAAACGGATTTTAGTAACAAGTTTTCTTCCCTTCATCTATTAATTTACTTGTTATGCTTTCTTTAATTGTTATTTATTTATCTTTCTTTAAGCATGAGTAGCTAAATTCCTAGTTCTTAGCAAGGCTGATTCAAGGGTTGCAAGGGCAGATTCAAGGCCTTAATGTGCTTAATACATTCTTGATGCTATATTCGACTATTCATCGGTTTAATTACATCTTTTGCATGATTTAATTTAAGGTCTGATCCGTTGGTAATTATCTTGTGTAAATGTTGCCATTTATGTGATGAATACGGAAGGAAAATTGCATGAAACAAGTAGGCATCTGTTTAGTCTTGACTGCGCTGAAGTGGTCTCGAATAAATAGGGTGGGTAGTCGATTAGAGCTAGGTCACGAGCCTGACAAACTGAGGGACTTTTAGCTCTAGATCTGTCTTTTCTTAGCTTCATGGGCGGTTTGAGTATGGCCCTCCCGCATTCGTGCCTGGAGGGATGGCAAACCGTCAAGACTACCTCATATGTGGAAACGGGGGGTAGTTTCTCTTAAGAGAAAAGTAGGGGGCATCCGAGGAATCTGGTCCCCATGTCATTTCTATGACGTCTTGAATAGAATACTCTTGAGCTGATGACGATCTGGTCCCGAATGTAACCCAGAGTGCCTTTGCTAAGAATCCTTCTCTAATTGATTATTTGCGTTTATTTTCCTTCTATTTTATTATTTCTGGAATTATTTGCTGATTTGCTTGTTTTACCATTCGGGACCTCGAACGTGACATTCGGGACCCCGAATTTTGCTTTCCTAGATAGAATTTGTTAGCTCCCGAAATCTGCCTTGGCTGGCTCGTTCAGCCAAGTAAAACCCCCCCTGATTGATACTCTCCGTGCTCTTGTCCCCCGAATACATTCAAGACCTGGTCTTGAATCAGTTTCTCTCCATCCAGCCCTTGAATTCGGTTTTGTTTTGTTTCTTTTATTGTTTTATTTTATAATCTGGCCTTGTCTAGTGTAAGTCTTCACCAATCTCTGTGGATCGATCCTCTTGCCACTATCTTCAATCTATTTTGTTGCATGTGATAAGTTGTAATAATTTGTTTGATCGTGCCCTCGACAAGCGCGCTATCAAAATGGCGCCGTTGCCGGGGATCGAACCCGGGTCACCCGCGTGACAGGCGGGAATACTTACCACTATACTACAACGCAGCTATGGAGTGCATTCTAGACCTGGATATCAATATTTTCAGCCTCCACAACCTCCTCAAGGCACAGGGTTATCCCAAGGAAATCTGGCTACATTAATTGGCATGGTTAATCAATTTAAAGAGACCTTTCGGGAGCAAAGGCGCCAAGAGTATATTGAAGAAAACTTCACATCCTTGCCTGCTCATCTTGACCTCGACGCTGCCCCAGCTCCCGAATCAGATAAGGAGAGGTTGATTAACATGGAAAATCAATTAAAAGAGCTAACTTTAGAAATGCAGGAGCTTAAGGAGCAGTGGCATCAAGAGGACATTGAAGAAGACTCCGCGTGCCTCTCCCAAATTCAAGACCCCGACGCTGCCACTTCTGCTGCTCCCGAACAGATCCCAGATCCTCAGGACCCCGAAGATGTTCCAGCTCCCGAACCAAATTTTTTAGCTCTCCCTATGGATGAGCTAAAATTGGAGGATTCAGGATGCTCTCCTTTGGAGTCAAGAGCCAATATGGACTACACAGACATCGAGGTCCCGAAGTTGAGCAGCAGTGACGAGCTTCAAGGCCTCGAAGCAGAATCGAGGGCAGAAACTATTTTTCAGCCGGGAGAGATTGTGAATGAGGATTCAAGGGAGACTGAGAATGAGGATTTAAGTGAGATTGAGGAGGAGAAAATTGAGGACTTGAGCTTTTCTTCATGCCCTCGATCTAAAGTCGTTATGGGTGAAAGGGAGATTTTGAAACTTTTTGATTATATTGATCCTTTTCTTGAATCACCTTCCACTCATAACAATTTTTTCCTCTTAATTTTGCAGGAGCCTAAATTAATATTTGACTCATGTCATGACCGCATGCAAGATGCTTTGCTACAAGACCATCCACTCCATGCGATAATTCACATCAAACTAAGAGGATGGAAAGCATTTAGTAGAATTGGTTGAAGGAAACTTGAAGAGTCGAGGCCCCGACTATAATCAAGGCCAAGTGTGGGGAAATCCCACGGATTCCCAACCTTCTTTCTTCTTTCCTTTTAATTTTAAAATTTTTCAATTCCAAGTCAAACTTAGCTTTTTTATTCTTTATGCACACTTCTTATGTTCCCTATGTAGTTTTAATTAGCTTTGTCTCCTTCCCTCCTCATTTAATTCTCTTGTCCCCTCCTTTTTCAAACCCCATTAATTCCCCATTTAATTTAGCTTTTTATGTTCCCTATGGTAGCTTTAATTACTTTTGTCTCCTTCCCTCCTCATTTAATTCTCTTGTCCCCTCCTTTTTCAAACCCCATTAATTCCTTTTGTTTTCCCTTCTTTCCCCCTTTTTTCAAATTCAAATTAAAAAAAAAAAACAAAAAAAAAAACAAAAAAATCAAAAAAATTAAAAAAAAATTAAAAATTAAAAATTAAAAAAAAAAAAAAAAGTTCTCATTTTTTTTCTCTGATTTGTACAGGTGTCGAGTGCCAGCTTTTTCAGGTGGCTTCTGTTTTTGATTCGAGACCCCGACACCTGGTTTTGATTCGAGACCCAGACACTTGTTTCTGATTCGAGACCTCGACACCTGTTTCTGATTCGGGACCCCGAAGCCAACACTGGCGCAATCTGCCCCCATCTTCGATTCGAGACCCCGAACAATCCATCCCTTTGCCCCAGCATGGGCTTATCTTTTATTTTATGTTGAATAATTTCCCTTTATGCTTTAGTTCGAACTGCTATCTTTTTGTCTCCTTCTTCACATTGAGGACAATGTGTTGCCTAAGTGTGGGGAGGGTTTTATCTGCCTTATTTGTTTACTTTGCTTGACTGCATGTTTCAAGGTCCCGAATTTTTGTTTCAAGGTCCCGAATATTTTTTCGGATTTTTATCTTTATTTGCTGCCTAGTTTTTGAAAACACCCTAATGATGGACACACACCTGACTTGCGCACATAGAATAAAAATGTTGTCTATAGTCAAGGTCCCGAATGTGATATTCTTTGCCTGTTATGCCTTATATCTGCTTCAAGACCTAGACACCAGTAGTCACGAATCAGCACCTTGTGAGCATTTGAGCCTTCATGCCTATATTTATTGTTCGAGTGATAAATGCATGGCTAGGTACTGGCTGGGCTTGCATGATACCCATGGGTATAGACACATTTAGACATAGGAGAGCAGCAAAAAGATTAAGTCCTCGCATCGAATTGTTCTCTCTCATTTTTTTCTGTTCTCCCTTCTTGACCCCGAATCCCTTCTTGACCTTCCATTCTGACCACTTGAATTTTCTTTGATCTTTCTCTTGGCAGGTGAGCAATGTTGTTGGGAGCACTATCGAGGGCTAGACTAGACAAATGAAGCAGCAAAGGCAAAGTGTGGGGATCCCGCAAAAATTCAAGACCCTGAATGCTGGCGCAAATTCGAGACCCCAAAGCTGAATTCAAGGGCAGACCAGAACGAAAAATCACTTCCCACCCACAGCAAAACACAAGTGTGGGGAAGTGAAATCAGAATATCAAGCCCCCGAAGAACAAGGTCTCGATCCTCAATTCAGATCTCTCTTTCTCTCTCGAAAAGAAAAAAAAAGAAAAAAAAAAAGAAAAAAAAAAGAAAAAGAAAAAAGAAAAACAGAAATATAAATAAAAGAGAGAGAAAAGAGCAAGACCAAACCTTGAAAGCCAAGAAGAGGAAAATCAGCAGCCAGCATCCATTCAAGGTCCCGAGCCTAGGTCCCGAATGAAAGCAAGGATCCCCCTCGAAGAAGAAAAACCTAGTCTAGCTTTCGCTCCAGCAACATTGTCTCACCATTTCGATTCTTTCTTGCCAAGGGAGCGTTCCAGGTTCGAGTTGGTTTAACCACCTTCTTATTTCGCTTCCTTACTCTCCCTCTTCTCCACTTTTTCTTCTCATTATGCTTCTTCCATTCCCTCTTATCATTTATTCTCCTTATTCCCCCTTCTTGCCCCGATGCGAAGTCTTTTGATTGCTAGATTGCCTATGCATGTGTCTAATGTACTCGGATTAACTTGCAAACTTGGTCTTGTGCTGCGTTTTTGCATACTTGAGTGTTTAAACACCTAGCCTTGTTCATGAGCGTGAGTGCAAACACCAATCCATGTGAGGGCTGCTGGTTGATAGACTGAGGTGGAAAAGTCCATTCTCAAGGATCGTTATCCTTCTGATTGGATGCAGGTGTACCTAGGCAGGGCTTGTTTTCATTCGGGATCCCGAATCCTGACAAGCATGATTATTCTCTGTGCTATGGTTTGGTGTGTCTGTTCTGTTTTGGGACTGTTTTAAATTTTTTGAATGCTCGAGGGCGAGCATTGGGCAGTGTGGGGATATTTGATAGAGTGTATTTATGCATGATTTTCTCTCCATTATTTCATCAATTTAAGGCATGATTCTGTTAATTTACCCTTGTTTTCATTACTATTGCAGATCTAGGCCTAAAAAGGGAGTTTATGCAAAAACATGCATTTTTGGAGCATTTTGGGCATTTTCGAGCTTCAAGACCACAGTCGAGGTCCCGAGTCCAGAATCGCGTTCAAGGTCCCGAATGGATTCGGGACCCCGAAGGGCGAAGAACGTCATTTCCACGTGTCCTCTTCCCAGACCTTCCATGTGCCTCCTCTGACACTGTTCCGACAGTCTGCACTGATCACAAAATACCTACCCCTCTGACCCAGTCAGCCCTTGAGCCCAGTCCAGACCTGCCAAAGCTGGAAAAATCAGACAGCTTTATGCTTTTCCAGCTTTGTGCTTTAAGGAACATGGATCCACTTTTTTAGGCTTTCAATTAATGCATTTTGTCCCTAGTTTTAGGCTGAAGATATTTTGTGCTTAGAGCTCTACTATATAAAGGGCATCTAAGAGTAGTTTAGGGTATCTTGGCTTATCCATGATCATGTAGTTTTAGTTTTCTTAGACTTCTCTCTAGTTTATCTCTCTAGTTCTTGTTAGCTCATCTTCAACCTTGCCGCCGGGCTTCAAACGGATTTTAGTAACAAGTTTTCTTCCCTTCATCTATTAATTTACTTGTTATGCTTTCTTTAATTGTTATTTATTTATCTTTCTTTAAGCATGAGTAGCTAAATTCCTAGTTCTTAGCAAGGCTGATTCAAGGGTTGCAAGGGCAGATTCGAGGCCTTAATGTGCTTAATACATTCTTGATGCTATATTCGACTATTCATCGGTTTAATTACATCTTTTGCATGATTTAATTTAAGGTCTGATCCGCTGGTAATTATCTTGTGTAAATGTTGCCATTTATGTGATGAATACGGAAGGAAAATTGCATGAAACAAGTAGGCATCTGTTTAGTCTTGACTGCGCTGAAGTGGTCTCGAATAGATAGGGTGGGTAGTCGATTAGAGCTAGGTCACGAGCCTGACAAACTGAGGGACTTTTAGCTCTAGATCTGTCTTTTCTTAGCTTCATGGGCGGTTTGAGTATGGCCCTCCCGCATTCGTGCCTGGAGGGATGGCAAACCGTCAAGACTACCTCATATGTGGAAACGGGGGGTAGTTTCTCTTAAGAGAAAAGTAGGGGGCATCCGAGGAATCTGGTCCCCATGTCATTTCTATGACGTCTTGAATAGAATACTCTTGAGCTGATGACGATCTGGTCCCGAATGTAACCCAGAGTGCCTTTGCTAAGAATCCTTCTCTAATTGATTATTTGCATTTATTTTCCTTCTATTTTATTATTTCTGGAATTATTTGTTGATTTGCTTGTTTTACCATTCGGGACCTCGAACGTGACATTCGGGACCCCGAATTTTGCTTTCCTAGATAGAATTTGTTAGCTCCCGAAATCTGCCTTGGCTGGCTCGTTCAGCCAAGTAAAACCCCCCTTGATTGATACTCTCCGTGCTCTTGTCCCCCGAATACATTCAAGACCTGGTCTTGAATCAGTTTCTCTCCATCCAGCCCTTGAATTCGGTTTTGTTTTGTTTCTTTTATTGTTTTATTTTATAATCTGGCCTTGTCTAGTGTAAGTCTTCACCAATCTCTGTGGATCGATCCTCTTGCCACTGTCTTCAATCTATTTTGTTGCATGTGATAAGTTGTAATAATTTGTTTGATCGTGCCCTCGACAAGCGCGCTATCAGTGGAAGAAGCAATGAGTGATTGTTTAGCACTCTTCTAAGAAATCGCTCCCCCAGCCAAAAGAAGGACATATCCTGAAGTCGATTTTCGACTATCCTGGCATCCAGCGAAATCAGAATCAGAATACCCAATGATCTCAAGCTGATCTGATTTCCTGTATGTGAGCATGTAGTCTTTCGTTTTCTGCAGGTACCGAAAGACCCTTTTAGCTGCAACCCAATGATCCCTTCCAGGATTGCTTTGGTATCTTCCCAACATGCCAACTATAAATGCAAGGTCCGGACGGGTACAAACTTGTGTATACATGATGCTACCCACAGCCGAAGCATATGGAATACCCTCCATGAACTTGCGGTCCAAATCTGTCTTAGGACACTGGTCAAGGCTGGATTTCTCACCTTTGGAGACAGGAGTATCATGTGATTTGCAATTTTGCATGCCAAATCTCTTGAGAACTTTATCGATGTATCCCTTTTGTGATAACCTTAGGATACCCTGTGAACGATCACGATGGATCTGTATCCCCAACACAAAAGATGCTTCCCCAAGGTCTTTCATCTCAAAATTATCTAAGAGAAAAGTCTTGGTATCCTGAAGAAGCTTTACATCGTTCGTAGCAAGCAAAATGTCATCCACATACAGCAATAGAAATACAAACCTACTCCCACTGAACTTATGGTACAGACAATCCTCCACAACGTTTACCTTAAAACCATATGAAGTAATAACGCGATGGAATTTTAAGTACCATTGACGAGAAGCTTGCTTAAGCCCATAGATAGATTTCTTTAATCTACAAACCAGTTGACTGTCCTCGTTAGAGGATGAACCCTCTAGTTGCTTCATGTAGATTTCTTCCTCAAGATCCCCATTGAGAAAGGCAGTCTTTACATCCATCTGATGTAGCTCAAGATCAAAATACGCCACCAGGGCCATAATAATCCTAAAAGAGTCCTTCGATGAAATTGGAGAGAAGGTCTCTTTATAGTCTATTCCTTCCTTTTGGGTGAATCCTTTCGCAACAAGACGTGCTTTCTACCTCTCTATATTGCCTTGTGAATCTCGTTTGATTTTGAAAACCCATTTACAACCTATCGATTTCAGATTCTTAGGCAATGGTACAAGCTCCCAAACGTCATTATCCTTCATGGATTGAAATTCATCCGACATGGCCTGTATCCACTTTCGAGCATCAGAACAACCAATGGCTTCTTTGAAGGTGAGCGGATCATCCTCCAAAGAGTCAACGGTTTCCTCATGTTCTTACAGAAATACGATATAATCATCCGAAATCGCATTTCTTCTCACTCTAGTGGAACTCCTAAGTGGCATATCTCCTTGATTCTCAACCATCTGAGGGTATTGAGTTTGATCTTCATGGACTTCTTGATGATCCTCAAGTATAACCTGTGGATCTTGTCCTGTGGGAAGATTAATGATGTCGTTTCTTACCTGAAGGGCAAAACCAGGAATATGAACAATGAGCTCATCCTGATCGCGCGTCGAACACGTCAAATATAATAGTGAAATAGTTATGGAATTGGGGGTAGAAATACAACTTATCACTGTCTACAAGAGTTTGTAGATGATGGTAAGAGGATCATCCACAGAGACCTCTAGGAGATGTAATTCTTGAGTTGACTTCCTCGTCACTGAGTTTTGGTTGGGTGCAATCTGAAACTAAAGACAAAACAAAAAGAAGTGAAAACAGTTTAAAGTAGTATTGGCCAGAGTCTTGGTCAAGACTGGGGTCTAGATTGGGAATAAGTCTAGTGATATGGAATTCCAGGTAAGGGTGACGTGAGAGCTTTCGTTCTTATGCATCGATCATTGGCTCTAGGATATTCATCTCTTCGTTCATAGCACTGCTATAGAGTGGAGGTACTCCTGTTCACTCCTGCCTTCCCTCCTCTTCAAATTACCTGGCGGGTACTCCCTCTCCTGATAATCCTAGCCAAGGGACACCTTGCTGGTTAAAGGGTTTATCCGTTTGACTGCTGTCTTGAATGGTTGCTCACCTCTTCAATGGTATAGGGGAAGACAGTACCTAGGTCAAGGTGTTTCCCCACGGAAACCCTAGGTCGTCAATCTGGTCTTGACCTAGATTACTTATTTCTTCTAGTCTGGCGCGAGACTAGTCACCTACTTTGTCTAGCCGACGGGTGCTCCCTTTCCTTCTAGACCGGTTGCAACTCTTCTCTACTAGGGAACAAGGATGATCAAACCTTGTCTCTAGTGAGTAAGCGATAGATTAAGTTCAAGAAATAAATAAATACAAAAGAAGAGATTGTGAAGTACGAATTGGCCTCACGATTGCATAAGAACTTCAACTCATCAACCCTTACCAAGAATGGGTATTTAGCTACTCATACTCATGGATAAAAAGATAAAGTATTTAATTGCATAAATATATTAAATCCGAGATAATAAAATCCGGAGCAAAGTGTAACAATGTCGAACTAAGAGAAAAGAGAAGAAGGATTGCGTAGCTACTGATTGCCGGACAGAGGTCAATG
Organism: Viola odorata; assembly: GCA_963691705.1. Classification (NCBI taxonomy): domain Eukaryota; kingdom Viridiplantae; phylum Streptophyta; class Magnoliopsida; order Malpighiales; family Violaceae; genus Viola; species Viola odorata. The sequence continues at coordinate 7,643,722 of OY829544.1, forward strand.
ATGTTCAGCTAAAATAGCCCTAAGAACCTCTGTCCCAATCCAATTCAAATTCCTAGAAAATCTCCTAAAAGATTACTACAATAAATTGTTCTAAAAATAGAAACTAAATCGCAATTACATAAAGAGGGAGATCCCATTCGGGATTCTTCAAGAGATTGGCTTCAGATCCCTCTAAAATTGCGGAACAGCTGCTACGTTAACGCTGAAAGCGGTCCAAACGCTCCAAGCTTCTGTCTTTATCGCGAATATGTCTTGGCCGCAGTCTTGGCCAAGATGATTTTGGTATACGCGCTGCATCAGATGCGAACATGTCTAGGCCAAGATCCAGGCCTAGACTCGGGTAAACTGCTCCAGCTCTCTTCTGCTCAGATTCCTCAAATGCTGCCTTCAGACCAGATCTGCTAAGATGTGGGAAATGCAAGGATAAATCAGTAGATTTACTGTCCAAAATAACTAGTAAATGGACAATAAAACATGATGAAATGCAATGTAATCAAACTCCCCACACTTAAACTATGCTTGCCCCCAAGCATACAGACTCAAAGACTCAAAAAAAAGTAAAAACACAACAAAATAAAACAGACATCCTGAACCCCCCGGACTTTCTCATTTTCAGATTGCTTACCCCTCCACTGGATCTGCCAAGACACTTCACTAGGATACCCAATGCTAGACTAACAAGGAATGATCAATACCTCAAATATACACCTTCCACATGGTATCAAGACACCCTACTAGATTAGATTGATAAATTATAGGGCAACAAGGTTCGCCAAGGATTTGAGTCCCACCAAGTGTCGTCTATCCAAAAGTGCCTAAAGACTGGTGTCATTTAAATCACTTTGACAGAAATTTTTCTTCTTTTTATTTTCTTTTATGTCCTAGCATTTTTCTCTTTTCTTTTGACATGTCAAGTGTCCTTTGTATTTTTACAGACACGGCACATAGACAGAGCTTGTCCTTTTCAGTGGGGACTTCCACCTTTGCTATGTCTGTCCTATGACATTCCAACACCTTTATTTGTCTTACACTACAAACAGATAGAACGACACACTCAAATCCAGGCAGCAAACCCCATCATCCTAAAAAGAGTTAAGGTCCTAGCTAGGTGTCCCTATGACTATATGGATGGTTAATGTTTGGAAAACATCAGATAACATGCCCCTTAGGCATTGATCATTTACGCTCATTCGCTTCCCTGTTACTAAAGCATTGTATCCCCTAGAAAAGTGTCTATATGCAATCCCACTGAAAGACTAAACAATCTAAGCAAGAAAATAGGGATTTGGATGTCTACTCACAAAACAGACTCAAAACATGCATAAAAATACCAATAAAAATCATGCAATCGACAGACTCTATACTGGACAAACTGACATAAAAATAAAAAATTAAAACACAGTAATTTGACTCACAAAATTGACTCAATACACACAATCAATCATTCAATATTCACAAAAAATGCAAGACATATTAACACCCTCCCTACACTTTAAAGACACAATGTCCTCATTGTGTGGAGAGACAAAAATAAAAGACATAACAGAAAAAGAAAAGAAAGGAAAGATATGACCTGGGGGCAAAAGCAACTCATGTTGCTGGGTTCTGGGGATCTTGGCCAGAAGCTTGGCCTAGATCAGGGGCAGGAGGGTCCTTCGGCTTTGGATCTCTTGGAGCAGGAGGGCGCATCGATGGATGTGGTGTACTTGCGGGCTGTGCTGATGGCGTGGGCGCATCCTCCTCATCTGATGACTTGGAGTCACTCCCTGAGCTCAGATCGGCATGTAGATCTTTGAGGAGCTTGAAATGGGCCTGGAGATGCTGATAAACGTGGAGGACGTTTGTCCTGGTAAGCTTCATCTGCTCAAGGAGCACGTCCTGCCTATCATTAAGAACTTGGGCCTATCAAGGCACTGCTTCACTGCTGGATGCTTGATTCTGGTCTTGGCTCTTGTCTTGGCCTAGACGGTCGAGGATGATCTTCTGCTGCTCAAGGATGAGCAACTGGCGAGCTTGAAATTCCCTGGCCCATGCTGGAGGCTCACTGGTGCCACTGGCAGGGGGATCTTGGCCTACGTCTTGGCCTAGATCGGCTGCAGCATCAGGAATGGGTGTGTCTTGGCCAGCGTCTTGGCCTAGATCCTGGGCAATATTGCCCTCTGCTTCTTCTCCAGGGATGATTATTGGACGCAGCTTATACTTCCCTCCATTTTTCTTTGAGAAGATGTGCTCCGCGACGGGTGTAAAACCTGTATTACAAGCAACAAACTCTCCTTCCAAATGGAAATGTCCCATTTGGTCGAAAGATCTAAAATCCAGTATTTTGGGGGAGCAACATCTATGCAAATCAGAAGTAGCAGGATCTAAGCTAGCTGTTTGAATAGCAAGCCAAGTAATCAAGGACCCAAAAATCAGTTTGGTTTTAGACTCACGGGCATGCAACACTTGAACCAAATATAAGCCTAAGTTGACCTTTTTCTTGTGCAAAATGCACCAAAGCAAAAACAGTTCAGACTTGGCTAAATTCCCAGAAACCTTTGTCTTCCCCGAAAGGTTGATAGATAAGGTTCTGTGGAGCATCCTAAGCGCGGGGTTCAAAATGGCATGTGCCTTAGAGTTTCTATCAAACCTAGCATCTGGATCACCAGTGATCTCTCTAAAAGCAACATTATTATCCCAATCAGTGGGATAGTCAAAAATAGCCTCATCACCAAACGCAAATCCCGACAAAGCATTAAAGGAATCAACAGACAAGTGACTCCATTTATCACACAATCTAAAATTAATCACATTGGGTGCAGCGAAATCTAGTTTGTCTCTACCCCTAACATACAAGGTATCCTCGTCAAACCAGAAGGTTGTGTGAAATTCAAGGCACAATTCAGTGTAAGCATCACACTCAATAGACATAAAAGGGACCCAACCAATTGCATATACATACTCCCTAATTCTATCCCTTAAAGCCATCTCATTCAGAAAATCAAATTCTAATCTAGCAAAAGCAGGAATATCACAGGCATGCTGATATGATCACGGACCCCTCCAAGACCAAACTTGACCTTCAAGGCATGTTGCCTCAATGATCGATCATACGAAGCAAATCAAGAGGGTTGATCCTATGGTTTGAAGGCAAAATGAGCGAGAACGAATGTATCCAAGTCCAGGAAAAGGTTGTGCACGTGAACCTTCATCAATCCAAACTTAGTGAAGAACTAATGCCTGGCAGCATACCTCCAGAACCACCACCTTTGGGGATCACAGTCAATCATCATGCTCCGATGGACAAGCAAATGGAGTCTGATTTGAGCGAACAAAGTCTTGATAGAAACTTCAAGATGTTATCTTTATTTTGGGACAAGTTTCAGGCCAATCAGACGGGTGGATCAAAAGTTATGCTCGTCGACATTTTGGAGCGCAGGGAGACAAATGCTAGCGTGATCACGTTACGTCCTAAACGTGAATCACGCTACCTTCGGATGTTATTTGCGTTTTGTGGAATCCTTACCGTGATCACGGTTAGGCATTTTTGGCTAACGTGATTCACGTTTAGCCCTTAACGTGAATCACGTCAACGTCTTTTCTGGTGCCGAATTTGGGGTTTCCAAGCCCATTTTGCCTACTTGTATAAATAGCACTTTGTTTCATTTTCTTAGGCAGTTTAGACTTGAGTGATAATTGTAAAGTTGAGAGCACTCCTTCCATTATCACCTAGGCCTTAGACTCTTCAATCCTTCTTGGAGAAAGATCGCTTGAGTAGAGAACACTCCTCCCGATCTTCCTCCGGGAATTCATTTGTAATCGAATTTGTAACCGTTTGGGTGACGCAAATATATATATTGATGCTTTGTTGCTGAATTGGTTTGAGCTTATACAAGTTGGGCATTTGTTCATGGCTTCCAATCCGTCCATCTAACAACAATCAACATTCTGGGTACATCGTTCCTTTCTTTTCTAATCTATATTCCGCTGCAAATCCGTGTCTTTGTGTGTGAACTTCGTGTCTTTCTTTCAAGTCTTGTTGATAACTCCATCGGCTAGATCCTCCTCAAGCTCCATATATCATTCGGCTTACTTACACTAGGCCGGATCATATCAAGTGGTAGCGGAGCTTTTGGTGCCTTGGAGTTTACTTGGTGTTCTTCGTGTCTTATTAATCTCATTCCTTCTTAGTTTCTTGCGGTCAAAAGTGTCTGACTTTGCTGCCTAGTTCAGGTGGTATTTGTGCCAACTTGTGCTAGATCAAAAGATTAAAATCTGAAAAGTGTGTTCTTGGTGTTCTTGCAATTTGGTGTGAAAAGGAAAATTTTGATCTAAAAATTTATTCAAGAGGCTAAAGCCTAGTGTTTCCCTCTAAAATATTATTTCCACTCACCAACTTAGCCAACAAAGTCTCCTTGGCCAAGGCATAGCCGGCCATCAAGTCCTCTTAGCCCTCCTTTGCATTAAATGCAAAGAGGGAACACAATACCTAACACCAAGACTAAGTGAAAGAGACTTTTCAAAAGTAGCAAACATTCCTTCTTTACCAAAAGAACATTCTTAACCACTTGTGCCATCCTTTCCTCCATACTCCCACGTCCATTTCCTTTCTTTAAGTCCAGCAGTCTTTTACTCCTTTCCAAGTTTAGGACTTAAGTCTTAAACTTAAGTCCTAAACCCTTTAAAAAAAAAAAAAAAAAAAAAGGGGGAAAAGTCCTTTTCATTCAGTCCTTGACTTTGCCTTGAGTCTTTTACTCTTGTGAGTCATATTTTCCAACCTCCTTCCCTCCCAACGAGATTTCAAATTTTTTCCAAAGAATCGAGATTTCCAACGTTCTTGAAATTCTGAAAATTGTCTGCCACTTTTCCTTGAATCGCTGCAGTTTCTTTGAGTTCTTTGTTGAGTCTCTCCTACTCTTGTACTACTCGTTTGATTATTGGTAAAGCTAGTTGTGAAAAAATGCTTGAATTGAATCACAATGTCCAACCTAAGCAAGCCTAATTCTAGTAGTAGTGGGAGAGCCGAGGCCCTCAAACAAATCCTTGCTGCCTTGGACACATTGAAGGCTACTGCTGCCAAAATAGAGGCACACCTAACCTCAATAGAGAGAAAGCTCAAGTCTCCGGTGGCCTCTAGGGAGCCCCCTCCTAAGCCCTCTAATGATTTCCGAAAAGAGAAAAATGTTTGTGAGGTAAAAGAAAAAGGAGATTGTGGAGAGAAGAAAGTAAGAGATGAGGGAAAGGAGAGTGAGGAAAACAGCCCTCATAAAAAGAGTGAGCCTTCTAGAGAGATACACACACATGAGGGAAGTGAGTGTACAGAACCATTGAGAGAAGAAAGTGAGGCAAGGAAGCAAATGGAAATTGTGGAAGCTATTGATCCAATGAGCGTGCCTTTGTGCAATGAGGATCAATTAGCTCATTCTAACCTTAACAATTCTTTTCCCACTCTCTGTGTGTCTTTCTTGCAGAAAACTCCAATGGGTTGCCATGACCACACGCCCCCTAATTTTCCAAGGAACAAAGGTGATTTCAGACCATCCATCTTAGGAGGTATCGAAAGCGTAATTGCTCAACAATAGTGCTCTAGACAGCCAACCCATGAGTGTGCCGTAGAAAGAGTAGAAGAAATGGATTCAAGGACGAATCCTTTCGAAGGGGAAGGAGTTGATATGATCACGGACCCCTCCAAGACCAAACTTGACCTTCAAGGCATGTTGCCTCAAGGATCGATCATACGAAGCAAATCAAGAGGGTTGATCCTATGGTTTGAAGGCAAAATGAGCGAGAACGAATGTATCCAAGTCCAGGAAAAGGTTGTGCACGTGAACCTTCATCAATCCAAACTTAGTGAAGAACTAATGCCTGGCAGCATACCTCCAGAACCACCACCTTTGGGGATCACAGTCAATCATCATGCTCCGATGGACAAGAAAATGGAGTCTGATTTGAGCGAACAAAGTCTTGATAGAAACTTCAAGATGTTATCTTTATTTTGGGACAAGTTTCAGGCCAATCAGACGGGTGGATCAAAAGTTATGCTCGTCGACATTTTGGAGCGCAGGGAGACAAATGCTAGCGTGATCACGTTACGTCCTAAACGTGAATCACGCTACCTTCGGATGTTATTTGCGTTTTGTGGAATCCTTACCGTGATCACGGTTAGGCATTTTTGGCTAACGTGATTCACGTTTAGCCCTTAACGTGAATCACGTCAACGTCTTTTCTGGTGCCGAATTTGGGGTTTCCAAGCCCATTTTGCCTACTTGTATAAATAGCACTTTGTTTCATTTTCTTAGGCAGTTTAGACTTGAGTGATAATTGTAAAGTTGAGAGCACTCCTTCCATTATCACCTAGGCCTTAGACTCTTCAATCCTTCTTGGAGAAAGATCGCTTGAGTAGAGAACACTCCTCCCGATCTTCCTCCGGGAATTCATTTGTAATCGAATTTGTAACCGTTTGGGTGACGCAAATATATATATTGATGCTTTGTTGCTGAATTGGTTTGAGCTTATACAAGTTGGGCATTTGTTCATGGCTTCCAATCCGTCCATCTAACAACAATCAACATTCTGGGTACATCGTTCCTTTCTTTTCTAATCTATATTCCGCTGCAAATCCGTGTCTTTGTGTGTGAACTTCGTGTCTTTCTTTCAAGTCTTGTTGATAACTCCATCGGCTAGATCCTCCTCAAGCTCCATATATCATTCGGCTTAGTTACACTAGGCCGGATCATATCACATGCATATCACGCAATTTAGCTTTAAGGTCTGGTGTATCAAATGTCAACCAACCTTTGAGTATGTGCAGGGGAGGAAGAGAGCGTACCTTAGCAGTCTTGGCCGGAGTTTTGGCCAAGACTGAATCGTCTTCAACATCCTCATCAGAATCCTCCTCGACCACCTTCTGCTTCCCTTTGCTTTTGGCTGAGGAAGGAGCGGCAGTGGCCTTGCTTTGCTTAGGGTTTGGAGGCGGTGGTGATTGAACTGGAATTAGGGTCTTTGCCGGCTTCTTAGTCGGTGCCTTTTTGTGGGCCACCTGCTTGATTCGCCCTGATTTCTTGGGCGGCGCAGTGGCTGATTTCTTCTTCGCCGGAGGTGGCGGTGGTGGTGTGGTAATGATAGCATGCTTCATGACCTAGATTTTACCCTCTTTTGTAGCCTTTTCGGGGGCTTCATGTTGCCATTTGACCCTTATTACGATCTTATTTGCAGAATGACATCAAAAGAGGGAAAAGAGCAAAAAGAAGCAATTTCGGAGCAATTCTGAGGAATTCCAGCTTCAAGGCCTAGAAGGGAGGATGCTTTCAAGGCCTCGACGCGAACCAGACCAGTGCGCTGTCTCTAGGTCTCGACAGCTCCGCATCTTCCTCCAAAGAAAGCATCTTTAAAGATCCGCACGGAATCCCATGCGCTTCTAGAAGGCAGCAACGTGGCAGGAATCCCAGAATATTCCTTTTGCAAGGACATGTGCTGTCACCTCCTCATTGCCCTTATCTATTTTGTCTCCTAGCTAGTATTAGGCTATAAAAGCATAGTGCTAGGGTTTTTGTAAGGACGGCTGGTCCTAAGGATATTTTCTTACATTAATTTCAGCACACATTCTCTTAGGATAATCTCCTCTCCTTGAAGAACAGCCTTTATGATTAAGCTCTCCTTTGATTATTAATTAATCCATCGGTTCCTTCTAATCCTTTGCTATTTCCTTTTGTTATTTTATGACTACTTATATCTATTGTTTATATTATAGTATGAGTAGCTAAACACCACCCTTCTTAGTGAAGGGTGTTTAATGGGTTGAAAAGGTTTGGCTAAGAGGTCTAATGCATGCTTAATATATTCTCTTGTTCACATGACTATTTACCGATTTAATTCCATGCTTGCTTAGGAATATTAATGGCTTGATCATCTGTTAGTATGCCTACGTGAGTAACGTCATATTCCAGGGTTATACCTGACGCGAAGCCCTGGAATTGGAGCAGACACCTAGGGGAGGCAGCGCGAGAGGCCTCACCTAGGGGTAAACTATCATCTAGGGTATGCAATACGGGTCTGACAAGCTGAGCTATTGCGCCCTAGATCTGTCTTACCTCTCCTTCATGGGCGTTCAGAGTTTAGCCTCCCTACTTCGAGCCCTAGACAGGCCGGACGGTCAAGGCTGCTTCCTGATGACAAGGGAAGTAGCTGGGAGGATGGCTGAACGTCAAGGTCACCTCATATGTGGAAACGGGGGGTGACTTCTAGCTACGAAGGTAAGTAGGGGATGCGGTGTGGAAACGCGGTCCCTATAGCAGGTCTGTACATGAGTCTGGAACATTTTTGCACCAATGACTAGCCAACCTAGAAAACAACCCAAAGGAACACCTTTCGCTAAGATCTATTCTCATCTGATTAATATCTCTTTTACTACGTTTCTAGCCCTCGAAGTGTTTACATTTCTTGCCCTGGATTACATTTTGCTTTCATGCCCTAGATAAATACTTTACAATTCTGTTTTGTTAGCTCCCACACTCTGCGTTGGTTAATTTATTAGCCAACATTAAACCCCCCCAGTGTTACTACAATTCGGTCTGTTGCATATCACCTTGTCATACATCTTCATTAGCAAACCTGTCCTTCTATCTCTATGGTTCGACCCTGTCTTGCCCCTATACACATTTACTTGTGCATCTAGGCACCAGGAAAATATATTATATTTGAGTGACGATCAGGTAACAGTAGCGGCAGCGACATCAGTTGGAGGAGGCTTTCTCGGTGCGGTGGTCAGAGCTGGGTTTGATGCTCCGGCAGCTGCCATCTTCTTCGTTAGCCTGCTCTCTCGTCGGCTGTCTCTGTCTCCAGTCGTCGCAGGAGCAGAGATCTTCATCCTTTTCGTGAGAGGAACCTCGTCGGAATCCTCATCGCTCACGACCACAGCTCGGTCGGCTCCCTTGACACTCTCCTCTGATTCCTCAGGTAAGTCATCTTCGGAGGACATGGAATCGTCTTTCTCCAGTGCGTCGAGCAATCGTCTCGCGGCGGAGATGGAACTGGTCGGAACGGCAGTCGGCTGAGCTCCACGGAGATTGTCGCTCTCCTCAGGAATGTTGGTTGGTGAAGGTCGGCTGGGTGCAGTCATGGTTGCGGGAGAGGAGATTGAAAGAGTGGTGGGTTTTTGGAGTTTAGGCTGTGCTGGATAGATTGTGTGATTTGGGGAAGAAGAAGGAGAAGAGATTGTGCTTTTAGCTCAGGTGAGAGTGTGGATTTTTGTTGGTTGTGGGGAGATCGTGTCAGAGTGGGAGAAGGAATATGCAGAGGTGGTAGTTTAATCCCCCACGCTGCCAATTAATTCCATTTAATTGATTTTTGGATTTGTCCGTTCAAAAAGTAAATAAAGGCTTTAATTGGCGGCGCGGACACGTGTCCCACTAACTCACAAAAGGGCTCTTCACACGCAAGGCAGTCTAGCCCAAAGGCTTGGTCGAGATCGCGGCCAAGACTACTTCAATTTCCCCACACTTAATTTCCTGCACAAAGTCGAAAATAAACCAGCGAAATCAAGTGTGATAAAAATAAAAACATCCTAAAATTAAAAGAAACAAGGGTTGCCTCCCTTGTAGCTCCCTTATTTTAAGTCTTAGGCTTGACTCTCAGTTTTTCCTCAGTTGTTTTCCGGTGGCTCGTCCACCTTTTCAGAAACTTTTTCTTCCTGAAAACTTTCAAAGAACGGTTTCAATCTCTGTCCGTTCACCTTGAGCTCGGCACCTGTTTTCTCATTCCTAATATCTACTGCACCATGTGGGTAAATGTTAGTAATAACAAAAGGGCCTTCCCATCGAGTTTTTAGTTTTCCAGGAAACAATTTAAAATGGGAATTATAAAGAAGAACTTTCTCCCCTGTGTGGAGAGGTTTTCCAATAATCTGCTTGTCGTGGTAAGCTTTCATTCTGACCTTGACAATCAGCTGATTGTCATAGGCTTGGTCTCTTAGCTCCTCTAGCTCGTAGAGTTGTAACTTCCTTTCTTGGCCAGCCTCGTCATAGCTTAGGTTGCACTTTCGTATAGCCCAATATGCTTTATGTTGCAACCCCACTGGCAAGTGGCATGTCTTCCCATAGACTAGCTTGTAAGGTGTCGTCCCGATCGGTCCTTTGTAAGCCGTTCTGCAGGCCCACAATGCGTCATCTAACCGCTGGCTCCAATCGCGTCTGTCTAGGCCTACTGTCTTGGCCAAGACTGACTTCACCTCTCTATTCGACACTTCTGCTTGGCCGTTTGTTTGAGGGTGATAGGCTGTGGATACCCTATGTGTGATGTCATATTTCCTGAAAAGAGAAGATAAAATCTTGTTGCAGAAGTGTGTTCCTCGATCAATAATGATCCCTCGAGGAATCCCAAATCTGTTCAAGATGTTAGATTTAATAAAGGAAATAACAGTTCTAGCATCATCATTTTTAGTGGCTTTCGCCTCTATCCATTTTGATACATAATCCACAGCTAAGAGAATATATTTGTTGCCAAAAGAAGTAGGAAAATGTCCCATAAAATCTATGCCCCATATATCAAATATTTCACAAGAAAGAATAAAATTCATAGGCATTTCATTTCGGGAACTAATGTTTCCCACCTTTTGACACCAAACAATCAATTTTCGGGACCTAGCCACCAACCACACCAGAATCCATATGGAAACCCCCCGTCTAACATGCCAAACTTCAGACCTCGACCCACGTATCATCAACAGCAGTACCAACGCCAACCTCCTCAAGATCAAACCTTTGTCCAACCTCCAGATCAGACTTTTATCCAGCCCCCGAAAGCTGAAATACCCAGGAACCCCGAACAGCAAAAAGAAATCGATGATCTCAAAAAGCAGATGCGCAATCTGACTGCCCAACTCCAGGAAGTAACAAACCATGGCAGATTGCCACCTCAAACAGAAGTAAATCCAAAGCACAATGTCTGCGCATTGACTCTGCGTAGTGGAATGACCCTGAACTCACCTGAGCTTCCAGCCCCCGATGCTGAAAATACACCCGAGGCCGAGATTCGGCCCAAACCCAGAACTAAACTTCCCAAAGTCCCTAGATTCGTGGAAGTCAAAGAGGATAGAATCCGCTCTCCGAGAGGTTCACCACGAAATGACCCAAACCCACCAGAATTTACTCAAGAATACATCCATAAGATTCTCGAGCCCCCGTTCCCTCATAGATTGGTCAAGGCCAAGAGAGATAAGGAAGACCGAGATATCTTTGAGATGTTCAGTAAAGTGGTTGTCAATATTCCTCTCCTCCAGGCCGTGAAAAATGTCCCTCGCTATGCCAAATTCTTGAAGCAACTGTGCACTAACAAAAACAAGTTCGCTGAAGTCAACAAGATCAGCATAAGAGCCAGTGCTTCCGCGCACATCCAAAGCAGAATTCCTCCAAAATGCAAAGACCAGGGCATGTTCATTATCCCTTGTCGAATAGGCACAGTTGATATTGGAAAATCCATGTGTGATCTCGGCGCAAGAATTAATGTGATGCCCTTGATAATCTACAACAGTCTAGGTCTCGAACCTCTAGTTCCCACAGACCTGGCTATCCAGCTCGCGGATCGTTCCATCATTTACCCCGAAGGGATTATCAAAGATGTTCTAGTCCAAGTGGGAGAATTCTTGTTCCCTACTGATTTCTACGTAATTGCAATGGAAAATGAGGACTCCACCAAGTCCACTGATGTCCTTCTAGGCCGTCCATTTCTGGCCACGGCCCGAGCCAAGATTGATGTTCATGATGCCATCATTTCTCTCAAATTTGATGGAGAGATCATCAAATTCAATATGCTAGAGGCCATGCGATACCCTTCTGAATTTTCTAGTGTGAATTATATTGATATTGTTGATCCCCTTGTAGGGGAAATTGATGAAATGTATTCTACTGACCCCTTGCATTTTGCCCTTGACAGGAGTCTGACACCCGCTCTTCTAGATGTCGTGGCCTCGACAATTTCCATTCCATCTGAGTTACACTCTGTCGTCGCTGACCTAGAAGAATGCCCTGTCACTCAGTATGAGCCACCAGCGCAGTCCCCTGACTACGAAGGCCATGTTAAATTAATTCCATCAGTTGATCAGGCTCCAGCCCTAGATCTTAAACCTTTACCTTCTCATCTAAAGTATGTTTATCTGGGTCCCGATAACTCTCTACCTGTTATTATCTCCAACAAGCTTTGAGACCTCGAAGAGTCCCAACTGCTTTCTTTGCTGAAAAACTTCAGACAAGCCATAGGATGGACCATTGCAGACATCAAAGGCCTATCCCCAGCATTGTGCACTCATCACATCCACCTAGAAGATGCAAGCAAGACCATTCGCCAGCCCCAGAGACGCCTTAACCCGCCTATGATGGAAGTGGTGAAGAAAGAAATTCTTAAGTTGCTAGACGCAGGAGTTATCTACCCCATCTCAGATAGCCCTTGGGTCAGCCCTATCCAGGTCGTGCCCAAGAAAACAGGCCTCACAATCATCACCAGCCAAGATGGCGAATCCATTCCTACCCGGATCCAGAATGGGTGGAGAGTGTGCATCGATTACCGCCGACTGAATGCTGCCACCAGAAAAGACCATTTCCCCTTGCCCTTCATCGATCAGATGCTGGAACGTCTCGCAGGAAAGACCCACTATTGCTGCCTAGACGGTTACTCTGGTTTCCACCAGATCCCGGTCGCTCCTGAAGACCAGGAAAAGACTACCTTTACCTGCCCTTTCGGGACCTTCGCATATAGACGCATGCCCTTCGGCCTGTGCAACGCTCCTGCCACTTTCCAGCGCTGTATGGTTAGCATTTTCTCTGAGTTAGTCGAAGACGGAATCGAGGTCTTCATGGATGACTTCACCGTCTATGGAAATTCCTTTGACGAATGCATGAGCAATCTGAAGAAATGTTTAGAGCGCTGCATAGAGACAGACCTTGTCCTGAATTTTGAGAAATGCCACTTTATGGTGGATCGAGCCCTGGTGCTAGGCCATGTTATATCAGCCAAAGGGATTGAGGTCGACAAAGCAAAAATCGAAGTGATAGAGTCCCTGCCCTATCCTTCTTGTGTCAGAGATGTGAGATCTTTTCTAGGCCACGCCGGATTCTACAGACGATTTATCAAGGATTTTTCCAAAATCGCTCAACCAATGTGTCGCTTGCTCCAGAAAGACACGATCTTTGATTTTAATGAGGCATGCAAAGACGCTTTTGAACTTCTCAAGAAAAAACTTATCTCGGCCCCGATCATTCGTGCCCCCGACTGGACATTACCTTTCGAGGTCATGTGTGACGCCAGCAATCAAGCCCTGGGCGCCGTCTTGGGTCAGAGGAAGGAGAAGGAGACCCATGTGATTTATTATGCTTCCAAACTACTAGACCCAGCCCAGCAGAATTACACAACCACAGAAAAGGAACTCCTGGCTGTTGTCTATGCCCTAGACAAGTTCAGGCAATATCTCCTAGGCACTCATGTCCTCATCTATTCGGATCATTCTGCCCTTCGGTGCTTGCTGACCAAAGCAGATGTCAAGCCACGACTTATTCGATGGATCTTGCTTTTGCAAGAGTTTGACATAACTATCAAAGATAAAGCGGGAAAAGAAAATCTTGTGGCAGACCACTTGAGCAGACTTCCAGCCCAAGCAGATAATTCGCTTGAACCCATCCGAGATACTTTTCCAGACGAGCGACTATGTCTAGCCCAAGCTGTCTATTCCCCTTGGTTCTCAGATATTGCAAACTTTTGTGCCACTGAAACTTTTCCAGCCGATGCCTCCCCTTCCGAATGCAACAAAATCAGAAGGCGAGCCAAATACTACATTTGGGACAGCCCCTATTTATGGAAACATTACTCGGACCAAATAATTCGAAGATGTGTGACCATGGATGAGGTGCCCTCGATCCTTAAATTCTGTCATTCTGAAGGAGGACATTTCGCGGCCAAGAAAACTGCCCTGAAAGTCCTAGAAGCTGGCCTTTACTGGCCAACCATTTTCAAGGACAGTTACATGTATTGCGCTTCGTGCCCCCGATGTCAGGCCACTGGAAATATAGGGGCCAGAAATCAGATGCCCTTGACTAACATCATCACTTGCGAGATCTTCGATATATGGGGTATCGACTTCATGGGTCCCTTTCCCAACTCTTTTGGCAATATCTATATCCTTCTAGTAGTCGATTATGTTTCCAAATGGGTAGAAGCCAAAGCCACTCGGACGGATGATTCTAAGGTGGTTGTGAACTTTCTTCGTACCCATATCTTCAATCGGTTTGGCACCCCTAGAGCCCTCATCAGTGATAGAGGCACCCACTTCTGCAACCGTGTCGTGACCTCGCTCTTAGCAAAATATGGAGTCCACCATAGAACTTCCACTGCCTATCACCCTCAGACCAACGGACAAGCCGAGGTCTCAAACCGTGAGATCAAATCCATCCTTGAGAAGACTGTCAGCCAGTCCCGAAAAGACTGGAGCTTGAAATTAGATGATGCCCTCTGGGCCTACCGAACAGCTTTCAAGACCCCGATAGGAATGACCCCATACAGACTTGTTTATGGCAAACCATGCCATCTTCCAGTAGAGATAGAGCATAAAGCATTCTGGGCCATCCGAAAGGTGAATACAGATCTGGGCCTCGCAAACCAGCACCGCCGTTTGCAGATCCAAGAGCTAGAAGAATTGCGCGACGATGCTTATGAAAATGCCCTACTCTACAAGGGCAAAACAAAAGCTTTCCATGACCGTCACCTTCGTCCCAAAAACTTTGTAGTTGGACAGCAAGTGTTGCTATATAACTCGCGCCTACGCCTCTTTGCTGGGAAATTAAAATCTAAATGGTCAGGACCTTTCGTGGTCACGACAGTTTACGACCATGGGGCGGTAGAGATCCAAAATCCAACAACAGGAATTATCTTTAAGGTCAATGGTCAACGCGTTAAACCCTTCTACGAAGGATTTCAGCCCTCGACAGTTGAAGAGGCCATGGTGGACGTGCCACCTTCCCAGACCTAGATTCGTGTTGAACGTCGAGGTCCCGACGCATAAACAGACCACATTGGAGGCATTCTACATGTCATCCGCACCCTTTCTCTCTCCCTTATCTTTTCTGATATCTTTTCGGATTCTCTGATTTTATTTGATTTTGTTTTATTTATTGTAATTATCCTTTACCTTTCCCTTTCCCTAGGATTTTATTCTTTTTAATTAACGTTAACTCACCTTTATTCTCTCTTTTTGTCCATATCTCTATTTGTACCAACTGTCTTTTTGAAATTTAAAATTGGCTATCCTTTTTTGGCAGTTGAGGTACGCACGGATCAACGTGCTCCACCCCCAAGATGACGCGTGGCCTGCCAAACCGCAGAAGGCGCAGGCCTCATCAAGAGTAAAGTTGTACCATTTATTGCAAGCTGCGATTTTACTCTCTCTCCCACGCTCCCACCTTATTTTTCACTCATCACTTCCAAACCCATCACTTTCACCCTATCTCCCTCACCAAACACGCAACCCTACCAATCTCTCCACTACCATCTTCTTCACTTCACTGTCTTTCTTCCACCTTCAATGGCACCTAAAACTAAAAAGCCAGCCCGCAAAAGCGCAAAGCCAGTGGACACCTCCAATCCTGTTCCTTCCAGATCTAGGTCACAGTCCGCTACCCCTAACTCAGCTTCATACAAAACCACAACACCACCATCAACCAACCCACGTCCTCTTCCCTCCCCTCAGCCGGTCTCACCTGCAGCCGTTGAGCAGCCACGAGAGTTTACCCCGGTGGATTACGAGCTGGAAATCACAGGGTCCGTTCCTCCTACCACCACAACCACTAGAGGTGGCCGTGTGGTGAAGCTCCCTCCCGGATCGTCCACTGCCATATCTAAGCCCAAGAAGCAGTCCGCCTCTGCCAAGCAGTCACCTCTTGACGCGGCAGTTGACCGATTTTTATCTCCCCAGCCTGTTTTGACAGCGGAGCAAGTCCTCAAGGACATCCTCATCTCCGATGAAGATGCCGAGGCCATGGATGAGCAAGTTGAGACTGATCTAGGCCAGGAGAACGAAGACCCCGAAGCTATGGAGGAAGGAACTGGAGAAAGTGGAGAAGCTGAGAGCAGCGGAGGGTACGAAGAAGAGGAAGATCTCCAGGCCCAGGAAGCTCTGGAAGAGGAAGAGAGGAAGAAACAAGCAGCCGCAGCAGCATCAGCAGCCAAAAAGGGCAAATCCAAAGTTCCGGCCGAAGCGGAACGGTCAGCTGTAGCCGAGACACCAGTGGGGCAGAAGAGGAAACTTTCATCTTCCACTACCGTCAAGCCCTCGACCTCCAAGAAGTTTCGAGCCCTCAAAACGGATGACGATGTCGAGGCCGAGACCCCTGCACCTTCATCAGTCCTCAAATCGAACGCCCAACAGGTGACTTCTGACCTTTCTTCACCCCATGAATGGATTGTGTTTAATGATAAGCCATCCCTAGATAAGTTGAGCATGCTGAATTCCAAAGGCGTTAGCTCTTGTGCGCGCCTGGATTTTGATTTTCTTGCTAAAATGGGTGTTGAGTCTAGGATCAGGGAGTATGTGGCCAACATCGGTTGGGAGTCTCTGTTCTATTTGGAACATCCGACCTTTGTTGAGCTTTCCCTTGAGTTTTTCACTACTTTTTGGGTAGAGGGCACATTTAGGCCCAAGGGCAAGGTCGGTCCAAATTCTTCCACCCCTGGTCTTATCAACTTTAAGCTAGCTAACAAATGGGAACACCTGACTCTAGGAGAATTTAATTGTTGGTTAGGTTTTGTTAATGATGATGAGTTGAATACCCCTCGTTATAAAAATGCCTTGACTGTTATACCTGCTGTTTTTGATGCTACTGCTGCTTTTCGTGAGCTCACTGGTAAAAATGATATTAAGTATGACACTAAAGGTAGTAAAGCCCATGAAATCCTTGATCCTGCTTTGCGTATCCTACACAGATATCTAGCCCTCACCTTTTCAGCACGATTTGGTTCGTCCGGGCAGCTATCTGTGCAGGAACTTTTCTTTCTATGGTGCATGAAGCACAAACGTAGGGTCAATCTTGGTTTTTGGGTAGCTTCGGGTATTTTGCATGTATTGAATGGTAGCCGTGGGCCTATTTTTGGATCCCTTATCTCCTTGCTTGCTGTCAAAAAGAGAAAACTTAACCTGTATGATTGTAATCTTTCTAAGCCCCTAGCATTCAAGGATCTGGATATCCGGACCTTGGATGTCATGGGTCATTTATGCATCATAAGGGGTGTTTTGAGTTTTTATCCAGGTTGTGCCCCAGCTTCGGAGAAGGTTTTCGGGACCAAGAATGGTGGCATTTTTTACTACCCAGATCTTTCAGACCCCGACGCCAATGCCGCGCATCGAGCCCCCGAAAAGCAAGTGCGCGATGCGGAAGCAGTTAGGCCAGGACAGAATGCAGCAAGTCAATCCTCGACTCCCCTCGTTGTCTATGACCCAACCCAGACGCGGCTGCTCCAACTAATTCTGCGAGAAGTTCAGGCTTTGACGGCTGAAGTTGCTCGCAGGAATTTGCCACCCTAGTAGTCCGCCCCCGAACACTTCCATTTTTCCAGCCCCCGAAAAGGGGCACTGAACAATTTACTGCATTTTGTTTAATTATTTTTATACTGAACTACTTTTTTTTTTGATCCCCCCGCATTGAGGACAATGCGCTGCCTAAGTGTGGGGAGGGATTTATATTTGCTATGTTGCATGATTGCATATTTAAATTCTCGTTTGTTGCATGACTGCATGATTCTCGGATTTTATTTTTCGGATTTTTCATTTTAGCCATGCTAGGAAAAATTTTCCCACTGCCAGTTTTCAAACCCTTGTTCATAACATGCATCTTTTGCTCTCGATACACAGAAAAAGCATGACACCCATCGCATCTGCACCTAAGCATGCATTTTTATGGCCTGCTAGCCCTTATATCCATATCTAGACCACGACACCAGTAGTCATGATTTGAACCCGCGAGCATACTTGAGCTTCATGCCTGTTATTCTTTGAGCGAAAATGCTTAGCTAGGCACAGTCTAGGTTTGCACTATATCCCTGGGTATAGTCACTGTTAGGACATGGGAAAGCTTAGATAGGACGAAAAGCTTCGCATCAATGTCTCTTTGTTTCTCTTCTCCCCCTCTCTCTCTCTTTTATTTTCGAGCCCCCGACATTCCCCTTCCTTTCATATTCTTTCCTGACCATTCGTATTTTCTTGATCTTTTTCCTTGGCAGGTGAGGTAGCAATTATTGAGGGTAACGTCGAGGGCTAGACACCCGAAGAGCGCGCAGACAAGTTCAAGTGTGGGGAAGCAGGCAAAAGCAAAAAGGCTTCAGAGCAGAAAGCAGAGATCTAGGGCAAGAAAAAGCAGAAAGCCGAAAAAGAAATTCAGCGCATTTCGAGCCCTAGATCATTCCAAAGCTTCGAGCCCCAGAAAAGTTCAAGTGTGGGGAAGCGAAAAAGAAGTCACCATCGATGCAGGAAGCAGACCAAGGGCAAGCACCGAACGAAAAACTAAAAGTCCTATGCCCCAGAGGAAGCAGAGTTTTGTAACTGCTTCGTACCCCCCCTCTTCTAATCCCAAAAAAAAAAAAAAAAAAAAAAAAAAGAGAATAAAAAGGAGAGGGGTATTAATCAAGCAAAAAGTGCATCCGCATCCGAAGCCTCCACAGCAAGCAAGTTTTCCTGCCCTCGAAAGAAGACCTCTGTCTAGCCCCCGAAACATCTCGTGCCCTCAATGAAAGCTGCCTTGCCACTTCGCCTTTTTCCTATGCCAGGGAATCCATCCACGTTATATCTGGTCCTTTCTTTTCTTTCCTTCTTTTCTCCCCTCATTTCTCTTCTATTCATCTCCTACTTCTCTCCTCCACATTTCTAGCTCTTCGCACCCTTTTCTTTCTCTTTGCTGATGCGTAGTCTCTTCCGATCGTTGATTGCCCATGCATGTGTTCTACAGTACTCGGATTGACTTGCAAACCATATGCCTGCGTTGTGTTATTTGCATTCTTGAGTGATAGCCTAAACACGTATTATATTCTGAGTATGAGTGCAAATACACATCGTTGTGAGGACTGCTGGTGATTAGGTTAGGTATGGGAAAGTCTGGTCGGTAGGGTCGTTATTCTGCCAGCCGGATGCAGGTGCTTTTCTAGGTCTGGATTTGTTTTGTTTGGGTGTTGCTTGTAGGATGGCGTGCCGATTCTGTGTATTGGGATTTGACTATGTATGCTAATGGATAAGGTGGTTTTCTAATTTTGTTTATGCTCGAGGGCGAGCATAGGGGCAGTGTGGGGATGTATGATAGCATGCTTCATGACTTAGATTTTACCCTCTTTTGTAGCCTTTTCGGGGGCTTCATGTTGCCATTTGACCCTTATTACGATCTTATTTGCAGAATGACATCAAAAGAGGGAAAAGAGCAAAAAGAAGCAATTTCAGAGCAATTCTGAGGAATTCCAGCTTCAAGGCCTAGAAGGGAGGATGCTTTCAAGGCCTCGACGCGAACCAGACCAGTGCGCTGTCTCTAGGTCTCGACAGCTCCGCATCTTCCTCCAAAGAAAGCATCTTTAAAGATCCGCACGGAATCCCATGCGCTTCTAGAAGGCAGCAACGTGGCAGGAATCCCAGAATATTCCTTTTGCAAGGACATGTGCTGTCACCTCCTCATTGCCCTTATCTATTTTGTCTCCTAGCTAGTATTAGGCTATAAAAGCATAGTGCTAGGGTTTTTGTAAGGACGGCTGGTCCTAAGGATATTTTCTTACATTAATTTCAGCACACATTCTCTTAGGATAATCTCCTCTCCTTGAAGAACAGCCTTTATGATTAAGCTCTCCTTTGATTATTAATTAATCCATCGGTTCCTTCTAATCCTTTGCTATTTCCTTTTGTTATTTTATGACTACTTATATCTATTGTTTATATTATAGTATGAGTAGCTAAACACCACCCTTCTTAGTGAAGGGTGTTTAATGGGTTGAAAAGGTTTGGCTAAGAGGTCTAATGCATGCTTAATATATTCTCTTGTTCACATGACTATTTACCGATTTAATTCCATGCTTGCTTAGGAATATTAATGGCTTGATCATCTGTTAGTATGCCTACGTGAGTAACGTCATATTCCAGGGTTATACCTGACGCGAAGCCCTGGAATTGGAGCAGACACCTAGGGGAGGCAGCGCGAAAGGCCTCACCTAGGGGTAAACTATCATCTAGGGTATGCAATACGGGTCTGACAAGCTGAGCTATTGCGCCCTAGATCTGTCTTACCTCTCCTTCATGGGCGTTCAGAGTTTAGCCTCCCTACTTCGAGCCCTAGACAGGCCGGACGGTCAAGGCTGCTTCCTGATGACAAGGGAAGTAGCTGGGAGGATGGCTGAACGTCAAGGTCACCTCATATGTGGAAACGGGGGGTGACTTCTAGCTACGAAGGTAAGTAGGGGATGCGGTGTGGAAACGCGGTCCCTATAGCAGGTCTGTACATGAGTCTGGAACATTTTTGCACCAATGACTAGCCAACCTAGAAAACAACCCAAAGGAACACCTTTCGCTAAGATCTATTCTCATCTGATTAATATCTCTTTTACTACGTTTCTAGCCCTCGAAGTGTTTACATTTCTTGCCCTGGATTACATTTTGCTTTCATGCCCTAGATAAATACTTTACAATTCTGTTTTGTTAGCTCCCACACTCTGCGTTGGTTAATTTATTAGACAACATTAAACCCCCCCAGTGTTACTACAATTCGGTCTGTTGCATATCACCTTGTCATACATCTTCATTAGCAAACCTGTCTTTCTATCTCTATGGTTCGACCCTGTCTTGCCCCTATACACATTTACTTGTGCATCTAGGCACCAAGAAAATATATTATATTTGAGTGACGATCAGGTAACAGTAGCGGCAGCGACATCAGTTGGAGGAGGCTTTCTCGGTGCGGTGGTCAGAGCTGGGTTTGATGCTCCGGCAGCTGCCATCTTCTTCGTTAGCCTGCTCTCTCGTCGGCTGTCTCTGTCTCCAGTCGTCGCAGGAGCAGAGATCTTCATCCTTTTCGTGAGAGGAACCTCGTCGGAATCCTCATCGCTCACGACCACAGCTCGGTCGGCTCCCTTGACACTCTCCTCTGATTCCTCAGGTAAGTCATCTTCGGAGGACATGGAATCGTCTTTCTCCAGTGCGTCGAGCAATCGTCTCGCGGCGGAGATGGAACTGGTCGGAACGGCAGTCGGCTGAGCTCCACGGAGATTGTCGCTCTCCTCAGGAATGTTGGTTGGTGAAGGTCGGCTGGGTGCAGTCATGGTTGCGGGAGAGGAGATTGAAAGAGTGGTGGGTTTTTGGAGTTTAGGCTGTGCTGGATAGATTGTGTGATTTGGGGAAGAAGAAGGAGAAGAGATTGTGCTTTTAGCTCAGGTGAGAGTGTGGATTTTTGTTGGTTGTGGGGAGATCGTGTCAGAGTGGGAGAAGGAATATGCAGAGGTGGTAGTTTAATCCCCCACGCTGCCAATTAATTCCATTTAATTGATTTTTGGATTTGTCCGTTCAAAAAGTAAATAAAGGCTTTAATTGGCGGCGCGGACACGTGTCCCACTAACTCACAAAAGGGCTCTTCACACGCAAGGCAGTCTAGCCCAAAGGCTTGGTCGAGATCGCGGCCAAGACTACTTCAATTTCCCCACACTTAATTTCCTGCACAAAGTCGAAAATAAACCAGCGAAATCAAGTGTGATAAAAATAAAAACATCCTAAAATTAAAAGAAACAAGGGTTGCCTCCCTTGTAGCGCCCTTATTTTAAGTCTTAGGCTTGACTCTCAGTTTTTCCTCAGTTGTTTTCCGGTGGCTCGTCCACCTTTTCAGAAACTTTTTCTTCCTGAAAACTTTCAAAGAACGGTTTCAATCTCTGTCCGTTCACCTTGAGCTCGGCACCTGTTTTCTCATTCCTAATATCTACTGCACCATGTGGGTAAATGTTAGTAATAACAAAAGGGCCTTCCCATCGAGTTTTTAGTTTTCCAGGAAACAATTTAAAATGGGAATTATAAAGAAGAACTTTCTCCCCTGTGTGGAGAGGTTTTCCAATAATCTGCTTGTCGTGGTAAGCTTTCATTCTGACCTTGACAATCAGCTGATTGTCATAGGCTTGGTCTCTTAGCTCCTCTAGCTCGTAGAGTTGTAACTTCCTTTCTTGGCCAGCCTCGTCATAGCTTAGGTTGCACTTTCGTATAGCCCAATATGCTTTATGTTGCAACCCCACTGGCAAGTGGCATGTCTTCCCATAGACTAGCTTGTAAGGTGTCGTCCCGATCGGTCCTTTGTAAGCCGTTCTGCAGGCCCACAATGCGTCATCTAACCGCTGGCTCCAATCGCGTCTGTCTAGGCCTACTGTCTTGGCCAAGACTGACTTCACCTCTCTATTCGACACTTCTGCTTGGCCGTTTGTTTGAGGGTGATAGGTTGTGGATACCCTATGTGTGATGTCATATTTCCTGAAAAGAGAAGATAAAATCTTGTTGCAGAAGTGTGTTCCTCGATCAATAATGATCCCTCGAGGAATCCCAAATCTGTTCAAGATGTTAGATTTAATAAAGGAAATAACAGTTCTAGCATCATCATTTTTAGTGGCTTTCGCCTCTATCCATTTTGATACATAATCCACAGCTAAGAGAATATATTTGTTGCCAAAAGAAGTAGGAAAATGTCCCATAAAATCTATGCCCCATATATCAAATATTTCACAAGAAAGAATAAAATTCATAGGCATTTCATTTCGGGAACTAATGTTTCCCACCTTTTGACAAGCCGGACAAGTTTTACAAAATAGAAAACTATCCTGAAAAATTGTCGGCCAATAAAAACCAGCCTCTAAGATCTTTAGGGTTGTTCTTCTTGCTCCAAAATGCCCTCCGCATGCTTGGGAATGACAGAATTCAAGTATAGACTTTGTCTCACTTTGAGGTATACACCTCCTAAGTAATTGATCACTACCTAACTTCCATAAATAAGGGTCATCCCAGACATAGTACTTACTGTCATGTTTTACCTTTACTCTCTCATAGGTAGTCATATCACCATAGTGTTTACCTGTTGCTAGGTAATTCGCTATTTCAGCGTACCATGGTCGCGGGTTTGGCTGAGGTCTAGGCCTAGACTCCGGGCTAGACAGTGCGATAGAAAACAGTTTTTCATCTGGAAATTCTGCTTTGATTTTGTTCGTGTCTCCCTTTGCTAGGCAGCGGCTCAGGTGATCTGCCACGAGATTTTCCCTTCAACTCTTGTCCTTAATTTCCAGGTTGTGCTCCTGCATAAGAAGAATCCAACGGATTAGTCTAGGTTTAGCATCATGCTTGACCAAGAGGTATTTTAATGCCGCATGATCAGAAAATACAATAATTTTAGTGCCCAACAAATAAGATCTAAATTTTTCCAAAGCAAAAACTATTGCAAAGAGTTCTTTTTCAGTTGTGGTATAATTTCATTGGGCATCATCTAGCATTTTTGATGCATAATAGATCACGTGCAGATCTTTTTCTTTCTTTTGCCCAAGAACTGCTCCAACAGCAGCATCACTTGCGTCGCACATTAGCTCGAATGGCAAGCTCCAATTTGGTGGTTGGATGATCGGTGTTGTTGTCAGTCGTTCCTTCAGTTCTTCGAACAATTTCTGACATGCTTCATTGAAGTCGAACTCTACCTCCTTTTGTAGTAGCTTGCACATTGGTTCAACTACCTTTGAGAAGTCTTTTATGAACCTACGGTAGAAACTTGCATGTCCAAGAAAGCTACGAACCTCACGCAAGCATGAGGGGTAAGGCAAGTTCTTGATAGTGTCAATTTTGGCTTGATCAACCTCAATGCCTTTCTTAGAGACTACATGTCCAAGGATAATCCCTTGGTCCACCATAAAATGACATTTTTCAAAGTTCAAGACTAAACATGTATCAACACATCTCTTTAAAATATTTTCTAAGTTATGTAGGCATTGGTCGAAATCATTACCGTATACGGTAAAATCATCCATAAACACTTCGATACTCTTCTCTACATACTCAGAAAATATGCTTACCATGCACCTTTGAAAGGTGGCTGGCGCATTACACAGCCCAAATGGCATGCGTCTGTAGGCGAACGTTCCAAATGGACAAGTGAACGTCATCTTCTGTTGGTCTTCGGGTGCAACGGGAATTTGATGGAACCCCGAGTATCCGTCCAAGAAAAAGTAGTGAGACTTTCCAGTAAGTCTCTCCACCATTTGATCGATGAAAGGCAGCGGAAAATGGTCCTTCCGAGTGACTTGATTCAGCCTTCGGTAGTCAATGCATACCCTCCATCCGTTCTGAATTCTAGCTGTTCTTTGGGTTCCATCTTCTCCTTCGATCACTGTTATTCCAGTTTTCTTAGGGACTACCTGCACAGGAGATACCCAATTACTATCAGAGATAGGATAAATCACACCCGAATCTAATAACTTGATTATTTCTTTCTTAACAACTTCCATCATAGGAGGGTTTAATCTCCTCTGGATTGCCGAATGGGTTTCTTATCCTCCTCCACATGTATTTTGTGGGTACAAATGTTAGATGAAATCCCCTTGATGTCTGCCATGGTCCAGCCAATAGCTTCCTTATGCTTCTTCAAGACAACTACCAATTTGTCTTCTTCATCTTTCGATAGCTTGGCTGAAATAATGACGGGTAGGGTGTCATCTAGGCCTAGATAGGCGTACTTCATGTGGTCTGGTAGGGACTTCAATTCCAACTGTGGAGCCTGCATAACAGAAGGTAGAAATTTAGGAACCGTTGATTGCACATATTGACAACTAACCACTTTTCTCCTTTTGTAGGTAGTTTTGGCCGGCGTCTTGGCCAAGATCGAGGCCAAGACTGAATCTGTATCTTCCTGATCGGCCAAACTGTCCACAATTTCTTGGAGTTCCTTCTGATCTCCCGTGCGGTCTTCTAATCCTTCCAGTGCTTGAGTGGAAATTCCCCTGCTCAAAACATACTCAAGGGGATCGTTATTATAAATGTCAGCAATTTCCTCTGTAATTGGATCCAAAATATCCAAAAAACTAACACAATGCAAATCATTCGGATGCTTTAGAGCATCAGTAATGCTGAATTTAATTGTTCTTCCACAAAATTCAAGAATAATGCTTCCTTCGAAGCAATCTATCTTCGCTTTTGACGTCCTTAGGAAAGGTCTTCCTAATAAAATATCAGTGGTACAAGATGGCAATTTAACATTCATCTCAACTATATAAAAGTCAACTGGATAGATAAAATCGTTTACCATCACCAAGACATCAGTCATTACTCCTTTAGGTCGGATGATTGTTCGATCGGCCAGCTGTATCACCAAGTCAGTCTCCTTCATCGTTCCTATCTTCAAGGTCTCGAATTCGCTTAGAGACATCACATTGATGCCAGCCCCTAAGTCACAAAGGGTTTTCTCAATGATTTTGTTCCCTATTTGGCATGGAATAGTGAATGTCCCTTGATCCTTGCACTTCTCTGGGAGTTGTTGTACTGCGGATACATTGTGAGATAAATTTACCCTCTCTATACCTGCAATTTTCTTTTTATTAGTGCACAGTTCTTTAAGAAATTTAGCATAAGAGGGGACTTTTGCAATTAAATCCAACATAGGAATATTCACAGCTATTTTTCCAAAAACAGCCATGAAGTCTCTCGCTTCATCTTGCTTCTTCTCTTTCGAAGACCTAGGAGGAAATGGTGGAGGAATTTCTATGATTTCTTCCCTCTGGTCTGGCTTGTCCTGCGGCTTGGCCAAGACAGGCTCTTCTTTCTCTGGTTTTGTGATAACGGTAGGCTTGGCCTGAGGCTTGGTCAAGACTACTTCCGCTTCAGCTTCTTCTTCCTCATCTTCGTCTACTTCTTCCAACTGAATTTTTCTTATTTCCTCATCTGTTTCGCTCCTTCCCTTTCTGGCAACACGACTCCACTTCTCAAACTCATGGCACTCACATTGTGTGCTGGATTGTTTATCGTGGTGGGAGGTAATTTTCCTTGATTAGTTATCTGAGTTATTTGCTTCTGTAGCTCCGCCAAACTAGTCTGTGTCGACTGCATGTGATTTTTCTGCAGCTCCATCAGTTGCTTGAGCGTATCTTCCACTGAAAGGCCAGTAAGCTGCAAAGGTCGAGGGGCTGGTGGTAGCTGGGCTAAAGGAGGTTGGCCTGGCGCTTGGCCTAGATGTTGGCCAAGATTCTGATTTGAAGGGCGTGGTACGAAATGTTGGAAGTTGATAGGAGGTTGTTGCTGTTGCTGAGGTACACCTTGATTCTGATTCTGATTTGGAGGGACTGGATCTCTCCATCTAAAGTTTGGGTGTGCTCTCCATGCGTATTGATTACTTCCTTGAGGATAGTTTTGCATGCTTCCTTGGTTCTGTGGGTATACTGCATTAACCTGACTCACCTCGTCTGGATGCTGCACCATGTAGCAGTTATTGGTCTGATGGTCTTGTTGCTGGCATATCCTACATACAGATGTTATTTGCTCTTGGTTCTGATTTCCTGAAGTCATTGAACCTGAAATATTAACAGAAATGGTTTTAATCATATTAGTTAAATCATTAAGCTTTTGTTCAACATTGATTGAATTTAGGGAAGAATGAGAAGAATTTCTATCCGAAATTGTGTTATTTTGGCAATTGTCTGCCAATGTTTGGAGCAACATTTTTGCTCTCATGACCATTAGATCTTACAATGCTCCACTTGCGGCTGAGTCCACCTTTTCCTTGCAACTTGGGAGCATCCCATCGTAGAAATATTGTATCATGGTGTTGTCTGCTACGCCATGAGTGGGGCAAACTTCTTGCAAATCTCGGAACCTTTGATGATACTCACTGAAGCTTTCACCACTTCTTTGTTGGATTGCGGCCATATCTTTCCTAGCTATTCCCGCCTTCGTTGCATTCCAATACTTGTTAAGGAACATTGTGGACATCTCTGCCCATGTGTTGATGGTATTATGGGGCAAACTGTAAAACCAGTTCTGAGCTCCCCTTCTAGAGAGCTTGGAAAGGCTTTTAGCTTTGCCCTCTCCATGGTCACAGTAGTTGGTTTCATAATGTCACACTGAACATGTAGGTTCCTTAAGTGCTTGAATGGATTTTCATTGGAATGGCCGTAGAACTTAGGAAGGTTGGCCACCATGTTGGTCTTTATGGACCAATCATTAGCTACAGGAGGAAGATTGATACAGGAAAAGGTCTCCTGTTCTGCTGTTTTATTCAGCTCCCGCATTGTCGGTTCTGGTCGATTGTCCGCCATGTCTTGATCTGAATCTAGGCCAAGACCGTGGTCTAGACTGTATTCTGTTTCGGAATTAGAACTTTCCGATTCGCTTTCTTCTTGGGCTGCTCTCAGTCGAGCTTGCTTCCTGAGTTGTGCTTCGGTCCTGGTGAGATTGGGATTGATGGGTAACAAATCTTGTTCTCTACTTGAGGACCTGGTCATCAACTGTCATAAAATAAAATAAAACAAAAACTACAAATACCGTTAGAGGTCCACGGCAACGGCGCCAAAATTTGATCGCGCGTCGAACACGTCAAATATAATAGTGAAATAGTTATGGAATTGGGGGTAGAAATACAACTTATCACTGTCTACAAGAGTTTGTAGATGATGGTAAGAGGATCGTCCACAGAGACCTCTAGGAGATGTAATTCTTGAGTTGACTTCCTCGTCACTGAGTTTTGGTTGGGTGCAATCTGAAACTAAAGACAAAACAAAAAGAAGTGAAAACAGTTTAAAGTAGTATTGGCCAGAGTCTTGGTCAAGACTGGGGTCTAGATTGGGAATAAGTCTAGTGATATGGAATTCCAGGTAAGGGTGACATGAGAGCTTTCGTTCTTATGCATTGATCATTGGCTCTAGGATATTCATCTCTTCGTTCATAGCACTGCTATAGAGTGGAGGTACTCCTGTTCACTCCTGCCTTCCCTCCTCTTCAAATTACCTGGCGGGTACTCCCTCTCCTGATAATCCTAGCCAAGGGACACCTTGCTGGTTAAAGGGTTTATCCGTTTGACTGCTGTCTTGAATGGTTGCTCACCTCTTCAATGGTATAGGGGAAGACAGTACCTAGGTCAAGGTGTTTCCCCACGGAAACCCTAGGTCGTCAATCTGGTCTTGACCTAGATTACTTATTTCTTCTAGTCTGGCGCGAGACTAGTCACCTACTTTGTCTAGCCGACGGGTGCTCCCTTTCCTTCTAAACCGGTTGCAACTCTTCTCTACTAGGGAACAAGGATGATCAAACCTTGTCTCTAGTGAGTAAGCGATAGATTAAGTTCAAGAAATAAATAAATACAAAAGAAGAGATTGTGAAGTACGAATTGGCCTCACGATTGCATAAGAACTTCAGCTCATCAACCCTTACCAAGAATGGGTATTTAGCTACTCATACTCATGGATAAAAAGATAAAGTATTTAATTGCATAAATATATTAAATCCGAGATAATAAAATCCGGAGCAAAGTGTAACAATGTCTAACTAAGAGAAAAGAGAAGAAGGATTGCGTAGCTACTGATTGCCGGACAGAGGTCAATGATGTTCAGCTAAAATAGCCCTAAGAACCTCTGTCCCAATCCAACTCAAATTCCTAGAAAATCTCCTAAAAGATTACTACAATAAATTGTTCTAAAAATAGAAACTAAATCGCAATTACATAAAGAGGGAGATCCCATTCGGGATTCTTCAAGAGATTGGCTTCAGATCCCTCTAAAATTGCGGAACAGCTGCTACGTGCCAGCTGTAAGAGTCCAACGCTGAAAGTGGTCCAAACGCTCCAAGCTTCTGTCTTTATCGCGAATATGTCTTGGCCGCAATCTTGGCCAAGACGATTCTGGTATGCGCGCTGCATCAGATGCGAACATGTCTAGGCCAAGATCCAGGCCTAGACTCGGGTAAACTGCTCCAGCTCTCTTCTGCTCAGATTCCTCAAATGCTGCCTTCAGACCAAATCTGCTAAGATGTGGGAAATGCAAGGATAAATCAGTAGATTTACTGTCCAAAATAACTAGTAAATGGACAATAAAACATGATGAAATGCAATGTAATCACATCCTGACCCTCAGGTAGGAAGATTAATGATGTCGTTTCTTACCTGAGGGGCAAAACCAGGAATATGAACAATGAGCTCATCTTGACCCTCAGGAAACGCATGAGGAAATATAACTGAATCTTCCTCAAAACTGATATCTGACCGTCTATCTTCCCCCCAAAACTCAATATCCTCAAAGAACCGAGCATTTCCCGTCTCAAAAAATGTGTGGGTAGTAGGGTTGTAAAACTTATACCCCCTCGATCTCTCCGGATATCCAACAAAATAACAACTAACAGTCCTTAGGTCCAGTTTTCTTTCATCAGGCCTATAAGGCCTTGCCTCAGCTGGACATCCCCAAACCTTTAGGTGCCTTAAGACAGGCTTTCGGCTAGTCCATACCTCATATGGGGTTCTGTTAGTCACTTTAGTTGGTACCCTATTGAGAATGTAGACTGCAGTTTTCAAGGCATCTCCCTAGAGTGATATAGGTAAGGTGGTATTAGCAATCATACTCCTCACCATATCCTTAAGGGTACGGTTCCTCCTTTCAGCTACACCATTCATGGTCGGAGACCCCGACATGGTGTACTGTGGAACTATCCCACACCCATCAAGAAACTGAGCAAATGGCCCAGGACGCTGTTCACCTGATCCATCATATCGACCATAGTATTCACCACCACGATCTGATCTGACAGCTTTAATAGTCTTTCCGAGTTGATTTTCAACTTCGGCCTTAAAAGACTTGAAAGCGTCTAATGCCTCAGACTTTTCCTTTAAAAGGTACATATATCCGTATCGAGAGAAATCATCTATAAAACTGATAAAGTATCATTGACCATTCCAGGATGCCGTAGGGAATGGACCACAAATGTCTGTATGTACCAGTTTTAGAGTTTCTGTACATCTCTCAGCCTCAAACTTCCTCTTGTCTGTGGTTTTTCCCTTTATGCACTCAATACAAACCTGTTGGTCTGTATGATCCAGTGCTTCGAGAATTCCATCTGACACAAGTTGATTTATTCTCTTTGCAGAGATATGACCTAACCGTCTGTGCCATAACCTGTATGAATCCTCAGTTGACAATTTACGTTTAATCCCTCTGGACTCGCTAACATAACATTCATTATTGCTATCAACCGTATGTAATAAATACAAGTTATCAGAATCAATCAATGCACCGGTTCCAACCAAAGTAGAGTTAAAACAAAGGAGACTTTTATTATTTCCGAATCTGATATCATAACCTTCTTTATCCAACAAGGAAACAGAAATCAGATTCCGTCTAAAAGACGGTACATACAAAGTCTCTGTTAACTCTAATATATAACCTGTACATAAGATTAACCCAAAAGTAGCTATGCCCTCAACCGGTACCGGATCACCTGCACCCATATAGAGAAACCTCTCACTTTCCATGGGCCTCCGGTTCGTTCTGCAGCCCTGCAAAGAAACACTTATGTGTTTAGTGGTTCCTGTATCTAACCACCAAGTGTTCTTAGCCACAGAAACAAGAAGGGATTCTGTATTGACAAGAGACAAGGACATACCTTTCTTTATACGCCAAGCTTTATACTTAGCGCAGTCCTTCTTTAAGTGGCCTGCCTTATTACAGAAAAAACATTTTATTCCCTTATGCTCAGTATTTGAGCCTTTATGTTTCTTCTGAAAATTAGGCCCTGCAGTCTCTTTACCTTTCCTCTTCTTAAAACCAGATGAAGAGGCAGTTGCCAGGTGAGCACTGTCCAATGTAACATGTCTCAATCTGTCATGTTCCTGAACCAGCTGAACCGTAAGCTGATCAATTGTCCATTTCTTTTCTTGACAATTATAACTCACCTCAAATTGACTGTACTGAGGTGGTAGAGAAGTAAGCATATGATGTACCAGATAATCATCAAGCAAACCAACTTTAAGTGCTTTCAACTTCTCAGCCAGATTGACAATTTCTTGAACATGCTCCCGGATGTCACTATCACCCCTGAACTTTATGGTCGAGAATTTGTGAATGGTATCGCTAATCTCAGCCTTCTCTGTATGGGTATAGCGGCTAGCTAAGATCTCTAAGATCTTACTGGCACTTTGTTCCTTTTCCAGTGAACTCTGCATAGACATAGGGACAGCACTGAGTATGACCAAACGGCAAGCTCTATTTGATTGTTGCCAGTCCTCAAAAGCCTGAAGTCCCTTATCAGGACTTTTGGGGTCTGGTACCGTAGGACAATCCTTACAAAGCGCCTGATCCTTATTCATACAACACAATGCTGTCTCTACCTTTCTCTTCCATAACTTGAAGTTACTGGAAGATAACAGTGGTACACTGTTCAGATTGGCAGATACCGAGCTTGCTGAGTTCATATCTGAAAGAACACAACATTTAATCAGCTCACTTTAATAAACTTTATGAAAGCAATAACCTTAATGAATAACACACTGAATAAATCAGAAGATTAATTATATGACATTGTGCCCAATCTTTGGACTGAAAACACAACTCACAGTTAATTAACCTGTCATAGTGTGAATTTTATAGCTTGATTTTGCTAAATATTTAACCTTCCTTTGGGCCGATCAAATATTCGCAATAAATCTCTTGATAGCTATAAAACTTGAAATTCATCACTATCGTATTTATAATTTCTGCCAAACAGTCATCTTCCTTTGGGCCGACAACTATTCGCATGAAATTATGAATACTACACTTGAAATATCCAACCCGGTAATGTCCGTGGCAGAGGTCACTTTTGTGACTTTACTACTTCCATTAATCGAGTAAGACAAACAAGCTAAGCTTAAAAGCTTTCTTAGATGTTATTCTGCTTTCCTTTAAAAAAAAAAAAAAACAATTATTTGAACCCAACAAACATCTTAAACCTTATGATGTTCATGTTGAAAATAATTGAATTAACTGATAAGTCCAGTAAAGTATTCAATTAATTAGCAATTTAACCAAAATTGCATCGGTAACAATTTAAGCCACAACAGATTTAAGCAATTGGCAAATAAATACAAGCCAAGCCAAATAAGCCAAATCAATTAATTAAACAATAGCAAGGAATTGAGCGGATTAATCAATTACAATTGCAGTTGCAACTAAATCAATTCCCAATAATTGTCAAACAAACAATTAATCAATTGCAATTGGATTAATAGCAGAATTCCAAATAATTGAACTAATAGCAATCAATTGCAATCAAGCAAATAATTCATGCAAACTCAAATTACATGGAATTAATAAATTGCAACTCCACGGGATTGAGCAGCAAAGATTCAATCCGTGATGATGAAAATTAACAATTCCCAATTGCGATTGCAATTTCCCGCAGCAGACAAATTTCCCAAAATCAATTGATCAATTAATCAATTACATCAATTGATCAATTTCCCGAAATCAATTAAGCATTATGAATTATTAATAATTCATGCAAAATCAAGAATTGATTTGCTCCGCTACCACTTGTTAGAACCATATGGGAGATAATCAATCTAATTACTGCATGAATTAAATATGGAATGCGAAAGCGTACCTGATATTGATAATGTCATGATCGAAGTAGAAATTCGGGAAGAAGGTCTTCTAGCTAAAACCGTTGCCCGGGCTAGATGGAATTTTCTTTTCAAGGAACACTTGCTGCAGAAGCTTTTGCCTTATGCTTTTTATATATTATGGAAATTATGCAGTGCTTTGCCTGATGTGCTTGGTGCATAATATATAGGCACCGCTTCAATATATATATGCATGCATGCAGCAAAGTCTCTACTCCTTGACTTTATAAATGACAACGTTTAGCCAGGGACCAAATCCCATAAATTAACCTTTTTGTTAATTGATAATTGGTCCATCAACAATTAGCAACTAACTTGGGATTCTGCATAATTATAAATTTAGCCCCCACACTTTATTAATTAGACAATTAGGCTCGTAATTTTATTAGATCATTAAATCGGCAAGATAACCTTATGTTAACATTATACTGCACGATCGGTACTAACGCATTAGTCCCGTTGTCCAAAATCTAACAGAGGGATCATACGGCGGATCAGGGTCCATGACATCCCTGTCCCGAGCTCATGTTTCACTCCAACTAGTGCCTGGAGCTTCATATAAACCTTAAAACAAACAAGATTACCAGCTTTCATGAAT
This sequence comes from Viola odorata, assembly GCA_963691705.1. Classification (NCBI taxonomy): domain Eukaryota; kingdom Viridiplantae; phylum Streptophyta; class Magnoliopsida; order Malpighiales; family Violaceae; genus Viola; species Viola odorata. The sequence goes on from OY829544.1 coordinate 7,676,932, forward strand.
TCCTAAGTTATTGCACAGGAATGATAGCTGGAAAAAAGAAAAGTGTCAATACCTCCATGCAGTTTTGTGTACAGAATAAGGTCATTTTTCTGCTGTTACGATCCAGAGAACATGCCAGATGATCTGTTACGAGACGGAAAGGAAAGAGATTTAGCAGAAATCTTTGTATAGCAGACTGCAGAATTCCTTAACATAATCAAGAAACAATATAGATATATCAGTATACATATACATACATTTCTTTTCACATTGGAGACATGTATTCATGGCACCACCACCATTCATACAAAACTTGCATACGCAATAAGAACACAGCCAATCTTCTTGTGGTACATCCTGCAATCCAAATCCAAATAAGTCAAGGATTTAACATATAATCCTCATGGCAAGAAATGGGACTTATATGGACTGAGATTGTAAGAACCGTACTCGTGCTTTAAGTCTCTGTAAAAGAAAACCTTTCTAGAGACTGAAAGTGCAAACGGTCCTTACAATTTCAATCCGAGTGTTAAACCACTCACACCGACTACACCACTGTTATAGTCATTGACAAATGAAAATTAGGATTTCTACTTTTAGTTACCTTCAAGCCTAAACATCTCAGATCGAAAGTAGATGGGCACATCTCGCAACAAATGAGTTCTCCTCCATCTCCACATATCAGACAAACATCATCAGCTGCTGGCATGAATACATTACAGTGTCTCAACTCAGCTTCCTCCTGTTTATGCCAAGCTTCAATCTGGCATTGAAATAGAGACTTTCCCTTCGTGAAAATGTGCTTATAAGGTCTATTCCCTGAATTATTCCCGGCATGAGCCTCAAAAACACCCACTGTCACTACTCTGTTGCAGCAGCTACACAAAATTCCATCCCTCTTCACTCTCCCATCCATCAAAGATTTATCCCGCGACATATAGTCAACTCTTTCGAAGTTGACAATCACTTTCTGGTCAATCAACCATGAAAAGATTGTCTTTTTCGGAGGCTCGTCTTCCATTTTGAGATCAGTGAGTAAGTTCAAACCATCAGAAGTACTTCCAGTATTTGTAGTCACTCTTGGATCACTATTTTCAGCTCTTGGTGTTTGACTAGCAACCCCTCTTGGATCGGGCGAAGCAACTCCTAAGAAAATCGATCGCTGCTCCTCCTGATGCTGTTCTCTTCTTCTGGTATTTCTTGCAGAAGTAGAACCAGAAGAAGCTGCATTTCTTCTTGGAGCAAAATCAGGGTCTTTCTGTTTCTTCGAATCGCTCTCGTCGTCTGATGGGACCAGAACAACTTTCTCATCTCGTTTCCTTAACTCCATGTTTCCTGAATTCTTCATGTTAATGTCTTTTCTGTACAATTCAAGAACAACTCTGGTTTCAGAAAAAGAAACTTTCTCTTGATGTGCAAGAAAGAAGCTATACAGTACAATGTGGAAAACAGAACGACATCTAGGGCCATTGATGGCAGAATTTATCATTTTGATCTTCTTTCATATTTTGATTTCAAACATGTGATCTTTGTTTGTTCGGCAGTTATAATTTTGCATTTGATTGATCTGTACCATGTTTTTGTATGGAATTTATCAGTGAATATCATAAGAGGAATTCTTGTTAAATAACTGGACCGTTATAGTTTGTATGTGCCTGCATTTTCTCCTTCCACATTAATTAGTAATCCTTGCTTTTAATTATTGAAAGAAACTAGAAAAATTGTGGGTGTTTTTTTTATAAAAAAAAGAAGAGATTATTAACTATTTATTTAATAATTTAAATTTATAGCAAAGTATTGTAAAAATTAAACATATTTATGATTGAATAACTCAAATTTATCCAACTAAAAATAAAAATAAAAAATTATTAGATTGATATATTCTAATAATTTAAATTTATCACAATAGTTGATACTAGTATTGTACAATTAAATTTGTTCCACCAACATAACAAAAGAATAACTAAAGCTCACGGAATCATTTACAACATCACATACACTAACACATACGCGCGCGTACACACACATCTAACACCATTTACAATATGAGTATAACTATGTATCAAATAAATAAAACCAGTTTTCATTGAAATTTTAAGTAAAAATATTAAAATTGAAATACCTAGAAAAATCATTTTAGTTGACTCTAAAAGTAACTAATGACTCAAACTTTATTTTCACTAGTTTAATTTGGATCCGGCTCCTCTAATTTTCTATCTAACATAACTGGTCATGTTAGATAGATCTGAGCCATTTAATAAAATTGGATGACTTAGATTAAAATTCTCCATTCTCTCTTTATCTCATCTCGTCTCCCTTTCCCTTTTTATAGCATCTCGTTTCCTTTATCTCTTTTCGCTCAGATGTATATAACATGACCAGTCATGTTAGATAGAAAATTAGAGGAACCGGATCCATATCGTTCCTCGCTAAATTGTTGCGTTACTTGAGTATATGCAATGCCATTTCTGTTTTTCATCTTTATCTTTTTTTGAGTTTTGTTTTTCGATTTTCCTATGAAAACAAACTTACACATATTAAGTAAATGAATAAATCCATTTTTTTAATACTTTTTCAATATAAATGGAGTATGATTTCAGTGAATAGTTATTTTTGTATTAAATGTGGTTAATTCCACTAGATGACCAAAATTTCATTCTCTCCAATTTCATCATTATTTTGAGAGAGAAGAGATATGATGCCATTAATTAATGAGAGAATAGTGAGATTATAAATTAAGTATTGGAAGTTTCTTATTAATTACTAATACTCCCTCTGTCTTTAAAAGATAGACGTTTTAGCCCAAAAATTGATTCCACAATTAATTGACGCTGTTTTTTTTTACCCATTTGCCCCTTGAACGACGTCGTCTTGGCAAATACTTACAAGGAAATTGGTCGGTAAATACTCCCTCTCTCTTCATCGTTCTCTCAACCACTGCTGCAACCAACTCCGGCGAGACTAGTAACGGCCAAACCGACAACAAAACCCGACCAGCATCATCACCAAACAGAGATTTGTGTCGGAGATGATGGTTTGGTGTCGGATCTGTCCGAGATGAGGGTGGCCGGACAGATCTGATTGATTGTATTTTGGATTTGGAGAAGATGGAGGGGTTGAGATGTTGAAAAATGGAGCGGGAGAAGGTGAGGAAATTACTTGGCTGAGGATTAATTGAGGATTAATGGAAGCTTCAGTGAGGATTTGCTTAGCTGAGGATTTTTGGATTTGGAAATGGTTCCGCAGGAAAGGGAAAAGAGATGAAGATGGCTAAATGAGGGGAAAAAACATGGTCGTTGGATCAGTCTTGCAAAAAGGTAAGATGATCCAACGGTGAGGATGAGAGTGGGAAGGAGAGAAGAAGAAGCTACTGACACAGACTGGGCTTGAGGCCCACAATGCCTTAAACCAAGTGATTGACGGTCGGATGTCTAATATATAAAGACAAAGGGAGTACTTGATAGTTAAGTGACACATCATACAAACGATTGGTGTATAGTGAAATTTTGAGTTTAATCTTAATTAGGTAGGATTAGGATATTGGAAAGATTGAAAAGTTTTCAGTCACAAGTCACATTATGAGACCCCCTTATCGTGGGTGAGGTGATTGATGCGTGATGGAATTAATGTACTTCCCTAAAAATGCCTGCCCCATCCTCATGGCTTTAATGAAATGCGCACTTCCCCGACCACATTGAGAAAGCTCCGCCTCCTAATGGATTTTTGAAGGTGAAGTTTGCCGTTGCTTTCTTAATCTAATGTTATGTTTTTTCAACACCAAAAAAAAATACTGTTTATTTTAGATTTTGTTGTTATAGAAGACAAACTCCAAAATGTTTCAATAGTAAGTATGATTATCTCGCATTGTCTATTAAAATAAAAGATAAAAGCAATCATGCCGTCAATATTTGTCTCCTTAGATAATTTAGCTATAAAATTTTGACCTTACTTAAAATTCAAAATTACTATTAGTGTTTAGGTCATTAGATAATTCACCGATCAATTTTTTCTCCGTTAGACAATTTCACCATCGAACCACTCATTTACCAACAAACTTGTAACGGGTCCAGTCCAACTAACGATATTAATTGCTCCGACAACAAAAGAAAATTCGCCAAAATATAAGAAATGATGTCGTTTTAATATTAATTTTTTCACGTAGTTGTAGAAAAATTTATAAAAAAAATGCAACAAATGTTTAAAACTTCCACACAAAAATATAAAAATATCAAGTAAATAAGAGAATAATTTTTAAAACTGATAATATATTTAATAATTAAAAAATAAAAAAATAATAAAAGTTGAAAAAATAAAAAATTTGAGAAAAAAATCCTTAATTTAGATGGATAGATTATACGGATGCTTGATTTTTTTATAAAAGAATATTATCCTTAATTATTAAATTAGCTATTAATTTGACTGGATCACGTAACCATCATCATAAATCAATGATAATTTAAATCATTCCTAGTATCAAAAAATATTTTCTGAAAATTTACATTTTTATGTATCTTTTTGCATTTTTTAGATTTTTCTACAATTATGTGGAATAACTAACAATAAAACAAAATTGTGAGCCTTCTTTTAATTGAGGGGGTAAATAACGCTGCTAGTAGGTCTCACAAAATGTTGTTAAAAAGTGGATAACTCGATGATAAAGTTATCTAACAAAAAATAATTTGTGGGTGAATTATCTAATAACACAAACACGGGTGGTAAGTAAAGTTAAAAATTAGGGACCAAATTGTTAAAAAAGAAAGTATTGGGCAAACCGAGTTTATCCCTTAAAATTTGTGATCCTATATAAGGGATGAAGTGTTATATTAATAATCAATAATAAATGGTAATTCGGAGTGAGCTAGTACTATTTAAGTTAAGGGCTTGGATAGAAATAATAAAATTATTAAATAAACTTTTATGAAATAAATATTGTTATGTCTCTTTATTAGGTTAGGCAATTCGGATCATATACAGTTAAACCTCGATAAATGAATGCTCTTGGGACCAGCAAAAAATATTCATTTAGTGAGTTTATTTACTTATCGATAAATGAATATATTATTCATTTATCGATAAATGAATTTTTATTCATTTAGATAGTATTTTTACATTTTTATTTTTTCGTATGATTATTTATTTTACATTTAATGTACAAATACGTATATAGACTATGTACATGCATCATGTACTTATAAGATTCTATGTATGGAATACTTAGAGTCTAAATACATGCAACATGTACTAATAATAATATTCTATGTATGGAATACTTAGAGACTAAGACAATGTACCTAACCTACCTACAAACTACTATATATATTTTTCTAGAGTCTTGGTTTGGCAAATAATTCATTCTACTATATCTTTCTTAATATTCAGTCTGATGATAGTGGCGTCACACCAAATGTGTCATCAAAAGAAGCCTTTCAAGCAGTAATCACCCTACGAAACTATTTGCTACAGCAGGAGCAGAATATTCCAGAAGTTGTGTTTGCATTAGAAAAAGTCGCAGATGTGATGCATTTTGGTGGAAGGAAAAAACAAACAACTTTAGACGCTTTTTTTGTGAAGAAATGACTTCTTGTATGAACATTGTTGATTGGAAGAAATATTTTTGTTTTTAGGATATATATATATCTTATGAATTTTAATGATTATTCATTTATATTTACATGGGGTCTTTAAGGATTCAAAAAAAATTATTCGTTAATGCATTTAGTGAGGTTATTCATTTAGCCCATTTGCCTAAGTCGGGACCGGAGAAAATTATTCATTTGGCGAGGTTATTCGTTTATCGGACATTCATTTATCGAGGTTTAACTGTATATATTTTTGATAAGCTAATGATTTTGTTAGAAAGCTTTGCATTACGAGATGTTTACTTTTGCGAAGAGAGAAGGCTAAATGACCTTTTAGAATCCAAGGCAAGGCTCGGATTAGACTTCAAACGACGTTGTTTTATTCCCTACAATTGACTATTGGGCTGGGCTGGGCTGGGCTGGGCCGGGCTGGGCCGGGCCGTCCACCACATGATACTGTTTTGATGTTTAATTTGATTGTAGTGTTCTTTGCCTGATGTTTCTTTTCTATTTCCCTTTCAATCACTCTCCTTGTCTGGGGCTCCTGCATTTTCTTATATCTAACAGAATCCATACTTTTTTTAGTTTACAATAATAGTCTTTAAACATAAAATTATAGTTACAAAAATGAAGATGGACTTGTTAGTTTGATCTAGTTTGTTAGAATATATTATATTTCTACAATTTATGAATATCTCTGCGTAAATTGTGGAGATATAATATTATTTATTGTATTATAAGACAAATGCAAAAAAACAAAGAGCAATTGACTAGTTATAATAAGCCAGGAGCATAAACCAAGATTCGATCTATGTATCTGACACCATTCATGGCGTGATGGTGATGTGGGCATTTCTTCCTATCTAGCCATTTCTTTTCAAACTAGCATGCTGCACATTCCAACTTTCTTCCCTTTTTCTTTAACCCTGGTCGGACGACTGACTTTCAATTTATATATAAAAGTTAATCATATGGACTGGTATCACTTTATTTATTTTCAAATTCAATCACTTTGAATAATTAACGATCATCAATTCAAGTCTAAGAAATAGAGAAATGAAGTCATGTTATGGAGCTCCTTCTTCAAAATCCGATTGATTTTCGGATTGATGTTCGAATGAAATCAAGCTTTTTGTAGGAAAGAAACAAATAAGACACCAATCAAGAAGACCCATAAACAAAAATGAGCAGATAAACCATAAACAAAAATTAACTTAAATTTTTTTTTTGATAATCACATAAATTAACTTAATAGTACTCTTATATTGAGATAGTTTTCCAAATTCCAAGTATACCCCCACACAACAAAATAATTAAGTAACGAGAAAATTAAGAAGAAATCAAGGAGAGTACTTCTTCTACTACATATACACACGCGACGGTAATGATGATTGAAGAGCTACGTGTTGCTCGTCATTAACTAAAATGATATCTGCAGGCTCTATAATTACCTGTTGGATTCAGGATTTGGACCACTGGGTACTTCATGGGCGGCTGCTCTGAGCCGTTGATCGGAATGATCAGAATTTCCAGCATATGATGACGTGCCAGTCGGAGTAGATGATGTTACTGGCGGCGCGTGACTCACTACTTCTGTTGTGAAATTGTAATTCTCTGTTCTTGTAGAATATGGTGATGAAGAATTTGTGGGGAGAGCATTAAGGAGAGGAATAATCAAGATTAGTAGTAGCAGCAGTATGGCAAGAAACATGAAGAGAGGTTGTGATTTTGGTGATGATGTTTCATAAACCAGAACTGATTTGGAAGTTGCAGCTGGTGCCGTGAACCAGCAAGATCTCTCCCTCTTCCTCTCCCTCTCCATCTCTCTCTCTCTCTCTCTCTCTCTCTCTCTCTCTCTCTCTCTCTCTCTCCAAATCTTGTGTGAAAACTAGAAATGCAAGAAAAGTAGGAAAGAGATTTCCTTCAAATTAAAGTAATATACTTATGTCAAGAAATATTGTAAAGTTGTTCTAAATTTGAAGGCCACTTTATTTGATTATTTTTTGATTAAAAAAATAAAGGTGAGAAGCAAAGGTGATTCTTAAGTTTTGACTCTAATGTTTTAGGATAAATAATTATTTATATTTGCGCTGTTTTAATTCATTCAGAGGTAGTATTTGGGTTCTCGGAATATAATTATCTTGGAAACGTAACTTTTTTGATAAATGAATTCTTAGAAAAATAATTTCAAGGGAATTTATATTCTTTTATTTGGTTGATGATTGTAAATAAAAAAAAATATTTAACAAAGAATAATAAACATGTATTTTAAAAATTATAAATATGTATAACAAAGAAATGTCATAATTGTCAATATATAAAAAATTCTTTTTAAGTTCGGGAAAGTTAGATTCCCGAGTATTTTTTTTCAAGAACTAGTCTTCTTTTTTTATTACCTTATATTGAGACTTGAGAATATTATATTATTCGAAATGTAACTTTCCGAGACACACAAAACATAATAAAGCTAATAATCTGATATTCCAAATCTACTTTCCCCTCACATTGGAAAAACCAAACGGATCTTAAGTAAATAATTACTATAACATGTAATTATTTTATAGTATATATGTAAGAATTTAAGTTATTTAACTTACAATCTTTTAATTATAGAATGAGAGTGTCGTACAATTAGAAGTATCACGGCAGTCAATTGTTGGTTATCCGACATACTTAATTAAAAGTAAAATAATGTGCATGAGATATTAAACATAAATGTTATTTTTTGTTCTTAAAAAAAGGTGTAAAGTTCAATCATGGTGTGGTGATTGTAAAGTATGGTCAAGGAGAAAAAAGTATGGTGTTGTAATGCCAATATTACCCCCTTCATATTGGATTGGGACATTAGGGTGTGCAATCAGATAGTTCGGTCGGATTTCGACAAGTTCGGATCAAATTTTATTGGCGGTAATTTGAGCTCTCCGAACATGATCCTAATCCGATTGCAGTACGACTATATAGGATTGGTCGGATTTTTCGGATAAATTCAAACTTTTTAAATAATTTTAAATAATTTCTTTATTTAAAAAAGGTAAATTTTATTAATTTTAGACCTCTTTTGTTAATCTTTAGTTACTCTATTATTCATGCAACCTAATAGGTGGAGTAAATAGTAAGAAAAATAAATAAGAAAATGAAGTAAAACTAAGAGATAAAAACTTAAATTCGCAACTTATTCAGATATTTCAGATTTTTGGATAATATCGGATTGGATTCCGAAATTTATTGGATCCTCTACCTCTATCCAAAGTTTTATCCGACATAGTTCGGATCGAATTATATGTGTTAATTCGGATTGGATTGGTCGGATCTACCGATCCGCGCTCACTCCTACTTGAATTCACAGTTTTTTTTACTGGGATCTAAGAAATATAAGTGTAAAATATTCTAAGGTCTTTGAGTTTTGGGTTCCTAAATTTTAGTCTCTAACATATCGAAATATATTACACTTTAATCTCTGCCGTTAAAAATTCCTTGTAAAACCTTTAGGCCATAAAAAAAATATTAAAATATTATTAAAAAATAAAAATGAAGATTCATTTTTTATGAGAATATTACAAAATAGGAGAAAGTACATATTATAAATAATAAAAATATATAAACAATTTCAAAATTTCATGGAAAATTTAAAAACTAGAGACTGGATTTGTTATGAGAAAATTTATTCATGATTAAATAAAATTATTAAAAATCTATTTTCTTTAATAAAATTTAAAAAATTAATAATATTTTACTTTCTCCTGTTTTTCTTAATTTGTTTTAGTTATGAAAAATATTATCAGAAAATAAAAATTAATCTCCTTTTCTTTTGAATTTTCAAAAAATTCTGAATTTTTCAATATTTTTTTTTAATGCACCGTTTAGGATTTCAAAATGGAAATTCTAACAACATAGACTAAATTTTGATGCGTTTCAATACATTATTGACTAAAATTTGAAAGCTTAAATGTTAGAGACTAAAATATAAAAATACCTATACCTTAGAAACCTTAAAATATTTTACTCAATAAATAAATATAAACTCTTAACATAAGACGTGAGTTTTCTATCAGTTAATCATACTAAATTATTTAAGTTTTAAGATAGTATTATACATCGCGTGTAAAGAAAATGTAAGCTATACGTATTAGGTTGTAGTTCAACTAATTAGTACATGCCGTTTTTATGATGTAAAATTATGGGTTCGATACATAATATTATAATGATAATCAATAATATAACTATTTTTTAGGAAGAAAAAAAAAATGTAAGTTATATGTAGAACATAAGTTACATATGAACTAAGTCACTCAAATTTTAAGAGATTTTTACACAGACTAGATAAAAACATAAAGACAATATTTTTAAGTATCTAATAAAAAGATCATTGTACTCACTAAATTTTACTGTAATTTTAAATAAGTCTCATAAGATATTTGAGCAAATTAATATTTAAGTTAAGTCTCATAAGATATTTGAGCAAATTAATATTTAAGTTAAATCAAGAAATGGTCGAACTCGAATCCATTGCTTCATACGACGCGGTGAAGGGTGACAGGAATGGTAGTGGCACGGTTACATACAAGGAAGCTGATACTCCACCATTGTCTTCTTGGAAAGCTGAGTAAAAATGTTGAGTTAACCGTAGAAGTGTGCTTTTGACTTCTCTTGCGACCTCAGTGGATTTTCCGACTCATGGACAGGTGAATAAAACATTTATATGTTTTGGAAAAAAGAAAATAAAGAGTCATTTTGTATGAAATGTTTGGTTTTCAAAGCCGTGGATGCTGTTGTTAGAAATACTAGTTCTGTAATTGCTCATGTTAGCATTGATTCAGCTGGAAAGGATTGGATCAGAACTTCCTGTTCCTTTCCACGTGATGAACTATGATTCATACATTTTAAACCATCAAGTTATGTTGTTCAACAAATTTCACTACTTATAAGCTGTAAGCCTAACTAATAGGCACTTTTGTCCAACCTCATTTCCAGGGGTAACGTAGACTTTGAATTTGAACTTATGATAGTTATTAAATAAAAGAAATATAGTGTGCAGATTGACACTCTAAAGTCTAAACAAAAGTCTTATAAATTAAGACACCATTACTGCATTACATGAACATCTATAATCAAGACTTTAGAACATTAATCTTCTCCAACCATTTTCAGCCAAGTATGCGATTAAAGCTTCTTCGTTCTCTCCTCCTCGTACCTTCATCTGCAGTTCCTTAATTCCTTGAGGGAAGCTGTGGCGCGGCATCTGGATGAGCAACATCTCCAAACTCATGTTGTAGCCAGGGGTCTTTTCACCGGAGTAGTAAAAAATGCGGAGCACTTTCAAATTCGGAATTCTCCCTAGGAAAGCTGCTACTGCCGGTACTAACAGCACATCCTTACACAACCCGAAAAGCACGATGTTCAACTCTTCTACTTTGTCCGGCTTAAAGGATTCATCACATCTCCCTTGTGCAAAAACAGTCTCCATGATCAAGCTGTGCACTGTCAGGATTTTGACAGCCTGGATGCAGCGGAAGAGTCTGCTCAAATCAAATGCAACAGGCCTGAGAGGTATGGGGAGAAGATTGATATTGACATTCCTGAGAGAAATGAAGGGGCCGACATTCCAGTGTTAGGAAAAGCAATTCCACTGGAGCAGCTCAAGATTTGGAGCATAGATGTTGGTTGATTTGTTGTCAGGCGAGAGAATGCGCCAAGTTAGGAGCAGGGCTTTCAGATTTGGAGTTGAGATGTTGATTTGTCGGAGAAGGTTAGGATAGGGGTAGACACGATTGAACTCGCAGCAGCAGGTTGTGAAACTCAAGCCTCTCCAATCTCTTGCTGGTAATGGAAAGATTGGGGAATAGTTTCTTGACACGCCTGCAAGATTGGGACAAGAATTCTCCAATGTTTCCATGATCAGTTGTTGCAATTTGTGCATACTTTATTGTCGGGGGAGTTGAACACTAGCGGTGGATCATGGAAGGGCAGCTCGAGGACTCGTCCGTTCAAAGTGAAATCCAAAGACTTCAAGGAAGAGGATAGAGGATAGAGGCAACGGGAAAGGCTTCAAATCTTCGAGTGGCCATTTGAGATTGAGATGGAGGTGTTGCACATGCAACTTGAATGCCTTGGCGATACAGACTTCCACAAAGCGCCGGTCGTTGGCAAGAAGGAGAGCGTCTTTCGGGAGGCAAAACCACAGAATCCGGAAACGGAGAAGGGAAATCTTGTGAATGCTGCGGTAAGTTAAGGAGTTGAGGAGGTACTTGTAGAGATGAATTCGCCGGAGAGTTGTGATAATAGGTTGAAAATCTTGTTGAGAGTTGATGGCGAGGGAGGGATTGGTGAGACATGACTGCAAACTTTGCATCTTACCGACATGATGCTCAGGCGAGCAATTTCTTTGGTGTTCATGAAAGAAATGCTGTGATCAAAGCTTACTGTATGCTCTCTTTTTATATATAGGAAAAACTATAGCGTCTATGTACAAAATCCCTGTCCGCTCCAATTTTTACTTCTGTTTCCCACCACAACCACAAGGAGTAGGAGTTTGTATTTATTTGAAATTCATGTAGCTGCTTTTAGTTGACCGACGTTGAGCCGGCGCCGCCGATAATGGTGGATGCTATGAATCAACAACCAATTTTGGATCCAATTATGCCTATAACTCGTGCAAATCTATTGATAAGGATAAACACAGGTTTTTTCTTGGTCAGATTAGTTCCCATTATTAACTTCCTGAAACCCAAAATTATGGTATAAAAAAGATAAAACTCAAAGTGTTCTTCATTTATTGGGATTACTACCCATGAATATAATTTCTTTTATATAAACTAATACTAAATACATTTTTTTCTTTTTTTTTCCTTTAATTATTATTTTTATCGATTAATCATATTCGAGCATTATTGGATCCCTAAAAATGTTATTTTTTTCTTTCTAATAAGCCTCGGAAGGTGTCCTTGACTATTTTCTTTGTGAAAACATGTTTTTAGATTGTGTTATATATTTAATAAAAAGTAATAAAATTTATTAAAGATCAATAATAGATTTAAAAAATGGAAATTAGCTTTTTATTTAAGTAAAATAATGCTACATGGGCTTGGATATATCTTTACTTAATGCTCTGATCACTTGCCTAATGGTACAATGGGCTTTGATCAATTTTGACGCAGTAGGCAAGTACCAAACAACGCCCTCGTTAAAACGTAAGCCAGCAACGCCGTCGTTTCGTCTTCCGGCAAAACATTAACGAAACTTCCACTCCTCTCCAATTATCTTCTCCTCCCCAGAAACAACAGATCCCCATCTCCCTCCCGCTCGACCATGGATTCTCACATACGCGGTGTCGTTTTGCATCTTCTCGTCATCTCTTCTCTCCTCTCCTCAATCTCCAAGGCATAATAATACCCACACATCTTGCATCTTTTCCTGTGTTCGATTACTAATTTCTCCTATTGATTTGATCTGATTCTGTAATTTCTATGTTTGATCCAGGCAGAAACCGCCGGTTCGGTTCTCTTCGTCGATAACCCCTCTCGGCAGTACTTCCGCTCTCCATCTACAAGCGATGCCGTTCAGGTCATTCTTTTCAACTCATTCTTTGATCAGCACTTACCATTCGCTTGCTGCTGTTATTGCTAGTTGTTAGAGCTTATAAGTAACTTGATTTTCATTCCATTAGCTTGATACATTTTCAGCTGCTGTTAATGGTAGTACTGATTCTTTTTGTCATTTATCTACTACTCTTTCGCAGTCTGGGTCAATATCGATTCCGGAGATTGGCGCTGCTGTGTCTGTCTTGCTTGGTTTGGCGCCGCCTGCTTCACTTTCAGCTGCCAGCTCTTCTAAGGTTCTTGGACAATTTAACTTAGTTGGTTGATAGAGATGCCAACAAATTTACCAAATTTGTTCACTTACAAATTATTGAGCTAAGCTTCTTAAGTGAATTAATATAATTATCACCAAGCACAATTTAGTGTCTCTGAACTCTATGGCATACCAGAATTTTGCAGTTACTTTGTGTGGTAAGTTTGGGGAGTTTGATGGGTTGAAAATTTGTTCTGTTTTTGCTTTTGTGCAGTTGAATGAGGTTCTTAAGCCAAATCCATTTGATAGGCCTCGGGCTGTTTTCATGCTGGAAGTCGCCGGAGTTGAGGGTGTGTGTACAAACTGCTACTCTGTCTTTGATTGTGTTATAATAGAAATTTTCAAGTGAAAGAAAAAGTTTCTAGCTGTTTAAGTTGATGTTGTTTTCATGTAGCATTACAAGTCCCGGTTATGGAGGACATGGCTGCTGCATTCATTACTGCATTAAAGAGTGAAATTGTTGATGGCACAGATAAAGCTCAGGTCGAATTACCAGGTACTGGAGCATTTCTGTGGTCGAGTAGTATCTTAATGTAGACTTTATATTTGTGGTCATTCAGTGTCGGTTGTTCTCTTTTTCTTTTATTTCAGGTGAAGAAGTGTCTGTTGTGTCTTTGGATGAAAGATCAGTAGATTATTCCAACAAGGAAATTAGTGATTTTGTAAGTCTGTTTACCCTCTCTTATTTCTTATTTATACATTGTGTGATTTCTTGTTCATGGTTTTGGTGTGATTTATTTGTTTAGGCGTCTTGGTTGGGTGGATTGTATGCTGTGGATGCCTCACAAGAACTGAATGGAGTGTTGACAATCCCCACGACTTCCGATGGTAGTCGCAGTCTGAGTCTTCACATGTCAAAGGTCCTTTGCTTGTCACATTCATTGGTCATTACTATTAAAATTGGATTTTTATAATTCCCACACATTTATTAGCTGGATTATGTTTTTATTGTTTGCAGAAAGCACACAGGGAATTTGTAATTAGTCTCCTTACACTGTTGCGCAATGCTAGAAGGGCAGTGGAGATGCATGAAGATCTGACACGGGGTACACTAAGACCTGCAGAGTTGATGATGGGTACTTTTGAGGGCATTAAGGTGATAACTTCCTTCCCACCTCAACATCTTTAAATTCTATTCCCTGAATGGGTTTTATTTTATGTATCCAATCTGCTTATATAGTTATATCACTCCTTATTACTTAGCCTCAACTTATACTCTTCTAAAGTTTATTCCTCCATATTTCAGTTCACTATTTTCTTGACGCGGAGTGTAGTGGAAATTCATACTCATTTATTGTCCAATCTTCAAGATAATAAACTGCTTTGGATACCTGTTAACTTAATCAATTATCTCTTACACTGTAGGCTTTACGAGAGGAAAATGAGCCCGAAAGTGTTGTGCAGCAAGGACTGGAGATATTATTTGCATCGATGTCCAAACTGCTCGAGTCTTTGCAAGAAGCATACAAAGGTTGGTTATGTTGGTTTCGGGAAATTGTCAAAAAGCTGAAACCTCGTAATTTTGTGTGCCACTTTAGGTTGAAATGAAAGCTAGTTTACTTTATAACTTTCCGTACCATTCTAAGTTGAAGGGGAAAGCTAGTTATCTTAGTACTTTTTGCTTTCAGCCAGCAATTTTATCAAGAAAATAAATAAATTATGGGTTGTTTAGTAGATAGGACAAGAATTTGACACTGGCCCTATAGCTTGATTCTCTAAGGTGGGTAATTTCAACTTAAGTACACTCGTTAATCAAAGACTGACAATACCTGTTCACTGGTTACTTTTCTTTCTTGGCTTTATATGGTGGCTTAAAATTTCCTGTTTGTCAATGTTAAACTTATACGACAGGTAAAATCGTTGGAGTTATCTTCTCTAATGGGACACCTTCACAATCAGAAAAGGTGTTGAGTGTGAAGTTGACATCCTGGCAACCTGCACGTTGGTTGGAAGAAACAACAGGATCAACTAGTACAACCATTGCTAGAATAGCCTTGGTTAGAACTACCCTCGCTTGGTTAACTGGAATTATTCTTATCATTGCTACTCTCTTGGGGGTAAGATCATCTAACAACAAAGGCCCTGTGCTTCTTTTATCACACAGATAAAAGTCAGATCACTATAAATATGCATAAGTTTGAAATCAATAAAAAGTATATATATATATATTTGAAATAAACAGAAAAAATGAAGGATGTTCTTGTATGCAATTAGTTTTCCGTTTCCATAACTCTAGTTGCCAGATTATATCAGAGGTTCAAAACTTCTTTTAATAGATGCTTTATATGCGATTCACTATCTGTAGGTATTAAGGAGAAAACCTCATTCTTTTTGCTGCAGATATACTTTCTCCTAAATATGCCTCTGACAAGGGACACACTTCTTTACTCTAACATCAAGCTCGACTAAAGGAGAAATGAAGTTGGTGAATCTTTCGACTGGTAGAAGTGGCACAGGATGATGTGGATCCTTATCTGAATGGGTCGCTTGTAGATGTTCTTATAACTGATGGCTGTGAGACCCATTCCTTGAGTATTGCTTGCTATTTTACATGTTGCTGTAGAAAACCGGTCACTCTTTTAGGGTAAGTGGGTGCCACAGTGCGAGGTCTGAGAAAAGTAGAATATGAAAACAAAGATGGTTCTGCTATTATTTGTACTTGTTGGTTACATACTCGAACTTACATTGTGCATTTGTCAGAGTAAGTTAATTATTTCATGATTCGTATCAATTTTATCATCAATGGTTTGAATAAAAAATTACATAATTTTCCTGGCTATTCTCAGACGATTATGGTTTGTGAACATTAATCATTGTTCTTAATAGTCGAAGCGTATGACTCTTACCTCTTAAACTCGTCCAGTTTCCATTCACGTGTGAGGGTGTACTCTTTGCTCGGTCTTCTTTTGGCCATTGCACTGAACTAAACTGGTTGGAGCTGTAAAAATGATGAATTTGTTATTAAACATGTTTAGTTTTTTCAATAGACAAGAACTGTAATTTTCTAGTGTGACCTAATTAGATGAACCGTTAATCCTTCAACACTAGCCTTGATTAGTTTGATATATTTATTCTCCGTAACAATGATCCAATCGATTTGGCACTTAAATCTGAGAGTATAATGATCTGAATGGTATAAATAAGATTAATAGATTCTCTCCTTTCTTCAATCTCCTGCTCCTTGTGGGTTGAGAAACTAATCTTGTTCAATTATCATTAAATTTCAAAGTAAGCGAGAAAAAAAAAGTCATTACTCACTAATATATACCCTTCTGTTTTTTATTAGATGTGGTTTTTATAGTTTTCATAATAACTAAAATAATTATTAGATTATAATGATTGTATAATTATTGATTAAACTGCCCTTATTGATTATCAACCAACATTTTTTAATTTTTCTTTAAAAAGTGATTAATTTAAAATTATTTAGAATTAATTCTGTTATTGACTATAAAAAAATAATCATAAAAATTAAAATACAACAACAAAATAACTAAAATTATTTATTAAAAAATCGATATCTAATAAAACATCGAGAATAAAGAATAAGTAGCGCTATATATAGGGGTGTCAAAATGGGACTTGGGACCGGGACCAGTAGACTCGGATTTTATATGGGACCATATTTATGGTCCCGGTCCCGGCCCATATTTTATATGGGACCAACATTATGGTCCCGGTCCCGACCCGCCGGGACCAGCACCGGGACCGGGACTAGACCCGGTCCCGTCAATAATTATGGGCCAAAAATTATTGTAGCTGCAATTTCCAACTACAAAATACAAAGCACGATAAACTAACACACTACAAAATAATGAATTCAAAACAGTACACTAATAATTAATTCAAGACAGTGCATCTCTGATACGAAATGAAAGTATTTTTCAAAATACAAACAAGAACATGGTCCAGAAAACATATAAATATGAGCTCTAATTCTCTCCATCTTCGAGCTCTATCACATTCACACAAAGATCATCGAGTTCAATTTTCATTTCTGCACGAACATTGCACAAACACGTAATTAAAAATGAGTAATAAGCAAACAAATGATTAACTTAAACATATTAAAACAATATTATTGGGATGAGAATATAGAAAAAGATTACCTTCAGATCCATACAACCAATCTTTGGGCTGTGCGGCGGGAGCGGGAGTGAGTGAGAATGAGTGAATGGGGGCTGCTGCGGCAAAACAACATTAAAAATGCATAACCCTAAAAAACTAATTTCAATTTTTTACCCAATAATATGGGACCGGGACAGACCCGGTCCCGACCCGAATAGACCCGGGATAGAGCGGGACCGGGACCGGTCCCGGTCCCGGAAAAATATGGGACAAAATATTGGTCCCGGTCCCGGAAAAAAACCCGGGTCTCGGGACCGGGAATTCGGGTCCCGGGTCTGTTTGACACCCCTAGCTATATATACTTATTCTTTGAACCCGTGAAAAGAGTAGTCCGAACTCCGAAGGATAGGAAAAAAGAAAATAAAAGAAAGAATTTTTGACCCCCTGAACTATCGCGAAAAACAAGACACCTCCCTGAACTAAAAAAATTCAAAAGGAGGTCCCTGAACTTTTGGTCAATGAAATGTAGGCCCCTACCGTCAGTCAAACTAACTTTCCGTTAGTTTTGACTGACTATGGCCAGTTTCTTGCAACCGGATGATTTTTTTTTTTAATTAAGTATAAAAATCAGAATTCATTTACTTCATTTTCAGTTTTTTATTTCTTCCTCCTCTGTTTGCTGCAATCTTTTTCTTCCTCCTCTGTTTCTTTCATCACAATTTTTTTTAGCAATTATAAATCATCATTTATTTAGTAATTACAAAAATTATGTTTATTTTTTTATTTCTTCCTCCTCTGATTGTTGCAATCTTCTTCTTCCTCCTCCTGTTTCTTTCATCACAATTTTTTTTAGCAATTATAAATCATCATTTATTTAGTAATTACAAAAATTATGTTTATTTTTTTATTTCTTCCTCCTCTGATTGTTGCAATCTTCTTCTTCCTCCTCCTGTTTCTTTCATCACAATTTTTTTTGGCAATTATAAATCATCATTTATTTAGCAATTATAAAAATTATTTTTATTTTTTTATTTCTTCCTCTGTTTGCTGCAATCTTCTTCTTCCTCCTCTGTTTCTTTCATCACAATTTTTGTTGGCAATTATAAATCAAATCCGGGCAATATTAATTACAACTTTGAAGGAGAATCTCAAAAACCCCTTAAAAAAAAGTCAATGATGCAGAGAAGATGTACTACAACTGATGCGACATCATCATTAAAATCTTTGCAAACCCAAGAAAAGAAAAATAAAACAACAATATTATTTCTACATTAGAAAATACAAAAACCAAAATGTTGATGAACAAAACCAACAAATCCAATTGGGGTTTCACTCAAAAAATCATAAATAAATTTGAATTAACCAAATGACCAAAATTGGCAATTCAAACATCCAAAACAGTACACACAAAAACTTGCAGTTAGTAAAGCAGAAAATTCCCAAAGTAGGAAAAGAAGAAACCATTTCAACACGCATCCTTCCTTAATTAAAGCCCCAAACAAAATCTTTTCTTTCTTAATTAATTAACAAACACAACCCATATCCTACAAATCCAGGAGGAGCAGATAAGGTAAAAAAGGGTATGCTTAATTTGAAAAGGATTGAAGCTTTAATGACCCATCGGCATTGTAGAAAGAGAGAATAAGTAGATTTGACTCATCTGAGGAAAGAAATCGAAACCCAGAAATCAGTTTTCAGATCTGGTATGCCTGAAGGAGGAGAAGAAAAAATTAGATCTGGATCTATGCGGAAGTGCCCAGATCTGGATCATCCGGTCATCGATCTCGAAGCCTCAACCTCAATTTTAATCCTGACCGATCGATTCCGAAGATGTTCAGATCTGAAAATTTTCTAGATCTTGATGGTGATGTGAGAAGAAGGAGGAACAGATCGGAGTAATCAAGGAGAGAAAGGAAAAAAAGAAAAAAAAGAAAAAATAAAGGAGAGAAGTGCATTGGTGGTGATGAGAGAAGGAGGATGAGAGGTTTATGGCGTTGGAAAACAAAGAAAAGAAAGAAAGGAAAAGATTGCAGCAAACAGAGGAGGAAGAAATAAAAAACTGAAAATGAAGTAAATGAATTTTGATTTTTATACTTAATTAAAAAAAAAAATCAGCCGGTTGCAAGAAACTGGCCATAGTCAGTCAAAACTAATGGAAAGTTAGTTTGACTGACGGTAGGGGCCTGCATTTCATTGACCAAAAGTTCAGGGACCTCTTTTTGAATTTTTTTAGTTCAGGGAGGTGTCTTATTTTTCGCGATAGTTCAGGGATCAAAACACTATTGACTCATTAATATATCAATGATTATCTTCCCGCCACCTAGTTCAATCGTGTGGTTAAAACTTCGAACTTAAAAACCCAGACAATCGACAAATCAAAATATCTTCTTCCTTCCTTCTCTTTCAGCTCCACAATCCTTTCTTCTTCCCATTCCCTTTCCTTCCGTTTCTCTCCAAAAATTAAATCTTTTACAATGTCTTCCTCTTTGCTTCTCCCTCCAAATCTTCCCCTTTCCCTCCACTGCCACGTCAGCAAACCCCACCTTTTCCCTCCACTCTTGAAACCCGCACTTCAGCTCTCCCTCTCCAAATCCTACATCTGCTTCTCCTCCCCTTCTTCTTCAAACCCCAACCCCAACCCCGACCGTGATGAGTTTCTATGGCTCCGCGAGGAGCAGCGGTGGCTTCGGGAAGAGCAGAGGTGGCTCCGGCAAGAGCAGCGGTGGATTCGTGAGCGTGAGGCTCTTGTCAACGAGATCCAATCATTGAAGCTTCAAATCCAAGCTCTAGAGAGACGGATTACTGTGCAGGGAGTTGGTGATGAGTCTTTAGTGGTAGCGGAAATTGTAGCTAAGGTTGGGGCTCTGGTTCAAGCTTTGTCGGAGGAGAAGAAGAAGAATATGATCGCGGAGAGTGGGTCGAGTGCGATTCCGATTGAGCTGGGAGAGGATAGAGAGGAGACAAAAGAAGTGGTTACGGTTTGGAAGGTGGAAGAGAAGAGGAAAACCTTGCGGAAAGGAAGCGAAGGAGAAGAGGTGAAAGAGATGCAGGTGTGCTTGCCATCACAATGCATTCATTTCTTCTATCAAATGTTATAACACAAGGCGAGTTTTTATTATTTACATAAATTTTGTCTTTTGTTTATCAACCAGTCTCTACTTTACTTAAGCATGAATACCGATAGTAGCTTTACATTTAGCACCAATAAATAAATAAATTGAAGCTTTATAGGTTGTTTTCAAATTGGTTTTCATCTCACTTTAATTTATCCTGTCATATCTATGGCCAAACCAGGAAGCATTGGAAAAATTGGGGTTTTACTCAGGTGAGGAAGACATGGAATTCTCCAGCTTCTCAACTGGGACAGAGCGTGCAGTGAAGACTTGGCAAGTAAAGTTTTAAATTTCGATTGTGTGCTCGTCTCATTTGTTGTATTGCTTCTCATGGGACTTGCCTATGTTAGCTCTTGTCCATATATTGATTTTAAAGCATTCCCTTTCTGATGGATAATCTCTGATCTTGGCAGGCATCGTTAGGTGCCCGCGAAGATGGGATTATGACGTCAGAACTTCTTGAAAGGCTACATATGGGGCAGCAACTTGCGAATGCTCAATCAAGCAATAGTTCAGATAGGAAAGATAGTGTTCTAACTAATCCACCAAAGGTCTGCTCAAACCACATGTCCAAGAGGACCTAAATCAAGTATATATGCGAAATTTGGAAATATGCTTCTTACAGCAACTATATGATGTGTGCTAGGTAGGTGACAATGGGGCTGCACTTACTTCTGTAGCAGAAATCTCAGGGATGCAGCTAAAGATTGTTGAAGAAGAAGGAAAAACTGAAGTTGGGGTGTCTCGTGAACGAGTTTTTCTTCTAGGGGAGAATCGGTGGGAGGACTCCTCTAGACTTGCAGGCAGAGGCAAACAAGTTAGTGGAAGCACAATAAAGTGCCTCTCTTGTCGTGGGGAGGGCCGTTTACTGTGTACAGGTTATTACTTGCTACTGTCTGGTTTTGCTATTTACATTGTTTTTGCTCTATCATTAACGGGGTAGACACCTTTGACAATAAAACTGATCACATGATAAGAACTTACGAAGGCTTGAACTTGCCAGGGGTACCTATATTATAGGGAGCAGATGCATACAATAGCAAGGTTATGCTCGTAGTCTTGTTTGGATTTGGTAATATAATCTATTGCATTTATGACTTTACATGTGGAAGATTCTTAACTTAAATAGTCATTGGTTTTTGAAATTGGGTGTGGCACCAGCACCATCTATCTTTTTGTTTCAAAATGAGTGAATTACTTTAGTGTTATTGGGGTAGGTGCCATAACAGGCATAATATAAGTTTTGGAATAGATATTGAAACTTCTCCAGAATGCCGATAATGATATCACCAGGAAAGTTCTTTGAGGTTTGCCGCTTCTGCCCTCGATTGATGGGAGTTTTGCCATTTGTAGAAGAGATTGCTAATGAAGTTATGCTGTTGCTCATGAATATTTTTTTGTTTGTTTCTAGAATGCGATGGAACAGGCGAGCCAAACATTGAAGAACAGGTATGAACGTTGTTGTTATTGCATATATATTTTTGTTTTTCAAGTGTTTGTGATTGTTGTTGTAGCATTCTGTAAGGTTTGGGGTCTTACAATTTTTTTCTTTTCAGTTTATGGAATGGGTAGATGAAGGAGCTAAGTGCCCTTACTGTGAAGGCCTTGGGTATACAATCTGCGATACATGCGAAGGGAAAACAACTACTTAGTTGCAAACTGTATTTGATCTTGCGCCTATGTATACAAGTTTTTGGTTTTTGCTAGATTTTAAGGGCAGCATTGCCATATAAATGAATGATAAGAGGAGAGCTAACTTTTAGACAGGAGCCTAATCTCATATGAGAATGCTTAAACTAAACCTGTCATGACAAGTGTCTGAACTTGGGAATTACTTCATAAATCTTCAACAGTTCCTCATTAATATTCTTGTTTTAAAACAAAATATCTTCTCTGAAACGCAATCAACAACTTTAAGGCAAAAAATGGTATTTTTACAATATGCATGCCTAAATTAACATTAAAGCTTAATTAGAAAGGGAAAAAAGTATTGATAACTATGAAAATTGTATACATTTAACATAATATAACAAACTTTATACAACATATGCACCGCATAAATAACACATTAAAATTATTATGTAACCCTCCATCATTATCATATAATATCATATCACATAGTATGTAAAGGGATCTACCTCTTTTGGAAATTAAGAATCTTAATAGAAGTTGCAAAAATACATCCAAAGAACACCCCAAATCCTACAACAACAGCAGCAACTACGCCCAGAAAATCATGTTCAAAACCGTAATACGTTCTGAAAAATTCTTCCACTGTCTGACCCGTCTCGAGTTCATTCTTCACATCACCGTACTGAGACGCAACCAACCCGTACATTGTCCAGGAGAGTGGACAAGCCCAATAATACCATCTCCACCACGTAGGAATTAACTGTATAAGCAAGAGAAATGCAGCAGCAAAATTAGCTGCCACGGGTTACAGGAATCTACTCTATGCTGAAGAAAAATGGCAGTTAGATAGTAGAAACTTACAGTCCCAGGGATTATATATCCTGAAAAGAAGGTCCAGCCTCCATAAAACATGTTGGAAACAGCGTATCCAATATGCTCGTTTGGTGTTATCCCCACCGACAACATACCGTGGAAAGTGAAGTATGCTATTGTGAAATAGACGAAGAACACATACCAAAAGAATTTAGCAGCAGTCCATTCACACCCGGCCATTGAGTAGACTATAGTGGCGTATAATACCGTTTGCACAAAAATGTACGGAAGCTCAATCAGTACCTGGCATGGAAGACCTAGTTTATTAAGGAGACAAATGTAGAGAGTGAACAAGATGTGGAGATATTGTCAGATGTGAAAAGCTGCTACTTGAGCAAATGCATAGGGCAATGCTGAATACATCCCTGCAGCTCTTTCTCGGTAGAATACAACTCTTTCCACTGCCACTACTGGTTGCACTGATGATGAACTTTGGAGCCCAATGATGAAAACAGCGCAATACACTGAACTAATAGCGTTGAAAAGATCCTCTGTTCTCTTACTGCAATTTAGGATGAAGTGACAGGATCAAAAATATTGATAGAAACATTCTAATTAAGAACTCAGACCGTAACCTACACATGTACAATGGAGCCAATTTTCCAGAACATGGTCCCGTACAACAGTCCTACAACAGTTGCAAAAAGAAATCTTATGGCATTGTATGCTGGATTTCGCCAATAAGACCAGTGTTGCTTCCATATGCAAGCCTTGCACTGGGTGAAAAATGATTGTGAGTACTCTGTTGGGAAGTAGAGGTCCTCTGATCCAGGGGCGGGTGAGCTCAATTCTCTAATAACTGCTTTGTTTCTCCTGAAACAAATTAGAGTAAATTCGGCTCAGATTTTAAATAATTGTCTAGTTTATTTCTAGTTAAATACCCACGTATACGTACTTGTAAAGTTCAGAATTCTTGTAGGCAACAGCAAAATCAATTCCCAAAGCAATTTCCTGTGCCGGAGTGGTAATTTCCAACATCCAAGTTGCTGGATTATAACCATCTCTAATTTCATTGACCCCTTCAATTCCCTTCATAGAAGGATTATTCAATAGATTAGCACACATTTCAAGTTAACAGCCGTTGAAACTCATTGTTATTTATTTTTGAATGATAAATCTACCTCAAAATATTTGATTAGTAGGGAAGAGCGATGACCCAGTGGTCCAAAGTATATCTCTCGTCCTCCTCTCTTCAAGATAAATAGCTGCAATCCGAACAAAGATCATATGATAACATCTCAGATAAAACAAAAGTTTTTTTATCTTTCATTTCTAAGCTTTCTTCTCACCTCATCGAAACCCTCAAGAAGGTTAATACTTGGCTGATGGATGGTGCATACAACAGTCCTTCCTGTGTCCACAGCGTTTCTAACAGTTCTCATGACAATTGCTGTAGCTCTTGCATCCAGTCCTGAAGTTGGCTCATCCATGAATATTATGGAGGGGTTAGCCACTAACTCGACTGCAATTGTTAGCCGTTTGCGCTGCTCTGTAGAGAGACCAGTAGCACCAGGTAACCCGACCAGTGCTTGCCTCAGTTGATTTAGTTCCACAATGTCAATAACTTCTTCAATGAACAGCTGCACCAATTTTTCCATTAGCAATGAAGATCATATTTCAAGTTGCCATGTGATAAATCTGTTTTTGTCTGACTCTAAAGGCCTTCAACTAAGCAGACTCTAAACATGCAGGTAAAGCTCTGATGTTCCAATGTCAATGTTGGTGACTAAGGTCAAATCCACCAGCAACATTCACAGGTGTCGTGAAAGGGGACAACCCTTGAGCTTGTCATTGAATATGTCCTATCTATAAGGCTAGACATATCAAAACAACAAATTGCTAAATAATGTTCTTAGTTAACTGAAAATGCACGGATGTGTTGTACCATTCTTGTCTTAACATCGATCTCGGTGGATAAACGAAGCCAAGCCGAATAGACCAAGGATTCATAGACAGTAACATGTGGTGAATGAATGTCATTTTGCTCACAGTATCCTGCAATTCTAGCAAAAGTTTCTTGCTTCTTTGGGTAGCCAGAAATTGTGATGATCCCTTCAGTGTAACCAGTTGTTTTTCTTCCAGCCAAGACATCCAACAAACTGGTTTTACCAGAACCACTAACACCCATCAAAGCTGTTAGAACGCCTGGCCTGAAGGCACCGCTTACTCCTTTTAAAATCATCAATTTATCATCAAGGATTCCGTGATTTTTCATTTCCTGGAAAATTCAATTCAACAACTTCAGTATACTCTTTACAGAAGCATATCACATATAAACAATATAAGAGTCTTTCTGTCATAACTCTTAATACCTCTGGCATATCGACAGAATATTTAACTTCAGCAAAGGTAATACAATGTGGTTCAAATGGAAGAATCATCCCTTTCTTATTATGGTTCGGTCTGACAGTGTCATTTAGTCTTGTATTTGAGGACTTACGTGACTTGCTTTTCCTAATTGCACCTCCAATATCTGTATGTCAAATGAAATTGAATCAGCACATGCTACATATATCCTAATTTAATCCTTAATATAGATCCCCATTAATTATCAATGAGTCTACTACTACCTGTACTCACTTGGCCACAACTATCATAGTGCGAAAATGTAGAGGCTCCTCCCATTCCATTATGTTTGTCACTCTCAGAATCTTCAGCTATAACAGCCGAAAGCCTAGAAAATGCTGCATTGATGTATTTGCAAGAATTTAAGACATGAACCCTATTTAAAACAATTATGAAATTCGCACCTAAGGGCACTCACGGTTGAGGAAGGTGAGAGCCAATGTAAAGCAAAAGTTGTATACCAGAGTGAATCCGATCAATGCCCCTACCCCAATCCAGTACCAATATGCATTGTGGAAGATTCCAAGACTTGAATTCCAAGAGACACAGTTGATTGTGGGGGTATCTTGGCAAATTAAAAAAGGTACAAATATCAGTTGATTATTGTCAATTAAAGCTATATAAGTTTAGAAATGTACTTATAATTCAAGAGGGTTGTTACCTGACTCCAATTTTCTCCAAGAAACTCATTGACCAATATTGCATTCTGCCCATACATCAATGGAGATATCCAGTAGCCCCATATCCACCAACTTTTCATGCTATCTGATGTAAACAAGGAAAAGAATCATTCTGACATTGGAGACAAATAATTTGGCCCCCAAAAAAAATTAATTAAAGATTTTACCATGTGACTGGAGAAAGCCACCCAATGTGAGAAATGCAAGTATTATGAAAGTTGCAAAGGAGTACGCAACATGCATAGTTCTTCCAACAGCAGCAAGGAAAGAGAACAATGCAGTAGCCATCTGGTTAACCAGTAGGAGGATAAAACACTGCCTAAATAGTCTGCAAAAAAAAACCTAGGATCACACCTAATGCCATAAGTAGTCAAGGAACACTGGGTTCTTTTTTTTCATAAGTGGTCAAGGAACAATGCGTTCCTTTGTTCCCCGTTTCTTTTAGATTTACCTTTCAACACTAGGATCACACCCAATGCCATAATAAGTTATGGACACCCAAACTGCAGCTTCCGCAAATGTGATTGGAATTTTAAGGATCCACTGAGGGAATGAGTATGCCCATGAAGGATAGAATAGGGAGTCTCTTTGCTTGTAAAAAACAGGAAGTTTCGCAAGAGTCATGATTAGGTCCGCCATACCATTAAGTGCAACCATCATCACAGCATAGAGCAATGCACCCATATAAATAATGCCGCCAATTACTGAATCTCGGTGCATCTCAGTTTGCAGAAACACAGTCATTGCGATAATTGCATTTATTGCAAGCTAGCATAGGCACAGAAAAATTAGTTATCCCAAGAGCAAATTTGACACGTAAAGCTTCAAGTATTAGAAAGATCGCCAATACTCACTAGAATGATCTTGAAGATATAAACAAATGAATTCCTCTTCATAAGCAAATGTTCTCTTGAAAAACAAGCTTTAAGCAACTCCATCTTTCCAACACCGTACTTTCTGGTAGCCAAAGCTAATGGATGGCTCTTGGCCTTGTCAAATGGAGTTGAAAGGTCATCTCGAATTTTCTTTCCCACGTGGAAGGACTGAAATGCCTCTGAGAATTCTCTGACTGTTACAAAATGGTAAGGCTGATCATTATTCGCCCAATACTGCTTTTGGTCTTTCTTGGATGTCACCTGCAAAAGTTCTTCTAGTAAATGATCCTATTGCAACAATGGCCAAAGAAAAGCAATGTTTGTGCTTACTTCCTGCAAGAAATCTACAACACTTTTCCTTTCAGGGCACTTGAAGCCCATGTATTCAAAAAAGTCAAGTGCATGCTCACGAGGACCCTGATAGACAATCTGGCCACACGACAGGAGAATAATGTCGTCAAAGAGTTCATAAGTCTCTGATGCTGGCTGAAGGAGTGAAATGACGCCAGCTCCATTAAAAATGTGAATGTAGTGCTTTATTGAGTTAATGATTTGAAAAGTCGTGGAGCTGTCCAAACCAGTTGAGATCTCATCCATAAATAGTGTACTTGCAGGTCCAACCAACATCTCTCCTATAATTTGGTTATCGGATATCTTGTCATGGCAAAGAAAGACAAGGTATTTTGGTGTTAGAAATGAATAGTAGTTTTCTTTTCTCACCTATTGTTAGGCGTTTCCTCTCCCCTCCAGAAATACCCCGAAATATTTCGTTACCCACCATAGTATCAGCACATGCTTCCAGTCCCAATACCTGCGAAGTTAAATAGGAAAGGGAATAGAAAGACAAGTTCTCTCTATACATACATTTTACATTAGTGAGCTATATGGTGATTTACCTTCAGAATGTAATCCGTGATGGCATTAACCTTTTGGCCTTCGGTTGCCACTGCCTTATATATCAAAAGCCGGAACGGAGATGTTAATCAGGGTTACCATATATTTTTACTGAAGTATAATTCCTAGAAGAGGAAACAGTGTTTGTATATGAATTGCAGAGGGTATATGAATTCATAGAGTAGCATTCTTCTCTTCAGCAATTGTTTTACCTTCATGAATACCTCAATATCCGAATCAGGGATAATTTTAGCTTCGTTTTCTCTGCTCAGTAACTTTACCAGCATCTCTGCATGTTCCAGGAATTTTAAATTCATGAATCATGCTTAAACTTTCCCCACATTACCACACTGCATTTTGGGAATAACTTCATAAGAAGAAAAGCAAATAGTTCATCGGATTTTACCATATCGGTATCCAACACCTTGGCATCTTGCAGCAAATGCCAAGGTTTCCCTAACAGTCAATTCAGCTAAGTGAAGATCCTGTTGACTGATGTAGGAAGCGGTTCTCTGGGGCTCAAACTCATTCATCTGGTGACCATTGTAAGTCACATTACCAGAAAACTGCAACAAAAAGTTCATTTCTCAAAAAAACAGGCCACCAAACAAAATTCTTAACGATCTCAAAATTTCCAAAGAACCCGGCTTCCGCCACAATTAAGACATTGGGTGTACCTATCTAAGAGGAATTCCTCATCAAAATGAAAGGTGACAAATGAAATGAAACACACTGTAATATCATACACATGACCTGTAGATTGGGAGGAAGCTTTCCTGCTAATGCCTGTAAAAGGGTGGTCTTTCCGGAACTAGGAGGCCCAAGAAGCAATACCATCCTACAATTTATGAACCCATCACCAAAATTACAAAATGATAAATTAATTATACATTTTTCTGACACTTCAATTATATACAAGTGATCATCATCGTCATCGTCTGACCTGGAAGGTTTGATGATTCCACTGACATCCTTCAGAATAGAAACTCGTATCTTTCTACTCGGAAGAGCATGCAGATAATTCAGCAATTCCTTGGAAATTGAAAAACGAGAAGAAAATAAGTATTATAATTGATGAAGAAAACAAATAAAATTAGAAACACAAGAATGGGTTACTTGTTAATTGAAAAATGGAGTAGTAGCAGTAGCTGTAGTTTACCTCAATCTTGTTGAGGAAGACATTGTAGAGTGTAGACAAAGCTCTGCTCGCTGGGTACGATTCTGCTTCTGATAAAACAATAATCCCGGCCTTAGAGGGGGGGTGAATAGGCAATAAAAAATCGCGCACACAAAATGTAAGGAAAAATAGCAAAGACACAAAGAGTTATAGTGGTTCCAATTCACAATCCGAATTGTACTCCACTACCTAAGAGCTTCACCCTTAGGATTTTCTAATGCAAACACCTTTGCTATTACCTTGAGCTTTTACGGGTTCAACTCACAACCTTACACCGTAGTTTTTGCGGGCTCAACTACAACCTTACACTTTAGTTTTTACGGGCTCAACCACAACCGTTTTACAATCCTCTTTCAAGGTAAGGATTGAAGAACCTTCACAATTTGAATTAATAATATTTGCAACAAATAATTGGTGTACAAATAATAAATGTATGATTCAAAATAACACCAATAAATGAACAATATTACCTCAAGAAGAAAGCGATCCAAACTCGAATTAAAAGACGCAAGAATGGTTGAAAACCGATATGTGAAGCTTGCGTGGTAAAACTTTGATTAAGAGAGTTTGTAAATGTAATTTGTGTATATAGAACTTATAAATGCTTTCTTCTTCTTTGTAACTCATCTTAGATGAGTATTTATAGTGTCAAAAGAGTAGAGGCTCATCCAAGAAGGAAGGAGCCAAAAACTAGCCGTTTGCTACAGTAACAAAAATATATCCGTTTGCTACAGTGAAAAACTATCCGTTGCTACAGTGAAACTATTCATTCCCGTTGCTACAGTGAGTTTATCCGTTGCTACAGTTAAACTCTCCGTTGCTACAGTGAAATCAAAAACTCTTTTCCCAAAAATTGTTTTTCGTGTAAAAAATCTTTTGACACTTTTCTTGAGGTATTATCGAACATAAATCAAGTGCTAATTAGAATCATACTTACACGTTTAATGCTCTAATATACACTTGATTCTTCGAGCTTGCGATAATTGATTTGTTGCTTCTTTTGTTGTCTCGTCGCAAACTACAAATACTTTAACTTAAAATTGCGTTAGTATATTAATTAATTTGTGTGTCCTTAATTCATCAAAACAAGATTTAATGAGCCCTTGGGCCAACAATCTCCCCCTTTTTGATGATGACAACCACAAATTAATTTAAGACAATATGAACATGCAATTTTAAATTAAAAAACAAAGGAGAAGAATTACTCCCCCTATATCTTTGCCGAAATGCTCCCCCTATCGATATGCTACCAAATTGATCATATCAATTTGATTATGGAGCTTCAATGCTCCCCCTACATAAAAGCTTTAGTGCACATGGAGCATAGCAAAGAATCAAAATTGCTCCCTCATATTTTCTCCCCCACATATACATTTTCTCCCCCTTTGTCATTAACAAAAAGGGAAAACAACATCAAAATATTTCTACCAATTAATTAAGGCAAGGAAAATATTTAAGGAGCAAGTATAATGTAAATATTACTTCATAAAAGTAATAGTGCAACAATTATCCAATCCAATAATTATTACAAACCATAAATGCAAATAAGTTTAGAAGTAGAAATGGATAAATAAAAATGCTAAGATATTTTTTTTTTTTTAAAAAAAAAAAAAAAATAATGGCAACACAATTTGAAAAATTGAAAATTTGATTTTTGAAGTGTTTCTGCCGAAGGTTTCATGGTCAGCCTCATGGGTGAGTTCATGCCCATGACCCTGCAATTTTATAGAAGAACGAAAGGTTCATGGTCACCCTCATGGGTGAGCTCATGCCCATATGACGTTCTTACCCAACAAATTTGAAAAACGAAATAGTTCATGGGTAGCATCATGGTTTAATACAGCAAACCATCAACTCAACTATGAGACCAATTTTTTAGCAATTTGAGTTTCAAAATGCATTTTTTTTTTAATCAAAACTTCCAGAAAATATCCTTATACACTTAATCAAAGCCTAAAAATCAATTTCAACCCATTTCTCAATGATCAACCATAAATAAATGCGAAAAAGCATAAATAACTATATATATGCATAAATAATTTAGAATCATTTCTCTTAAAAATTTCACATACATAAAACATAGAGAATATTTAGAACATGGATAATATTCAAAATACAAGCATAATATAAATTAAAATTCCCTCACAAAGGAATAGTACAACAATTATTCAAACTAAAATTTATTACAAAACATAAGTGCAAATAGGTTCGAAAACAGAAATTTTAGTAGGGAATACAAATGTTGCACGGATGTGATCAAATAGGACATTGAGGAGAAGGGCAATGACATGGAGGGCAATGACACTTAGGGCAAACGAACAAATCAACATTCTTTGGACAATTTTGCATGATGAGAAAGGGAAAAACAAAGAGAGAAATCATCAATGCCAAAATTGCCAATATCATCCTCATCTCAAACGAAAGCATTTTGAAGATTCGAAGGAATTGAAGGATAGACTCTCGGTTTAGGAAATTTTGGATATCTCTAGAGGTGTAATCGAAGAACAATTTAAACAAAAAATTGACGGCTTAAGGTCTGTGAATTACAGCTCGAGGATATGCAATGTCGTTGACTATTATGCCCAACGCATGCAAATGAAGAGATCAAACAAAATTTAGTAGATTTTGGTCAAGATTTGTATAGATTTCAAAGAGAAAATCTTCTAAAAAGTACTCTAATCATTTGACTCATAAAAAAAATATCACATCAATTTGATTTCCTCAATGATCAATCACATGAACAAAAGTATACATGCATAGAAAAAATGATTCTAATTAATCATGTATATGCACAAACAAACAAAAATAATTTATGGCAATTTATAGCATATATGATTATGAATTTTAATGACTAACATAATCATTTAAAACACGTATATTCATCAAATAAATATAGACATAAAAATAAGAGTTCAAGGAATACCGATTGCGATTTTTCAACATGTCTAGACCTTGCTATTTCAACCGAATAGCTTCAATGTTTGCAATCGAGCCAAGCCCATCAAAATCAATGCGGCTTTAAGTGGTAATTCCCTTGGGCCACCATTCAAGCTAAGTTCATACAAGAACAATTCTTTCTTGCCAAATTTATGAGAATATATACTTGAACAGATGATCAATGTTAACGATAAAATCAATCATATATATATATCATATTTATTGCCAAAAGAATTAGAAAGGAAAAATACCAAATTTTACCAATACCATAACCTTTTCTCTTAAGGTTTCCTTTCCAAGTGCCGCGAACACCCGCTTTTAGATTTCTATTTCTTCGCAATGGGTTTCCGGCACACCTACAAAACAAATTAGTTTGCTTTTGGTACCCAAACACGTTTGGGTCCTTCTATGTTAGCATAAGTACCATTAGGTACCCAATTTTGTTTTGCAAAAATAAGCCCTTTTCGAATATAGCAAAAATAAGATAAATGACCAAATTTATTGCAAAAGCTACATTTATATCTAGGCTTACCATGAGAGGGTTTTTGAAAATAGTTTTGAGAATTATCATGCCAATTAGAAGAGCTAGCATGATAGTTGGAAGAACTTGCTTTAACAAAAGAATTTTTGAAATTCTTTTTATGTGAAGAATGAGTAAAACCAATACCCCTCATATCACCATCTCTCTTTTGATCATTCATGCAATCATGGTGACTTTGTTTGCTTTGAACAAATTTTGCTAGAGTAATCTCAAGATGTTTAATCTTTTCTTTTAACTCTACAATTTCTTTGGTAGATTTAGCACAAAGATCACATGTAGAGTTTTTATCTATAGCCTTACTTCTAGCAATATCAAGCAATTTATACTCATTTCTAGTTTCATCCAAAACAAGTTTCAAATCTACGTTATCAATGGTTAACATATTGTTTTCCTCCGTTAAGCATTGATTGGATTTTTCTAATTTGCTAACTTCATTTTTAATATTTTCTAGTTCTTTAGCAAGTTTAGAATTCTTCCTAGTAGATTCATTAAAGAGGATAGTTAAATCATGAAAAGCTTCATCCACATTATTATAAGAATTTTCATCATTTAAGGAGTTGCAAGAACTAACCGATTCATTATCATCGCTGTCCTCATTTGCCATAAGACACACATTCGTGCATCCATTGAGAGAAGTAGAAGTCGATGAAGAGCTCTTTTGAGATGCATCACTATCAACGTCGGCATAGAGACACAAATTTGCGACTTCATCTTCGGATGAGGAGTCCAATGGATTACTACTTGATTTTTCATCCTCATCACTCCAAGTGGAAGTAGCTTTAAAAGCTCTTCTAGGATTCTTATGAGTTTCCTTCTTGTCGCTTGATCTTCTTTTCTCATGTCTCCTCTTCTTTTCAAGATACGGACATTCGCTCTTGATATGTCCTGGTTTGTCGCATTCAAAACAAACAACATCATTTTTAAATTTTAATTTAGAAGGGTTAGTAGACTCACCTTGGTATTTCTTTTTCCAGAAATTTTTGAGTTTTCTAGATAAAAGGGCAATAGATTCATCATCTTCTTCACGGACTTTGCTTGCAAAAGCAATATTTTTGCTCTTCTCTTTTTCGTCCCCTTCTTCCAAGTTGAATAAATTCAGCTTGTGTTCAAAGGCGGTGAGAGAGCTTACAACTTGCGTGAATGTAGGTTTTGTTTCCAATTCGTCAATGGCTGCAGTTTTTGCTATCCACTTGCTAGGAAGGATACTCAAAATCTTCCGAACCATCTCATCATTTGTTGGAGTAAATCCAAGATTACTCATAGCATTGCACAAATTTTGAAGCCTTGTGCTAAGATCATATATAGACTCACTCTTGTTCATCTTGAACAATTCGTATTCATGCTTGAGTTGGTTGAGTCGAAGATCCCGAATTTGAGTAGTCCCTTCGTGAGCCATTTGAAGAGTTTCCCATACATCCTTTGAAGTTTTGCAGCCACTAATGCGATTGTACTCACTTGGAGATATAGCACAACACAAAGCATACATTGCTTTACATTCCATAGATTGTCTTGTCTTTTGTCCAGCGCTCCATTTTTCGTAAGGAAGAAGTTTTGTTGATGTTGAATCGGATGGTTCCGTTGGAGAAACATATCCATTTGTAACACAATCCCACATATCCGACTCTTGAGCACCCAAATAATATCTCATCTTCATCTTCCAATGTAAATAATTGTTGCCATCAAGATATGGTGGTCGGCTGGTTGCAGTACCTTCTCTATGCACCAAGAATCCCTCTTGAGCCATATTTGATCTTCACTTGAGGTGATTAAACCTTGTAACAAGTGACCTTGCTCCGCTACCAATTGATAAAACAATAATCCCGGCCTTAGAGGGGGGGTGAATAGGCAATAAAAAATCGCACACAAAATGTAAGGAAAAATAGCAAAGACACAAAGAGTTATAGTGGTTCCAATTCACAATCCGAATTGTACTCCACTACCTAAGAGCTTCACCCTTAGGATTTTCTAATGCAAACACCTTTGCTATTACCTTGAGCTTTTACGGGTTCAACTCACAACCTTACACCGTAGTTTTTGCGGGCTCAACTACAACCTTACACTTTAGTTTTTACGGGCTCAACCACAACCGTTTTACAATCCTCTTTCAAGGTAAGGATTGAAGAACCTTCACAATTTGAATTAATAATATTTGCAACAAATAATTGGTGTACAAATAATAAATGTATGATTCAAAATAACACCAATAAATGAACAATATTACCTCAAGAAGAAAGCGATCCAAACTCGAATTAAAAGACGCAAGAATGGTTGAAAACCGATATGTGAAGCTTGCGTGGTAAAACTTTGATTAAGAGAGTTTGTAAATGTAATTTGTGTATATAGAACTTATAAATGCTTTCTTCTTCTTTGTAACTCATCTTAGATGAGTATTTATAGTGTCAAAAGAGTAGAGGCTCATCCAAGAAGGAAGGAGCCAAAAACTAGCCGTTTGCTACAGTAACAAAAATATATCCGTTTGCTACAGTGAAAAACTATCCGTTGCTACAGTGAAACTATTCATTCCCGTTGCTACAGTGAGTTTATCCGTTGCTACAGTTAAACTCTCCGTTGCTACAGTGAAATCAAAAACTCTTTTCCCAAAAATTGTTTTTCGTGTAAAAAATCTTTTGACACTTTTCTTGAGGTATTATCGAACATAAATCAAGTGCTAATTAGAATCATACTTACACGTTTAATGCTCTAATATACACTTGATTCTTCGAGCTTGCGATAATTGATTTGTTGCTTCTTTTGTTGTCTCGTCGCAAACTACAAATACTTTAACTTAAAATTGCGTTAGTATATTAATTAATTTGTGTGTCCTTAATTCATCAAAACAAGATTTAATGAGCCCTTGGGCCAACAGCTTCCACCTTAACATTCTCAAATCGAACTTCAACCGTCGGAAGCTCCAGTTCAACACTAAAACACCACCACCATCAACCCCACCAATTTCATTGTTCATTTTTCTGACACTTCAATTAATAGGTCTAGGATTCTTATAAGTTTTTAGCATTAGATTATAATCAAAGTGAGATACTTCCTTCCACATACTCTTTACATTATTTTTTTATCGAAATATAAGCACAACGTTTACGTCTATTAGAATACTTAGATTATAAAGAAGAATATAACAAAATTCACTATCAAAAATAACCATAGGTACGATTTTTATTAAGTTTATTACTTTTATTTATTATACATGTTGCATATGTCTTAATTGTTAGTTTTAGGCATTTTAATTATCCACCAAATTTTCGCCCCCAAATGATTTTTTTTAGCTCCGCCTCTAGTTATATACTATAATACCGCGACCGTTAGTTATGTTAGTGCCTAAAACATTTACTTTTGGACCTAAAGGTTCAAGTTTATTATAGTGTTAATTACAGCTCGATACTAAAAGGGCACAGTAAAATTGTTACGTTGGCATTTTAAGGTTTTGTATTCGAGTCTTGAAATAATCGTTGTTTTAAAATAGATGAGATACCATTTAGGTCGGGTTTTAATTGTGTGTTTATTTTGTATATAATTATATCTCTTTTACTGACAATTGAGATGATAATACTGTTAATTTGAGAAAAGAGAAAAAAATAATTAAGTGGTGGTGAAAGACCTAAAATTGGATTCTGAGGGGAAAAGTGAACACCAGCCTTAACCCTGACCTAGGGTGGATATCTGCATGAGTTGATTGTTGTTTCAAGATGATTTTACCCTCACAATTCATGCTTTATTATTATTGTTTTGCTACACTTTCACCTTACTCTCAATATTAGTTTAATATTTATTTGCATCTTAAAAATACCCGCTCTATTTATATTTAGAAAACTCGAATTGGATTAGAGTTCCTTGAAGAACGATCATCTTACCATTGTGCACAATTTATTTTATAAATCAGTGTTAAGTTGAAATTATTTATTTTTGACGGATTCAGAACCCGATTAGATTTCGAGCTTTAACACAATGGATTACGAATTAATTTCACCCGAAAAAAATCCGGGACACCACATTATATATATAATTACTTAATAGTAATATTTTGGTTAAGTTCTTTTATTCGTATTTACAATAATAGGCACTTAAATTTTCTAAAATTCAGAAATATGGTTTAAGGAAATATGGTTTTACGAGTTTACATTAAAATAGTTTTGTTATTTTCTTTAATATCAAAAATATTTGAGATAATTAATGTGTTCCTCCCTCGAAGTCAAATCATCAAAACTAACAGAATTTGAATTAATGTGGTTTTTTAATATAAGGTTTAAAATTAAACAGAAATTAAATTAAATTTTGATAATCAGCTTACACGTCCAGACGATTCTTGAGCCGCAACAAGAACTTCTCAATATTATTATACTCTTGTGCCACTACATCTCTTCCAATGTCTTCTTCTCCTCCTCCACCATTTCTGATCTTCTTTTCGACGGAAAGACTGCCGGCAGTTTGGTGCAGGTGATCAGTCCCCTCCATGGAACCAAGAAAATTACTGAAGAGATCGGGAAAAAAAAAATGTTCCTTGGTCAAGATGGTTCGAGATTAATGGGTTTTGAGAATTATTGAGTGGAAGAGAGGGTGAGAGTGAAATAATCAAGCAAGCTGGTTACATTCATTCATGCATGCTGCGTATATAACGTGGTACGCACGTTCATTGATCTTTAAAAAAGTCAACCATCTTTAAATATGAATGGGCTTGAATCATGAAATTCAATTCCTAATATTATAAAAATAAAAAATAATTCTAAATTTTAATATTTTAATTAATCGCAATTCTAAATTATTTATTTATTTATTATTCTTTATTCACTTTATATCGTTAAAAAAAATTTAATGTGTCATCGCCCCAATACTGTTACAAATACAAATAAGTAGACCTTCATAAATCCCAAATACACCATCAATCACATACCCAATTTCTTCATCCCCTCCTTCTCCATTAAATGATGATGACTCCTCTTGCAAGCACAGATCCCTCATCATGATTCCACCACCACAACCACAAGCACCAGATCCCAGTAATTGATCTGCAGTTACACGAAACGACAAGCATGGGCACCAAAATGACGAGGATGATTGGGGTAATTAAGTAATTAAATAATAATAAATTTGATCAATAGGTAATTAAATAAATAAATAATTCAGAGTTCCTCCCTTTCGATTATAATATCCAAATAATTGCAGTATATTTATATTGTAAAATTAGCAAAATTCATATAGAACAAGTTCCAAGCAAACCCTAGTCAACAGAAATGGAAATCATTGAGGTTCCAAAGGAATTAATTTCTTGCTCTTGCA
The DNA here is from genome assembly GCA_963691705.1 of Viola odorata. NCBI lineage: Eukaryota > Viridiplantae > Streptophyta > Magnoliopsida > Malpighiales > Violaceae > Viola > Viola odorata. The sequence continues at coordinate 7,714,763 of OY829544.1, forward strand.
CCAGCGCCATAATTGCAAAGTTTCTTCAACCTCCATTATTTGGCCAAACTGGACGTAACAAAATAAAAGCGGTGGAGCCTATAGACTTCAATTCAATGCGTGTAGCAGTAAAATTGACGACGCTCCTGAAAAAGGTGACCGGCGTCAATTGAGTAGCTGAACTGCACACATCCCACCTATATATTTTATCTGATCTCATTTTTGGATATTGATACGCATTTAATAAAATCTCCTGAATTCAATGTTACAGGAGAGATTTTTTAAAAGAGATTTAACAAGTACTCTCTTCGTCTTTTAATAACAGACATTTTAGGATAGTAGAAAAATGTAAGATAATTATTTTTTATCTTACTTTATTTCACATTATTTTATTTTTACCTCTACTATTCACTTAAATTACCACACCATCATCAAATTGGGTTGATTCAAAAAACAAATTGTCATTTGCGTAAAATATGTGCTTCGAAAAAAATAAAATGACAAGTACTCCATATAGTAGAAAAACGTAAAAAAACGTTATTTATTAAAAGACAGAGGGAGTACATAAGTTAAGAGGCTTAAAATTATAGTAATTCCTTCGTAAGTTATTATTTTTATAAGTGAAAGTAAGATTCGAATATATTTACCATAATCAACCTGATATGGATTCAAGTAGGAAATTTTCTATAATCAAAGTTTGAGCATTTTCTAGGAAAATAATTTTTTTATTTAAGAAGAGAAGTCCAATATATGTAAGAAGCTTGAATTGTAATTATTTATTAGTGTATTTAATTCTCATGATTATTTTAAAGATATTCCTAAGTGGCAAGAATCTAATATTTATTTATCTCATATAATCTTGGGCAACCTAGAAAGCGAAAAAGAGGAGATCAATATGAAAAAAATTAATTAATTGGTACAATGTTAGAGTCGAGTTTGCTATTTTATTAATTGTTGCCGAATGCGTTTTAAAATTTTAATTAATTAGTGGTTTAGCCGTTTAGGAGTGGGCTCTTTTAATTACTAATTAATTAGTTAGGCGAATGGGCTTTTAAAAGTCCAAGCCCTTTTAATTAATTAGTTAGTTTCCGGCTGTGCCGCAAGGTCGTTATTTTGTAATTTTAATTAATTAGTTTTTGTCTGTGTGTTTTGTATTTAGAGTTTGAGTGAAGTTGGGTTTGTCCAACCGACTCATCCTTTTATTATATATACTCATGTAATGCAGACGAATAAAATAAAATATTTATTGATAAAAATAGATTATTGAGGTGTTTCATTTTTTGTTTTAACGAAGAACTCTTAAATTTAGTTAATTGGAATTCAGTTTTGATTAAATAAAATAAATCTTTCTCTATCGGCTATTTCGCTTTAGGGTTCTAGGTCTTGAGTCGAGATCCTAGTTGATTATTGAATTAGGGTTCTAATCATCCTCTAAAGTTGGATTAGGAACTTAATTGGATCAATTAGTTACTTGTTTGCTGTTTGAGGAAGATTTCTTGAACAAAATCAATAACAAATGTTTCCTAACAGACACAAACACTCTAAAAACGTCTTAATAGAATTGACAAAACTAGATGCATTGTGAAATCCACGTCCTACAATCACAACCAGTATTGAGTGGCCCAAAACTTTTGTTTTTGGGTATGTGCATAACATATAGTGGTGCATTTCCTAATATATCATTCATTTTATTTGTTTAATATAAATTTAATATGAAAAAAAGACCAGCATTGATTTTTCAATTAGTTTATCACGTGTTCATTATATTCGCGATGCCTGATTCCCTTACTGCATTGTTTTATGGTTGGTCTGCACTTTTTCAGTTTGGGGCACAACTCAGACAAGTTGAAAGTTTGGGCTGCTATCTTTTACGCCGTAATTTGGTTGCTTTGGTTGGAGCGGAATTTAATGGTGTTTCAACAGCAACTCTTCGACGCTACTCGAGTTCGCTATAGCTACCTATCACTCTTACACGGATTGAATTTTGGTAGAGAATGATCAAATTAATCCTTAATAATTTTTATTTTTTTAATACTTTCTCCAAACAATCACAGAAACATTATCTACTCTTTTGGTTCTATCAATATTAATTACGTCTTATCTTTCCAATAATCACAGAAGCATTATCTACCATTAGCATTTCTTGAATAAAAACACTGTAGTTTAATTGGAGGAGTAATAAGGAGAGCGAGTTCATAATTAATAAAGGTACTTTTGTTAAAAATTATAAATAATTATTATCTAATCATTTCATTAGTAATCATGAAAACTTAAAAATGACAGTTATATAAAAGCAGAGAGTATATTAAATAAACTGAGCAATAAAGGCACTTCTCTTTCTTTCATATTGAATAAATTTATCATAAAGTACCTAAAAAACCAAAACCTCGTTTATTTGACACTAAATTTTTAACCTAAAATGTCATTTAAAAATTCCGAGAGGAGTATTTTTTAGAAATTAAAAATAACAAAATTTCAAAAGCCAATAAGAGATAAAATAGAAAAAAAAAAGATACGAGACTAGAAAAGTGTTATTAAATGTACTCAATTTTAATTGCAAATGTCCTAAATATCTTAATTCAATTTCTAATAAGGTGAACCAGAATCACAAATTTATTAACTATCTTAATTACAATAAAAAAAAAATTACTTGGGAAAAAGTTCTTGCTATCATACTATATAATTAGATTTATTGACAAAGTTATAGGACATGGATGAATATATTTTTAAAAAATTAATGTTAAAATACAAAATCGCATCGTGCATATTTTATAGATTATATATTTCTTTTTTTTATTTACAAAATATTTTAGCCATGAACTTTGAGATATCATCTCTTTAACTCCTATCATTAGACCAATTGTAATGGCTAAATAAGTTATATTTAAATTATAATTTATTTTTTATTTAAAAAGTTTATTGAGGTGTGCCGTTTGAGAATCAAAATATCACATCGAAAAAATATGAGAATAAAAAATAAATATAAAAGAAATTAACATTACAATAAAATGAGATTTTTTAAGAAAATTATACGAGCTAGAACTTAAAAGAGACTATATTTTCAAACAGAGAGATTAGCGGTAATCTTATTGCCCCAAACGATATATATAACCGGAAAAGGTTTTACATCGCCTTGTGATCTAGTTGGCCGAGATCGGTCGGGTTTTTATTGCAGTACTCATTATTGAAAGACAGAACGGTGACCCGATGGTCGTGCTCTTTTGTCCTCATCCTTCAAGTTCAAAAGGAGTAGCTGCAAACCTGACCTGATAAATTAATTACGACGATAACTTCTCATAGAACCAGCAGCTAGCTTTTAATTAATTAATTATTAGGGCTGCCCTTCCCAAAACTAGTATAAATATGTTGGAGCTCGTTTATTTACGCAAGTTTCTATTTTATTTTCTTTCAAAGGTATGAAGTATTGAACTAAGGCTTGTTGAACATTATGAGATGATTAAGTTTTAAGCAAGCTCTAACTGCCACCTTGTTTACACCAACTTATCAAGTCTCTTTGGAGGTGCCATTCACAATTTTCATTAAAAAAAATCTCATTTAGTTTTAACTTATCTTTTCAGTTTGAGACTTTTAATCCACACCGTGCACATTAATCATTTCTGCCAATTCGACCGCCATCCAATCAATTCAGTGCTCCACCGATTGATCAGCAAAGAGCGCCCACAACTTCTTGAATTAACTTTCCCCCACATTTTTGTGCCCATTGCCAAAACTTGATATCCAAGTATTCTTAGCTACGAGAACATGTGGATAAAGCTTTTACAGTAGGCTTTAATCCAAACATGTCACGACAGTCGACGGTTATATCTGAACTACTCGTCCACCAGAACTTTCAGGTACCCGTTACTGTCTTGTAATAAAAACCAAACAAATTATTACGTTCAAATTTCACTCCGCTCGTTTAAAAAAACAAAAAAAAATACTAGGGTTTTCATGGATTGGGATACAAATTGCCGGTGACTTATTACTGGGAGGGGAGGAAAGAGTAATTACACTATGGCAACCCCTTATTTATCCACCCGTGTTTTGACAGTAAATAATAATAATAATAATATAGACCATACCCTGATTACACGGGAAAAAGCACTCAGGAGTCTCTGTCGTTATTATTTTCATTTTAGTCAGTCCCACTTTTCGAATTTGGTTCAATTGGGTCCTAACCGTTAGCTCCGTTATCCACCCTAGATCCCCGCCGTCTAAATCGACTCTAACAGCGAATGACGCCATTAACTTCCATTATTATATTAATTTTTCTGAAAAGTACGCTGATGTGTAGGACCCACATATCAGAAAATAATTTCCACTCTTTTTACAAAAAATGATATATTTATTTGAAATTATTAAAATTCTTGTGGGCCCACATGAACTTAAAACCTAAACACCCATGCATGGCAAAGCAAAAATAAATTTGCCCATGATCACCAGATTAATTCCATCAAAATATCACATTAATCTTACATTTCTTTTGTTCCTTCGTATGCGTGTGGTACTTTATAGATTTGTCTTGGGTTTGCTGCTCACCGCAATGCGTCTAGTCACTGAGCGCATGGTCACAAATTCCTCAGCGGCGGAAGGGTGTATTCCCACCTGCACGGAGAGAGCGAAAGAATCACGGACACGATAGAGACGAGTGAAAAGATATTTCCCTTCTGCCCAAAAGAAACGAGTGATTAAATGATCTCTTCTTGTTAACTCACACCGAACAGAGTATCCATTATATTACTTGCTCATACTAAGAATACCTATGGGTGTTCTGTCTCACAAACTCGCAATCTTAAGGTTGCACGGTTGGAAATACATTACCTTCACGCTCTGTAGTCCTTCCTAGGTATACCTACTCAACCATCCTTTTACGTGTGCTAGGTTAGTCCTAGACTGACTATCTATGTCACGGTCTCAGCATTTTCACAGAAACTTCGTGGAATGCTTGAAAATTTTACTTCCAGCTCTAAAGAAAAGATGCTTAGTACTTACTGTATTGTCAAATTGCTCCTTGGTTGCCCCACACTTCAGTGCAATTGCAATGCCCTGGTAAGAAAGATAACATAACATAAATCAGAGAGTGTTGCTTGTTCAACAACAGCAGGGGGGCGGTATAATAGGAGGCTCATCTTAATTACTGTAACGCATAACAAGGAGCTTAAAAGAAGAGGAAAATCAAATTATAAACATCATGCGCAAAGTATTTTGTACTGGCATCATTTTTCAACAAAATTTAGAAAGAAATGCACCTGAATAATCTCAGCTGCGTCTGGTCCACACATGGAAGCTCCAATAACTTTATCGGTTGCAGAATCAACAATAAGCTTCATGAGTGTCTTCTCTTGTCGTCTACAAGCAAAGAAAAGAAATAAGATGAACAAAATTTTGAAGCAATTAAATGCTTTAAGCACCAAAAGCAATAAGATCTACAAGATCAATGCATAGGTTAAAAGAGGTAGGGATGCATGTAGACACGACCCATCAGAAATCTCAAATCCACTACTTTTAAGTAAACGCTCCCCATGGCTTTTATAATCTCTTCCACAATTTTTGGAGGTATATCTCTGCTCATAAATACATCTCAAACTTTCACCTAGATCAGTTCCTTAGGCTACCAAGAAAACTCTTATAGTCAAGCAAACTGATGGCTTGAGGAATTTATCTACATGTTCCACTAGCCAGCACCCCAGGGGAGCCATGAAACATTCTAGAAGTTCAACTCTACCTCCCTAAGGTGCATCCAAATGAAACATTATTGAGCTTTCACGGACTAATGACTAATCTGTTGCTTTATAACCACAATAAAAGATTTCAGTGCCTACCCAGAAATGGTATTCTTCATAGGATTGAAGGTTGAAGTGAAAACCAATAAATCACTATTTGCTTTCTCGACTGCCTCCTCTTCACTAAGGCCCACAACTGAAAGAGGTGGTATGCTGCAAAGTAGCAAATGCTAAATTAGTAGCAGTCATAAGTCTAGTAAATAACACTGTACACCTAGCAAATGTAGGTCTCAACTACCAGCAAAGAATGGTACAAGCAAAGTACAGAGAATATTTAATTTTTTTAAAGAGGTGATATGATTATGCTTTATTAATTATGAACTTGTATCTAAAAAGAATAACAGTAATGTTCAGGTCAGATCCAAACATAAGTAGCATGAGGCATCTATCATGATAAAACTAGCAAAAGTTCTTTCAATAACGTGTTCACTAATTGAAGCAAGATGTCAAATTCTGCAATCAAGAGTATGGACAAATATTTTCCAGGAAACCTTTTCTGATCACTGAACAAACAATGGCTCATGGTAAAAGCCGAAATAGAGGCATACCAAAATACTGCACATGGTACATTGCTATGGTCTGGCTTGGTAGGTTGCCCCCCGAAAGCAGTTTTCTGCAGCAGAAAAAAGAGAGGGTTTGTTGAGCAAGATCATACACACTTCATGCTGGTCAAGGAAGCCTAACAAATTCATAACAGACTTAATAAAGGAGCATACAGCCTTGGAAAAATACATACCGCAAAGCATGTTGCCTCCATCAAAGCCACGGGAGTGAGATTCATACGGTTTGTAACATCACCGACAGCCCATATGCTAGGTATGTTGGTACGTGAGTACTCATCAACCTGATGAAGAAAGTTTGATGGAGATGACGTTTTATGTTATAATAAAAACTAAGGGAGCCGTTTTGCATTGGAAGGTATACAATAGTAAGTGAAAGACCCAATAGAAAAAAATCAAGCAGATTCAATCAAAATGCGCCTGAACCTTCAATTCAGTGCGCTCAGGAGATAACAGATAGCTCAAACTGAGAAGTTCTTCACATATTTAACAGGCTGTAGAAAAGTATACTCATGCATCTTGACCGTTGAAAGTAATCAATAATGGCCTGATACTCCACCCCAGATACAGCCAAAACAAAATCAAAGAAGACCACTCCAACACCAACCCACTGGACTCACTCAGTTTGACTGCAGGCTCTCGCCCAACAGCAGTCAAAACGTATATCCACATATAATGAAGATAGATGAATCAGTGAACTTTTTCATTTACCTCAAAAGAAAAATCAGTGAACTTGAGATATAGCCATAAACATTAAAAAGAATGGATGTGAATGTGCCATGAGCATTTTAAACTACTGTACTAAAATGAAGTAGATATCCATCGTTAGTACACACAACCGATAAAATAAGTTTTACAATTTTAAAGAAAAAAAGAAAGGAAAGGAAAGCTCCACCTTGATAGCTCCTATTCTATCCAGATCGACCCCTACAGCTTCCAAATTCAACCTCTTCGTATTAGGAGCCCTACCTGTAAAAAAGAAAACAAAATAACAAAGGTAACACCATATTAATAAATAAAAAACATAAAGCAAGCAGATAAAATTACTAAAAACATAAACAAAACACGATTTGCATTGGCATTTCCACTGAGCCTTTGCATTCTCCCTTTTACGTAAATAATAAGCACGATTAGATCAAAGGACAGTATTGCTGGAAACAAAGGAAATAAACATCGCTGATTATCAATACATTAAGACACAAGAGAAAGCTCCTCGTGATTGTAATGGGGATCCCAATAAACATATTTTTGCCTCCATACTTCAGCTTCAATTAAATAAACCACTGAATGTATCAAGATCAACCCTTAAGACATAACAAGATATTATTACCCAACACCCAGAACTGTTTATACTTTATAATACCACAACCATGATCACAGTTGAAAACTGCAAACCACAACCATAATCATCAAATAAGTAAGCATAACCTTGGGAAACTTACTATGGCACTTCTACTATCTAATTACCATTCCAAACAGCATCTGTGTTCCCTATCACATTCATCTTAGCAGATCGCAATAACCCCGCATTCGCGTTACCAATCCAAGCCTTGTAACTTTACCAAACAAGGCAATCAAATCTATATCAGCTCTTACAACCTATATTACTATTTCAACCAATATTTTGTGGTATCCATGTCAATGACAAGTATAATGAGAATCCAAATTAGAGGCTGATAGTTCCTCCAATAATCACACTTTCCCACAACGACTTCACCATATTCCTTAAGCATGCCCAACAAAATCCCCAAATCAAAGAAATGTACAACATGATCATGGTAGTAGCAATAAACATTACTTACAACTGCAGCTACCATAGCTTCTACACAATTTTTTTGGAGATTAATCATTGGTTATATGCAATACAAATAGAAATTGTTCTTTCTTAAAATCTATATATGGTGCACGTATCAAGAAGTACTGATGTCGTACTTATTAAGTATTTTCAGTCACAATATTTTTCTGCAATAAGCTTCTAATTTTCGATCACGGTGAGGCATCATGAACAAATAATGCACTCTCTTTCCTTTGTATAGTTGAATCAAAAAACACGCTGAAGTATGACACCAATAATGGCATGGCTATGAAAATTCCCACAACTATAACATAAACCATCACAAGCAGTCATCCATCATATCTGAACTTTTAAGTGTACTCAATTTAATAATGACTTGAATTACCAGTGGCAAAGAGTACAGCATCTGCCAATATTTCTTCTCCATGGTCAGTGAGAACCTTTATGCCCTCCTCTGTTTTAGTAAACTGAATTTAGAGCTGCTTTGTTAGCATGGGGTAAGATATTGATCAACTAAAATCATCTCAGAATATGGGAAGATACATAAAACAAAATACTACGAATGACTAAATATACCTGTGTCAAGCTTGACCTGGGATGCAAATTAATTCCCCTGCCTTCAAGATTTCTTGCAACAAGAGCTCTCATTTCATCATCAAAACCTCTGCAGGTCATAATTAACAGAAACAGTTGTATGAGAAATACAGCTGCAATCGAGACATTGAAGTGATCAATCAAAAAAATGCTCATAGACCAAGTGAGAACACTATAATGACTGGTGGAGAAAAATTAGAATTTACAATTTAGGAACTCATTTAGAAGATCAAATCCCTTGGGTGTTCAAAATTGAAAAATAACATGGTATTAGTTATAACCTTAGAGGCAGTTCCTTCCTGAAAAACAGATCCACAGTAGCACCCATCCCACGCCATATTGAAGCAAACTCAACAGCAATGTACCTAAACAAAGGAGAATGATCATCCAAAAGCATGAGCTTATAAACCAAATAAACAGACAAAACATAATAGAGAGAGCATTATACCCTCCACCAAGCACCACAACACGCTTGGGTAAATCTTCCAGACTCAAGGCTTCATCAGAGGTTATAGCCAGTTCCTAAATAATAAGTAGTAGACAGATAAGAAATAAGTAGCAAAGAAACTAGAACACAGCAATGTACAACTATTATGAATTTATTTTCACAGGAAAAAGAAACAGGAAACTCACCTGCCCTGGAATAGGGAGACGTTGAGCCCTACTGCCAGTTGCAATCAGTATGTTCTTTGCTGAGTAGCACAATTTTGTGCCATCTAGTTGTGTCAACTCAACTTCATGAGGACCAACAACCTTTCCCTCTCCTTCATACAACTTAACTCCAGCATTAGAAAGTAACCGCTTGTAAATGCCATTTAACCTTACTATTTCTTCATACTGCAATAAAATAGACAAAGCATACTTATGCACATGCATTCCACAGTTACAATTCACTGGAAATATTAAGATGAAATGGACAAGTGATGTTTTTTTAAGAGAAAAGAATATAAAAATGCTGTGAATAAATAGAATCTCCCTAATAAAATTAAGTTGACCTCATATTTCGTCTTGTTCAGGTGTTTATGTTAGAATAAAAGATTAGGCACAAAAGAATACTACGAGGAAGTGAATCAGAAAAGAAAAACAAAGGGAACTACTGCATCATGCAACTCTTATTTTTTATTTAATTCAATTTTCAACCAAATTAGGTACCAAAAAATAAGGACATAAAATGAGAGTTAGATTTCCTGAAAAAATGAGAAAGTAAAATCTCGGAAGTCTACCAACCTTCTTCTGCAACAACTTTTTCCAGCTGAAGTCCACTTTGTCATTTATTTCCCAACCATAATTCCTGGCATCCTACAAGCCAATGAGTATTCAATCACTGAATCATCTAAATTTGACATGCATTATGAGTTCTAACAACACATAATCAGAAGAGAAATATGGACTACTTCAGCCTAACATAAACAATAGCATGTACCAACTGAACGTCATCATTTTTCACACACAGATGTTACTAATTAACAATTGTGCACAAAAAGAGAAATTTAATTAAATCAAGACAGCAGCATCACAAAAGATGAGAAACTATTCCCCCACAATCGATGCACATACATCCAACAAAAAAACAGAAAGGTTTATGGTCCAAAATAAAATTGATAGAATCTACTGAGAGCACATATCAATTCCAATATACCAGGTGTCTCCTCAAATGTGACCTTAAGATCTCCAATCAGTGTGATTTGACAACTAGAAATAGATCATATCATCATCTTCATTCCTATCTACTTGATCGCCAAATTCATCACATGATCTTTCCGTGGAATTGATTGTCCTTGAGCATTAAGTGTCCAAGTGTACAGTCCATAAACTTTCCTATCATTGGTTCAGTCACATGTTTACGACTTCTCATGAGCAATCACTCAACAATTTAACAAAGACTTTCATTGAGCATTTGCATGTATCAACCTTGACCGACTCATGTCAAAATGAAGTCAGTACAGAAAGTCATCCTCACCTCAAGTTCACCTCCATAAGTCGCTCCATACACCAAAATTTTCTTAGGGACACAACCACGAAGAACACACCTACAAAACCAAAATGCGAGGAAGACATGTCATCCCTTATAAATTCAGTCTTAATTACTTCAGAATAATAAAATACTGAAATATACAGTTTTAAACTGAACTTACGTTCCACCAACCCCTCCAATGACTTCTGAACTTACAGGATGAAACGGCAGCTCGCAAATCCCAACCTTCAGCAACAATATTTCAAAACCATCAACACAGAAACCGTCAAAATACATTTCCAAACAGCAAACAAATAAGCTATAAATTGTTTTCAGCCATTATTCTACTAGTCATATATGTCTACAGAAACCACAGAATAACAGGAAATCCAACAGTACAAAATATCAATACCTTAGCGCCGTATTGAGCAGAAAACCTAGCAGCTCGAACGCCGCCACTCCCAGCTCCGATAACGAACAAGTCGAAATCGTAGTGGTCATCCTGTTCTACTTCTTGTCCGCTAGGATGGTTCGCCTCTCCATCTATAAGCATCTTCCTCGACATGATTAACCGTCACTTAACTGAAAAAAGAAAACAACAACCAGAATAACACCATCAGATTTCTTTAATTTCCACATGAATTAGTATAGGAAAAAAAAAAAAAAAAAAGGAAAGTTTTCCCTTCGACGCATTTACATGGAAAAGACGAACCAGAGAGTCTAAGTTGTAAAGTTCCTGTACTAAGGGGAAGAACGATTAAGGAAGGGGATGGGGTTGACTGTTGAGAGTGGAGAGTGAGAAGGTTTGCTTTTGCCTTTGGCTGGTTGATGCTGATTTTGATGATGTGTTGATTCAATGTTGGTCAAGTTTGTGTTTTTCTTCCCTTTCTCATGAAAAATGAAATCACTAATGACGTATGGAGGGCAGGGTTGGAAAAATCTCTTATGGGCTTTTATGCGTGCTGGGTTGTTGGGCTTCTAGGGGCGGGCCCAACTTTAATCTGTCTTGAGCTATTCTATCTGGGCTCTAGTGGCCTTTATACTCTCCTCTTTCTAAACTTTAAATTGGCTTTCATCCGATTGAATACAATCAACTATTTAAGCTTCCTATAAGTGGTGATTTTCATGTTTGCTTCGTAGGTACAAAATTGGGTAAATTATATAAAAATATTATAATTTATATAATATTTAATTTATTTTTTTATAACCTAAAAAAAATAGTTTAATGACCAAAAAAATCAAAATAAATGGTAAAATAATTCACTAAAAAAAAATGTAACAAATACGTGAGAGATCATACAAATTTTTTTAAAAAAATGTAACAAATACGTGAGAGTTCATTTCACTAAAAACAAATTGAAAAAAATAATGAGATTTTTTAAAAATATTTTAAAAGAAATAAATTAAAAAACAACTTGTAAATAATTTTTTTAATTTTCTTCATTGTATTAAGTTCTAACACATTAGTTACATTTTTGTCCAAATTTATAACTTTTTGTAATTTTTTACAATTTGTTTTGGATTTTTAAGCATTTATTTTGTGAAAATTATAAGATTTATACTGCACGGTTTTAAATTATACTGAGTTAAGTGAACATTTTGTAAACTATATGGATTTTTACGTAACTTACCCTAAAAAGTTGCACTTACTTTTACGGTTGTTTTCGTTGTTTTTATAGCAAGAGCTTATACTCTTCTTTTTTAAAATAACAAACTAGGTTGTTTCTTCTCCCTTTTTATTTCCTTTTTCTTTTATTTTTTTCCTTTTCCCTTCCTTCTCAAATTAACAGATTTTTTTATTAAATAAAAAAGTAGTGAGATTTCCATCTTTTTTTCACTAACCTATTTTTTTTATTTGTTGATATACAAAATTTATTTATAAAAATAGCTAAAAATTTAGGTCTTACATTAAAATATAAATTTCAAAGGATGTATATACAAAAGTTTTATGCTATATATATCGAACTCCGATTCGACCCGGGTTAAACCTTTCCCTTCTCAGTTTAATCCCTCGGTCAGGTTCTGAACACATACGGAATGAGATTCATTCTCATTCCAGCGCATACCAAATTTCTTTCTATAATTTCCTTTGGCCAAATTTGATTTTTCTTCCCTTTCTCATAAAAAATGAAATCATTAATGGCATTCTTTTCTTTTATAAAATCTCTTTGATAATACATAAAATTATCACAAGGCATAACGGACATTGTACCTTCACAAAGTACCGTTGACCAGTCAAAACGGCGTATGACCGATGGACCAGTCAAAACGGCATCACGACCGATTGACCAGGACAACGGGAATAAGTGGCAAAAGGACAAGTCTGGCCCGTTGTCACCAAACGGCACAAAGCCGATCCATTCAAGCCATGAGGAAACGGATCGGCACCGCTTCATACGTTGACCAAGTCAACAACCTCCAAACGGCACCAGGTCGATTGGTGAGAACGGCACCTGACCGATTCAACACAACGGCACCATGCCGATTTGACACGAGCAGTAAGCTCCAAACAGAGGTATATTTTATATAATTCCCATTATACATTTAGTCAAAGTTTGCGTGGGGAACAGCCTTACCTGCCCCCACTAACTCATCATTTAATAGCTAGACAAGGGGACTACTTACTCCCCCAAAAAGACATTAACCTCACCTGACAATTATTAATCTTTACCTTTCAACCACCTTTTGAAAAAAGGGGAGAAAAGTCAAAAGGTTCAACCACTTTAGCCCTACATATGGACTAGAGGGAAGTACTTGAAAGGGGGGGACTTTTGATCTCAAAAAGAGGACAGGCTAAGCAAACCATACTTTCTCTGGACCTTGGATCCAAACACTAACTTTGGCATCGGAGATTCTCCGCCGGAGATTACTCCGGGGGTTTTGCAGGTCGCTCAAGGAGCTTCAACCACCACACTCCGGCGTGCCATTTGACGGAAAAGCCCTCACCCCGTTCAACGGATTATCATTTGGTGCTTTCATTGAGAGCTTTTGAATTTTAAGTGAGTCACCTTGAAATTCAAAGGTCTTATTCTTCTATGTTCTTGGGGTTTTCATTTCCAGAAAAATGGCATCCGACCCAATCTTTCAATCAAAACAACCCACCGGTGAAGCTGCTGGCCACCATGACCCTTCACCAGCACAAACTTCATCTTCTCGAGTGGAAATAAGTGCTACTGCTTGTCAGCACGACCCTCCAGAAATTTCAGAAATCCTATTTTCTGCATCTCCTCAATCAGATCTGTCCGAGTCAATACTCCCACCAGCAGTCATGCTTGAGTTTGCTGCCCTACACTAAAGGATGGACATGATAATGGCGCCAATCATGGAGAGAATTCCTCCGCCCAACCAACAACTTATTCCTCAACAGATCCACCATCAACCGACGGTTCCACAAGCTGGGGCAGTTCATCAGGCTGGAAAAAGGAGACGAGAGAGATCGGTGACCCAGCATCACTCAGAGACAGATCGCTCAAAAAGTGGACGAGACCTGTCCAGAAAATCTGTTCCTCGACCAGATCTGGAAGAGCAAGATGATGATCCAAAGAGTCCGTTGACCTTTCGGATTCGGAAACATCAAGTAAGCAGGCATGTTAAGCTGCCATCTGATCATTATCATGGGATCACAGATCCAAGTGTTCATGTGAGTTTAGTAAAGAAACATGTCAAGTTTTTTACTAGAAATGATGAGGCTTTATGCCAAATATTTGTGATGACCCTTAAAGGGATAGCCAGCACATGGTTTGAGAAGCTACCAGCCGGATCTATTGACTGTTTCGAGCAGTTAGAAAAGGCATTCAGAAGCCGATTCAGCTCATATATTCCGATGGAAAAATCTCCAGCCGTTCTGTTTGACATGATGCGAAAGTCAGGGGAGTCGTTGGCTGCGTATGTGGCTAGATTCAACACGGAACTAGCAACTCTTCCTGATGTAGCGCCTAATTTAGCAGCAGAGGCGTTGAAAAGAAACTGTAAATATCGAGAATTGGAAAATGCTTTGATTGCAAGCACTCCTAAAACCTTGGATCTCTTGCGGGTTGAGGTAGAAAAGTATTCCAGAATGGAAGAAGCAGATTATCAACGGAAGAAACGGGAGGAGGCCGATTTCTAAAAGACAGGATCTTCCCCGCACAAATAGACAGAGAAGAAGCAAACGGCAGGAAGCCGATATGCAGAATGGTCAACCAATTTCTCTGCCATGCCGTTGTCCAAATACCGTGTGCGAAACGGCAATATTTTCAAAACGGTCTAGTGCCGAATGAGTGTAAACCTCAAACGGTTCCCTCAAAACGGCATCTAGCCGAATCGTCAAGGCAGAGATAAGTTCAATTATTGATTGTTTTATCTTTGTTAATTTTTCTGGAACATTATGTATTCAATTATTGATTGTTTTATCTTTGTTAATTTTTCTGGAACATTATGTATAACATGAATTATCGAATATTTCCAAAACAATGAAAAACATATATATTTGCCAGCATTGTTTCTCCTATGATTGCAGATCCTGAGAAAACAAAAATCAAATCAATCGTGGATGTAGGTTATTTTAAACCGAACCATGTTACCAAAATCCAAGAAGCGGCGATATTAAAGCTACCAGGGCTACCTAAGGCACTGCCGGGGGATGCCGACAACCAAATCGGCCGCAACCCAATTGGTTCAAATTTCTACCAGGGCCACCTAAGGCGCTGCCTGGGAATGCCGACAGCTAAATCGGCAGCAGCCCGATTAGTCCAAATCGCTACCTAGGCATATATCGCCAACGATACATATATTGCCAACGATACATATATTACCAACGATACATATATCGCCAACGATACATATATGGTCACTGAGACGTATATCGTTATTGAGGCATATAACGTTATTGAGGCATATAGCGTTATTGAGGCATATAGCGTTATTGAGGCATATATCGCTATTGAGACATATCGTCATCACATCTTCATAAGACCATTTCGGTCCCGCTGATCAGACGGTGACAAAATAAAGAAAAATTCAAACCTATCTGTGTCTTAGTAAACCAGATAGAAGTACCTGTGTCTTCGTAAACCAAGTAATAAAGACTCAAACCTATCTGTGTCTTAGTAAACCAGATAGTGAAACGACAACGCAAAAACAATATCTCCAAAACGGCCCAGTGCCGAAAGGTCGAAACGGCCACCTCAAGCGAATGGAAACAGATTCCTCAAACGGCAACTTGCCGATTTGCCAAAATAAAGATAAGTTCAAGTTACAATTGTTTTATCTTTTTTAAATTTTTCTGGAGTAGTATATATGGTATATATATATATGACAGAAATGATTAAGCATCTGCAATAACTAAAAATTGCAAAATTATATTCCGAATAATATCTGTTCAGTACAAAATATGCCAATCGGCAAATGATCAAGAAATAAAACTAAAGCTCAGGCCGCCGGCCCAGATCCAGAAGCAATGTCAGGCCCAACAGGATTGTCATCTTCGTCCGAATCGGAAGAGGGTGCATACTCCTTAGCTTCGGCAATTCTTTCTCCAGCAGCAACATATCGGGAAAGATGGCGGGGGTAGAAATGCTTATCGCCATAGTAGGAGACATAGCTTTCCAGCATGATATCCTTCATCTTCTTTCGCCACCAGCTTATCTTCCCAGGGACTTTCTCCAATTCCGCATCCTTAGCGGCAATGCTACCCTGAGCTATTTCCAATGCTGTCGTTCTGGCTGTCAGATCGGAACGGACCGCGTTTAGTTCCTCAGTAAGCTTGGCTACAGTATTGATCAAGGAGGCCTTATCTTCAGAAAGCTTGGTAACGGAATCGCACAAAGCAGACTTATCCTTTGTCAGCTCCTCGATCAGTGCCTGCTTCTGTCTGGCCATCATCGAAAGTCCATCCCTCTCCTTCAGACTATCGGCAAGCTTTGAGCGAGCTTCCATCACTGCCTTTTTATCATCTTCCCGAGTGGCAGAAAGGGCTTTCATCTCCTTCTGAACGGAAACCTTCTCAGCATCTGATTGCTCAAGAGCTTTCCTCAGAGACGCCACTTTCTCATCTGTTGTCTCGGCAAGGTAGGGAATGCTGCATAGCATGCGATAAGCAATGCTCTCGGCATTTGAAAACTAGGCGCTAAATTCTAACTCCCGGAACCGCCCCCGGTCAGCGTCATTCGCCAGCATTTCAGCAATCAGTTGCCCAGACCGCCTGTCGGCAACGCTAGGAACATCCAAACCAAGGGAACGGCAGCCGATGTCCCCAAAGTTTTGTATGCTCACAACATGAGTCGCTTCCCCATTAGGACCCTGGCTTGAAAGATGACCTCGAATATCGGCAGGCGGCGCGAGTGCAACGTCATCCGAAATAAACGGACTAGGCATCGGCGGACCAGCGACCCAGTGAAGACGAACTTGAGGAGAAACGGGAGGACCCTGAGGAGTCTTCACTGGCGGAATAGGTTCACTAGAACCAGCAGCTGGTCCAGAAACGGCATCTTGCCGACTTGTCTCATCTCGAAGGGTAGCAGTCTGATTGGCTTGCTCAGGGACGGCTCCTGACTGATCCAGGTCGATTTGCTGCAAAACGGCTTGAGGCCGATCTGCGTCGCCCTCCGACTCTGAAACGCCAGATGCCCGTTTCGCCCTATCAGCGACACGTTTCTCTTCAGCTCTTTTTCTTTTCTTAAGAATTCTTGCGGCAGCCTTGAGAACATGAGGATCCGGATCCGGCAGCTCGGAATATTGAAATGATGAACCGGATCGCCGCCGTTTGATGATAAGAGGGGGTTCTTCATCTTCTTCTTCTTCATCAAAGGCAAAATGTGTTTCTGGCCTTGCCGATTGCTCACCGCTCTCAACAACGGTCTCCCCGGCCACCGTTTCCTCATCACCCGTTCCATCTGCCAAGTGGCCTTCTGCCCCCGTTTGGTCTTCTGCCGACTCATCAATTGAATGACCCTCAGTCTGCATTCTGTTTTCATCAGAAGTTTCGGCCGTTGCAGAGGTCAACCGAATCGAAGAGGCAGGAACAAGAACAACCTTTTTCTTCTTGGTTTTCTCTGCAAAATGAAGTTCGTATCAGAGATTAACAAAGAATAAAACGGCATATTGACGGCTAGAAATAAAAGCTCACCAAGAACACAATCAGACAACGGCACGCCGACGGCCAAATACCGTGTGTGAAACGGCGTGTTCACCGACAACAACATATCAACCTGGGATTGAAGAGGTTCATCAAGATTCTCTGGCTTGAGCCAGTGTTTCTCATTCATTTCCCGATTGAATCCAGAAACCCATCCGGAAGAAGAAGATGACACCAGAAAGAAACGCTCTTTCCAATCTTTGACAGAAGAATCATACCTCTGGAAAATCTCATTGAGATGGGAATCCCGACGGGGGCGAATGATCATCAAGCATCCACGGTTGGTCAGATTAAAGAAAAATTTAAAAAGGGATAGAGATGGCGACTTGATCCCATTCAACTCACAGACCTTGATAAAGGCATAAATTCCAGCCCAGGAGTTGGGAGTAATCTGGGCTGGGTTCAAAAGATGTTGACTCAGCATAGTCTTAATCATGGAATCAAGGGGAAGCCTAAATCCAAATTCAAACATTCTTGAGTATAAAACCCTAGTGTTATCTTCAAAACTACTGTTCAACCTAACATTCGGAGGAGCAACAGTGACAGAATATTCATCAGTCAACTCAATTTCTAGTTCCTCTATCTCAGCCAGCAGCGCATCTTCACTGTCTAACTTAGTGGGCGTTCTATCAATGATCTCATCAGTGACAAGTGGGCGTTTGGGTGCCATTCCTAAATCTCAAACAATAGATCAGAGAGGAAAAGGAATGGGTAAATACCTAAAAATGCAGAGGTCTTGAAGAACGGAGCCCGAAATTGCAGGAGAAGGTCGTGGAAACGAGAGAGAGAATAAGAGAATTCTTTGAAGAGGAAGATGAGTGAGAGCGGCGCTGAGAGAAGAGAGTGAATTAGGGTTTTCCAAGATAAACCACTTTTAAAAGAAATAACACTTCAAGCGTCAGTATTCCCAAACTGGACGATGACGCGTGGCAGGCCCGATTGTGAATAGACGGACATATGTCAATAAAGCTGCAGAGCATTAAATGAGGAGACGACGCATGCGTTTCTCCCAGGCTGTGAATTTCAAAATTCAAACCTTTTCAGAAAACGAAGAGACGTTTTCTCCTCAAAAGGCTCGAGCAATCACAATCACTTTACCGGGGATGTGCCAAGTCAAATGGTAGGCATTTAAATGCATTAACCTTTTTTATTGCTATTTATTTGCAGGACGGAGAAAAAACTCCACAAACTGCACCGAATTAAAGTAAACCAAACGGCAGCACGCCGATTGTCAAGCATCAAGCAAAAAAATGGCAAGCCCTTGGTAAACACTCGGGCTCGTTTGTTGTTGGGCCTCTGATAATACATAAAATTATCACAAGGGCATAACGGGCATTGTACCTTCACAAAGTACCGTTGACCAGTCAAAACGGCATATGACCGATGGACCAGTCAAAACGGCATCACGACCGATTGACCAGGACAACGGGAATAAGTGGCAAAAGGACAAGTCTGGCCCGTTGTCACCAAACGGCACAAAGCCGATCCATTCAAGCCATGAGGAAACGGATCGGCACCGCTTCATACGTTGACCAAGTCAACAGCCTCCAAACGGCACCAGGTCGATTGGTGAGAACGGCACCTGACCGATTCAACACAACGACACCATGCCGATTTGACACGAGCAGTAAGCTCCAAACAGAGGTATATTTTATATAATTCCCATTATACATTTAGTCAAAGTTGGCGTGGGGAACAACCTTACCTGCCCCCACTAACTCATCATTTAATAGCTAGACAAGGGGACTACTTACTCCCCCAAAAAGACATTAACCTCACCTGACAATTATTAATCTTTACCTTTCAACCACCTTCTGAAAAAAGGGGAGAAAAGTCAAAAGGTTCAACCACTTTAGCCCTACATATGGACTAGAGGGAAGTACTTGAAAGGGGGGACTTTTGATCTAAAAAAGAGGACAGGCTAAGCAAACCATACTTTCTCTGGACCTTGGATCCAAACACTAACTTTGGCATCGGAGATTCTCCGCCGGAGATTACTCCGGCGGTTTTGCAGGTCGCTCAAGGAGCTTCAACCACCACACTCCGGCGTGCCATTTGACGGAAAAGCCCTCACCCCGTTCAACGGATTATCACTCTTCTTTTTCCTACATTGATCTATTCCAGGCTTTGTCATTCCGCTACCAGTGTGTGAATTAGAGAATGACGAGCTTCTTAGTTTTCATCTTCAATCCTAAGATTGTTTGATGGTGATAATCTATTTTTCTCCTAGGTGTTCATTTAGTAGAAAAATTGCTCTCACTTCAATTCGGTCATTGACTGATTAGAGTTCGCAATTGCATGGAGACTTGCAGTGCGGGCAAGCTTTATTAGTATTGAATACAACAGTACGTTAACAGATCCTGTAAGTGGCAGTCGCCGTTTATCCGGCCCGTATGTCAACAATCGTCGCCATTCACTCTGTCCTTCTCATCTCCTTTTTCCTTAACCATTCGGTCATCTCGTTTGGCCACAAATCTAACCCAAAAAAGATATATATTTTATAAATTAATGTCTTTTGAGTAAAAATGTTGACAGATTTGTTGATTAAAGATTTAAAGTGGTGGGTTTTATTGAATCGGATCTAGACATTGGTGGAGTATGGTGATGTGGTTGGAGGTTTTGGTGGCATGATTGATGGAAAGGCGAGTGGTGGAGATGATGGTGTGCCTGGCGATTGATGGTGGCTCCCCGAGTGGTGCTGATGGTTAGCGGTTGGTGGTTGTTACGTGACAGGCGGAGATGGTGGTTGGATGGGTGTGGTGGTGCAGGTTAGACATTGAGAAGGAGATGGAACGATTTCGCAATAAAATTGCTTAATTATAGAAACAAGTCAATAACTTAGTTAATCATAATGGATTAAGATTGATGAAAACTTAATTTTTTTTGGGATCCTAATTATAGAATAAATAAATAATCTAGCCGATTTGAAACTTTTAAGGAAATACCGTTTTTTGTTGTTGTGGATGGAGTCCTTATTTGTCCTTAATTCTTAAAAGGGATACTATATTTTAAATTGTTCTAATTTTTTAAAATCTTAAATTTTCTCATTTTTTTACATTTTATATAATTTTTACTTGATTTTAAAAATTTATCTGATTTTATTAAAACAATCTATATAATAATTCAAAGAAGTGTGGATCGTAATATTAGAAAAACTAATAAAAATTGAAAGATAAACGAAGTTTATCTCTAGTAAATTGCAATATTAACATTAGGAATCGATTGACCCTATATAATTGACTTATGAAAGGAAAAGAATAAAGTATATAAAATTAAGGGGGAAAAAAGTTTAACTAATTTACTGCCCCGTCTTTTATTGGCAGTTTGGAAAATGAAACATCTCCATGTAGTCTCCCCCATTTTTGCAAGACATTTGAGGGAGCAAACAAAAAGAAAACTAAACGTTCTCTATACGATGATGATATAACTCATGCCATAATTAGCAAGAACAGTTAAAAACAGAATTCCCTAAGCATTTTGCTTTGGTCGTAATCTTTCGAACTCCGGTTTCACCAATTAGAGAAAATCTCGCACTAGGAGATAAGAGGCTTCTCTCCATTATGTTGATCTTTGGAGCGTCAACGATCGCTTTAGGAAGTGAGAGTGCCCACTGCATTCCCCATATTGCAAGTGGCCTCATATAAATAAGGGACCGGAAGTGCCCATCAGTGGTCCATCCCTCAGGAGTCTGGAACCAGTATCTGTATTTGACAGAAAAGGAAGATTATCGAAAGTTACTGACTAAAGGAGGCCCTGCACTAGAACTAGTTTATACAATTCATTAACGAATAATATCCAAGAAATCACCCATCACCAACCTAATTCAAACATCATTCGATCCATCATCAACCTCTATAGGTTTGCATGAGAGAAAAAATGAATTGCAAATCTTGGCTGTTGATGACTATGCAGCTAGATTTTTGCTTTAAAGCTATAATAGTTTCAGTAACTTTTATCTATAACAACAAAAATTAAGCAGATAGAAAACTAGATATACGACAGGACTTGTAATAAACTGCGGTATGGAACTTACCCGTAACCCTCCTCTGACCAACCTGCAGTGAAAATTCCTTCAGCGGTAGTAAATGCCTTGTCCTCCATTCCAGAAAGGATCATTGTAGCTGCCACACCGTATGTGACACCAGTCCATATTTCACGTGATTGCATACATGTTTCATCCACCTTTCCATTTGGATGCATTCCATTTACAGCACCCATTCTTCCTCCCCGAACTTTCATTACATTAAAATCATATATTTTCTGAAGAGAACTTCTGATCTTGGACTCTTCAAAGAGAGGTGGCAAGCCTGAAGATGCGGTATACCATTGACCTGCCAGTTGATCTGCTTGTATAGATTTACTGTTAGTACTTGACCCACTATCATAGTTGAAATATGAACCATTCCATAGTTTCTGTTCAAACGCTGCCTTAGCCTTCTTAAATTTGCTTTTGCATAGTTCAGCAAAATATTTGTCGCCAAGTTGAAGGGCCATTGCTGCTGCAGCCTGAAGTGCCGCCAGCCATAAGCCACCGCAGTAAGCACTTTCACCATGAACTGTCCATGCATCATATGTTTGATCCGGGAATCCATCATTTTCAATAAGACCATCATCGTCCCTGTCAAATTGTTCCATGTATTCCATGGCAGTGCGAACTGCCGGCCACACGTCAACTCCAAATGACATATCCCCAGTTGCAGCAAAGTCTCTATACACTTGAAGCACAAACTTAGAGTTCAGATCCTTCCACTTGCTTGTGTCATGTATATTGTATGCATTCATTTCATTCCATGGATCATGTGTCCCAAGATCATGGGGAACAGCTCCTCTAACCTTACGAATCCCAACAGTACCATCTGCTAAATACTTTACTTTTCTTCCATCCTCGGAAAGCACAGCTTTGGCAAAGTCGCGTTGAATATTTAGTTCAATTTTGGGAAACAACTTAAGGAGCGCAAAAGATGCATAGAAGTGCACATCATATGTACACCACATTATATATTCTACGCCTTCCAAGTACAGAAACCTACCAACATCATCATTATCGTCGCAAGGGAGTGTGAGAGGTTTTAATGAGGAGTGAAGGTTTCTCTCTTCTCGAGACTTGGCCAACTCATTTGTATTGTCTTTTCGTCGACCAATAGTTGTATTATAATCCCTGGTCGTAGTATGTCTGACTGCACCTCCGCCACTGTTCATAGGGGTTTCACTGACTTTAACATCTTTGGTTTTTACTTCTGGTGATCGATGATGATCATCTCTCACGTCTGCATCTTGCAATGGAGAGTCTGTACAAAAGAACAGCACAATTGGTGATCCTTTTTCCCTTTTCCCTTTCTTGTTTTGCTTTATAACTCAAATGTCAAAATAAAAGAAAAATACTTTATGAAGACGGGATTTTTTAATTTTTGAAACAGATTAATTTTGGTATAGATGAATACCAATCCAGACTGTTCCACCAGCAACCAAAAAGTAGAGCTCATTAAACAATGTGAACTTGTACCTGAAAAATGGTATGAAGAATATCAAAGTTCAGAAACAGGGACATGGCCCATTGAAGATAAGTAGCATGTGAGCTTTAGAAAAGAATTAAAACCACAACAATGCATCTCAGTTGTCATTGACATTTTGACGCAGGAGCTAATGGGATCACATTTCTAGGGAAGAAGGTATAGAGGGATTGCTCTTGAATTTTAGATTGAAATAACTCCAGCCTTGCTAGTTTAAGACCACACACATGCAATTCACAAACACATGCATTGCAAGGAAATCGCACTTTTCCAGTTTTTGCTTCTCACACATGGCAAGCTTTAAATCTGCAATGCTTAAATCTCCAAGAGAGGGTCTGAAATTTGTTGCAGTAATGGCATGTTTCTTGTATCTAGATGGCCATGGGTGGAATGCCTTTTTCCTTCTTAAGCTCATTCTAGGACATGTCAAATTTTATATTTATAAAGTACAATGGATTCTTTAGTTACTAAAACGCTTCAGATGAGACATTCAAAATATATATGCAATGGATTCTGTCTCAGGAATACCAATGCCAATTCCAGATAGAAAACTGGTTACAATGTGATTAGTGGGTTGCTGAAGAAAAGTTACCATTCTGGTAGCTTTTCATCCTTGAGGATTGGACTTTGCCATTTCTCAATCTCTTCTTCCCACTGCTTATAATCTGTTCAAGAAAATAAAAATTAAGGTAACCCAAATACATGACGTTTGGAAGCTCAAAGGAAGAAAAGAAAGCATGAAATGCGACAACCCAAGGCATGAAATTCTAGGAGGCTTGTCTTAACTACTTCACCACTCCATGCAAGATTGATAATAAAAATATCCACAAAATATTAACCCATAAAACAGAAGACACATACTTGTCAGTGCATCATGCGCCAAATTCTGAGCTGCTCCCTCAGAAGTTCCATAAAACTTGGTGTACCGCCTGCACAGAAGAAACATGCATAGGCGATGCTTGTTACTATGCAGAGCACCATAGTTGATCATTTCAACCATAGTTGTCTAGGATACTGTCAACAAGGTTTGATGAATGTCATTAAGTAAGAACATAAACAACACCACTTAGACCACACAGGAAGTATGTTTGTCTTTTTAGTCCAAAAGAGAGAGTATTTGTCCTCTGGTAAAACAATTTGCATTTTTAGGGGAATAAAATTCAAGATCTCCAACTCATAATCATAATAATATTACCATAAAATATCCTCCAACTTGTAAGCATAGAATGCTTAGCAATTTCAACCGCTACAACCATTTAGAACAGAAGATGCCATAAAATAAAATTTAATACCAATCAGCAAATTTCCTACTGACTCAAAAGGAAAACACACAGTACTGGCCAACAGAATTGAGCATCCACATAATTAAATTTCTTAGTTTAATAATCTAAATGTTAGTTTAATAATCTAAATGTAAAGCACTGCAGACATCAGAAACAATAAACTAACAATAAACTTTTACCTGTGGTATGAGCTTCCTTTCAAGAATTTTATTTTCGGAGATGACCATGCAAGAGCAAACGCAACTGTGCACTTTCCGTGAGGTTCTACCCATGCAGAAGCAGAAACAGCAGCACAAAGTGTCTTTCCGACAGCTGAAGGCATGCTTGGCCCGCAATTAAAATTCTCCCGATCAAATTGCCCATCCTTGAGCAGTATAAAACCAAGTTAACTAAATTCTTTTCCAGAAAGCGTCTTGTGTTGTGAACAGAGATGCGAAATTTAAGGAAATCTACGGTCATTGGTCACCCCAATAAGTATAAACTCTACAGAACTATTAACCATTTTCATCATCATGAAAATGAAGGCAAATAACAATTATCAAAATACCACAAAAAAGACTTACCTCCATCATCTTACCCCACATATCCTTTGCTGTTACACAACTTCCTTCAGTTAACCCAAAACATGGCAGAACTGTCACACTTACGTTCTGGGTTTCACATGCAGCAACTGCGAACGTAACAGGAGGGTTACCCTTTGCAGTCCTGCAACATGGCATTATCATAAGCAATGCCTAAAATCCAGTTCTACAGTTACCAACTTCAGAATGAACACCACATCAATGAGAAGCAAGATAAATAAAGCAAACTTGAAAAGGTCCATGTCCAGGGAGAGTATCATAAAAGGAGCATATTATCCTAAGAACCGCAATGCCAGAATAAACATGCCATGGTCGTAGATTAATGGTAATGAATACATAAAGGTCCAGAGAATTGATATGGTCTAATGAACCTTCAAAGAAAAACAGAAGACAACAGCAGCATAAGTAAAAGTAGGATTCATCAGAACTTTGACCATCTAAAGAGAAAAGGAAGTCAAATCTTTTTTTGATAGTCCTATTGAGGCGTATATCTAAGTGATTATGTTTGTCATTTCCCTTTTCACTCTCTTCAGAGCTGTTTGTTAGCTGAGAGTTGGGACAGAGCAAAGCATGTCCTTGCTCTGCCCTCTAACTCTGCTCCTTTAGGCTTCTTATCTTTTTTCTTTTTTCTTTCCTTGCAGAGGGATGATAAACACTTGTTTTGCTCTCACCCCTCTGAACACTGAAGTGACCAAGAGAAATATGCAAACCAACCGTCATATATAGCTATTAAGGTTTGATGACTTGCTTGTGATGCAGAAGTACACCAGAGACTCCATCTTCACCTCTGTCAAAAGAAGAAAAAAACACAAAGAAAGTTGAAGCACATTTCAAATACGTATCAACACAATGAACAACAAAGATATGACAAGTATACTAACACAAATGGTTCGTTCACATGATCTCCTGACAAATTAGAGAGTCCTCCAATTGAATTCTGCACATATCAAATAGCAATGATTTGACATCTAGTGATAATTGCTGTCAATTGCTAAGAATAGTATTACAGTAAATGGGGAGACAAAAAAACTTACCGCCCATGTGAAGAGAAGGCTAACTTTCGCTCTTTCCTTTCCAGTATTCACCAACTATAAAACAAAGTTAATGTAAGTCCCATAGGAAATCCAGTTGACAGACACCTCATCCAGGGGTGTGCTTACAAAACCAAGTAAAGTAAAATATACCCTTAACCATAAACCCCTTTGTGCTACAAAGATCAAGCAGTTTAACTCCAAGTAACTGTATTTTCCAACCATAGAAGAGCAGATACTAATTTAATGACCAAATTACCACTTTGGTTGTTATAATCACCTAGGATATGAACTCACATAACTAATGCTGTAGTTTTAACTCTTAAGCTACAACTGCACATAAATGTTCATACCCCAGGAATCCGTGATCAGATAAGAGTATAGCTCTCTGAAGGCACTCATACACAGATATAGCCAACAACAAAAAGCGTACACATCCACCCTTCCATGATAGGAACCCAAGAACTGCAAGTCCACAAGTGACCGTATTCAAGTCGGTCACACAAGCTCAATTTAAGTGTAGGTTAAGGTATTAAGGCCAAAGCTTTCAAGGTTCAAGGATAAAACGAAACAATCTTGAAGCATACGCAGAGCCCCAAAAGCCATACAAAGGCTGTCTACCTTGTAAGAATACTACAGTAAACAAGCTAGCTTCTTACATTAAGGGGAAACATGACTGTGTATACTCAGAAATCTAAAAAATTTAAACAATATTTCAGGTAGAAGGAAAACACATCCACAATGTTTGTTCTCTTCATCTAACCTGGCCATACCTTGGGTAAAGCAATGATCTAAAAAATTTAATAAATTATTCACATTTTCTTTTTTTCGATCTCTTTGAATATCCTCTGCCACTTACTTTGATAGGATTCAAAAGAATCACATTTCTGCCTTTTGTGAGATTCAAATTTATTAAGTGAAGAAATAACATTAAATCAGTTGCTAAGGACATCAAATCATAGTGTTGGCCTGGTAGGTGACAGCAACACAGCCAAGATGCTAGTGCAAAAACAACCAATCATATACTACTAACTGAGCCCCTACACAGCAGCATCTGTTAGTTTACATCTTCCCAGCATACTAGCACATGATAGTGGAAATTGAATAAATACATACCGTGTAGACAAAAACAGAAGTAGGAAGGCTGCTATCTCTATAATTATGTGGTATGAATGGTGATATTTGTCTGCATGATATTTTGAGTTCTGGATCCGGTTCACCTAGAAAGTAGGAGTTCTGTCACTAGAAAGAGAATTCAAGACAGATGCATGACTTCTCCAAAGATGAAAGGATAAAAGAAAACAATACCATCATATACTGTCCAAGCTCTTGGAAATAGAGCATGGTATGTGGAATGCTGTCCATTCAAGTTCCAACCCCAGGATGATAAACCCTGATCACCAGCCTTTCTGTGACAACCATGCAAGAAAAAGAGTGTAAGCATCTCCATTATTACTTATTCCGGAACTCAATTCTAAACACCAACAGAGTAACCACCAGTTGAGGAGCATAATACGGTTAGATTTGTCCAACAAAGATGAACAAAGCTTCATAAACTATTAAACTTACCCTAGCCCTTCATGCTGGCCAGGAGCTAAAACCGAGGCATATTTTTTGGCTCCTCCATCCCGAGATATAAAAATCTGACATGCAGAAAACAAAAACAAAATCACATAGTTAAGTTGATGACTCATAGTGTCAACAGTTCATGTATCTTATGATGCCGGGTAGACTCGATGGTAGTTCTCACAGCTGCGATACCACTCCCCAATCAAAAAATTGATTCAAAGGTTGCATGCATTCAATAGCATATAAATAATATAGATTAAGAATTATATTCAACAATTGTCATGCACACTACAGACCTCTTCACAACACTCATATATGATAATAACATTGTAGCAATCCATGACAGATAACACAACTGGTGAGGACAGTATTACTAATTGGATGGGTGCAAAACCAGTTCTTCCAAGCAATGCAAATTGCTAGGTTCTGATCACTGAAGTTGCCATGCATACCAGAACAGTTTGAAGTATGGACATAAAGAGTCACGGTTAACATATTGTTATTTATGATGATAAACACTAAGATCAAGCATTAACTACTCAGCAAAATGCAATGTTCTTCATATTGGAGAGCTCATATAATGTATGTCAAAAGCATACTAGCTGCAGCATTAGAGAAGACATTACCTGCTGTGTACAGACTGTATCCTAGAATGTGAAGAATAATGCAAAAGGAGATACCCGTGAAGAATAAGACATACTATCACATTGCAAATGCCATAGACATCTCAAATATCCAAAAAGGAAATATCAAAGCAAATAGCTAAAGCTTCAAGTCTAGAACCTTACAGAGAACTGATTGGCCATGACAGGCGAAGGTTCACAAATACCAGGTACAATTTGCCACTGTCGAAACTCCCCTCTAAAACCTCTAGAAATGCTTCCACTCCTATGATACAAACACCAAAATCAAACAACTTCATTTGAAAACGCGTCAAAGAAACAACTGATTTCAAGCCACTGCATACCCCATTCCTCCCAATGGCACCCCCTGAGACGCTGATGGCCTACAACTTTCTCGCGTGAATGGATCTATAGGTGCTTTCTACACAATGAACACAACTATGTCAGTCATGCAGCTCATAAATCGAACTACAAAGATATCTCCAGGGGAAAATAAATATATATTGAAAGATTACCCTTCCGTGAGATGCCTCCTCCCTCACATAAGACCATAGACGAATACCCAACCGAACCTAAACAGTTGAAAATCAAGGAGACGGTAACGAGCATGAAGCAAACACACAAAAATTAAATACCAAATCCAGCACACAAACGCATACCATCTTTATTGCTTCCCTAAATGTAACACTGAATTCTTTGAGAATATTCGCGTGACTGTTCAATCTCCTTCTCCAAGCGTGCTCCGGCGGAGCAGCACTATCAAAATCAAACTAAAAACGCAAATTTATAAAACAAAATTAACTATAGGATACAGATTAAACAAGCCAAAAAAAGGAGAGAAAAATGAATTACCAATTGCAAGGTATTTCTGCTGATGTACTCCTCAGGAGGCCAGGAATGCTTTCTACAGTGAAATATATTGCTAGTAACCATGTCGACTAATTATGTTGTATATTCCTAATTCTGACTCTGTATATAAAAATACAGAGATTTCTTTGCTTTAGCTTCAAAGATGAGAGTAGTGTGTGTCGAAATCCAAGCAAACTTGAGCTTGACCTCCACCAACAAACACTTCCTTTCCTTCAAAGGATTAGCATCTCCAGAAATATAGCGGAGATATCGAGCGAAAGAAAAAAGAATCTGATTTGTCGGAGGTCTGCGTAATCCAATGAGCAAAGAGACAAGAAAGGAATATGGATTGATTTGCTGGGTATGTTGTGTGGCTGTGGCTGTGGCTGTGGCTGTGGCGGTGGCGTATCGTGGCAAGTGGAGGATCAACCGCCTGCAACTCCTCAGGTGTCTAGTATCGCCAGGTGGTACTGGTTCAGAAATAAGAAGAAGAAAAACAACGTTCGCTCCGATTTCTGACAAAATCTGTTTAAAAGATAACTTTTTGTTTTGCTTTTACATTTACATTTTTCTTTTCTAGAAGGCGTGAACTGTTGGTGTCTTTTTGATTCAGTTAATAGACGGAGGAGGAGAAGGAGAAGGAGAGGGTCCGGTCCAGCTCCTGCATGCACGACTGGTCGTTTAATGTTTACTAAGTGAATGTAAAGTACTTAACTAGAAGTAGAAAGTCCGTGCTGGTGGAATGGACTTTTCAATTCGAGGATTGACGAGTTGATTCTTTATTTCACTCTTTTCTGGACTTTTTCTTTTTCTTTTTCCTTCTTTTTTCATGGGTTTGAAATAAATTAAAATTAGTTTATGTTTCATTTTCCAATTTTATTTCAGTAAGTTTGTGTTTCTATAAGCAGTAAATCATTTCTCATGAAAAATGACTCCTAAAATGAAAGTGACTAAATGTATTAGTACAATCAAATTTGGTGACTTTAGAGAAGCCACCACATCAAATATATTATAAAAAATATGATATAGTTTAAAAAAAAAGGAAAAAATCAGAAATTTTTGGAAATTGTGAAAAAAAAGACCACGGGGTTCGATTGGTGGATGTGACCCACAAATCTAGCGGTAGAGATATTATCTAGTACGTTTTATAAATAAAATACTCCCTTCGGCGTACTTCTGAAAAAAAATACGAAATTTTTTAGGGTCAAATAGTAAGTCATCTGGCTTTGTCGAAATACGTACGCGATATTTAAAAAAGACCGAAGGGAGTATTAAAAATTTAAAATACATGTAAGATTGTAATTTAACGAATTAATATGTACTGTTTTATGATGTACGTCATAAATTTGACTTTTAGTAGTATAAATGAAAAATAGATCTAATAATCTATCTTATGGAAAAGGCGCAGAGTTTTTGGCGGGCATGTATTCAAATGTGGATATCGTCAGCAGTTTGTGGCCATTCATTCTCTTGTGGTAATCTGTAGTTATTTACTTATTTTCTGCTGTCCAATATGGACTCCAACAACAACGTAAGGCCACCGACCCAATAGGAAAAGAGAAAAAAGTGAGTAAACGGAGCGGGGGCTGTTTTCAAAAAGGACAAGCTTGCTTGGCCAATGCCATCAAAGCTCCATCCACTCATAAATTATAAATAACATTTTGTCATTTTTTTTATATGCGTTTAAATAGATAAATCTATAGACAATGTAAAAATGAATTCCAGTTTTAGTTATTATTGAAATTGAAATCTCTTAAATTCTTTAGAGGGGAGTGATATTCTAAAAATTATTTACGAAGTATATATAGAATATCAACGAGTGACATTTTTTGCAAAGTAGGAAGAAATCAGGTTTTGAATTCGAATCTTCTAACTTACGGCTCGCATCTATATATGATTTTTTTAAAAATTTTTATAAAAGAAAAAAAACGAAAATCAATTGTAAAGATTGATAAATATTGTGATTAAAATATAATCCTATTATAATAATGTATTTATACTCATGCATAGCGACGCGTCACACCCAACAAATGATATTTCAAGAATTTGAACCTTCTGATTCTTCTCCAATCAGATCATCGTGAATATACTAAATCCTGGGCAAACAAACGTTACGCTTGCAAGAAATGAGTCATCTATCTATGAACATCTGCGTGACAGATGGCAGTCACTCACGTACGGATCAGAAGGTTTTGCATACGTAATACGATTGTTTGAGATATTTAGTTTATTTTTAGAATTGATATATTTAAGATTATTAAAAAATAAACAAAATGGGGTGGTGGCGCAGTTGGCTAGCGCGTAGGTCTCATAGCTTCTGAGTGATCCTGAGGTCGAGAGTTCGAGCCTCTCTCACCCCAATAGCTTTTCTTTTCTTTCCCAGTAGTCCATTCCTTAATGGTGAAAAGGGCTGGTACGTCATTAGGCTGCTGCAAGATTAGAGATCACAAAAACTGGTTCTACAAGTTTCTTACAATAGTCTTAACAGAAACTAGCACAGAAAAACCAGACATTCTAGATTAGTGACACTACATTACATCCCTCCAAAAGTTGTAGTAGAGCCAATTCCTTCCCAGATTTCACTTGACCCTACTTCATCAGTGTCAACACCTTCCATGTTACAGTCCCACCACCCACCGCCATTTGCATCTGCCAGAAAGAGGGAAACAGATCAAGAAAATTGCATACATAAAGTACCTCAAAGAAAATAGAAAAGACTCTTAAAATGATAATCTTTTCATTGCTTCCTACAATTAGAAGCTAAAAAGTGTATACTGAGTTACTAACAGTGATTGTATAGAGGCCTTCGTTTCCTGTCTCCATTTGATCTCTCTTCCCTGTCTCTTCGCTTTTGTGCTGGATCAACTCCTAAAACTATCGAATGCTTTCGAGATGGAATATTTTCATCCACGACTTGCAACATCCAGATAACAGAAGTCAACTTCATAAATTGACAATCATCAAACAGCAAGTATATTAGTAATATAAAGGCTACCAGAATGAAGAGTTGCATCGCCATTGAATTTGAAGCAGACTTGATTTTCACAGAGAGTTCTGTCAAGTGACACCTACTATGCTCATATCATTATCTACAGATCCACAAAAGAACCCAAGCGAATAGAGGGTAAACAGGTGGGAATTTCCAAAAAGTTGCTTGCTAAGTCTGCACACATTCTTGTAAGATTTTCATGCTTACTCCCCTAGACTAGTCTACTCGAAACATCGGTTTAATCATCCACTGTTACATATCCAGGATGATATTCTAGTTTATTCCATATTGCATTACCCTAGGAATTGTTTGAAGAAACCATTGCTGAATAACTGGGGATTGAGAAAATAATGTAGACTAATTTCCTAGAAGACTAAACTTCAAAATAATTAAACACGTTAGCACACCTAACAGCAAAACAATGGAATGTCCCGAATCATATTTCTCCACGAGGAGCAAATTTAGGGACCACTAAGTTAACTGAGAATTTCAGAATGTAAAAGTGTATAAGAAACAGTACCAACACACACACTACATTGACATACCTGCAAATGGGTTCCTCCTTTTTCTAGCTCCTTGCCTATCGAATAAGCTAGTAGAAGTTTCCACATCAACAACACCAAATGATGTGCTACTGGTTGTAGTTTCACCATCACCAGATGAACCTACAACATTTCCTTTCTCCTCACTTCTATTATGCTTAAACTGCTCAAAAACCAATTCATCTACCACAGTCCACAGGCTTCGACCTTTCTTCCTCTATCTTTTTAATCCCTATTTGATTATCATCTGCAGACTCAACACAATCTCTAGGACCAAGTGGTGACAAAAAGGGCCTTGACTTTCCCTGTCAGGAATTCAAACTTCACACACATATTTTCTTGGAAGTAAAATAGAAGTTAAAAACAAAAGCATCAATCTACAGTCAGCTCCCCATCTCTTACACAAGTAAAGCTGTAAACAGTTTTACTTACCAAACCTAACATCTCTCCAATTCCATATCTAATCACCAATTTATACAACACGTAATCGAATAACTAATTAACCCATATTTGTTCACATCAATCGATATAAAAGCAAAAGCAAAAGCAAAACCCATCACCAACAAACACAACAACAGACATAGTATATTCTACATGTGTGATCTTTGTAACACAAATCAAAGGGAATTATAATGCAAATACCTTCACTATCTTGGGTAGGACAGCATTTCTGTGCAACTTGCTGTCAAGGAAATCGGAGAGAGAAATAGAAGATTCCTTGCTTGAATCTTTATTTTGCTTTTCTTGGTTTGAATCCCTAGGTAACCTAATTTCATACCCACAAAACAAACAAAACAAAAACCTTAAAATCTTTATTAACAAACAAACAAACTATTGACGATTAGAAAATAAGAAACAGAGTTGGGATTTGAGCGGTTACGTGTTTGAAGAGCGAAACACAAATAATGAATCAATAGAACGCTGTCCTCGAACCCTTATCTGATTCTTCTGCTTCGAATACATTTCTTTCACTGGCTTGTTTCTTCTATATTAACTTTTCTTTACAGAAAAATGAATTTTCTGGGTTTGAAGTTGGGATTCATGTTTCTATTTTTCCTTTTCACCACTATCCGTACAGTTTTGGGCGGCGTGTGTTCGAAATTTTGTTGTTCGCGCGCAAATGAATTTTCTTCAGTTTGAGATATGGCGCGGTTTTTTTCCCCTCTTTTCTAGGTACCAGATTTGGATTGTTTATAGGATTTTCGTTAAAGAGGATAAAAGGGCCCAATAAGGAAAGCCCAATAAGGGAACACTTTGGGTGCAACCATCACCAAAGAAAGAAAGAAAAAAGTTAAATTCTTTCGGACAAAAATCAGGATTATTACATCCCGGTAGCAAATGTTTGTTGTTTTATTTTATTTTAAATGTTTTATTTTTATTTTTATTGGTTCTAAATATATTATTCGTTAGTTCAATATAGTCTTACCAATTACTAGTTACTGTTCATGTGCTTGTGGCTACTGTTTACCAATAATAGCTTATTATTGGTACTAATAGCTTGTATGTGGTCTACTGTAGCCCGTTAGCTTGTTGGGGTCGTTTGGTTGGCTAGAGCTATTTACTGTAGCTGTTTGGTGTGTTGGAGTGGGCAAACGTTAAGTCGTTGTCGTTGTCGATAGATGGATACCGATACCCTACCCCCGATAGATTGTATATGTTGACTTCTTGTTTTGTTGTTGTTGTTACTTCTATTGCTGCTGGATTGCGTGACCAGGTTGATCATGCCATTAGGCATGAGATGATGAGGGCCAGGAATGATGATGATGATACCGTAAACCTGCTTGGTTTGCATATGTCCCATAAATAAGTATGGGTTGATAATGCCAATTGATTGCTCTATGCCGAAACAAATTGCTCATCTTTGTCTCGGTCATGATAACACCTGTTAAAAGAGGATGGAAATCATGGAGAGAGAGAGCTTCTTTCTTTATGGTTAGATATAAATAAAACTCTCTCTGTATTTTGGGAGACTCCAGATCTCTCATTTTACTCTCTGTTTCTCTTCTTTTATAGGAGACTAAGGCGGTGCTTAAACAAAAATGTACCTAGTGTAAAGTACAAAAATACTTCCTAATATTTATTAGTATTATCATAAATTAACCGAAATTCTCCAATCAAAAACTTAATTAACTGTAACTCAAATCACCCAATTAAAGCCCAATAAGAATCCACATAGAACACTAGCAAACATTTACAACTAGGATCGAAAAGTGCAAATAACTTAGAAAAAATAAATAAGCAATTCAAAATCTCCAACATTAAAACCACGAACTAACCAGAAACTTGAGCTTCAAAGCAGTAGTTGCTTCATTTACAGGAGGTGGGTCGACAAGATATCAAGAGTTGATCCCGAAACGACTCCTCTGCTTCCCACCATCACCGTCGTTCAAACACAAGCCATGTCGATGTCATTTTGAAGATGTGTATAGAGGAGTTCTTGTTGCAGTCTCAATTTCGTTGGGCAGTGAGCATATAATAGCTGAAGAAGAAGACGACGACGAAGGAGATGAACGGAGAAGTGATGGAGGTTGAAGAAGAGAGCATAAATAAGCCATGGGTGTGGGTTTAATTACTGCT
The DNA here is from genome assembly GCA_963691705.1 of Viola odorata. NCBI lineage: Eukaryota > Viridiplantae > Streptophyta > Magnoliopsida > Malpighiales > Violaceae > Viola > Viola odorata. Next base: position 7,750,096 of record OY829544.1, read on the forward strand.
CAAATTTGTCACTCTCAAGAAGGAACGGGAATTGTGAAGCAGCAAAATCAAATCTGCGAATTGGTTTCTGTTAATGGCGATTTCGAATAGTGAAAGTTAATCCATGCGGTGGCCGCGAGTCGCGAATCGATTCCGGTTTCTTGATTAAAGAATTTGTGACGCTTGTTGTTCTGGAATTTTTTTTTTCCGTTCTTATTCCAGCCAACGTGTGCGAAAAGCCCAAATTTATAAAAAAATATTTAAATTTAACGGAATTTATTTCCATTATTGTTTTTTTAACAGTTAAAATTATATTGAACTAATAATAAAACGTTTGAAATCAATAAAAATAAAAATAAAAATATTTAAAACTGATTAAAATAAAATGACAAACATTTAGGACTGGGTGATGTATTAACTCACAAAAATCACCCAGATCAATCTTAACTAAATGGACAAATATAGTGACTTATTTTAATTTGTATTACAAATCTAAGGGTAAATTTTATGTTTTTTTCACCAACTAATTATAATAAGTGACGAGCTAAATTTCAGATTTTGATTTTTTGTTTTCCAAAAATCAAATTTATACTTCTATTTTTTAAAATCTCTCCAAAAGACTCACCCGTAAAGGGTAAATTAGGATCGACAATAAAAGAGAAAATCTACATTTATGCATTGATTTTTTACTTTAATATTTACGGTTGCAATTTTCACAATATGTGTACAACATTTAACTAAACCCGGATATATACATTCTTTTTTCATACGTGGTTTAGCTTCAAGCAATCATGTATTATTATACGATATGTTACTTAATTTGAGACTAACTTCTATTTAGTTTTCTTTTTTCATATATAGCTAGATAGAAGTTAATTTTTCCCGTCTTAAAATTTAAAATCAAAGTATTCATTAACAGGATTTCTATAACCATATATTAGATTATCCAATAACAAACTAAATCCTAAGTTTTGTCCACCTTTTAAGTATACAATACAATTTCAATAACAACATACGAAACGCAATAACGCATAAAACGCACAACCAAACACAAATACCACAAGAAATTCAAAAACGAGGTACACCTGAAACAACTATAGAAGAATAACACCTAATTTATTAATAAACTAATAAAGAACCTGAAAATATATTTTATCACTAATCCAGCCGCTAACGTCATTAGATTTGTGACTCTATCATCATCTGTACCATAACATCCATCTTTTCTAACCTCAGGTCAGAAGATATTCAATGTAATAGACTTGAGGGAAACTCAAAAATATTAATTTGTAGATCCGACGAGGTAACATATAGCAAATTAAAAGAAGAAAATAAGCGAAAGAAAAAAAAAAGAGACTCATCGTCAGATACAAATCGAACGACCACCCTTAAGAAGAGAAAAAATTTAAGAGTTTTTTTTAATTTCACAACTGGAAATATTAGTTTTGATGCAATAGGTATAATTAGCAACTAATAAGGATGAATGATTGTGCTATGATGATATAGGACCAAATCAAATACTAATAATTTTTTTAGCAAAAACGTAGGGGATTGGTTGAGAAGGACATTATATATAAAAAAAAGGTAGAATAGTCTGGCCCAAAAAGGACATTATATAAAAAAAAGTAGCAATATTAATAAAAACATTTGGGTAAAAAATCAAATCAAATAATGATAATCTATGCCATGATGATCATTACATAAGCACGACCTGAATTAATTTAGTCCCACCTCCTTTAAACACCTCTTGAAATACAATGCATATCTGTTAATTATTGATATTCTACTATATTCCTTATATATTTAGAAATCTTTCATTTCATGGCAATCGGCATGGAATTCACTTGTAATAATTTACACAAAATGAACTATTATTGTATTGCTTCTCTTAATTAGACTGTCAATAAAAAGCAATTATAATTGTTTTCTTCCCACCGTTTTAATCAAACATGGCGGTTTAATTAGAAAATGTAATTTATAATTTGATGGCTGCCACTAGCCGGTGGGTAGATAGATTAAATATGTATTTTTTGCTTCTTTTTATAAGCAAATTGTAATATAAAAATGGAAAAAAAACAAGGAGAGCATTCATGTTACCATCGGCTCCATTAGACTTTGTCAACATAAAAAGAAAATGGAAGGAGGCTCTGTAATTTCTTGAACATAAGTTATTTTTATGTGGTTGCTGGATGACATGGCAACAAATGCTGATAAGTTTAAATGAAGTTTAGTTGACAAGTTCTCAAGTTGCACACGTCAGATAGTTCAAAAGTACTATATAAGTTACATGTTTTGTTCTCGCTTCTGTATTCTGATTTTGCCATCTGTCTGTCTGTCTGTCTCGAGGTTGAGGCTCTCCTTCATTAATAATTTTTTTTCAACTTATCAAAAACATAAAAGTTCGATGTTTTGGTACTGCCTCCACGACATGGGGAGTGTTTGCTTTCAATTCTTCACAAAAATAAAAGCAATACTCGTCTCAGAGGTAATTCTCATTCTCAATGTGTAGATTCCCAATGGTAATGAATTAGGGAGAGGAACAAAAAGAGGAGGAGGGGAAAATGGATTTGACCAAAGTTTTGCCACTAGAATGCATGCCCATATCATATCTGCGAGCAGGTTTTCATTGAATTTTACACTTTCCTATGAGTTGTTTTACCAGTGGCCTGCCATTCTTTACAGCCAGATGCAGATTCTGATACTGTGTGGAATGAACTTCTGCCTCATGATCACCTTGAAATCATCTCCACATCAACTACTGCATCGTTCTTGTCTTCTTTGTCCAAGAAACAACTTTACTTCCATCTTTGTGATAACCCCATCATCATCAACAATGGTACCATGGTAATTATCAGCCGAACTCTCAGTTACTAATATTTTATTTTCCATTCTTTGTTGGATTTGTAATACTGGGTTTATCTTGTAAAAAGGAAAAAAAAGACTTTATTGCTTATTTTGGTATTTTTAGCAATTTAAATTCATCTTCTTCAACTCCTAGTTTAAATAAAGTTTGTATGATTATATTATGCCATATTTAGTTACGAGGGGAGTTTTTAATTTCTTGAAAGAAGTTATTGACGGTCTTAGTTTCTTCAATTTAACACCCATCTTGTGTTGTTGACTTAATAGATCTATCAACTTATCGGGAAAAAAAACAATGAAATTATATGCTTGTTGTTATTGTTTTGAATCCAAATTTATATTGCTAGTGATTCAAGATTCTCAACCGATCTATTTAGCCCTTATGTTTTCTTACTTCAATACAGAGTTTTTCTTTGGAGAAAGAAAATGGGAAGATATGTTACATGATAGGAGCAAGAGGGCTTTCAATTACATGGGCAGAGGAACCTTCTTATTGGACATGGGAATCTATGCAAGAGTCTAGGTTTCTCTTCTTATCCTGCTTCATCTTTTCAATTAAGCCAAAAGATATGATTAGTATATGGGTTGATTGATATATTTTTTGCCAATTATGTGCAAATGTTATTAATTTTTTCTTTTCTTTTCTTACACATTTTTCAGGTTTCCTGAGGTGGCCTTACTTAATCTTGTGTGGTGGCTTAACATCAAAGGGAAACTGGACACTAAACTTTTGTCCCCGGAAACAAGATATGCAGCTTACTTTGTGTTTAAGTTGACCGACAACAAAAGAGGTTTTGATGCTAGACCTGTAGTTTTGGGAGTTGAAAGGCAGGATGGTGGGAAAGTTACGCAAAGTGTGTTCTTGGATCAACAGGGAAATGATCCTCCAGTGACAAGGGAGAGGGGTGACGGATGGATGGAGGTGGAGATGGGTGAGTTCTTCACTGAGAGTAGAGACGACGCAGAAGTTGCCGGTATCCTATGGGAGACCGATGATTTTACAATTAAGAAAGGCCTCATTATTGAAGGAATTGAGTTCAGGCCTAAACATATCATCTAAATGTATTTTGCCTAATAAACACACGTTATTGTATGCATATACTTCTTGATCCGTTAAATTTAACGAGTCTACGAGTTTTATAAAGTGTGTTTGGTCAGATCTTTCTGGTTTTTACGATTGGCAGAACAAGAGGTTCGGGTCTGTTTGGCGTTCCGGTTCTGTGGGGAAAAGTTCTGTGCGAAAAGTTGTGTGGGAAAATAACTTCTGGGAAATAGAGTGTGAGATACATGAGGTGTTTGGTAAAACAGTTTTTCAAAACTATGGTTTGGATGTAAAATGACCATAAAGGGTATAAAACCCATTTTTAAAAAATTAATAAAAATAGGAAAAATGGATCTAGAATTATTTATCTTGATGTAAAGATTTTATTGTAGTAGTTTTTAATTTATTTTATTGGTTATATAAACTAAAAAAATCAAAATAAGATGAAAAAAAAAAAAAAAGGGAAAGGGAGCCACTGGTCCCATACCAGTGGCTACTGGAGCAAAATGCTCCAGCGGAGGCAAGGTCAAATTGGCCTTGCCTTGCACTGGGATTCTTGAGAATCCCAGCGTGTAATGGTGGAAAGGGGTGTTAACAAACACTAATAATTTCATTTATCTGTGGGAAAAGTTGGTTTGGTACCCAACTTTGAATCCCAAACAGGCACATAGTCGAGTCATGAAGAGGAGATATGGTATCAGAGGTGACAGAAAAGGCCTTGACTTTCCCGTCAAGAATTCAAACTTCACACATATTTTCTTGAAAGTAAAATAAAATGTGTACCTTTTTTTATATAAAAAAAGCCATTGATCTTCTCCGAACTTTTCTTCCTTATGTCTGTTTTTGCCTTTTATTATGAACATTATGGAATTGGAAATATGATCGACAGAATAAATTAATGAAGAAAAAAAACAAAGATTTCAGGTGCCCATGAGAGAAGATGGGATGAATAATTTGATTTGCTCTTCATCCTTTCTTTTTCTTTTTTATCAAGAGAGGAAATTATATTAAAATAAAGGAGAAGCTTATATTGATCATTATAAAGCCAGTCTAATGTGAACAAAATTTGAAATCAAAGTACTCATTAATAGGGCAAACACGAAGGCCACAAGAAAATTCAAAGATGAAGTACACTCGAACACTAAAAAAAGTGGAGATTCGCAAAGGAAAAGATTCCGTTGCAAAATTTGATCATTTACGACGGAAAAAGGATTTTTATTTTATTTTTTACTTTTAAAATAAATTAGCAACCGAAATAGTAAAAATCTGATAATGTTCTGACGGAACTAATCTGATAACATAGTAAAAATCTGATAATGTTCTGACGGAACTAATCTGATAACATTGTGACGGAATAATTCCGTCACAACAAATCTTATAATTACGACGCTTTTTTCGTTGCTATAGGTTGACTTTTGTCGCTTAGTTTTCATATTTTTTATAATTTTTTATAGTTTTAATTTGAAAAAATAATGTTTGAATTACTTTTAAATATGTTTCTTTTCATTTTGTACTTAAGGACTCTTATATATGAATAAATATAATAAGTGTATAAATATTGGTGGAAAATATAAAAGAAAATATATATATATTAAAACGTTCGACGGAATGTCATACAGAAAATAAAATACTTTTCGACTTTCATGACTACCGTCCTGTTGTCTTAATTTGTTCCTAATTTTCTGAAATATCTTTTTTTTTTCTTTTTTAATAGAAAACTGATAATCGTGCTCATTTCGTACTAAATGTAAAAAATTCCAAATTTTAAAAATTGGAAAATGTGTTCGCGTGACAACTATTTTTTTTATTTTAAAAAAAAACAGAAATTACAATTTTATTCCAATAAATTATTTTTTAATGAAAAAATCATGTTATCATTTACTTCTATTTGCAATGATTAATAAACTAATAAATATATTTTATTTTCCTTTCTTCGCTTGAACGAAGAAACCCGGTCTGATTTTTTCTGCTCAGTTTTTTTTGGTCTCATTTCTAGGTGAGTTGTGACGTACAAATTTTATTATTATGTAACAAAAATTAAGGTTTTTTTTAACCAAATCCTAGTCCAACTACAATCCTACAAAATAGGATAAATCCAATTTTAAAAGTCTTAAAATCCTAGATAAGAAATTCTAACAGGAGTCTGCAAAATTGTTTAAAATAATTATCATCCTTTCTTGCTATTTTGGATGATGATTCTACTGATTATGGGCACTTTTTATTTTTTTTTGCAAGAAACATATTTGAGAGGTTAATTATTGGAAAGGACATGAAAAAACCCATTGTAAAGCATGAAATTGTGAAGAGAAGGAATCCTGGGCAGCAAACAACTCAGCCAAGTCAGCTTGGCCTGGGCTGAATAGTAGAACATGATTTGGCTGATTTGGCTGACTTGGCTGAGTTGTTTGCTGCCCAGGATTCCTTCTCTTCACAATTTCATGCTTTACAATGGGTTTTTCATGTCCTTTCCAATAATTAACCTCTCAAATATGTTTCTTGCAAAAAGAATAAAAAACACCCATAATCAGTAGAATCATCATCTAAAATAGCAAGAAAGGATGATAATTATTTCAAACAATTTTGCAGACTCCTGTTAGAATTTCTTATCTAGGATTTTAAGACTTTTAAAATTGGATTTATCCTCTTTTGTAGGATTGTATTTGGACTAGGATTTGATTAAAAAAAATCTAGTAGGAGTACCGCCTTAGGAATTTTGGGTAGGAGGAGAGCAGGAGGCTCAGAGTACCGCTGGTCTCTATAGTCTTTTTATGAATTTTGGTTGTGAAAACACTTGCATCGATGATCAACATGTATGAATTGTGACCCGACATTAGTCTTTACTGGGAATTCCTCGTCAATTGAGTTCATTTAATCACCTTTTATTTTCTGTTTTTACTTTTTCTGTTTGTTTAATTATTTGCAACATAAAATCCTCATTATTGGTATTTACCATGGTTACAATTCTTGGTCATTTAATAACAATTAATTTAGTCGTGAAATCTTGTGGTTTGATCCTTTTCCCATTTGCTACGGTTTTAATTAATTGTGGATGGTGAATTGTATGATTTTTTTTTTTTTGGTTTCTACAACCATCAACCTTCTACAATAGTTGTTATTATTGGTGAGTTCAACTAATAGATCACTCCAAGAATCAAGTTGAGGGTTTCACCAATTGCTTAGATATCACTTATGACAGGCTTTTTTCTTAATCAATCTCCAGTGAGATTAAAAAGACAAATCAGAAAAGATAAATTACTGATCTTCGTTTAGTTCCAACCACAAGATTAGTGTAAGATTGAAAAAAGCAAGACAAGAGGCCCCGCAAACTATCATTTGTGTCCTCTAGTTATGATATGATGTAGCACAACAAAAGCATTATCAAATAGAGACAGAACATAAGGAACAGATATGTACCCAGAAATTTAACACCAAAGATGAAACTAGAAAAACAGAGGCTGGAAAAATATCGAGAGAGATTCAGAAGGTGGAGAAGAGAAGGATAGTGAAGAGCACCCTGTGTAATGATTGAAGTTCTAGGAGCCACTGCATGGTGTGATTCATTAGGAACTTACCTTTGTCAGACAACTGCTTGATGTTGTTACTTGAAATGAATCTACTTTTAAATTGTTTGTTTGCACAGATAATCCTGGATGTCCCAGCAGTGGGAGGCCGCCTGATGCTTGTAGATATGGCAGGATCGGAAAATATTGAACACGCAGGGCAAATTGGTTTTGAGGCTAAGATGCAGGTAAACTTGTCAGAACTTTTTATGACGGTTTCTTCCATTTGATCTCGTGCATATTTCTTGAACATAGTGCAAAATCGTGAGAAGGAAAATTGACTGTTCGTATGTCCATTATGGCAGACCGCAAAGATCAATCAAGGCAACATAGCACTGAAGAGAGTGGTTGAATCTATTGCTAATGGAGATTCTCATGTTCCTTTCAGAGATAGCAAGTTGACTATGCTCCTTCAGGTAATTTTTCAGAGATAGCAAGTATTGTTATATTGTTTGTTTCTCAGTTCCATTTCTTGGCATTAATCATAATGTGGTAATGGGGTTTGCAGGCAATTTTTGGAAGTATTGTTCATAGCAGTGTTTAGATCTCGTGCGCGAGGAAAAATGGCCCTTTTTATGTGCCCTTGTTCCAGCCATTTGGAATTTTTTTGGTGTTAGCTTCTTTGTTTATTTGTTAATTATTTTTAGGGTATAAATTTGTTTATCAATACTAATTTTCCTTTCTTTTCTTTTTTTCAACTTATATTCTTGTTATTTGTAACCTTATATATCGATACAGTTCAATTAACTTTATTTCAATTTTTATTATTTAAATTATTTAGATTGTACGTATATGTGCATGTTTGTAATCAAATTTAACATTTATATATATATACTTGAATTTAGAATTGCATTGAAATATCACATTTTGCTTTCATCAGCATCCTGCTGAAAAAGGGGTGAATACTGAATCATACACCATTACCTTTTGTAGCCGCTCTCCATTCTTAAGCGGATATGATGACCACTCTTTGTACAACACAATTCGCATTTACAAACCAAGTTTCTTCGGTCTCAAGTACGTTGAAGAGCCTTGCCGCAACCCTTCTCCTTGCTTTCTTTTTCATCTCTGCTCGCACCTTCCTCAGATTTTCCATCTCCTCTTCCATTGCCGGTTTTTTCTTCCTTCTGCCTCTTCTTGTGCTCCAATGTGGACGTATCGGAATCCTTTACAGAGAAAAACATGGGCCCCAACTCAGCCAACCATTGTGGCTCCACTGAGGTGGCACACTGCATGTACTCCTTTGTGGTAAAAACCAATTCACGGTAAACAACACAGTTAGGTGTATAATCTAAACCATAGAGCGCACTGCTCGGGTGTAAATGGCACGGCATTCCATTCCTACAATTAACATACTCCCCAACACCTTTCAACCTTGCTGCGTTGTGGAAATATGCAGAGCATGTGGCTTTCCGCATCATGTCCCAGCCATGCCTACAAGACGTTAACGGGATTCTCAGTGTCTTTGAGAATATCCAGCAGCTGAGATCTAACCTCTCTAGCCTTTCACAATCCCTTAACATGCAAAAAGTGGTCATCACACCAATCTCCCCGGTACTGGTATTCTTTCCATTGCAAGTAAACATTCAGCAGTGTTAAGTGGTCAGACTCCGGAGCAAAAACTTCTCCCTAGCAGCATCACTTTCCTCTGCCCTATCATTAGGCCGGAAAAAAACACTGATGGTACCGAGAGCATTGATACAATTGTCAAAACCTCATTTATGCATCGTAGTTGCTCACCCATCAATAGCATCTTGGCTAGAGGGGGATCCAGTGGGAACTCCACCATTTTCCAACCAAATTCAGTGAGGGCCCCAACATTGTTAAGTGCACCCAAAACCCACAGCTGGTACATAGACTTAAGGATGTTATCCTGCCGAGGGGGGTCCATGAAATCAAAATCCTGTAAGTTCTCAATTTTGAGAGACTTGAGCAACAAAACTACATTGCCAAGGTTGGTTTTCTGGATCTCTGGAACATCGGTTTTTCCGAATTTCCGAACCAAAATAATTTCAGTTTTTCTAGAAATTTTGGTCGGTTTCAGTTAGAAATTTTAGGAACTTCAGAAAACCGAAATTCAAAGTTCAGATTTCGGTTTCGGTTTCAGAAAACCGATGAACAACCCTAGCAACAATGCACCTGTGATCCCTGTCTTCAGCCTTCTGAAATATCTTTGCTTGCAGATCAGCTGGAAGTTGGGAGTATATGGGTAGTATCAAGAGCTTGGGGACTGCTTTCTTGGTAGAGGAAACGAGTTGCTCCACACGCTCTGCAAGGGCATAACAATCTGCCTCAATCTCATCTTGACCAGTCATGAATATGAGAATGTCTCATGGAGGACTAGTGATGTGAACAGTCATGGCCTGCTTCACTGCACCTTCAACATAATCTTACAAGGGGTTTTGCTGTACAAGATATTCACTGGAAATGTTCTCCAAGGGATGTGGAAAATCGGGACACTTTCAAAGAAATTTGATTTTTTTTGCATTTAGAGCAGCAGATGTGACAAATGAGCTTGAAGTCACGGCATTGGGCAACAACTTTCAATATACCAAACAGGACATCTGTGCTCAATGACCTCTCATGGGCTTCATCCATGACAATGACACTGTACTTGTCAAGATCAGAGTCTTTTAGTGTTTCACGTAAAAGTACTCCATCAGTCATGCACTTAATTATGGTATTTGGGCCAGTGACACCCTCAAAACGAATGGCATAACCAACTTTATCCCCCAATTCAGTCTCCATTTCTTCACTAACTCTTTTTGCAACACCCATGGCTGCCACACGCCTTGGTTGGGTGCTGCCCAAAATAGCTTGTTGTATACCCATCTTCAAAGAGATACTGGGTCAACTGAGTGGACTTCCCCGAACCAGTTTCTCCAACAACAACTATTACTTGATTTTCATGAATTACCTGCAATAACTCATCTCGCACAGAATATATGAGGAGGTACTGCCATTGCTCCATAAGGGTCTTTGACATTGCAAAATCACTTACAGCTTCGCCCTTCTTCATGTGTTGTGCGAATTTTGCATCTTCCTTAAAATCAACTTCACCCTTCTGGCCACTACTGCAGTGTCAATCTGTTGAGCTGATTTTTCAACGCCAAGAATATCACCAAGTTTTGAACCTGCAAGCTCCGAGAAGCGTTTGCGTGACTTGTTCAAACTTTGCTTCTCGTGAATTTCCCTCACCAAAGTAGATCCTTTGCGTGGAATAATAGCCATATCTGAGGTGGAATCTTTCATGGGTATTGTCGGCTCTGCTTGTGTTGTGAAGACAAGTCTTCCATCCAAGAACGGAGGTTTGGTATCATGCACTGAAGAATAGCCTTGAGTTCATCCTCATCATCAACAAACTCAGTCTGTAGCTCAGTACCTCTTCAGCTCCAGATCTCAAAAGTTGGCGGTCTTCCCACTGGGCATTATCAGCAGTAAGCCGGGACAGTTTTTTGCTTTTAGCAAGTGACATTCTGGTGCCATCTCTTCGAACTAGTCTTTTGGCCAGCTCAGCCTCTCTTTTTTGGAATGAACCCTCATCCACCAGAAAAAACTGAAGAAGTATCAGTATCAAGCCTGGTATTACCTTCTTCTCTGTCATACCATGCTCGATCAGAGTTATATTCCATCTCTAAACGCATGTTTTCAGTAGTAATCTCATGATTCTGTTCTGACGAGAATGTTTGCTTTCCTTCCCCATCCTCTGTTGTTAATGAAGTGTCTGTGGCCAAACCACATGTCTAGAACTAGAACACTTGCCCAAATATCCAGAAGCATGTATTGGGACTGGAGAGGGACAAACATGATCCCAGGCAGCCAAGCATGGGAAAACTAATCGTGCATCAGGAGAGGCCCCAACAAACATTGGGGATGGCGAAGGTTGATGTCGCCGTCGGGGTGTGTCATTCCATTCCCATGTACCATTATCCCAGTAAATCAACAAAAGGAGAAACAAGTGACGTAAACTAACAGATAGTAGAGTAAGAGTATGGAATTTTGTACCAAAAAACACATAACAATAAAAGCCAATTTCAAACTCATTGCCAACAACATCTAGTATTACAAGAGTGCCATTATTATGATTCTCAAGCCTAAAAAAATTGAAATGAGCAAGTGAAAAGATGTGGAAGATTCACAAACAAATTAATGTGATGCACAAGGACAAATTTTGGATCTTTGGAGAAAGGTACATGTTGAGTATCAGCCTATATTATGTCATAACCATACCCAAAATCCCCGCCAAATTTTGGCTGGCACAGAAATTTTAGCTGCATGATTACCTGAAAGAAGAAACAAAACAAAACTCAGAAACAGTAATACATGAAAGCAATGTGTTCAAAAGGAGTAATATATGAAAGCATATCTCTTCCACAACCAACATAACTCAGACGGGATGAAACATAAGAATTCCATTTGGAGAACCACAAAATAATGCCCTCTTATTGGAGTTGCGTACATATCTGTATTTAAAAAGAACTGAAACGGATTGAATTGCAAAACTAATTTCCTTTTCTTTCCTTAGAAAATCAACCATGTTACAAAGAATCAGTGTAAGTTACAATTTTTTTGGAATAAACTGTGTTATCCCCTTTCTAAAAGGTCTCTTATTTCTTTTTAACTATTCTGAAAATTATCAAACCAAAGTGATCTAAAGCAACAAAAATCGAACCGGAGTGGTTGTTTTACAACAATTGCAACAATTCCTTGGCAGAAGCATAACATTCCAAAGGTGAGAATAGAAAAACCTTAATTTCCTTCACCATGCTCGGCTGCACGTAACCTCAATCCCAATACAGATGAAGTCAACTCCATGAAATCCCATTCAGCACAGCCAGCATGCCATCATTCTCTCTGTCCCTTTTTCTAGACATTTATGCAATCCTCCACTGCTGTGAAAAAATAGGCAGCAATTTTCATAACTAGCACCCAGAATTCATCCAGGCAAAACATTTTCCATCTCCAGCATGGTGTCATTATCACGTATCAAAAACTTTGTTTTTTGGTAAAGGTTAGCATCCAAATCATATCCCACAAACTTCATTTTGCTTAGAAGACCAAAGGCATAATCCTTCTTATCTTCAGAACGAAGAAGATGGTTGATTAATTTATTACAAACCCGTTTGCTTAAAATGTGTCCTTTCTCAATGGTGTAAAGGAAAATATCAACTGCTAGGTCAAGCTTACGTTCTCGGCATAGACTGTGAATTAACTTCACACAACTAGGAGGAGTGGCACTAACTTTATACTCCAGGAGAATGAAAAAAATCTTGAAAGCATCTTCTAACCTCCGTGCCTGACAAAACCCAATTAGCCATATAGTATAAGGTTGCAAATGAAAACCATTAAACTTAAAGTCCATCTCAAGTAACCCTCGAACTGCCTTTTCCACTTCACCCTTCTTAAAGGATTCCTCTAATGCTTTGAGTTCTTCATCTTCTCCGCCACCATTACAGAGATACTTCAACCAAAGACTAAATGCTTCTGAAACCTTCTTTCTCCTACAAGACCAAGTCATCAGTACACGATAAACTGCCACAGCGCATGTAGGCCCCCTGTTCATCATTTGATCGAAGACCCTAAGGGCTTCCTCTTGTCAGTTAGACAGTTGAAGACCATTTATAAGAGTTCCATATGTCACCTCATCAGGTGAAAGGCCGTGATTTTGCAGTTCCATGAAGAGCCTAACAGCACCATTAATGTTGTCTGCCTTACAGAAGCCATTGAGCAGAATGTTATAACTCACAATATCTGGCACCACCCCGCTATCAGTAAGTTGCATGAGAATTTTGTAGGCCTTATGAATCAATCCTGATTCACAGTACTGCTCAACCATCGTCTGCAAGCTTGCACTATCAAGAACCCGACTCGCACCTTGAGATAGACGAAGAAACAATGAAGGATTTCTCCCAACCTCCATTTGGCAAAACAAAAGGTGGGCTTTCTCAAGCTCCCGAGCCTTACAAATCCCATCAATAAGGGTATTGAAAGTAACCACAGAAGGATAGCATCCAAGCTTCTCCATCTCATTAAATAGTTGCTGTGCATCCCCAACCAGCCCATTCCTGCACATACCACAAATGAGAATGGTGTAAGTGCAGGTGTTAGGGAAGCATTCCTGCTTTGAAATCTCAAGTAGAAGCGACCGGGCCTTACCTAAAAGGCCCAGGTCACAAAACCCCTTGATCAGAGCATTATAACAGCGAGTATCAGGAACCACACCTCTCTCAGTCATATCAGCCAACAACTTCAAAGCATATTAAACCTCACCAGCCTCCAGTAACCCCTTCATCACTATGGTGTACAGAACAACATCAGGCCGGATACCATCATCTATCAGTTTCTGATATAATTCTTTTGCTTCTCCATGAATCAACACACTGTATCCCCGAGCTCCTAGCAAATATCCATCCTTCTCAAAACACCTCAAAAGCACAAAAGCCTCATTAACTCTACCTAACTTACAAAATCCATTGAGCAAACTATTATAAGTAACAAAATCAGGGTCACAACCACTCTCCTTCATCTTATTAAACAACCTATGAGCTTCATCAGTCCTCTCAGCTTGACACAATGCAGAGATGACCATAGTGTAAGTAAACTTGTTAGGTAAAATCCCTCTCGATGTCATCTCATCAAACATGTGAATGGAATACTGGGTTTGCCCACTCTTTGCCCAAAGCAATGTCGTCTTCTCCTGCGTCTGATGACTCTGCTGCTCAGCATAATGCTCTTTCTGAAAGCCTCCCTAGTTCTCAACCCATTGTTCATCTTCCACCTCCTCTACCTTTTCCTGCTCCAACATATCTTCCACCTCCTCTGCCACAATATTTTGACTATCTGTTTGATCTTGATACATTCGCAGTTAACCCTGAAGTTCTTCTAGGTTTGTTCTAATATTTGCAAGAAATGTTAATTTTGTATGTTCTTGATTTTATTTTATTTATATATCTTTAACGTTTATTCTTTCTTCTTTCTCCCTAATTCTCAACCCACTTACTGCTCCAACATATCTTGAGGTTCTTCAATAGGCTAGAGGAAGTGGATTGAGAATTAGGGAGTAAGAAGAAAGAGTAAACGTTGAAGATATACAAATAAAATAAAATAAAGAACATACAGAATTAACATTTCTTGCAAATACTAGAGCAAACCTGGAAGAACTTCAGGTTAACTGCGAATGTATCGAGATCAAGCAGATAGTCAAAATCTTGTGGCAGAGGAAGTGGAAGATGTGACAAATGTGTTTGCAGAGCAGATAGTCAAAAATCTTAGTCACGGCATTGGGCTAACAACTTTCAATATACCAAGGACATCTGTGCTCAATGACCTCTCATGGGCTTCATCCATGACAATGACACTGTACTTGTCAAGATCAGAGTCTTTTAGTGTTTCACGCAAAAGTACTCCATCAGTCATGTACTTAATTATGGTATTTGGGTCAGTGACAACCTCAAAACGAATGGCATAACCAACTTTATTGCCAAGCCATCAATCAAAATACTAAAAGTAACTACATTAGGCAGGCAATTTGACTTCAACATCATGTTATAAACAGATAAAGCAACAATACATGCAAAGCCACATTATAAATAGAAGTATCAGGCTTACATTCAAAATCCCTCATCATACCAAAACCCTCAATTGCCTTTTCATTCAAACCCGCCTTGGAATAAGCTTGAAGCAGCACCCGGAAAGCACCTGTGGGTACCTTTATGCCACATTTCTGAATGTCTAGAATGACCTGCCAATACGCATCGAGGCCGTCTTTGACCTTAACAAGCCTGTCAAGAATTATGGGGTGAGAAGAGTTGAATCGTACGTACTTTGTGGCCCAGATAAAGAAACGGAAACCTAATTGAGGGTTTGGCGGGTTTTGGATGATGGAGGTGACAATCTGTGGAGAGATGAAAGGGAGCAACGGATCCAACGCCGGCTCCATTGGTGTAACAGCGTACCGATTTCATTGGATAAAGAAGCTTCGGTGTGGAGATGGTGAACTTTTTGGGAGTCTATGGTTTTGTTGGGTGCGTTTGAATTAAGATTTAAGGGTATAAAATAAGGTTAAGTTGTAAATAAATATTGGTTTAAATCCAAAAACGGCACCTGTACATGAATTGATTGACTCATTTGGCACCTCTACTCAAAAAACGGTTTAAAAGGTACCTATACTTTTTACGAATGACTCATTTGGCACCTCCCACGGACGGCGTCACCAATCTTCCCTTAACCGCCTACGTGGCACGCCACGCCATAAAGTTGGCCACGTGGCGTGCCACGTGGCATATCCGACCCAAATTGCCACCGGATCGGGCCTCGAACCGGGTCTTTCATTTGGGCCGTGAGCGACGCGTCGTTCGGGAACGAACGACGCGTCGCTCGTTCCTGACGGCATGTAGTGCGGCTGTAGTGTCACTCATTCCAGGCGACGCGTCGCTCAGGAACGAACGAACGACGCGTCGCTCGTTGCAGACGGCATGTGGTGCGGCTGTAATGTCCCTCATTCCAGACGACGCGTCGTTCGTGTATTTAGTGAGCGACGCGTCGCCCATGTTGACACTTATAATCCAAATCCACAATGTTTTTATCAAAATGGAAGCGCGAGGATTCGAACTCCGAACCGCTCGCTTGCAAAGGGAGCGCTCTACCATATGAGCTACGTCCTTTGGCTGCTTTTGTTCCTTTGTTAATATAATTATATCCATATATACTAAGTCCGCCTTGGATTTTCTTTTTTCTACTTGGATATTGTGCGGACCTTTATTCATTTCTTATTCCTTAATTTTAATTTTAAAAATTCAAAAAATAATGAAATTAATTTTAAAAATTCAGAAAATAGTTTTATTAAAGGTCATTATTTCATTATTTTTTGAATTTTTAAATTAATAAAATTATTTTCTGAATTTTTAAAATTAATTTCATTATTTTTTGAATTTTTAAAATTAAAATTAAGGAATAAGAAATGAATAAAGGTCCGCACAATATCCAAGTAGAAAAAAGAAAATCCAAGGTGGACTTAGTATATATGGATATAATTATATTAACAAAGGATCAAAAGCAGCCAAAGGACGTAGCTCATATGGTAGAGCGCTCCCTTTGCAAGCGAGCGGTTCGGAGTTCGAATCCTCGCGCTTCCATTTTGATAAAAACATTGTGGATTTGGATTATAAGTGTCAACATGGGCGACGCGTCGCTCACTAAATACACGAACGACGCGTCTTCTGGAATGAGGGACATTACAGCCGCACCACATGCCGTCTGCAACGAGCGACGCGTCGTTCGTTCGTTCCTGAGCGACGCGTCGCCTGGAATGAGTGACACTACAGCCGCACTACATGCCGTCAGGAACGAGCGACGCGTCGTTCGTTCCCGAACGACGCGTCGCTCACGGCCCAAATGAAAGACCCGGTTCGAGGCCCGATCCGGTGGCAATTTGGGTCGGATATGCCACGTGGCACGCCACGTGGCCAACTTTATGGCGTGGCCTGCCACGTGGCCTGCCACGTGGCGTGCCACGTAGGCGGTTAACGGAAGATTGGTGACGCCGTCCGTGGGAGGTGCCAAATGAGTCATTCGTAAAAAGTATAGGTACCTTTTAAACCGTTTTTTGAGTAGAGGTGCCAAATGAGTCAATCAATTCATGTACAGGTGCCGTTTTTGGATTTAAACCAATAAATATTAACGGGTTAAATATTAAGAAGGTTTGATAAATATTGAAGAAAGTGTATGATAAATAGGTCCCAATAATATTTAATTAAATTTTGTATTGGAAAGAATGAATATGAGGTTTCAATAATAATGTGTAAGAAAAAAAGTGAGGAGTGATAATTTTTTTTTTCAAAAGATAAAAATAGGTTCCCGAGTTTTCTCTCAACCGAGACTAATTTTGTTTGAGTTTTGTTGCGTTCTTATAGGGTGGTGATTCTAAACATCTTTTTCTCCATTTCAAGATTCGAACTCGAAATTTTAGTTAAAAATTGACAAATTTTTTACCACCACAACTATAATTTAAAACTTTTTACATGCATTCCTAAATAATATTATATGTTCAAATTTATTTATTATTTAATTTCAAGTAAATTTAAATTTGGCTTCCTTTTGAAACTAACGTTAACAATGCCTATTATTTTATTTTAGTGAGGAATGATACATACTTGGTTATTAAATTATTTATTAAATAATTTGTTTAATAATAATATCCAACAAATACACAAAGCGTATATATATATATATATATATAATATATATATATTAATAAGTTGTCATTAAGACCTCTATTTACGGTTTTAAATTAAATTGTCAACTGCTCCGAAGACCTCTATTTGTCACTAAATTTTTATCACGGTAGTGACCTAAAACGACAAATATACATAATGTTGGGGACCAAAACACTGTTTTACCTTGACCTGAGGAAGTGCAGGGGTGAATTGAAATGATATGGAAGAATATTTAGGGGAGAGCATTTCACGAATGAGTCGGGACGGACGAGGAGTCCACCACAGTACCACTAGATCTGACTTGGGACAGATAGGATGGTAGTATGAATTCTGTCGATCTATTATATTCACTTCCGTTTCCGCCGGGGGAAGATCCTGATCATCAGTTTGTTGATGGGCACGAACTTCTAATTTAAGGCTCAAGTAGTTTTGATCATCGATGTAGAGCGGATTGAATTCCAAAACATAGGACAAAGCAATCCTGGGGAGAAATTAGTATTAATATTGATCCCATCATGAAGATTTGATGGCAAGATTGGAAGGGTGATGGAAGATCCCACACGCACATTTTGATGAGGGAACAATTCTGGGATTTCACTCCCCTGAATAAGGAACTTGAAGAAGAATTTGAAGACACTGAAATCCACTGAAATCAGGAACTTTATTCATCTCTGATGCAGTTAAACCCAGCCTCTCCAACTTATTACCGTAAAACTTTGGCCACTCTTTGATCTTTGCGCAGAAATTTAGGGTGAATGCCTTGAGAACTTTGGATTCCAACACTGGGATCTCTCTAAGGTTGGAACAATTATCGATGCTTAGGATTTGTAACAACTTAAGATACTGAACAGATGGATGAAGCCTTGTTAATTTCTTGCAGAATCTAAGAACCAAAGATTCCAGGTTTTTCGCTTTTGACAGATCCGGAGTTTCTGTCAAATTAAGGGAACCAGAGAGGTCCATCCATCTTAAATTCACAACATCCTGTGCATGCCCACCAAAAACAAGCAATATTAATTATTATTAGTTTTACCATTTTCATTTAAATAAGGAAAACAAGTAAATAATAATACTTAGAATAACATGTTCAGGAATGCTTATCAACACAAGAAAGAAAAAAAGAACATGTTCACAACCTAAACGAGGAGTGCTTCAACTTCAAATCATGTCACTCCTTATATTTATTAAAGGAATAAATTTGGGATAACTTGTAATCATCAACAACATTCAAGTCAACTAACTATCCAAATTAAATTCATTTGATCATATAAATTAAGAGAATTAAATTATTTAATAAATAGATTTGATGAATGATAATTATATTAACTATAAATTTGAAATTATTTTATACCACATGTTGAATTCTAATATATCCAATAAATCACACATCATGATATCACATGACTAATTAAGGCATCCTAGTTGGTTTCTTCTCAAATCACTGTCAAAGTTTCACATATCCTTTCTAATAATTAATATATAGGGGTAGGGGCAATTCCCCCGACTCGTTTTATTTTTTCCCGAACATTTTGGAGAAAATAGTATCCATCAAACTGTGCATGATCAATACTATGAAATACAGCTTCGGCAATGGTTGTTTTCCCTATACCACCCATCCCTCATATTCCAACGCTACGAACTTCAGAAGAATCCACGAACAATTTATATTGTTGGTTATAATACTTTAGAATAATATTTAAATATTATTAAGCTATATTATCTATTAATAATTATTATTAGTATGCTTAATGATTTATATGGTCAGTTATATTACTTTAGAACAATATTTAAATAGTGACATTATCTATTTCAAATGATCAAGATTAATTTATAAACAAATCTAAAATAAATAATTTAATTGTATATAAAAAATTGCCGCACGTGCCCAAACTACCTAGTATATTTAAAAAGTATATGGTGGTTTGTGGAGAAGTCACATAGAATTCCCAATTCTCTCTTACAATGTCTGTGTGCATGTGCATAATGTATTTCTACATTGGCATCTATGGTAGTTAATTTTAATATATATCTAATAGGTTTGTTACTGTTGAATGATGATTTAGTAAATATCTTTGAGTACATAAAGTAACGGTTGGTACAATTGCAACACTCAAGATTTAAGAATGATAGCGATAGATGCTAATAAATCATGCCTTAAGCGCCTTAAGCTTATGAAACATTAAACACTAAAAAATTATAAATTAGAAAAAAATAAATAGTAAAAGTATACTAACTTTTTAAAAATTAAAATACATTCAATTAAATATATTTAAATCAAATAACATTTAAAAAAAATATTAAAGGGAAATTCGCGCAATGGGCGGCTATGAGGCTAATTATCCTTAAGATTTTTTTTTCGAAACCCTTGTGACACGAATAGTGGTTTATTATTCCTTTCATTCTCCTAATTTCCTATTTTTGAATTTGATCAGAAAAGAAATATCGGCAGTATCATTCTTGGTCAAAATGCAAAATAGGCAGCACACTGTTTTACCTTGAGCTGAGGAAGTGAAGGGGTGAATTGATATGATATGGAAGAATATTTAGGAAAGAGCATTTCACCAATGAGTTGGCACGGACGAGGAGTCCACCACAGTAGCACTAGATCTGACTTGGGACTGCTAGTATAGCGTGAATTCTGTATATCAATATTCACTTCCGCTTCCGCCGGGGGAAGATCCTGATCATCAGTTTGTGGATGGGCACGAACTTTTAATTTAAGGCTCAAGTAGTTTTTATCATCGATGTGGAGCGGATTGAATTCCAAAACATAGCAAAAAGCAAATCTTGGGGAGAAATTAGTATTAATATTGATCCCATCATGAAGATTTGATGGCAAGATTGGAAGGGTGATGGAAGATCCCACACGCACATTTTGATGAGGGAACCATTTTGGGATTTCACTCCCCTGAATAATAGCTTCGAAGTCCTTCCTCAGCTGTGACACAAAAGCAAACATGGCGAAATCATCACGATTTGATGGCACGGCTGAAAGGGTGATAGAAGATCCCACGCGCACATTTTGATGAGGGAACCATTCTGAGACTTCACTCCCCTGAATAACAGCTTTGAAGTTCTTCCTCAGTTGTGACACAAAAGCAGTAGAGTCAGAAATCAAAAGAGAAAGAAGAAGGATTCCAGTCCAATTCCATACACATTACATACCTGTAGTTTAGCATTGAAGGAGATATGTTCCATGATATTTGTGAGTGACTGATGATCCAATTTACCACAACTGAATAACCATAATTCTTGCAACTGGCTTTGGCTGTTGATGGGTGATACTGTCTCTAGTGAAGGGCAGTCTATGACTAGTAGACGTCCTAGAGATGTGGGAAGAACTGGTATAAAGCTGAGAAGCTTGCATCGGGATATATGAAGGTGCCTAAGAGATATCAATCTGGAGAAGCTGTCAGATATGCTCCTTAGCTTGTGGTTTTTGATCAAACACAAGCTGTGAAGTCCAGTGAGAAACTGTACGGATGAGGGGATCTCTTCCACACCTGTATCCCACAACAACAAAGATTCCAGGCTACTACTCGGCAGCATCTCCGGAAACTTGGTTATATTTGGGCAAGCATACAGAACAAGAAAATGAAGACACTGAAATACACTGAAATCAGGAACTTCATTCATCTCTGATGCAGTTAAACCCAGCCTCTCCAACTTATTACCGTAAAACTTTGGCCACTCTTTGATCTTTTTGCAGAAATCTAGGGTGAATTCCTTGAGAACTTCGGATTCCAACACGCTTGGGATCTCACTAAGGTTGAAACAAGTTTCGAGTCTTAGGACTTGTAACTTCTTAAGATACTGAACAGATGGGTGAAGCCTTGTTAATTTCTCGCAGTTTCCAAGAACCATACACTCCAGGTTTTTCGCTTTTGACAGATCTGGAGTTTCAATCAAATTATGGGAATGAGAGAGGTCCATCCATCTTAAATTCACAACATCCTGTGCATGCCCACAAAAAACAAGCAATATTAATTATTATTAGTTTTACCATTTTCATTTAAATAAGGAAAACAAGTAAATAATAATACTTAGAATAACATGTTCAGAAATGCTTATCAACGGAAGAAAGAAAAAAAGAACATGTTCACGAGTAAATAACCTTGAGATGGAATCACAACCTAAATGAGGAGTACTTCAACTTCAAATCATGTCACTCCTTATATTTATTACAGGATAAAATTTGGGATAACTTGTAATCATCAACAACATTCAAATAAAGTTAACTAACTATCAAAATTAAATTCATTTAATCATATAAATTAAGAGAATTAAATTGTTTAATAAATAGATTTGATGAATGATAATTATATTAACTATAGATTTGAAATTATTTTATACCACATGTTGAATTCTAATATATCCAATAAATCACACATCATGATATCACATGACTAATTAAGGCATCCTAGTTGGTTTCTTCTCAAATCACTATCAAAGTTTCACATATCCTTTCTAATAATTAATATATAGATTCTGAGGGTATAACATTAGTACGTTTGTGCAAATCTTAAGTCAATGGCACTTTCACTTGAATGGTGAGATGACCTAACAAAATTCACAAAATTCATATAATTTATCAAAGATGTTACGTTTATGTGATTGATTTCACCAATTATGTGAGTTAGTGAACTAAGTGACATAACATTTCTGATGTAATATACAATTTCTACTTAATTAAAAGGGTGAACTTTCTCACGTAATCATATATTTTGACACAATGAAACAACATACTAATTAACTAACTAGTAGGAATATGCAACTATATGCTTACTTGTACACCTGACCATAGCCGCTCAACCTTGCTTCTAGGTAGATCAAGTTTAACGAGGTTTTGAACATTAAATGTTGATGATAAGGATTGCAATGGAAATGCTTCCCAGTAAAGATATTTCATTTGAGGAAGGAATACTTCATAATTCGTTCCAAATATATCCAGCCACCAAAACCTTCTCATTCTTTGAGCATTCAAAAGGCACACTTCATCATTTTGTCCATAGACTTTTAGCCATCGAAGATTAACCATTCGAGCAAATGCATCAACTCCAAAACTCATTGTTTTCGCTTCACTTAAGTTTAAACTTATGCCTTGAATTGCTCCCGTGGCCTAACAACAATAATAAATAAAATTTATTAACTCAAATGTGCAAATACAACAATAAAAAGTATGAGAAACTAAAGTTAGAATAATAAGGAAAAAAATAAATTGTACCACATTTTTTCCGGTTAAGACACGATAGATATCGTCCGATTTATACAATCTTTTGCGTTTCCCAGGATCATCGGTAACTTCCTCCTCATCATCCATTTTCCAGCCCATCTCTTGCACTAAGTCATGTAGCTCTATACTTTTTTTTTGAGAAATAGTTATAAGAGACTTGTCGATCAAATGAATTATAATGTTACGCACACTCCTCTCATAGAAGCAATCTAATAAGTTCTTGACATGGTCCTTGTCCTCACCTTTGAAGAAGCAAGCAATATCCAAAAATACGTCTTTTTCTTCACGACGTAGTCCGTCATAACTAATCTTCAATACATTCAAAATTGATTGGTTAGGGAAAAAAATCATTTTATGTAATGCATCATCCCAATACTCTCTATCTCTGTTAAGCAACTCCAATCCTAAAACTGTAAGAGCCAATGGATTGCCCAGTGTATAACGAACCACTCGATTGGATAACTCTACATATTCAACTGGTGGAGATACTTTCTTGAAAGCTTTCAAGCTAAAGAGTTTTAGAGCTTCTTTATCTTGTAATCCCCCGACCTCACACACCGCATCAACGGAGAATTTCATAAGAACATGTCTGTCTCTACTTGTCATGAGAATTTTACTCCCCACACCAAACAAACCATGGTGTTCTGCTAAATCTTCTAAGTGTAAAAATATTGAGTCATCCACATCATCAAAAACAATAAGAACTTTTTTACGTCCAAGTCTTTGTTTCACAGAAGAAAGCCTTAAACTCAGAGAAAAGTATTTCTTTATGCCAAGTATTTCAGAAAGAACACTGTTCCAGAAAGCATCTCCCCCGACTCGTTTTATTTTTTCCCGAACATTTTGGAGAAAATAGTATCCATCAAACTGTGCATGATCAATACTATGAAATACAGCTTCGGCAATGGTTGTTTTCCCTATACCGCCCATCCCCCATATTCCAACGCTACGAACTTCAAAAGAATCCACGCACAATAAGGACAAAACTTTATCAATATGTGGATCAATTCCAACCAAAACTTTGGAAGGAGTTGGTAGGGGCAATTCCATCAGAATCGCCTCAACAATCTCATCAATAAACTCAGACTCAATCCTATAACAAAATAGTAAAAAAGTAATGAAGAATTAATGTACAGTATAAATGCTACTCCTTCTGGACTCAAATAATTGTCACTTTCCTAAAGATTTTTACTGTTCATAATATTTGTCATTTTATGTATTTCGAAACATATATTTTGTGCAAATGACAAAAAAAAAATTATACATCAACCCAATTTGATGATAGTGTGGTAATTTGAGTAAAAATTAGGAATAAAAATGAAACAATATGAAATAAAATAAGATCTAAGATTATTGTCCTACGAATTTTTACTATTTCAGAATGACAATCATTTAAGGACGGAGGGAGTAAATCAGAGTACACGAAAACAAATTAATAGACAGTGTGGCTTACTTGTGTTCATTTAAATGCGACCCAGATTTGCCGGCTGCTTCCTCCAAGGTGGCTCTCCAACCTAGAACTTTCTCCTTCTCCTCATTTGCTTCATGTTTAGTAAATGCATCTTTAAAGCTTCCTGTTTGGTGTCTCACATCAGTTGGTTCAACTCTGTAGAACACAGGAACAACAATCTTCCCATGTTGTTTGCTGCAAAGAAGGATCTTTTCAAGTTCCATCAAGCACCACCTGGAAGATCCATAGTCGGGTGAGAAGATGACGACATAAAGTTTTGACACTTCGATTGCTTTGAGAAGTGAGCCACGGATTTCATGTCCAAATCTCAGATCTTTGCTGTCAATGAAGGCTTTAATTTGTTTTCTGCAGAGGGCTTTATAAAAATGGCTTGTAAAATTGGTGCAGGTGTCTTTCCCTCTGAAGCTGATGAACACATCGTGATCAAAGTCAACTTCAGGAGACTCATCTCCTGATTCCCTTTTCCTCTTCAAAGATGGCGAGGAAGCACATGAAGAAGAAGAACCGATTTCCAAGAAACGATCTTTCCTCTCCATAGTGGTAGAAGAGAGGAATTAATACAGAGAGTATTGGAGTTGTGAATTAAAGGAGAGTCTGTGCTCAAGATATAATCAATGGACCTTTGGAGGGAGGCGATGCCAGCCACTTTGGGCCACAAATTTTACGTGGTTCACATTTATACTACTTTTTTTCAGCCTGGCGAATAATCCATAGCTAAACACCTTCCACATATTTGTCATTGCGGAAGACTTCGATATCACCTCCTATCTTCTCGATGCAACCAGAAAAATCTTTGAGGTAGTTGAAACGGAAAGGTCAGAAGTCTCTATAGGGTTCATATTGTCAACAACATTGACCATTTCCGAGATTCACTCATCTCTGGTCGAAGGAGGGTTTAGTCCTAGTGATTTTGATGCTTTTATCTGCAATAGTGGCAGCGACCTCTATTATTCAACTCTTAATCCACAGGATGGTCCCTTCGTGGTTGACTTTTATTACCATTCACATATTGAATATTGATGGGGTGGAGAAGGGCTGAGGAAAACTCTGGTTCGATGGGCAAGCTCAGTTAGTGCTAAGAATTGTTACTGCAGAACAAATTTCAACCAACTATTGTTATGCTTTTAAAGTGCAAAAGCCTGAATTGGTAACTATCCTTTTGTACTAATGATTGGCATTCTGGATCTCTGACTCTTCTGCACCTGAACATAATTTTCAGACTTGGTTTTTCTGTCTGAAGTACTCATATATTCTGGTTTTAATGCAATAATGACATGTACATAAAGAGCTTCTCCCTTGTCTTTTTTCAGATCCCTCCTGTTAGAGAACTTCGGAAGTTGCTAAGAATTCAAGTGTGATACTGAAGGGAGTTTGTAGCAATGCAAGAAACCAACTCCATGCTAGCAGAAGCTACCCTCTCTCTGATGTAGTTGCATTGGACAGTCCTAACGTCGTTCAGATACCTGAGGAATGCTCCAGCTCTGATATCAGGGATTCCTTGGAAACATTAGGATGTCTCAAGGGCTAAAAAGTTCCGATCTTTCGCCCCCGCGTCCTTTACCCAGTTCGTTTCCAAACCACAAATGGGTCTTCCCTTTTCATCATTTTGGATACTTAAAAAGTTTGTTTGTGGGTTTTCTTGTGAAACCTCAAACCCCAAGTTTACCTATTTCTTTAACCATTTTGGGTACTCCCTTAGAAACTCAATCCTATGTTTCTCATACGGCCCATGTGAGTTTCATCTGTCTTTTTCTCGGCAGCTTTTGCAGTTGATAGTGATGAACTTCCATGGCTTGAGGACAGGCTTGATGCATCCATTCATACTTTGAGGAAAAGGAAAGTTGTAAATTATAATTCACTGTGGTTGGCATTTAGTAACCATGGAATGATGACCTATACCTACCTATACTATACATGTATGTCTTGGTTCATATGCATACACTTGTTGGCATGCAATTGAGTATGGTATGTTTCACAATTATAAGTGCCTAAAATCAGTTGGCTGTGGGTTAGGTAACAGTTTGGTTTTTGACTTGTTCTGTCTTCAATGGATAGAACTGCAAGTTCTCCTTTTCTTTTTTCTTTTCAGTTTAATTTAAACATCAAAATAAAACTGTTCTTTTCTTGCATGGTTTGCGCATCCTAAGAGTGAGAGTGTCGAACATTTCGAATTAATGTTTTGGCTAGAAACACACCAAAATTGGAGAAGTCAGCCTTAAAAAGAAACTTTACAAATCAATCCAACTTTCCATGCCAAGAATCGGACTGAATTTGACCGTGAACCGTGGACTGCCCAACGCGGGAGTATCGCTCCAACTGTCTGTGTTTCAGCTAGTATTTAATTATGAGGTTTTACTCTGTTCTGTCCTCACCTCAACAATTCATCTCTACCTGCACCGAACCGTTGGTGATGCGTTGGTCTTGGCTACCAAGACACTGTTTAGTAATTAATCTAAACACATAACCGTATAGTAATAGTAAATAGTTAGTAATTGTTTACCAAAATGTCATTTGGGTTCTCACCTATAAACACATAAAAAATCACTCTCAAGCTTTGCGGGCCAATTTTTTATGTGACGGTGAGAGTAAGAAGTAACTGATAAAAATATAGGGCACTGTGTTAAAAATAATAGTAGAAATTCAGGCCTATAATGACTTGAAGTGAGGATATATAGATAACATAATTAGTTAGACAATAATCAAACACTTAATTAATTAGGTACATAATTAATCTAGCTTTTGTCTAATTTTTACAAATTATGAATAATTAAAATGCACACATCTTCTCGAAAATACGATGGATGTACGGAGTGTTATCGTGTATTTTCTTTATGAGATAAGTCACATTATATACTAATAATTAGTAGTATAATCAAATTTTTTTCTTGAAAAACATAATTAAACTTGAGAAAACTTTGACTCTTGTTTAACTTTTGAGGTGCAAAATGACTATCTTGAGTGTTTAAATAAAAACACCTAATAATAAGGACTTATAGCTTGAGGTCGGCAATCTATATATATCAACTTTCCCAACTTGTGGAGATGGGTCGTTGCCTAATTCCAACAATCTTTTCTTTCGTTTTGTTTAGGTTTGTCTGAATATTCTCTTAAATGAGATTAATTTCGTTTGAATACTATTAGATTTTTAAAAAATATGATCCGAACAACATGCATTTTTAAATCTAGTGGACTAAAATAGATACCTGATTAACCCACTAAAATAGATACCATATTTACTTGTCCATTCCGGTTCCACGGCTAAACAAGGTAGATATCTGGAAGGTGTTTAGCTATGGATTGTCAGGAAAATGTTAGGAAATATGTTTTAAGTATCACCACTGATAAATAACTTATTTTTAGTTAACAACTTAAACAGAAACACTAGGAATCACATAATCAGATGGATTATGTTTATTGCGAACATACAGTTAGGCCATATGAATAGTTGACTTGGTCCAACATCATCTGTTAGTAATCGATACAGTGGTTTTTTTACTTAACCCATACTCTTCTTTATTAGCAGACCAGCAGCAGTGATTAATCTTGAAGTTGTTGCACCAAGTCAACAGTGGAATGTTCGTAAATACAGAATGTAAATACAGGCTGTGTAGTTAGATTTCAACTAGCATAACCATCATGATAGGTGCTAGCATGCAGGAAGCCCAATAATCATGTGAATCTATGAATATAGAATCATAGAGAACTAACAAATGGCTATCCGACATGGAGTTTGACAGTTGACACGTTTATGGTGAATTTTGGAATGTTAGGTATGAGCACGATACATTTCTTAACTTGTTTTTAGTGTTACTCATTTCAATAAGAACTGAACTTGTAGCGGTGATATGATGGTATGGGATCTCAGGATTTTTGCATTCTGATATAGAAACATATTCCAGTTTCTCGCAGATTCAGTATCCTCATAAACATTATGATGCAGGTTACAAAGAAGGAGACCAGTTCAAGTTATACTACTTTTTTTCAGCCTGGCGAATAATATCTTGTCCATTCTGGTTCCACGACTAAAGAATGTAGATATCTGGAAGGTGTTTAGCTATGGATTGTCAGGAAAATGTTAGGAAATATGTGCTGCTAGCTTTATTTTTTTCTTGTTAAGGCAGGGGCAGGGGCTTATATTTTTTTATGCTTCTTTTTACATTTTTCTTTTTCATCCTTTTGAAAGAATATAGGAAGAGAGTAGTAGTTTGTATGTATAAGTTAACTACACAAAGTTTTGAGTTTCAACAAATTATAGATGTATTACACGATATTACAGAATGTGCAACTTCGAGCCAGAGTGTAATGATCAGAATTCGTTCGTCACATAACAGCAGATTACCAGCCATTTCTTCCAAGTCAATGCTTCTATTGAGCAGAATTG
Source organism: Viola odorata (assembly GCA_963691705.1). NCBI lineage: Eukaryota > Viridiplantae > Streptophyta > Magnoliopsida > Malpighiales > Violaceae > Viola > Viola odorata. The sequence goes on from OY829544.1 coordinate 7,778,838, forward strand.
TTCTCTCTCTTCGGTAAAGTAACTTCTAACATTTTTCAACATTTTGTTTGAAGTTTCGTCGGCTTACATGTAAGATCGATCGAGCTCACACTATTACTGTTCAAATTTCTCTACAGCTTCCAAATTATTTTAGCAAATATTTTAAAGTAATTTAAGAATGACGAAACAACATACTCCCTCCGGGGCAAAACAAACGTCGTTTTACCGTCGGGCACGTGGCTTAAGAAAATAATTGGTGGGAAGAAAACGATGCACTTTTTGACCAAAATACCCCTACCCGACCTTCCTATTTACCATAAACAGTAGCTTCATTCTAACCCCTGCTGGCTTGAAGCCTGGCTTGGCTCCAAATATCCAAGCTCCCCCCTATTTCCAATCTTCCCCAAATTCCCAAATGCTTGAAATTTTAAACCATTCCCGCACAAAATGGGAGATGGAAGATGGAGATTCAGCTTGGCTAGGCACCGGGCTTGGCCTAGCAGACTTAAGCATCAATGCAATTCCATATATAGTTGCTTCTGTTTTACATTTTTATTTCTCATGTCCTTTTTAAGTTTTTATTTATTGATAATATAGTACTTTTTATATTTTTATTTCGTATCATTTTTTTTATTCTATTTTATTTCACATTTTGGTATTTTATGTTCGAATTTTTATCAATTTTGAGTAAAATTTCTCGTCCCAATTAGCTCGAACCGAATAAATAAATAGAAAATTCTAATTTACCATTGTGCCATTATTAATTAATTTGGTACAAGTTACTGTTCACCTTCTTCCTCCTCTGCCTCCGTTCACCTTCTTCCTCCTCTCCTCCACACAAACCCAACCAAATCATCCCACCACCAATCCTCTGCCTCAATTAAATCCAATTCCAAGTCCCCTCCCAAATTAATTCCAATTCCAATTCCAATTCCAATTCCAACCCCCTGCAATCAATTAAATTCATCCAAACCACCATAAAAAATCACCTCAGCCACACTAGATCCACCCAAACCAAACAACCACCTAAACCAAAAGGAAAATGAAAATTGAAAAAGAGGGGGAAAATGAAAATTGAAAAAGGAAAAGGTTTCGTTCCCCCCAAATTTTCAGATTCAAACACAAATTTGAGGGAATCGCTGTCAGTCGAAGTCGAAGCCGACCTCCAAGCTGTCGTCGTCATGAAGTATCGCAGGCAAAGGGCACCCTCGTCTTCTCCAGCCTGGGGAGTCGCCCACGACATTTGTTGGGGACATGCTTTTGGGGCGTAGAACGACTTTTGTTCCGCCCCAGAGGGAGTACTAATTAACTAACTAGTAGGAATATGCAACTATATGCTTACTTGTACTCCTGACCATAGCCGCTCAACCTTTCTTCTAGGTAGATTAAGTTTAACGAGGTGTTGAACATTAAATGTTGATGATAAGGATTGCAATGGAAATGCTTCCCAATAAAAATACTTCATATCAGGAAGGAATACTACATAATTCGTTCCAAATACATCCCGCCACCAAAACCTTCTCGTTCTTTGAGCATTCAAAAGGCACACTTGATCATTTTGTCCATAGACTTTGAGCCATCGAAGATTAACCATTCCAGCAAATGCATCAACTCCAAAACTCACTGTTTTCTCTTCACTTAAGTTTATACTTATGTGATCGTCAGTCAAATGAAGATTTATAATGCCCAAAAACGTGTGTGCACAAGAGGTAATGTGTACAGTGGTAGTCGGGGTCGAACACAGGGATTGTGAGAGACTGATCTAAGGTCTTGAATGTGTTCGGGGGAGAAAGGCACAAAAAGTAACAATCAGGGGGGAGGTTTTACTTGGCTAAACGAGTTAGCCAAGGCAGATTTTGGGAGCTAACAATTTCTATCTAGGAAAGCAGTATTCGGGGTCCCGAATGTCACGTTTGAAGTCCCGAATGGTGAAATAAAGCAATTAGCAAATAAATCCATAAATAGATAAACAGAGGAGAAATGAACACAAATAATCGATTATAGAGGGATTCTTAGCAAAGGTATTCTTGGGTTGCATTCGGGACCAGATCGTCATCGGCTCAAGGGTATTCTATTCAAGACATCATAGAAATGACATGGGGACCAGATTCCTCGGATATCCCTTACGTTTCTCTTAAGAGGAACTACCCCCCGTTTCCACATATGAGGTAGTCTTGACAGTTTGCCATCCCTCTAGGCATGAATGCGGGAGGGCCATACTCAAATTGCCCATGAAGATAAGAAAAGACAGATCTAGAGCTAAAAGTCCCTCAGTTTGTCAGGCTCGTGACCTCGCTCTAATCAATTACTCACCCTATCTATTCGGGACCACTTCAGCGCAGTCAAGACTAAACAGATGCCTACCTGTTTCATGCAATTTTCCTTCCGTATTCATCACATGAATGGCAATACTCACACAAAATAATAATCAGTTGATCATGCCTCAAATTATTTCATGCAAAGATGTAATTAAAATGGTAAACAATTGAATATGGAATCAAGAATATATTAAGCACATGAAGGCCTCGAATCTGCCCTTGCAACCCTTGAGCAACCCTTGCTAAGAACTAAAGATTTAGCTACTCATGCTCAAAGATAAATAATTAATGATTGAAGAAAGCATAATAAGTAAATAAATAGATGAAGGGAAGAAAACTTTGTTACTAAAATCCGTTTGAAGCCCGGCGGCAAGGTTGAAGGTGCTAACAAGACTAGAGAGATAAACTAGAGAGAAGTCTAAGAAAAACTAAATTATACTAAGTAATAAAAGATGTAAGATATGATAAGATGTCTCTAAACTACTCTTAGATGCCCTTTATATAGGAGAGCTCTAAGTACAAAATATCTTCAGTCTAAAACTAGGGACAAAATGCATTAATTGAAAGTCTAAAGAAGTGGATCCATGCTCCTTAAAACACAAAGCTGAGAAAGCATAAAGCTGTCTGATTTTCCCAGCTTTGGGCAGGTCTGGACTGGGCTCAAGGGCTGACTTGGTCAGAGCGGTAGGTATTTGGTGGTCAGTGCAGACTGCAGAAACAGTGTCAGAGGAGGCACATGGAAGCTCTGGCGAGATGACACGTGGAAATGTCATTCTTCGCCCTTCGGGGTCCCGAATGGGGAATCCGATTCGGGACATTGAACGCTGCTTTGGACTCGGGACCTCGACTCTGGGTCTTGAAGCTCAAAATTGCACAAAATGCCCCAAAAATGCTTCTTTTCGCATAAACTCCCATTTTAGGCCCAAATCTGCAAAAGTAATGAAAACAAGGGTAATTTAGCAGAATCATGCCTTAAATGGGTGAGAAAATGGGAAGAAAATCGTGAATAAAAACATGCTATCATTATGCCTTAAATTGCTCCCGTGGCCTAACAACAACAATAAATAAATAAAATTTATTAACTCAAATGTGCAAATACAACAATAAAAAGTATGAGAAACTAAAGTTAGAATAATGAGGAAAAAAATAAATTGTACCACATTTTCTCCAGTTAAGACACGACAAATATCGTCTGATTTATGCAATCTCTTGCGTTTCCCGGGATCATTGGAAACTTCCTCTTCATCATCCATTTTCCAGCCCATCTCTTGCACTAAATCATGTAGCTCTATACTTTTTTTTTGAGAACTAGTTATAAAAGACTTAACGATCAAATGAATTGTAATGTTACGCACACTCCTCTCATAGAAACAACCTAATAAGTTCTTGACGTGGTTCTCGTCCTCACCTTTGAAGAAGCAAGCAATATCCAGAAATACGTCTTTTTCTTCACGACGTAGTCCGTCATAACTAATCTTCAATACAATCAAAATTGATTGGTTAGGAGAAAATTTCATTTTATGTAATGCATTATCCCAATACTCTCTGTCTCTATCACGCAAATCCAATCCTAAAACTGTAAGAGCCAATGGATTGCCTAGTGTATAATGAATCACTCGATTGGATAACTCTACATATTCAACTGGTGGAGATACTTTCTTGAAAGCTTTCAAGCTAAAGAGTTTTAGAGCTTCTTCATCTTGTAATCCCCCGACCTCACACACCTCATCAACCGAGAATTTCGTAAGAACATGTCTATCTCTACTTGTCATGAGAATTTTACTCCCCACACGAAACAAACCATGGTGTTCTGCTAAATGTTCTAAGTGTAAAAATATTGAGTCATCCACCATAAAAAACAATAAGAATTCTTTTAAGTCCAAGTCTTTGTTTCACAGAAAAAAGCCTTAAATTCAGAGTAAAATATCTCTTTCTGCTAAGTATTTCAAAAAGAACATTGTTCCAGAAAGCATCTCCATCGATTCGTTTTATTTTTTCTCGAAAACTGTGCATGATCAATACTATGAAATACAACTTCGGCAATGGTTGTTTTCCTTCAGAAGAATCCACGCGCAATAAGTACAAAACTTTCTCAATATATGGATCAATTCCAACAAAAACTTTGGAAGGAGTTGGTAGGGGAAATTCCTTCAGAATCGCCTCAACAATCTTATCGATAAACTCAGTTTCAAGCCTATAACAAATTAGTATATATATGTAATGAAGAATTTATATACATTTTGTACTAATTCAGAATCCATAAAAACAAATTAAACATGTATGGTAGGTAAAGTGCAAAATATTGTTAAAAATTATTATTAATTAATAAAATTAAATAAATTTGTCATAAATATTTATTATTAAAATTAAAATTAATTAAAAAATTAAAAAAATCCATAAATAATAATATAAATAAATTTTAAAAAGGACTTTTTTTCCTTTTTATTCGAGAAAAATATCGTCGCGATAGATGTAAAAATTGTCGCTATAGCTTCTTTGTTGTGTTGGAAATATTTTATCACAACGATCTTTCCGTCACAACGAATGTTATAACGTTGTGATGGAAATATTCCGTCAACCCTTTTTCTTTCTTTTTTATTCCTGAAAAATATCGTCATGATAGATGTAAAAAGCGTCGCTATAGATTCATTTTGTGATGGAAATATTCTGTCACAATGAATCTTATAATGTTGTCTTCGACCGAATGCACTCCGTCGCTATATAATCCGTTTGAATTTTTTTTGCGACGAATCGCAAAAAAATTGCGAATTCAAATTTTGGATGAACGCGTCTCTGACACCGCGTTTGTGACGGAAATTTCCAGCTTTTTTGTAGTGGAAGGAACTATAGAGGAATAACCTCACTTATTAATAAACTAAATAACATGAAAATGTATTTTATTACTGATCTTGCCGTTAACACTATCAGATTTGTGACTATCATCATCTGCACCATGACATCCATCTCTCTAACCCAGGTAAGAAGATGATTCAACGCAATAGACTTGAGGGAAACCCGAAAATATTAGTTTGTAGATCTAACAAGATAACACCTAGCAAAGTAAGAGAAGAAAATAAGCGAAAGAAAAAGAAAAAGAGGACTTACCGTCAGATACAAATCGAACGACTACTGATAACGCGCTTGTCGAGGGCACGATCAAACAAATTATTACAACTTATCACATGCAACAAAATAGATTGAAGACAGTGGCAAGAGGATCGATCCACAGAGATTGGTGAAGACTTACACTAGACAAGGCCAGATTATAAAATAAAACAATAAAAGAAACAAAACAGAATTCAAGGTCTTGAATGGATTCAAGGTCTTGAATGTATTCGGGGGACAAAGGCACAAAAAGTAACAATCAGGGGGGTTTTACTTGACCAAACGAGTTGGTCAAGAGAGATTTGGAGCTAACAAGTTTATCTAAGAAAGCAATATCCGGGGTCCCGAATGTCACGTTCGAGGTCCCGAATGGTAAAATAAAGCAAGTCAGTAACAGATGCAGAAATATTGACACAGGCGTGAAACAGAACAAGGGTGAAATAAGCGCAAATAATCAGATGGAGAAAGGTTCTCAGCGAAGGCGTTCTTGGGTTGCGTTCGGGACCAGATCGTCATCGACTCAAGGGTATTTCATTCAAGACGTCATAGAAATGACATGGGGACCAGATTCCTCGGATATCCCCTACTTTTCTCTTAAGAGAAACTACCCCCCGTTTCCACTCATGAGGTAGTCTTGACAGTTCGCCATCCCTCCAGGCACGAATGCGGGAGGGCCATATTCAAACTGCCCATGAAGCTAAGAAAAGACAGATCTAGGGCTAAAAATCCCTCAGTTTGTCAGGCTCGTGACCTAGCCCTAATCAACTACCCACCCTACCTATTCGAGACCACTGTGACACAGTCAAGACTAAACAGATGCCTACTTGGTTCATGCAATTTTCCTTCCGTATTCATCACATAAATGGCAGCATTTACACAAGATAATTATCAGCTGATCAGACCTCAAATTAAATCATGCAAAGATGTAATTAAAACGATGAATAGTTGAATATAGCATCAAGAATGTATTAAGCACATTAAGGCCTCGAATCTGCCCTTGCAACCCTTGAATCAGCCTTGCCAAGAACTAAAGATTTAGCTACTCATGCTTAAAGATGAACAAATAATAATTAAAGAAAGCATAACAAGTAAATAAATAGAGTGAGGGAAGAAGACTTTGTTACTAAATTCCGTTTAGTGCCCGGTGGCAAGAGTTGAGGATGCTAACAAGACTAGAGAGATAAACTAGAGAGAAGTCTAAGAAAACTAAAACTACATGATCATGGATAATCCAAGATATCCTAAACTCTTCCTATCATCCTCTATTTAAACTAGAAAATACAATCACCAAATATCTTCTGCCCAACTAAGGAACAAAATGCATTTAAAGAAAGCCTATTAATATGGATCTATGCTCCCTAAAGCAAAAAGCTGAAAAAGCTGAAAAAGCTGAAAGCTGATTTTCTTGGTCTTGACCAGCTTTGGCAGATCTGGAATGGGCTCAAGGCCTGCAATGGTCAGAGGGGTAGGTATTTTGTGATCAGTGCAGACTGTCGGAACAGTGTCAGAGGAGGCACATGGAAGGTCTGGGAAGAGGACACGTGGAAATGCCATTCTTCGCCCTTCGGGGTCCCGAATCCATTCGGGACCTTGAACGCGATTCTGGACTCGGGACCTCGACTGTGGTCTTGAAGCTCGAAAACGCCAAAAATGCTCCAAAAATGCATGTTTTTGCATAAACTCCCTTTTTAGGCCTAGATCTGCAATAGTAATGAAAACAAGGGTAAATTAACAGAATCATGCCTTAAATTGATGAAATAATGGAGAGAAAATCATGCGTAAATACACTCTATCAACTACCCTAAGAGAAAAAGGTATAATTTGATTTCTAAAATATTAGTTTTTTTTCTTTCACAACTAGAAACATTAGTTTTGATGCGATAGGTATAATTTGATGGATAATTGTGCTATGATGAATGAGGACCAAATCAAATACTAACATTTGTGTTTTTACAGTAGAGGCACAACAGAGTTGGTAGAATTTAAGTTGTCTTTTAAATTCTTGTGTTTGAGTTTTATAGTAGTAGTTGTTTTATAGTCCATATAATTAAATTAGCCTTCAAACTTTAACAAAGTAACAAAGTATAGTGTAGAATAGTGTGATTAAAAAAAATCTAAAACACTACATTATATATAAAAAAAAGCAATATTAATAAAAATATTTGGGTAAAAAATCAAATCAAATAATAATAATTTATGTCATGATGGTCGTTAAGCACATGGATTAATTAGACCTTTGTCTTTACCAAAAAGACTTTTATCACACAAGGCATCGACTCATTCCGCCTCTTGAAGTCTTGGTCATGCCTAATTATTTAATCAATAAATTAATTAATGAGTAAATTATATAAAAAATTCCATAGTTTACATAATATAATGTTTCATATAATCTCTTCTAGTTAACTTGCTTAATGAATATGAACAGAAATCATATGCTACTTATTAGTGCCGCAGAAAGCTTACTAGAAGAGTGCTGGATGAAATATTAAAGCTAAGTGAACCATCCAGCCTAGGAGAAATTATGACATGCTTCACGATAACGGATAATGTTAACGATTGTTAACTATGTTTTGAAATTTTTTTGCAGCGAATTCTTAAAGTGGTTATAGAGAACTGGCCATTGCAGTATGGGACCTGCTTCAATTATCTACATTAGCACGTTCAGTATCATTCTATCAGCATGGTGAGTAGTGTATGCATATAGGTCAAGATTAATACCTTTTAATTTTTAGGTAGCGTTTGGTCTACAAAATATTACTTTCTCTTTTGAAATTACTCTCCCGGGAAAGTGATTAGGAGAAATGTTAGTTTTTTGTGTTTGATTGGGATTTAAGATTTCCGGAAAAATAACATTTTTGTATTTGTTTTATATTTAGGAATCCTAAAGAAAAGTAAAAAAAAAAAATACTACTTTATCATTTTTTATATTCATGTTTTTGTTATCTTGTTCATAATATGCATATAATAATTATTTTTTATATATATTTTATTATGGACTTTCTTTCTATTTAGCTGTCTATCTTTCAATAATCAAAATATCAAATGAGTTTTCAAAATTTTCATTAATGCAAAGGGTTGGTTGACCGGTGGATTAAGAAATTTAACTTTATGAACTTTTTTTATCCAACCTTCGTAATATATGTGCTTTGTCCTTACTGTTCTATTTTTTCTGACTAACAAATTTATTTCATGACTATAATTTTTTTTAGATTAAAAATATAATAAATGATATAATTTTTATATTAAAATCTTAAAAAATTATAACAATGTAATTTTCTTTTCTCCTTTTTGGAATTTGGGAACAATTGTACAGTATATTTTATTTTCCCTTATGTTTTGTCTTTTTCTCACTTTCTTTCTGAAATTTCGGGTCCAGTCAAACTTTACGCATCTCTTCTGTCCCTTGATTTTATTTTAATTATTTCATAATTGTATCCTGCCCTATCTTTGGCCTGGTTAAGAAGTATCGCCGTGCATGTTGTAACCCTTTAGCCCCACATGGCAGATGGCACAAGACACTAAGCTTAGCTCTGCCACCAACCCAAAATTTACCCTAATAAATCTCTCATTAATTCTTGATCCGCCCGCATTTCACTGTCACACACTTACTTTTAGATTGGTTCAAAAAATTAAATGAGTTCAACCAGGTTTAAGAACAGACGGAAAAAACGCTTCAGTTATTAAAGTATACTTAATTGGATCATTAATTTTTTTTAATTCCTTCCAAGTTTTTTAGTTGTATTTTTAATTACAATTTCACGTACCAATATGATAATTATTTTAGGTTAAAAATAGTAGAATAAATGGAGACAATGATTATTGAAAATTTAAAAGATATAAAAAAGAGTTAATGAATCACCTACAAAATTTAACTATAACAACTATTTAACATTTTTTCTTTTGTTAAACTAGACAACTAAAAAAATCGAAAAGGAGTATAATTTTGGAGCTAAATGAATTAAAGTGACATGCATTCTTTTTTATTGTTTTATTTTATTTTATTAATCAATAGTATCTCATACATTCTCTTTATCCCCTAGTCCACTTTTATGACAATTAAAGTAATGATCGATTATTGTTTTTTGTGTTTCTACTCAATCATTTTATTAACTACACTCAATTAACACTAATTTTAATTTTCCAATACATTACAAGTGATGAAAATGACATTTTTTCAAGGACAAAAAAATGGTCAGGAAGTCATTTTTAGAGGATAGAGTGAGTATAAAGAAATGAAACAACGATCAATTTTAGGTAGCGTTTGGTTCACGGAATGTTACTTTTTTCCTTGGAATCACTCTTTCGGGAGAGTGATTGAGGGGAATGTTAATTTTTTTTGTTCGATTGGGATTTAAGATTTTCAGAAAAATAACATTATTCTGTTTGTTTTGTACTTGGGAATTCTTAAGAAAAGTAAAAAAAATGACTATTTTATTATTTTCTATATTTGTGTTTTTATTATCTTGTTAGGTGTTTAACTTTCCTTGTCGTAACTAAACGCAATAAAATTCAAAATCTCAGATTCCTGAGTCACTTTCCTCCTTAATTTCGCCAACCAAATGCTACCTTTAAGTTTTATTCTCTATTATATATGATGAAATACAAGGATGAATGCATATCTGTTAATTATTGATTGCATTAAATTACTGATGCTCTACCATATTCCTTACATATTTAGAAATCTTTACTTTCATACTAATTTAATTCGGAAAAATAATCATACTCGCTGCGAAACGCGGCATGAAAGAAATTATAATTGTTTTCTTTCCACCGTCTTAATCAAATATGTATAGAAATAGCAATATAAAAAAGGAAAAGAACAAGGAGAGCATACATGTTGCCATCTGCTGCATTAGACTTAGTCAACATAAAAAAGAAAATGGAAGGAGGCTCTGTAATTTCTTGAACATAAGTTATTTTTATATGGTTGCTGGATGACATGGCAACAAATGCTGATAAGTCAAGTTGTACTCGTTTCAAAAGTACTATATAAGTTACATGTTTTGTTCTCGCTTCTGTATTCTGATTGTGCTATCTGTCTGTCTGTCTTGAGGTTGAGGCTCTCCTTTTACTGATTGGAAGCTTTGCATTTTGTCACACCCTTCATTAATAATTTCTTTTTCAACTTATCAAAAAAATAATAGTTCGATGGTTTGGGATCGCCTCAAGTTGGCGAGGGATAGGTTCTTTCCAATATTCTTCAGAAAAATGAAAGAAGTTGCCTATGAGGTAATTCTCATTTTTTTGTTGTTGAGAAAAAGTAATTCTCATTCTCAATGTGTAGATTATTTGTTCTTGTTGTATCTCAATGGTAATGAATTAAGGAGAGGAACAAAAAGAGAAGGAGAGGAAAATGGATTTGACTAAAGTTTTGCCACTAGAATGCATGCCCATGTCATATCTTTAACATCACCTGAAGATGCAAGCAGATTTTCATTGAATTTTACACTTTCCTATGAGTTGTTTACCAGTAGCCTGTCATTCTTTACAGGTATATGACGAACTTTTGTGGAATGAAAATCTGCCTCATGATCACCTTGAAATCATCTCCAGATCAACCACTGCAACTTCATTGTTCTTGTCTTCTTTGTCCAAGAGACAGCTTTACTTCCATCTTTGTGAAAACCCCATCATCATCAACAATGATACCATGGTAATTATCAGCAGAACTCTCAGTTACTAATAGTTTATTTTCCATTCTTTGTTGGATTTTCAATACTGGGCTCATCTTGTAAAAAGGAGAAAAAGGACTTTATTGCTTATTTTGGTAATTTTTAGCAATTTAAATTCACCTTCTTCAACTCCTAGTTTAAATAAGGTTTGTATGATTATATTATGCCATGTTTAGTTATGAGGGGAGTTTTTAATTTCTTCAGTTCAACACCCATCTTGTGTTGTTGACTTAATAGATCTATCGGCTTATCAAAGAAAAAAACAATGAAATTATATGCTTGTTGTTGTTGTTTTGATCCAAATTTATAATATTGCAAGTGATTCAAGATTCTCAACCGATCTATTTAGCCCTTATGCTTTCTTACTTCAATACAGAGTTTTTCTTTGGACATAGAAAATGGGAAGAATTGTTACATGATAGGAGCAAGAGGGCTTACAATTGCACGGGCAGATGAACCTTCTTATTGGACTTGGGAATCTATGCAAGAGTCTAGGTTTCTTTTCTTATCCTGCTTCATCTTTTCAATAAAGCCAAAAGATATGATTGGTATATGGGTTGATATATTTTTTGCTAATTATGTGCGAATATTATTAATTTTTTCTTTTCTTTTCTTACACATTTTTCAGGTTTCCTGAGGTGGCCTTACTTAATTGTGTGTACGGGTTTGACATCAAAGGGAAACTGGACACTAAACTTTTGTCTCCGGTAACAAGTTATGCAGCTTACTTTGTGTTTAAGTTCGCGAACAACAAAAGAGGTTTTGATGCTAGACCTGTAGTTTTGGGAGTTGAAAGGCAGGATGGTGGGAATGTTATGCAAAGTGTGTTCTTGGATCCACAGGGAAATGATCCTCCAGTAACAAGGGAGAGGGGTGACGGATGGATGGAGGTTGAGATGGGTGAGTTCTACATTCCAAGAAGCAACGACGAAGAAGTTGCCGGTATCATATGGGAGACTGATGATTATACAACTAAGCAAGGCCTCATTATTGAAGGAATTGAGTTCAGGCCTAAACATTTTTTCTAAATGTATTTTGCCTAATAAACACATGTTATTTTATGCATATACTTCTTCATCTGTTAAGTTTAACGAGTCTACGAGTTTTATAAAGTGTGTTTGGTCAGATCTTTCTGATTTTTACGATTGGCAAGAGCAAGAGGTTCATGGTTGAGTCATGAAGAGGAGATATGGTATCAGAGGTGACAGAAAAGGCCTTGACTTTCCCTGTCAGGAATTCAAACTTCACACACATATTTTCTTGAAAGTAAAATAAAATGTGCAACAAAAGCATCAATCCCCATCTCTTACACAAGTAATACTGCAAATAGTTTTACCAGAATAAACATTTCTTCTCCATTTCCATATCCAATCACCAATTTATACTACACGTAATCGAATAACTCCATTCGACCCTTGACTGTTTTGGGTAAGACATCATTTCTGTGCAACTTGCTGTCAAGGAAATCAGACAGAAATAGAAGATTTCTTAATCTTTGTTGTGCTATTCTTGTTTTGAATCCTTAGCTACACTAATTTCATACCCACAACACAAACAAACAGAAACCCTTGAAATCTTTATTAACGAACAAACAATCGAAGATTAGAAAATAAGAAACATAACGAGTTGGGATTTGTGCGGTTACGTTTGTTAAGAGCGTAACACAAATGAAGCAATAGAACGTTGTCCTCGAACCCTTATCTAATTCTTCCGCCACCTTAAATGAAGCAATAGAATGTTGTCGTGGAACCCTTATCTAATTCTTCCACCACCTTATTTCTTCTTTATCTTCTTCTTCCTTATTAACTTTTATTTATTAAAAAAAAGAAAAAGAAATTCTGGGTATGAAGTTGGGTTCATGTTTCTATTTTTTCTCCACTTGGATTTACCAATTACTTACAGAGCATCCGTACTAGGGTTGGTGATCATCACTCAAATATACTAATATTTTCCTGGTGCCTAGATGCACAAGTAAATGTGTATAGGGGCAAGATAGGGTCGAACCACAGAGATAGAAGGACAGGTTTGCTAATGAAGATGTATGACAAGGTGATATGCAACAGACTGAATTGTAGTAACACTGGGGGGGGGGGGGGGGGGGGGGGGGTTTAATGTTGTCTAATAAATTAGCCAACGCAGAGTGTGGGAGCTAACAAAACAGAATTGTAAAGTATTTATCTAGGGCATGAAAGCAAAATGTAATCCAGGGCAAGAAATGTAAACACTTCAAGGGCTAGAAACGTAGTAAAAGAGATATTAATCAGATGAGAATAGATCTTAGCGAAAGGTGTTCCTTTGGGTTGTTTTCTAGGTTGGCTAGTCATTGGTGCAAAAATGTTCCAGACTCGTGTACAGACCTGTTATAGGGACCGCGTTTCCACACCGCATCCCCTACTTACCTTCGTAGTTAGAAGTCACCCCCCGTTTCCACATATGAGGTGACCTTGACGTTCAGCCATCCTCTCAGCTACTTCCCTTGTCATCAGGAAGCAGCCTTGACCGTCCGGCCTGTCTAGGGCTCGAAGTAGGGAGGCTAAACTCTGAACGCCCATGAAGGAGAGGTAAGACAGATCTAGGGCGCAATAGCTCAGCTTGTCAGACCCGTATTGCATACCCTAGATGACAGTTTACCCCTAGGTGAGGCCTCTCGCGCTGCCTCCCCTAGGTGTCTGCTCCAATTCCAGGGCTTCGCGTCAGGTATAACCCTGGAATATGACGTTACTCACGTAGGCATACTAACAGATGATCAAGCCATTAATATTCCTAAGCAAGCATGGAATTAAATCGGTAAATAGTCATGTGAACAAGAGAATATATTAAGCATGCATTAGACCTCTTAGCCAAACCTTTTCAACCCATTAAACACCCTTCACTAAGAGGGGTGGTGTTTAGCTACTCATACTATAATATAAACAATAGATATAAGTGGTCATGAAATAACAAAAGGAAATAGCAAAGGATTAGAAGGAACCGATGGATTAATTAATAATCAAAGGAGAGCTGAATCATCAAGGCTGTTCTTCAAGAGAGGAGATTATCCTAAGAGAATGTGTGCTGAAATTAATGTAAGAAAATATCCTTAGGACCAGCCGTCCTTACAAAAACCCTAGCACTATGCTTTTATAACCTAATACTAGCTAGGAGACAAAATAGATAAGGGAAATGAGGAGGTGACAACACATGTCCTTGCAAAAGGAAATTCTGGGATTCCTGCCACGCTGCTGCCTTCTAGAAGCGCATGGGATTCCGTGCGGATCTTTAAAGATGCTTTCTTTGGAGGAAGATGCGGAGCTGTCGAGACCCGGAGACAACGCACTGGTCTGGTTCGCGTCGAGGCCTTGAAAGCATCCTCTCTTCTAGGTCTTGAAGCTGGAATTCCTCAGAATTGCTCCGAAATTGCTTCTTTTTGCTCTTTTCCCTCTTTTGATGCCATTCTGCAAATAAGATCGTAATAAGGGTCAAATGGCAACATGAAGCCCCCGAAAAGGCTACAAAAGAGGGTAAAATCTAGGTCATGAAGCATGCTATCATACATCCCCACACTGCCCCTATGCTCGCCCTCGAGCATAAACAAAATTAGAAAACCACCTTATCCATTAGCATACATAGTCAAATCCCAATACACAGAATCGGCACGCCATCCTACAAGCAACACCCAAAACAAAACAAATCCAGACCTAGAAAAGCACCTGCATCCGGCTGGCAGTATAACGATCCTACCAACCAGACTTTCCCATACCTAACCTAATCACCAGCAGTCCTCACAACGATGTGTATTTGCACTCATACTCAGAATACAATACGTGTTTAGGCTATCACTCAAGAATGCAAATAACACAACACAGGCATATGGTTTGCAGGTCAGTCCGAGTACTGTAGAACACATGCATGGGCAATCAACGATTGGGAAAGACTACGCATCAGCAAAGAGAAAGAAAAGGGTGCGAAGAGCTAGAAATGTGGAGGAGAGAAGTAGGAGTAAATAGAAGAGAAATGAGGGGAGAAAATAAGGAAAGAAAAGAAAGGACCAGATATAACCTAGATGGATTCCCTGGCATAGGAAAAAGGCGAAGTGGCAAGGCAACTTTCATTGAGGGCACGAGATGTTTCGGGGGCTAGACAGAGGTCTTCTTTCAAGGGCAGGAAAACGTTCTTGTTGAGGCTTCGGATGCGGATACTCTTTTTGCTTGATTAATGCCCCCCTTCTTTTATTTTGAAATTTAAATGCCTTTTTTTTTTTTTTTTTTTTTTTTTTTAGAAATAAGAGATAGAAGAGGGGGCATGAAACTTTTGATTTTTCGTTCGGCGCTTGCCTTTGATCTGCCTCCAGCATCGATGGTGACTTCTTTTTCACTTCCCCACACTTAAGCGTTTCTGGGGCTCGAATTGCTTGAATGATCTAGGGCTCGAAACTCTTTCGAGTTTTTTTTTTTTTTTTTTTTTTGCCCTAGATCTCTGCTTGTTGCTTTCTGCTCTGAATTCTTTTTCTTTCGTCTGCTTCCCCACACTTAAGCTTGTCTGCATGCTCTTCGGGTGTCTAGCCCTCGATGTTACCCTCAATAATTGCTACCTCACCTGCCAAGGAAAAAGATCAAGAAAGTACGAATGGTCAGGAAATAATATGAAAGGAAGGGGAATATCGGGGGCTTCGAAAATAAAAGAGAGAGAGAGGGGGAGAAGAGAAACAAGGAGACATTGATGCGAAGCTTTTCGTCCTATCTAAGCTTTCCCATGTCCTAACAGTGACTATACCCAGGGATATAGTGCAAACCTAGACTGTGCCTAGCTAAGCATTTTCGCTCAAAGAATAACAGGCATGAAGCTCAAGTATGCTCGCGGGTTCAAATCATGACTACTGGCGACGTGGTCTAGATATGGATATAAGGGCTAGCAGGCCATAAAAATGCATGCTTAGGTGCAGATGCGATGGGCGCCATGCTTTTTCTGTGTATCGAAAGCAAAAGATGCATGTTATGAACAAGGGTTTGAAAACTGGCAGTGGGAAAATTTTTTCCTAGCATGGCTAAAATGAAAAATCCGAAAATCATGCAGTCATGCAACAAACGAGAATTTAAACATGCAATCATGCAACATAGCAAATATAAATCCCTCCCCACACTTAGGCAGCGCATTGTCCTCAATGCGGGGAGATCATAAAAAGTAGTTGAGTACAAAAATAATTAAACAAAAAGCAGTAAATTGTTCAGTGCCCCTTTTCGGGGGCTGGAAAATGGAAGTGTTCGGGGGCGGGCTACTGGGGTGGCAAATTCCTGCGAGCAACTTCAGCCGTCAAGGCCTGAACTTCTCGCAGGATTAGTTGGAGCAGCCGCGTCTGGGTTGGGTCATAGACAACGAGGGGAGTCGAGGATTGACTTGCTGCATTCTGTCCTGGCCTAGCTGCTTCCGCATCGCGCACTTGATCTTCGGGGGCTCGATGCGCGGCATTGGCGTCGGGGTCTGAAAGATCTGGGTAGTCAAAAATGCCACCATTCTTGGTCCCGAAAACCTTCTCCGAAGCTGGGGCACAACCTGGATAAAAACTCAAAACACCCCTTATGATGCATAAATGACCCATGACATCCAAGGTCCGGATATCCAGATCCTTGAATGCTAGGGGCTCAGAAAGATTACAATCATACAGGTCAAGTTTTCTCTTTTTTACAGCAAGCAAGGAGATAAGGGATCCATAAATAGGCCCACGGTTACCATTCAATACATGCAAAATACCCGAAGCTACCCAAAAACCAAGATTGACCCTACGTTTGTGCTTCATGCACCATAGAAAGAAAAGTTCCTGCACAGATAGCTGCCCGGACGAACCAAATCGTGCTGAAAAGGTGAGGGCTAGATATCTGTGTAGGATACGCAAAGCAGGATCAAGGATTTCATGAGCTTTACTACCTTTAGTGTCATACTTAATATCATTTTTACCAGTGAGCTCACGAAAAGCAGCAGTAGCATCAAAAACAGCAGGGATAACAGTCAAGGCATTTTTATAACGAGGGGTATTCAACTCATCATCATTAACAAAACCTAACCAACAATTAAATTCTCCTAGAGTTAGGTGCTCCCATTTGTTAGCTAGCTTAAAGTTGATAAGACCAGGGGTGGAAGAATTTGGACCGACCTTGCCCTTGGGCCTAAATGTGCCCTCTACCCAAAAAGTAGTGAAAAACTCAAGGGAAAGCTCAACAAAGGTCGGGTGTTCCAAATAGAACAGAGACTCCCAACCGATGTTGGCTACATACTCCCTGATCCTAGACTCAACGCCCATTTTAGCAAGAAAATCAAAATCCAGGCGCGCACAAGAGCTAACGCCTTTGGAATTCAGCATGCTCAACTTATCTAGGGATGGCTTATCATTAAACACAATCCATTCATGGGGTGAAGAAAGGTCAGAAGTCACCTGTTGGGCGTTCGATTTGAGGACTGATGAAGGTGCAGGAGTCTCGGCCTCGACATCGTCATCCATTTCGAGGGCTCGAAACTTCTTGGAGGTCGAGGGCTTGACGGTAGTGGAAGATGAAAGTTTCCTCTTCTGCCCCACTGGTGTCTCGGCTGCAGCTGGCCGTTCCGCTTTGGCCGGAACTTTGGATTTGCCCTTTTTGGCTGCTGATGCTGCTGCGGCTGCCTGTTTCCTCCTCTCTTCCTCTTCCAGAGCTTCCTGGGTCTGGAGATCTTCCTCCTCTTCGTTCCTTCTGCTGCTCTCAGCTTCTCCACTTTCTCCAGTTCCTTCCTCCATAGCTTCGGGGTCTTCGTTCTCCTGGCCTAGATTAGTCTCAACTTGCTCATCCATGGCCTCGGCATCTTCATCGGAGATGAGGATGTCCTTGAGGACTTGCTCCGCTGTCAAAACAGGCTGGGGAGATAAAAATCGGTCAACTGCAGCGTCAAGAGGTGACTGCTTGGCAGAGGCGGACTGCTTCTTGGGTTTAGATCTGGCAGTGGACGATCCGGGAGGGAGCTTCACCACACGGCCACCTCTAGTGGTTGTGGTGGTAGGAGGAACGGACCCTGTGATTTCCAGCTCGAGATCCACCGGGGTAAACTCTTGTGGCTGCTCAACAGCTGCAGGTGAGACCGGCTGAGGAGAGGGAAGAGGACGTGGATTGGTTGATGGTGGTGTTGCGGTTTTGTATGAAGCTGAGTTAGGGGTAGCGGACTGTGACCTAGATCTGGACGGAACAGGACTGGAGGTGTCCACTGGCTTTGCGCTTTTGCGGGCTGGCTTTTTGGTTTTAGGTGCCATTGAAGGCGGAAGAAAGACAGTGAAGTGAAGAAGATGGTAGTGGAGAGATTGGTAGGGTTGCGTGCTTGGTGAGGGAGATAGGGTGAAAGTGATGGGTTAGGAAGTGATGAGTAAAAAAAATAAGGTGGGAGCGTGGGAGAGAGTAAAATTTGATAAAATCGCAGCTGGCAATAAATGGTACAGTCTTTACTCTTAATGAGGCCTGCGCCTTCTGCGGCTTGGCAGGCCACGCGTCATCTTGGGGGTGGAGCACGTTGATCCGTGCGTACCTCAACTGCCAAAAAAAAGATAGCCAATTTTAAATTTCAAAAAGGCAGTTGGTACAAATAGAGATAAGGACAAAAAGAGAGAATAAAGGTGAGTTAACGTTAATTAAAAAGAATAAAATCCTAGGGAAAGGGAAAGGTAAAGGATAATGACAATAATCAAAACAAAATCAAATAAAATCAGAGAATCCGAAAAGATATCAGAAAAGATAAGGGAGAGAGAAAGGGTGCGGATGGCATGTAGAATGCCTCCAATGTGGTCTGTTTATGCGTCGGGACCTCGACGTTCAACACGAATCTAGGTCTGGGAAGGTGGCACGTCCACCATGGCCTCTTCAACTGTCGAGGGTTGGAATCCTTCGTAGAAGGGTTTAACGCGTTGACCATTGACCTTAAAGATAATTCCTGTTGTTGGATTTTGGATCTCTACAGCCCCATGGTCGTAAACTGTCGTGACCACGAAAGGTCCTGACCATTTAGATTTTAATTTCCCAGCAAAGAGGCGTAGGCGCGAGTTATATAGCAACACTTGCTGTCCAACTACAAAGTTTTTGGGACGAAGGTGACGGTCATGGAAAGCTTTTGTTTTGCCCTTGTAGAGTAGGGCATTTTCATAAGCATCGTCGCGCAATTCTTCTAGCTCTTAGATCTGCAAACGGCGGTGCTGGTTTGCGAGGCCTAGATCTGTATTCACCTTTCGGATGGCCCAGAATGCTTTATGCTCTATCTCTACTGGAAGATGGCATGGTTTGCCATAAACAAGTCTGTATGGGGTCATTCCTATCGGGGTCTTGAAAGCTGTTCGGTAGGCCCAGAGGGCATCATCTAATTTTAAGCTCCAGTCTTTTCGGGACTGGCTGACAGTCTTCTCAAGGATGGATTTGATCTCACGGTTCGAGACCTCGGCTTGTCCGTTGGTCTGAGGGTGATAGGCAGTGGAAGTTCTATGGTGGACTCCATATTTCGCTAAGAGCGAGGTCACGACACGGTTGTAGAAGTGGGTGCCTCTATCACTGATGAGGGCTCTAGGGGTGCCAAATCGATTGAAGATATGGGTACGAAGAAAGTTCGCAACCACCTTAGAATCATCCGTCCGAGTGGCTTTGGCTTCTACCCATTTGGAAACATAATCGACTGCTAGAAGGATATAGATATTGCCAAAAGAGTTGGGAAAGGGACCCATGAAGTCGATACCCCATATATCGAAGATCTCGCAAGTGATGATGTTAGTCAAGGGCATCTGATTTCTGGCCCCTATATTTCCATTGGCCTGACATCGGGGGCACGAAGCGCAATACATGTAACTGTCCTTAAAAATGGTTGGCCAGTAAAGGCCAGCTTCTAGGACTTTCAGGGCAGTTTTCTTGGCCGCGAAATGTCCTCCTTCAGAATGACAGAATTTAAGGATCGAGGGCACCTCATCCATGGTCACACATCTTCGAATTATTTGGTCCGAGCAATGTTTCCATAAATAGGGGCTGTCCCAAATGTAGTATTTGGCTCGCCTTCTGATTTTGTTGCATTCGGAAGGGGAGGCATCGGCTGGAAAAGTTTCAGTGGCACAAAAGTTTGCAATATCTGAGAACCAAGGGGAATAGACAGCTTGGGCTAGACATAGTCGCTCGTCTGGAAAAGTATCTCGGATGGGTTCAAGCGAATTATCTGCTTGGGCTGGCAGTCTGCTCAAGTGGTCTGCCACAAGATTTTCTTTTCCCGCTTTATCTTTGATAGCTATGTCAAACTCTTGCAAAAGCAAGATCCATCGAATAAGCCGTGGCTTGGCATCTGCTTTGGTCAGCAAGCACCGAAGGGCAGAATGATCCGAATAGATGAGGACATGAGTGCCTAGGAGATATTGCCTGAACTTGTCTAGGGCATAGACAACAGCCAGGAGTTCCTTTTCTGTGGTTGTGTAATTCTGCTGGGCTGGGTCCAGTAGTTTGGAAGCATAATAAATCACATGGGTCTCTTTCTCCTTCTTTTGACCCAAGACGGCGCCCAGGGCTTGATTGCTGGCGTCACACATGACCTCGAAAGGTAATGTCCAGTCGGGGGCACGAATGATCGGGGCCGAGATAAGTTCTTTCTTGAGAAGTTCAAAAGCGTCTTTGCACGCCTCATTAAAATCAAAGATCGTGTCTTTCTGGAGCAAGCGACACATTGGTTGAGCGATTTTGGAAAAATCCTTGATAAATCGTCTGTAGAATCCGGCGTGGCCTAGAAAAGATCTCACATCTCTGACACAAGAAGGATAGGGCAGGGACTCTATCACTTCGATTTTTGCTTTGTCGACCTCAATCCCTTTTGCGGATATAACATGGCCTAGCACCAGGGCTCGATCCACCATGAAGTGGCATTTCTCAAAATTCAGGACAAGGTCTGTCTCTATGCAGCGCTCTAAACATTTCTTCAGATTGCTCATGCATTCGTCAAAGGAATTTCCATAGACGGTGAAGTCATCCATGAAGACCTCGATTCCGTCTTCGACTAACTCAGAGAAAATGCTAAGCATACAGCGCTGGAAAGTGGCAGGAGCGTTGCACAGGTCGAAGGGCATGCGTCTATATGCGAAGGTCCCGAAAGGGCAGGTAAAGGTAGTCTTTTCCTAGTCTTCAGGAGCAACCGGGATCTGGTGGAAACCAGAGTAACCGTCTAGGCAGCAATAGTGGGTCTTTCCTGCGAGACGTTCCAGCATCTGATCGATGAAGGGCAAGGGAAAATGGTCTTTTCTGGTGGCAGCATTCAGTCGGCGGTAATCGATGCACACTCTCCACCCATTCTGGATCCGGGTAGGAATGGATCCGCCATCTTGGCCGGTGATGATTGTGAGGCCTGTTTTCTTGGGCACGACCTGGATAGGGCTGACCCAAGGGCTATCTGAGATGGGGTAGATAACTCCTGCGTCTAGCAACTTAAGAATTTCTTTCTTCACCACTTCCATCATAGGCGGGTTAAGGCGTCTCTGGGGCTGGCGAATGGTCTTGCTTGCATCTTCCAGGTGGATGTGATGAGTGCACAATGCTGGGGATAGACCTTTGATGTCTGCAATGGTCCATCCTATGGCTTGTCTGAAGTTTTTTAGCAAAGAAAGCAGTTGGGACTCTTCGAGGTCTCGAAGCTTGTTGGAGATAATAACAGGTAGAGAGTTATCGGGACCCAGATATGCATACTTTAGATGAGAAGGCAAAGGTTTAAGATCTAGGGCTGGAGCCTGATCGACTGATGGAATTAATTTAACATGGCCTTCGTAGTCAGGGGACTGCGCTGGTGGCTCATACTGAGTGACAGGGCATTCTTCTAGGTCAGCGACGACAGAGTGTAACTCAGATGGAATGGAAATTGTCGAGGCCACGACATCTAGAAGAGCGGGTGTCAGACTCCTGTCAAGGGCAAAATGCAAGGGGTCAGTAGAATACATTTCATCAATTTCCCCTACTAGGGGATCAACAATATCAATATAATTCACACTAGAAAATTCAGAAGGGTATCGCATGGCCTCTAGCATATTGAATTTGATGATCTCTCCATCAAATTCTAGAGAAATGATGGCATCATGAACATCAATCTTGGCTCGGGCCGTGGCCAAAAATGGAAGGCCTAGAAGAACATCAGTGGACTTGGTGGAGTCCTCATTTTCCATTGCAATTACGTAGAAATCAGCAGGGAACAAGAATTCTCCCACTTGGACTAGAACATCTTTGATAATCCCTTCGGGGTAAATGATGGAACGATCCGCGAGCTGGATAGCCAGGTCTGTGGGAACTAGAGGTTCGAGACCTAGACTGTTGTAGATTGTCAAGGGCATCACATTAATTCCTGCGCCGAGATCACACATGGCTTTTCCAATATCAACTGTGCCTATTCGACAAGGGATAATGAACATGCCCTGGTCTTTGCATTTTGGAGGGATTCTGTTTTGGATGTGCGCGGAGGCACTGGCTCCTATGCTGATCTTGTTGACTTCAGCGAACTTGTTTTTGTTAGTGCACAGTTGCTTCAAGAATTTGGCATAGCGAGGGACATTTTTCACGGCCTGGAGGAGAGGAATATTGACAACCACTTTACTGAACATCTCAAAGATATCTCGGTCTTCCTTATCTTTCTTGGCCTTGACCAATCTATGAGGGAACGGGGGCTCGAGAATCTTATGGATGTATTCTTGAGTAAATTCTGGTGGGTTTGGGTCATTTCTTGGTGAACCTCTCGGAGAACGGATTCTATCCTCTTTGACTTCCACGAATCTAGGGACTTTGGGAAGTTTAGTTCTGGGTTTGGGCCGAATCTCGGCCTCGGGTGTATTTTCAGCATCGGGGGCTGGAAGTTCAGGTGAGTTCAAGGTCATTCCACTACGCAGAGTCAATGCGCAGACATTGTGCTTTGGATTTACTTCTGTTTGGGGTGGCAATCTGCCATGGTTTGTTACTTCCTGGAGTTGGGCAGTCAGATTGCGCATCTGCTTTTGGAGATCATCGATTTCTTTTTGCTGTTCGGGGTTCCTAGGTATTTCAGCTTTCGAGGGCTGGATAAAAGTCTGATCTGGAGGTTGGACAAAGGTTTGATCTTGAGGAGGTTGGCGTTGGTACTGCTGTTGATGATATGTGGGTCGAGGTCTGAAGTTTGGCATGTTAGGCGGGGGGTTTCCATATGGATTCTGGTGTGGTTGGTGGCTAGGTCCCGAAAATCGATTGTTTGGTACCCACCCTGGATTTGGCTGTTTCCACCCTTGGTTGTAATTTTGAGCATATTGGACTGGAATGAATTGGCCAGCAGCATTTACTTGAATTTCTTCTGGAATGTGGGGGCATGCATCAGTGGCATGATCCACGAAATTGCATATTTGGCAAGCTTTAACTGGTGCGGGTTGTGATGTTATGAAATTCTGAAACATCCCCGTAAGGGACAATATCTGTTTCTGAAGGGCTGCTACTTGGACATCCTGGCCTGGATTGTTGGTAAGGTCATCAGAGGCATTCTTGGCCATGAGCTCTATTGTAGCTCGAGCTGCTTTCGGGGTCAAGGCAGTCAGGGAACCATTGGCAGCTGCATTTAGTAATGCCTTGTCATGAGGTTGGAGGCCTTCACAAAAGTACTGAACAAGAGCGTGTTCGGTAAGGTTGTGGGCTGGGCAATTAGACTGCATCTTCTGAAATCTTTCGTAGTACTGGGCCAGGGTTTCCTCCTTCTTCTGAACTATGGAAACTAGTTGCTTGCGTGTAGTGTTAGAGATAGAAGTAGGGTAGTACTTTTCAGTGAAGATTTTTGACATGTCCGCCCAAGAGCGAATAGATCTTGCTGGAAGGTCATAATACCAATCAAGGGCATCATCTTTGAGAGACCACTGGAATGCGCGAAGCTTGGCTTGCTCAATACTGACGTTAGCAGGTTTCATGGCCTCGCAAATTGAATGGAGCTGTTGGAGATGACGAAGGGCATTCTCCTTGGCTACCCCCCGAAAGATAGGCAGATGATGAAGTACGGCTGACTTAAGAGTCCAGTCATGGGGGACGTTAGGCCAGTCAATGCAGTTGCTTGCCATATCGGGAGTTGCATGGAAGTTGTCAATAGTTTGTTGGTCTGGTATTGGTGGTGGTGGTGGGTTCTCATGACGCTCTTGGTCGTCATGATTGTTGTGGTTGGCTAGATCAGCCATTTCAAGTAAATCAAGATGGTCTGGTGGGATTTGGTGTTGGTTGTCGTGAAGGAAGGTCAGGTCTATGTAATGATGGTGTTCCTGATCAGCCAAGTTGGTAGGGGATCTGTCGAGGGCAGGATGTGGAAGTACTCTACGATGAGCAGATGTTCCTTAAGCTTGCCTCCGAAGTCCTCTTTCCGTCCTGGTCAACTCGAGGTCTAGAGGGAGCAGATCTGGGGCAGACCTCCTGGTCATACAAGAAAAACAGAAACAAAATTAGTACCGTTCATATCCCCGGCAACGGCGCCAAAATTTGATCGTCACTCAAATATACTAATATTTTCCTGGTGCCTAGATGCACAAGTAAATGTGTATAGGGGCAAGACAGGGTCGAACCACAGAGATAGAAGGACAGGTTTGCTAATGAAGATGTATGACAAGGTGATATGCAACAGACTGAATTGTAGTAACACTGGGGGGGGGGGGGTTTAATGTTGTCTAATAAATTAGCCAACGCAGAGTGTGGGAGCTAACAAAACAGAATTGTAAAGTATTTATCTAGGGCATGAAAGCAAAATGTAATCCAGGGCAAGAAATGTAAACACTTCAAGGGCTAGAAACGTAGTAAAAGAGATATTAATCAGATGAGAATAGATCTTAGCGAAAGGTGTTCTTTTGGGTTGTTTTCTAGGTTGGCTAGTCATTGGTGCAAAAAATGTTCCAGACTCGTGTACAGACCTGCTATAGGGATCGCGTTTCCACACCGCATCCCCTACTTACCTTCGTAGTTAGAAGTCACCCCCCGTTTCCACATATGAAGTGACCTTGACGTTCAGCCATCCTCTCAGCTACTTCCCTTGTCATCAGGAAGCAGCCTTGACCGTCCGGCCTGTCTAGGGCTCGAAGTAGGGAGGCTAAACTCTGAACGCCCATGAAGGAGAGGTAAGACAGATCTAGGGCGCAATAGCTCAGCTTGTCAGACCCGTATTGCATACCCTAGATGACAGTTTACCCCTAGGTGAGGCCTCTCGCGCTGCCTCCCCTAGGTGTCTGCTCCAATTCCAGGGCTTCGCGTCAGGTATAACCCTGGAATATGACGTTACTCACGTAGGCATACTAACAGATGATCAAGCCATTAATATTCCTAAGCAAGCATGGAATTAAATCGGTAAATAGTCATGTGAACAAGAGAATATATTAAGCATGCATTAGACCTCTTAGCCAAACCTTTTCAACCCATTAAACACCCTTCACTAAGAGGGGTGGTGTTTAGCTACTCATACTATAATATAAACAATAGATATAAGTGGTCATGAAATAACAAAAGGAAATAGCAAAGGATTAGAAGGAACCGATGGATTAATTAATAATCAAAGGAGAGCTGAATCATCAAGGCTGTTCTTCAAGAGAAGAGATTATCCTAAGAGAATGTGTGCTGAAATTAATGTAAGAAAATATCCTTAGGACCAGCCGTCCTTACAAAAACCCTAGCACTATGCTTTTATAGCCTAATACTAGCTAGGAGACAAAATAGATAAGGGCAATGAGGAGGTGACAGCACATGTCCTTGCAAAAGGAATATTCTGGGATTCCTGCCACGCTGCTGCCTTCTAGAAGCGCATGGGATTCCGTGCGGATCTTTAAAGATGCTTTCTTTGGAGGAAGATGGGGAGCTGTCGAGACCCAGAGACAGCGCACTGGTCTGGTTCGCGTCGAGGCCTTGAAAGCATCCTCTCTTCTAGGTCTTGAAGCTGGAATTCCTCAGAATTGCTCCGAAATTGCTTCTTTTTGCTCTTTTCCCTCTTTTGATGCCATTCTGCAAATAAGATCGTAATAAGGGTCAAATGGCAACATGAAGCCCCCGAAAAGGCTACAAAAGAGGGTAAAATCTAGGTCATGAAGCATGCTATCAGTTGGCAATGGAGCGGGTAAGGCACTATTCATACCCGCACCCGCAAATTTGCGGGTAATTAATACCCGCACCCGCACCCGCGGATACCCACGAATACCCGCAAATTTCTTAAAATTTAAATTTTCAAGTAATAGATTGCAATTAATTATCCATTTCATGTTTAATGTTTTCAAACACCCTTTTGAAGTTATTTAAATTTATGGTTTGTATTATAAAATAGTTGAAAAATTACTTTAGTGGATATGTAAACTTTAATTTATGGTTTGTGTTTGACTAAGGGATTTACTAAGGTTTATAAATTTTATGATATGTATATATATTTTGCGGGTATTATTGCGGGTATCCATACCCACATTTTACGGGTATTTAGTGCGGGTATTGGAGCGGGTAAGCACTATCCATACCCGCATCCATACCCGCACTTTGCGGGTGCGGGAAAATTCATACTCGCAAAATACCCACAAACTGCGGGTAATATCCACCCGCAATTACGGATATCCGGCGGATATCCATGTCCGCGGGCGGAAATTACCAACCCTAATCCGTACAGTTTTGGCCGGTTTTCGTCGGAAAATCCGTTGTTGATGTTTGGCGCGCGATTATTTCTATTACTCTAGGGTTTTCGTTAGTGAGGATAAAAAAACCCAATTAAGGGAGCCCACTGATACAACTAGCTAAATTTGGGCCTTTGGGCCCATGAGAGTAGATGGGATGAATAAACGAAATAATACGTGATAATTAAGAGAAGAAAATAAACGGAAAAAAAAAATGACTCACCATCAGATACAAATGGAATGATTGCCTCTGAAAAGAGAAAAGGTTTAAGAGTTTTTTTTTATGAAATATTAGTTTTGGTGCGGTAAGTATAATTTGATTTCTAAAATAGCAACTAACAAGGATGAATAATTGTGCTGTGATGAATTAGGACCAAATCAAATACTAATATTTTTGTAGCAGGAGTTGGTTGAACTCAAGTTGGCCTTTAAGGTACGTATTTTGTTTTAAGTTTTATAATAGTAGCTGTTTTAAAATGCACGTATTATTAATTAGGTTAGTCTTCAAACTTTAACACAGTGTAAAATAATTTAGGTAAAAAAATAATAATTTAGCTATTTGTTTTTAATTTTTTAATTATTAGAAAAATTAAAATTGTATATTTTAGAGAACTATAGGATTTATATTGCAAAGTTTTAAACTAGATGAAAAATCATTTGAATATTTTATCTCCTCTCAGAATAAATATACAGACCAAAATCACTTAAATTCTTAAATTAATTAAAACTAATAAAAATTAAAAAATAGAAATAAAGAGTGGGTATTGAAAAAACAATTCTTTTGCTTTTATTATTTTAAAAGAACCTGGAATAACATTTCATTGTATCTCTATATATGGTTAATTATAATGGAAACCTTATTTCAATTACAATAATTAATCAATTCTATAAAAAAATTAAAAAATTAATTATTAATTTAATTAATAATAATTCTACTAAATTACTAAATGAAATAATTAAATAGAAATATAATATAACTTTATCATGTCAAATTTGTATCCAGTAAAGAAATCTTTCTTTTCTTCCCCAAGATTTTTTTTTTTAAATTTTAAATTGAGGAATGTTTTATAAACTATCGGTTTTTTTTATTTCAGTTTGTCCCGGATTAATTACAAGTGTTATTCTTATGAGTTATAAATTAGGTAGAGGAATGAAAAAGAGCAAAATGGATTTTACCAAAGTTTTGCCATAAGAATGCATAGCAAAGCAAAGCATTGGTCTGTCATTCCTTACAATCAGTTGCAGATTCTGATGCTGTGTGGAATAAATTTCTGCCTCCTGATCACCTTGAGATCATCACCACCTCAACTAGTACCTCTTCATCGTTCTTGTCATCTCTGTCCAAGAAACAGCTCTACTTCCATCTCTGTGATACCACCATCATTATCAACAATGGTACCACGGTAATCAAGCAGAACTCTCAACTACAGTACTACTGCTATTTTATTGTTTTCCATTATTGTTGGATCTGTAATGGGATTGTCTTATGGAAAGAAAAGAAGGGACTTCATTGCTTACTGGGCTGGTTTATCTAGTAAAGAGAAGAAAAAAAGAACTTTATTGCTCACTTGGTATTTTTGTCATGATCCACTGTCTTCTCTTGGTGATCGAACATACCAATTTAATTTAACCTATTGAATTTCTAGTTTTTAATAGGTTTGTATATGTAGTTGTACTATCCCATGTTTTGGTATGGGGGAGTTTTTCCAGTTGCAGATTGTTGGTGATTTGGTACTTTGCATACTTCGTTTCTGCTTTTGTTTTGGAGTTTATATGTGGTTAAATTTTGAGTCCCTCTTTTTTAGATGCATGGAATTTTATTCTTCTTCTTGTTGTTGTTGTTATTTCCAGTCCAAAAGTGATTCAAGCTTCTTAACTGATCTATTTAGCCTTTTGTTTTTGACTTGAAAACAGAGTTTTTCCCTCGAGAAACTTAGTGGGAAGAAATGTTACCTGATAGGGGCAAGAGGGCTTTCAATTGCATGGGGAGATACACCTTCCTATTGGACATGGCAATTTATGCAAGAGTCTAGGCTTTTCTTCTTATCCTTGTTCATCTTTTCAATTAAGCCAGAAGTTTTCTGATGATTAATAGACATTTGTATTTTCTAATTGACTGGGTATGGAGTATAATTTTACACCTTTGAACGTGTGTTGCACTAACCAATGAGCTTGTAGTTTGGTGGTAGCTCTTTCAAAGTAGGGAGGGCAATGTCTCGAGTTCGATATTGCATTACATTGAAATAAAAACTTAAACTATATACTAGCTTACAGATCCTTTATTAGTTCTTTCTCTTATTTTCTAATGCATTTTCAGGTTTTCTGAGGTGGGCTTCCTTAGATTCGTTTGGTGGCTTGACATCAAAGGGAAGCTGGACACTAGAATTTTGTCTCCTAAAACAAGATATGCAGCATACTTTGTGTTTAACTTGGCCAATAACAAAAGTAGTTTTGATGCCAGACGTGTAGTTTTGGGAGTTGAAAGGCCGGATCGTTGGGACGTTAAGCGAAGCATGATCTTAGATCAGCAGAGAAATGCTCCTCAAGTAACGAGGGAGAGGGAAAACGGATGGATGGAGGTCGAGATGATGGAGAAGTTGTATGTAGCCTGCTGGAGACTCATAATTACAAAATTAAGGAAGGCCTCATTGTGGAAGGAATTGAATTTAGGCCTAAAGTTGTCATCTAGATGTCCTTGGCTGATTAAACACAGGCATATGTTGTGATAATGATACATGTTATATTGTATGCATACACTGCTTGATCTTCTTGAGCTTAACGAGTTTACGAGTTTTGTAAACTGGGTTTGGTCTGATCTTTTCTGGTTTTTACGATTCCAACTGTTTCTAGTTATGGAGCAACATATTTTGGAACCTGCCATTTTTTTCTTCTATATCAATTTTTCTTTTACATTAATAATAGATTTCAATTTTATAATATTTCATATTTTAAAATTTTATTAGTGCAAATAATAATAATTTATGCCCGTGATAATCATTAGGGTTTTGGTACTACGAGGTCCCTAACGTTATTATTTTCATTTTGGTTGGTTTTTAACGACGACTTTTGTTCATTTCAATCCCTAACGTTATTTCAATCCCTAACGAGGTACCGCTTTTCATAATTAATTATTTTTATTTTTTTAAGTTGAGTTTTATTAGTTTATTTTCTGAAAATAAAATAACTAATTAAGAAAACTATTATTTTACATAAAAAGAAGATAAGAAGTCAGAAAATTTGGGTTGTGGGTCCTAGTCGTTAGAACTTTAAAAAAAAAATTAAAATATTAAAAAATAACGAACGTTTTTACCGTTATGACAATAGAGACCTCGAGCGATTAACGGATATAACGTTAGAGATTGAAATGAACAAAAATTAGCGTTAGGAACCAACTAAAATGAAAATAATAACGTTAGAGATTCCATTGTGCTAAAACGCATGATCATTAAAGTGAGTACGACCTCATCGCTTTAACAAAAAGACTTTTATCACAAGGCATTTCTTTTATTTTGTTAGAAGTATGACAAGGCATTGACTCACTGTGCCTAACCCACGAGTGCCGAGTGTTATATTATACTTATGATTTATGAATTAGGGACAGGAAAGAAAAGAGAGCAAAATGGATTTTACTCAAGTTTTGCCGGAAGAATGCATAGCCCACATCGTATCTTTAACATCACCTAGGGATGCAAGCAGATCATCACTGGTCTGTCATTCTCTACAATCAGCTGCAGATTCTGATGCTGTGTGGCAAAAAATTCTGCCTCATGATCACCTCGAGATCATCTCCACATCAACTGTTACTTCTTCATCGCCGTTGTCTTCTTTGTCCAAGAAACAACTTTACTTCCATCTTTGTGATAACCCCATCATCATCAACAATGGTACCATGGTAATTAATCACCAGATCTACTACTTTGTTTTCCATTTTTATTGGATTTGATGGGTATTTGCTCAATAGCGGATTCAGGAATTTTTATTAACCTTAACTTTTTTTTACTTTCATATAAATCATTCTATTTCAAATTGTATCGTACTTTTTGATTTTTCACAACTTAGGTTGAGTTTTCACAACTTAGGGGAAAGGTTGGCTCTATTATTTTCCCAAGATTTTTACTTTCTTGTAACAAGAAGTGTTTGTGTTCTTGGAGTTTCAAGATTTGGTACTTTACTCCTTTGTTTTTGTTTTGGACTTTTATGTGGCTAAATTAGTTCCTCATCTTATACATGAAATATATGCTTGTTGTTATGAATACAAATTGAGATTACAAAGTGATTAAAGATTCTCAACTGATCTATTTAGCCTTATTTCTTGATTAAAAAAACAGAGCTATTCCCTGGACAAACTTAGTGGAAAGAAATGTTACATGATTGGGGCAAGAGGGCTTTCAATTATATGGGGAGATACACCTTCCTATTGGACATGGCAATCTATGCAAGAGTCTAGGTTTCTCTTCTTATCCTTCATCTTTTCAATTAAGTCAAAAGTTTTCTGAATATCATCAACAGACATTTTGTATTTTCTAATTGACTGGGTTTGTATGTTATTAGTTCTTTATTTTCATTTTCTTATGCATTTTTTAGGTTTCCTGAGGTGGCCTTGCTTAAATATGTGTGGTGGCTTGACATCAAAGGGAAGCTGGACACAAAAAATTTGTCTCCTGAAACGAGATATGGAGCTTACTTTGTGTTTAAGTTGACCAACAACAAAAGTGGTTTTGATGCTAGACCTGTAGTTTTGAGAGTTGGAAGGCAGGATTGTTGGGATGTTACACGCAGTGTGTTCTTAGATCCACGAAGAAATACTCCTCGAGTAACGAGGGAAAGGGGAAACGGATGGATGGAGGTTGAGATGGGTGAGTTCTGCACGGAGAATAGAGATGATGGAGAACTTGTGTGTAACCTGTTGGAGACTGATAATTACACAACTAAGGATGGCCTGATTGTGGAAGGAATTGAGTTTAGGCCTAAAGTTATCGTCTAGATGTTCTTTGCCTAATTAAACACAGGCATATGTTGTGATAATGATACAATGTTGTTGTATACATACAATGCTTGATCTTCTTGAGCTTAATGAGTTATGAGTTTTGAAAATTGGGTTTGATCTGATCTTTATTTTATGGTTCGAACTGTTTCTTGCTATGGAGCAAGATATTTTGGAACCTGCCTTTTTTCTTTTCTTTTTTCCTTTTGGTTTGGTGAGAGATTCATGGTACTAGAGTCAGATGAGGAGATATGGCCTTTAGAAAGTCAATTCAGCTACAATTTATTGGTTTTTCTTTTGGCAGGAGCTACAATAGGTTATGCTTAAAATAAGGGAGCAAATGTGGCTGCAATGCAATAGAATCTAAAAATAGGAACAAATTGCAGAAACATCAAAGCCATCAGTTTGCATTTTCCATTTTTTCAACTTGCTATACCTGAAAACCTCTTGTTTCATCATTTTTGTTCACGCAAACTAGAGCAGAAAGGATCAAGAAAATCCAATTGCCACCATTTTATTCTGCATAAAAATGTGTGGCTTGTCCTGAGGAAATCTTATAGCTACAAGAAAACATTATTAACATGGCAACCTCAAGAAACCCAAAAGACAAAACCTTGTCTTCTCAACCATCCAGCGCAGGCCGCCCGCCTCAGGCTGTGAAATTCTCACGCCGGACATCTAGTGGCCGCATAGTCAGCTTGTCCCGGGACGATGATTTGGACTTGTCTGGTGATTTTTCAGGGCAGAATGACTACATCAATTACACAGTCCTTATGCCCCCCACACCTGATAACCAACCTGCCGGACCCTCCACCGATAATAAACCTGACGGGCCAGCTGCTCCTTATTCGTCTAGCCGGTTTTCGTCCGACACGCAGCAGAATAGGCCAATGCGTGAGGAAGATGGTGGTGGTAAAGAGAACGCAAAGATGGACCGAAGAATGTCAATAATGAAATCGAGTAATAATAAGTCAATGTTGTTGAGGAGCCAAACCGGGGATTTTGATCATAACAGGTGGTTGTTCGAGAGCAAAGGAACGTATGGGGTTGGAAATGCGTACTGGTCGGAGGAGGAAGGGCAGTACGGTCCTGAGACGGGACTTAGCATGTCAGATTTTATGGACAAACCATGGAAACCTCTGACTAGGAAGGTTAAGATTTCACCTGCCATCCTAAGCCCTTACAGGTACACACGTATGGTTTTTTTTTCATCATGTCATTTTCTTTCCTGTGTTATATAGTCTATAATGTCAGAAATAGCAACTGAAAAAAACTCAGCACTAGGATTTTGTAGTATTGTAATGTTGGCTGTAATCTCAAATCTTTTTGCTGTACACAGGTTGCTTATCCTCGTGCGTTTGGTGGTTCTATTCTTTTTCCTTGGATGGCGATGCCGAAACCCGAATCCTGATGCAATGTGGCTATGGGGAATGTCTATTGTTTGTGAGATATGGTTTGGGTTCTCATGGGTACTAGATATACTCCCTAAGCTCAACCCCATCAATCGATCAACTGACTTGAGAGCCCTTCGCGATAAGTTCGAGCTGCCATCCTCTTCGAACCCTCATGGTCGGTCAGACCTTCCTGGTGTTGATGTTTTTGTCTCCACTGCTGATCCTGAAAAGGAACCACCACTTGTTACTGCCAACACGATTTTTTCTATTCTGGCAGCTGACTACCCTTGTGAGAAGCTTTCTTGCTACATTTCAGATGATGGTGGAGCAGCACTCACTTTCGAGGCCATGGCTGAGGCCATGCGCTTTGCTGAGGTTTTGTTTACAATATTGAATACCAAATATTAACAGAAGAAAAATGCATTCTTTCTTTAGCTTCAAGTTATTAAAACATCCTCAGAATAGTGACAGTTAATGTTATTGTTTGCACATCCAGTAAAAGTAAACAAAATGTTGAATTTATATTTGATTTGAATGACTCTCATGATGTGACTATATATTCTCATGACTCTTTATACAGCTTTGGGTACCATTTTGCCGAAAGCACGACATTGAGCCCCGGAATCCTGATAGTTACTTCAACCTGAAAAAAGATCCAACCAAGAACAAGAAGCGGCCTGATTTTGTCAAGGACCGCCGATGGATTAAGAGAGAGTATGATGAGTTCAAGGTCAGGATCAACGGTCTTCCTGACATGATACGTAAGCGGAGTGACTCCTACAACTCTAAGGAGTTGAAGAAACAGAAAAGTATCGCTCGAGAAAAGAATGGCGGTGTGTTGCCACCAGAAGGAGTTCAAGTAGAGAAGGCTACATGGATGGCTGACGGTACACATTGGCCCGGGACATGGATAGATCCTATTCCTGATCACAAAAAAGGAGATCATGCCGGCATCCTTCAAGTAATTATACAAACTCATTTCTGTATATTAGTGGATTTTTTAGTAGCTTTCTGCTTTATGTAGTTAGACCAATGCTGAATTATTTATGAATCCTGTCTCTAATACATCCTACAGGTCATGACTAATGTCCCGGAACTCAACCCTGTGATGGGTCATCGAGATGAAGAAGCACTGGATTTCAGCGGCGTGGACACTAGAATACCGATGTTCGTGTATGTATCGCGAGAGAAGAGGCCTGGCTATGACCACAACAAGAAAGCAGGAGCCATGAATGCTATGGTCAGAGCTTCAGCTATATTATCCAATGGACCATTTATACTTAACTTGGATTGTGACCATTACTTCTACAATTGTCAAGCAATAAGGGAAGGAATGTGCTTTATGATGGACCGTGGAGGGGATCGTATATGCTACATTCAGTTTCCCCAAAGATTTGAAGGGATTGATCCATCTGATAGATATGCAAATCATAACACAGTCTTCTTTGATGGTAAACTTTTCTTTATCGCGTGTATACAAAAATATTATGAGTTCTGGTTTCCTGTCTTTA
This sequence comes from Viola odorata, assembly GCA_963691705.1. NCBI lineage: Eukaryota > Viridiplantae > Streptophyta > Magnoliopsida > Malpighiales > Violaceae > Viola > Viola odorata. The sequence goes on from OY829544.1 coordinate 7,813,414, forward strand.
GTTCCTCCTTTTGCAATCAAGCTTACACAGAATTTTCTCTGGCTCTTGTATTCAGGGAGTATGAGGGCACTGGATGGTCTCCAAGGCCCGGTGTACGTAGGAACCGGGACCATGTTTCGACGATATGCACTCTATGGTTTTACCCCGCCAAGGGCGAGAGAATACGAGGGTGTGTTTGGTCAAGTGAAGTCTCAGGTTTATACTCGTCAGGCTACATCAGATGATGAGTTAGAGACACAGCCACTAACATCACATCCTGATTTGAATTTGCCAAAAAAGTTTGGTAACTCAGCTATGTTCACTGAGTCCATAGCCGTCGCTGAGTACCAAGGGCGGCCACTTGCTGATCACATTTCTGTAAAGAATGGCAGGCCTCCTGGTGCACTCCTCCTGCCTCGTCCCCCGCTAGACGCACAGACTGTTGCTGAAGCCGTTGCTGTCATCTCCTGCTGGTAATTTGCTTCTGTACTAACCCTTCTGTCTTTAGCTGGTTATGAAAAAAAGTTAACTAAAATGAACTAAACTACATTTCGACCCTGTAATTAAGCTTGATAGAGATCAAAATGAACTTATTTTGGTTCTAAGAGTTGCTTCAAAAGCAACTGAATTACTTGATGGTTAAATATGGAGCACAGGTACGAGGACAAGACTGAATGGGGAGATAAGATAGGTTGGATTTACGGTTCGGTCACTGAAGATGTGGTGACAGGTTACCGGATGCACAACCGTGGATGGCGGTCTGTGTACTGCGTGACAAAGAGGGATGCCTTCCGTGGCACGGCACCTATCAATCTTACTGACCGCCTTCACCAGGTGCTTAGATGGGCAACTGGTTCTGTAGAAATCTTCTTCTCCAAAAACAATCCGGTCTTTGGAAGCCGACGACTTAAGTTCCTACAACGAATTGCATACCTCAATGTTGGCATCTACCCTTTCACCTCCCTCTTCTTGGTGGTTTACTGCTTTTTACCAGCACTTTCCCTTTTCTCAGGAAAATTCATTGTTCAAGGTCTGAACATTGACTTCCTGTGCTACCTCCTGACCATCACAGTAACACTAGTCTTGATCTCCCTCCTTGAAGTCAAATGGTCCGGCATTGGCCTCGAGGAATGGTGGCGTAACGAGCAGTTCTGGCTCATTGGTGGCACGAGTGCTCATCTTGCTGCAGTCATTCAAGGTCTTCTAAAAGTTGCAGCTGGCGTCGAGATCTCTTTCAAGTTGACATCCAAGTCGGTCGGTGAAGACAATGAGGATGAGTTTGCGGAACTGTATCTGGTGAAATGGACAAGTCTTTTCATAATGCCGATGACAGTAATCGTGGTGAACATCATTGCCATTGTTATCGGGTGCTCAAGGACATTGTACAGCGTAATACCGCAGTGGGGGAAGTTATTCGGAGGACTCTTCTTCAGCTTCTGGGTGTTGTCACACATGTACCCTTTCGTCAAAGGTTTGTTGGGGAGGAGAGGAAGAGTTCCGACAATCGTTTATGTCTGGGCTGGGGTGCTCTCAACTACACTATCTTTGCTCTGGATATCAATCTTTCCGCCGGTTGATAACCCTAATGGATCCCTATCATCATAAGACCCAATAAGAACTACTAAAAACTCTATCTAGTATTCTTGGAATTTTGTTTCTGCACACCCAAGAGCTACAATTGTACTCCAAATTATCTTACACTTCATTCAAATACCAAACAAATGTACTATAGAATTGACATTCGATGTAATCACTAATGCAAAAGGTCATTTTCATGAACAGAAGAATGGAAAGGTACTGAGTTTTTCGAAGGGAATACGGTACGTTTGACAAAGGGCTTGTTCCTTGAGAAACTTGATGCATTTTGTTTTTGCAGCAAGTTGTATCCAACTAATACTATACAAAACCTTTTTCAGGGAAAGAAATTAAGTAATCATATATTGTTGATCCATATAGTAAAAATACTCAGATGAACAAATGTCAACTTAAATTATGCATATGGAGTTTGTGTTGTGGCAGCATTTGTGTTAAATTTCAGAAAATTATACTACAAACACTTCTACACACACTAATCTTCATTCAATAATTACAGTACACAAACAAAACAAACATCTCACATAAAAATTACAGTACAGACAAATATTACAGAGACAGACAAATTTTACAGAGGGTTCTACTCGTGGTAGAACAAAACAAGATGAGAGTGGTGTGAACCTTTGCACACTGCTACTCTCCATCTGAAATGGTATGCCCTGCTCACTCTTCTACTCTAAGAGTGGTGTGATCATATGCACACTCTTTTTCTCTCAGAGTGGTGTGTATTTGCACACCTCTCCTCTCTGCTTCTCTCTGCCTCACGGTGGTGGGAACTCTACATTTTGTTCCACACACCCTTCTACTCACAACAAAGTCTGCACCTGCACCTCTTCTTTTGGCCAGCACACTACTTTTTATCTTGTCTGCAACGTGCACCTCTTCTTTTGGTGTCCAGCACACCTCTGCTACGTGTCTTCTTGCTTTTGTTGGTGAGGAAAGAATGGGGGGATAATATAGTCAGGCTGTATAATCATGTTTTCGTGCTCATAATAGCAGTTTCTTAGAGATTAATAACCCTAATCATGAATATAATGTCGCATTTACATGATATAGAACTATAGGGATCGTTACGTTACCTCGTTATATTTAAACAGTACAGGATGTGAATCTCTTTGCGAGGTGGTTGTTCTCTGTATGGCACTGTCAGTATGCTGAGAACCTGTATTAGCCACCTTCCTGAACCTGCTTGAAAGTGATGAGAAATTGCAGATGAGCAATTAAAAGAGATGAGAATCTAGCATACTGGATAAGTTAATGCATTGGAGGTACTGGATGTTAAAGTCACGAGTACAGGCATTACAAGTGTGCGAATTAATGGAAGGTTATAGTATGTTTTCTAACCTGGCGAAGAAGTCAATGGAGCCAGCAAAATGCTTCTTTGGATTTTCTGAGGATTTTAATTCCACATTGGGCACGGCACTTTGAATAGAATTGAACTTTGTTGATGCCGTTGAGACTGTGGGGATACATGTACTGGACTACTGATAGTCCTTCCATTCTCATTGTTTACAGAAGATACAGCAGCATGATTAGTATTAGTAAGATGTGTTTCACTATTCTTTGCGCTTGCCAGGGCCACGCTTTCTTTATTGCACCCATCCTTTAAATGCGCAGACTTGCTTACTTGTAGAATCTTTTCCTTTTCAAGCTGAAAGATCGATTAACATTGAAGTATAAATCCAAATCCTCATTATAGTTAAGGAGAAAGGCAAAACTCCTCCATCCAGAGGATTCGCAAAATGCAATGTCTTTTTTTAATGCTAAGATAAGAAACAATGAAAATGAGGAGTGTTAATTACTAATCTTGCTTATACAACAGCTTGTTGTAAAGAGAGCATAACAGCTTTTTATTTCTCGTTTCAGATCATATAAACTAACAAAGCAAAGGGATGCATTAAACTAGGGCATCACTCACCTCATGAACCAAAACTTGCTTCACAGCTAAGGGAAGTACATAATGACCAGAAGTATAGCCCTGTTAGGTTCCAATAGAATGTAAAGAGATATTAGAGACAACGATACTAGCTGCCATGTAGCTTAATGAATGAGGGAATAACTCGCACCTTGAAAGTGATGAAATCACTAATGGCTGGTGATGAGCTATCTAAAGCAGCTTCATGTTCTTGGTTGAAGGAGGTAGGGTGATGCGATTCCAGCTACATCGCATGCGCACACCGTGCCACTACCACCGATCGGACCAATGACTCATGCCAAAGGCAAGGAGCTTCAAAGGAGGTTATCTCAGCTTCTGTACAAGGAACTTGAGCGCGAGACACTGATCGAAGAGGTTGTTCTGCGCGAGAAGACCCCAAGGCTAGTAACGCTACTCATAGCCTCACCGGACGCAGCAGGTGACACTATCCAAGCCAGTCCGGAACAGTGAGGCTCAAACCAGGACGCAAGAATTTTCGGATGTTAGCTTTCGTTTGAACCTGAGGTCATTCGCTTGAGTGTATCAAAAGTTAGCCTAGGCCGCAGAGTGACGCGCCCAGCACCACGCGACTTGGAGACTCGACCCATTTCAAGACCCAGCCGTGCGATGACTTGCTTTACATTTACAGAACTTATTGGTTATGTTTGTTTTTACTTTCAGTAGGATATTAGAGTAAAAGCACGATTAAGATATTTGTTAGCCTTAGTTCGTATTAGGGTTTTGTTATTTAAGGAGTTGATTAGCTCCGTTGTAAAATAGCTTTGGATGATTAATAAAAATTGAGACTTTGTCTTGTCTAAGAGTGGATTCTGTTATGCCTTGTTTCTGTTTGAGTCTCACAAGCTCAAGCCGTTTGCAAGTAAAACCTGAAATTGCGTCTATTGCTTGTTCCCCTAGGTTGGTTCTCCCAGGTGTGAGTTCAGGTCTAGAATCCAAGCAAGAACCTCACTCGAGTCAGATTAGGTTGGTTCTTCCAGGTGTGAGTTCAGGTCTAAGTTCGTTCTTGTGAGCAAACTATCTTCCGCGTCAAGCAAAAACCTATTGAACTATATCCAAACGTCGATAAACGCATCATTTGCTAATAGAATCATATCATAGAAGTAGGCTTTTTGTTCTTATAACTTACAGAACAAGATACTATTTTGTTAACCAATTGGGTCAGTACACTCTTATCTTTCTCAGTTAGTAAGTGCATAGCCACCTGCAATAAATACCCAGTGATTTGAGAAAGCAGTAGTTTAAAAAGGCAAAAAATGGCACATGAAACATTGATGGAGGGAGAAGCGTTAACAGAATATAGACTAAGTAAACATAAAAGCAAATAAAAACAGCAACCATCAGCAGTATGCATCGAAACTGATCAGAACATGGAAGTGATAGAATTTTTTTTTCCTTTTTTGTGTTCACTCCATTGTGATAGAATGAAGCGGCACATGAATACTTTAAACAAGATACATAGTGAAAATACATAACCCAGCACATCAAGAAGAATTGTTTTCATGTGTGACATCCTTAAATAGAAACAGAGGAGGGATGGAGCGAGAGACAAAAAGGCACAGAAGCGCATCCAAACTGAAAGAAAAATAAATAAAGAAATACACGTAGATTACCGGCCATAGTTCTGGAGGTGACAAGATATGCAATAATGGAGAAACTGAATCTTCAACAAAGGACTTAATTGACAAATGCCTTGAAATGCGTGGCAAAATAGTGTTCCGCCAAGAACGAAACATTTCCATCTTTTCCGGCATGGTTGCTCGGTACCTGAATGTTTTACAGAAGATGCAATGGTTACAAAGGCGTGCCAGCAATTTCAACATTCAGTGGCAGTTGACTTAAAGATTCACTAGAATACCTTTGAATATGAGCTACTAGACCGTGTATAGTAATTACAACTGTAGGCTGATATGCTGCTCATTAATGGAAAGAGGGAAGAAATCTAAGAAGCTTATATGTAAAATCTCATACAACATTTGCTATGTTTGAAAAATAAAGTGGGATAGGAGATCAAATGTATTTACCTAGTAGGTGCATTTTCTGTGTGCGCATAATGTATTGGTGGCATAGATCAGAAATGCCAAGACTATTGATGCACTTGACCTTCAAAAACCATAGTTCAGCATGTCATAAAATTAGCTAAAAACTGCACTAATCTCATTTAGGAACTGACAGAATGTAAAGACTTACTGTTTTGTGCATTATTGGACCATGATAATGGAGTTGTAAGATGTTTTCATGAATCCCATCCAAAATCACATCATAATCACCACTGTAGATTCATTGAGCAATTGAGCCACAGTGCGTCCGTTAAAGGAAGAAAGATGAATATAAGAGTTTAGCATGAATCTATTACCTACCGGTTGGATATAAGGGAGGGCAAAGAGCCAGATCCAGTGGACATACCATCACACTTACTATTGTATTTTCTTTCCTGCTTTACTTTTCTCTTTTGGAAAATCTGTACAGGAAGTAGTGCAATCACATACAAGGATGCTGGAAACGAGTGAGTAGTTAAGAAACACTTCAAAGGAATATTTTCTCATTTTACCTCTTTCCAAACGTCAAACAAAGTTCTTGAGATGTCCTTTCTACCAATCACCTGAGAACTGATATTCAACTGAAGGACCAGTATAAAATTTATAGTTAGTCAACTAAAGCACTCAAAGAGGAGAAAGAAAAGAGAAAGTTCCATGACTGACTTTCTTACTATGGATCAACATTCCCCAAATAGCTCAATCAATCTAAACCTAATTGGAGAGTGATGGCTCCAAAGGTAACAATGTTGGTTGACCCAGACAATGTTCAGTAATCGGTGCGTAGCCAAATTAGATAGATATAATGTCATTTATAAAGTAGAAAACCTTTTTTTTCTTCTTTTCTTTTACAGCATTAAGTAGAAAACTTCAACAACTTTCATTAAGTCTCAATCTTTTAGGTCTAAACCACAAGTATACTTATGCTTGTGGAAAATAGTATTCATCCCGAGGTCTTGTCAACGGGATTATGTCTTTTGATATCAAAATAGAACTGCAAACTTGCACACCCTTAAGAGATCTATTATGTGAATGTCACCAGGCTACTTTGGTAAAATTCAACAAAAAATCTACAGCAATAATAAAATAGAAAGGCATACCACATTAAGATCTTCCTTCTTCTTATTGAGAAACTGAAGTGTGTTCAAGCACGAGCGTACATCACATTCTGCAAAGTTGAAACAAAATGAATGTAGGAAGAGAGAAACAAATGTCAAAAAAAGAGGGCAGGATTTTTTTAGGAAACAATTACACATATAGCAGATAAAAGAAAACATAGATCAGACCGAAAGAAATGACAGAGATAAGGGGGAAAAAAGTGAGTCTTGAAAAAGTAATTACGAAACGGAGTGCATACAAACATACATATGAAGCGATGGAGCTTGTTTTCATACCTTCCTTGCCACATATATATTTGAGCCTGCAATGACACATTTTAGAAGAAAAAGAAAATTAAGCTAGCATCACCGATCTTTATAGCACTTGAGTTATAAAATCATTGACTTTTTTAAGTGCATGCTCTTATGTAGGTATATTCCATATATACTGTTGGTTTTGAGGTTGATGAAGATTCTAGTATTTTGTATTTTTTAGTTTCTATGAGCAAAAGATGATTTTTCTGATTCATTCTTGAACAGTCGCATACACAAAAGTACATATAGGTAATAGAAAATTCTAGATCCTACAAGCAAAAGTAGTTAACGCTAAAAATAGCGTTAACAAGCACAAGCGTTAACGTCAACAGGCAAGAGCGTTAACGTTTACAGCAAAAGCGTTAACAGGCAAGGTTAACAAGCACAGGATAGGTGGCAGCGTTAACATGCCAAGGCAGTGTTAACATCCAAGCGTTAACATGCCAAGCGATAACATCCAAAAGAAACATTAACAAGCAAAAGTATTAACAGGCTAAATGATTTAACAAGGGGCATTAACATGCAAAAGGGGCGTACTTCAACATATACACAATATCTAATATTTCAACCTGCTATCAACGCCGTCATCCACTAAAGAAGTGTCATGAACAACAGTAACTAATAGTTTAATCTGAACACCAGTCGTGTATAGAAAACAGACCGAACATGCTTAAAACACTTGAAAATTAATAAACAACTACTAGAAAACGTTAAGAAAGCATCACCTGCTTACCACACGGCTGACTGTTGGTTGAACAAATACATGGACCCTGTCAAAGGAACAAGTTGTTGTTCATATAATATTCTCAAACATATGGAGCTACAGATAACTAACACAGTTAGTGTAAAGAACTAATTTATTCATTTCATTATTGGAAGAAAATACCATTAGAGCAAATAATAGTGCAGTGAAATACCTTAGCAGCAATGTAAAACAAGAATAATGAAATACCCTCAGATGAAAAGTCAAGTACTTACCACGCTGCTTAAAGTTCAAATCATTACTTTAGGCATCTAGTTATGACGTGAAAAGTCCTTGGGTCAGAACATTTAGTTACAATATCTTATGAAAGAAACTATATTTTATTGCAATATTGTTCCCAGAAATCCTACTACTACTATCTGCAAAATCAAGTTATCGTCTTCAAATATCTATCTATACCCATGTTAGATCAGCAATCTTCCCCACAATAACACATTATATGTTTAAATGGAATTTGTTATGACCTAGAAACTTGCTACAACATTAATGCTTAGACATATCATATCCATATCAGATTAGGTCACTTTCACTTATCCTCTAAGGTAGAGAAAAGAAACAGTTCGCTTTCACAAGATTAAGTTGATGAAAGAATGTGGCAATGATGTGAGAAGCAAGGACTTACTTAGCTACTTGACGTAATTGTCTCAGGGCAGGCGCGTATAGGTCGTTGCTAATACAAATTACCTACGTAAACGGCAAGCTGAGTATAATATTTTTTGAAAACAAAAATGTCGCTGAATCAATCATGCATGATCATATAAAGCTCACAGGTCTGGACAATGATGCAGGTTTGCGCCTCTTTTTTGAGGTCATCCTTCCTGATTGATCACCATGAGTATTATTCTCCTTCTCACTAACTGACTTCTTTTCAGAAGAAACCTGCATGGAACATTACTGACGAATAGTTAGACAGCAACTAAATCAAAACCTTCCTCTGGATGATAGAATTTAAACATTTAAAAGAATATTTCACTCTGAGCCAATGACAAATCAGCAACCCATGCATGGCTCATTTGATAAGGGGAAACTCTAGAATCCCAAATTAATACCATTAAGCAATTGAGGGTTTTGCAGGAGGAACCCAAAAGGGAAAAGGGCCAAAAGGCAATACAATTTACTGGTTACATAACCGGTGATAAAAAAAATTTAAAAAAAAAGTGAAAACAGGAAAAAGTACAAAAGAGAGTACAAATCAATTTCAAATACCATTTTTAGAATAACCTCCGCAGCACCTTTTCCATCACCAAGAGCTCCATCTGTTTCATCAATTACCTACATCAAATGCAGTCAGTTTGTTTGCAGCTTCCATCTTGGAGGAGAACAAGTGCAAAGCTTAATAAAATGTCTACCTACCAAACACTTGGGCTTTGAGTCAGCCATGACAGAGTTCATCTAAACCACGTCAAGGATTTTAGCTTCAATTGAAGATGATGACCTATCATCACTAGCATTCACCTAAGTGACAGAAAAACCTTGATAAGCTAATGAAACCAATAAGTTTAAAGCTCAATGAAGCTTGAAGTGGCAAAGTAATGATGTGCTAGAGCACATTAACGTAATCTTTAAGCTTCTTGAGAGAAATCAATCTAATAGTAACACCAAAAGCGACTGCAATATATGAAGCCTAAAAACTGGGAATGATATGTGATATGATCATGCCTAGCCTTGTCTTGGTGAAGAATGAGCACACATCCGAGGGCCGAGAGATATGCCCGAAGCCATCGAAAGTAGGCAAGACCCATGCCCATACGAGACCACCCTCGTGGCCTAGCTTTCCCCACACGCGCGCCAAGCAAATCGGCAAGATAGTGCCTAGCGGTATGCTGCCAGCCACGAGCAACATACCACCAGAAATTCTGATGGCGCACACACGTGATTTTAACGGGAATTTGAAGGGCAAATTTCTCCTATTTTGTGTAATAATATAAATAGCTAGTTTCTTACTTGTTTTCATTAGTTTAGAACGTTTAGAACATAGAGTGAAAATTGATTGAGTGAGTTTCTCCTCTCCTTTCATTCCTAAACTCTTTACCCATTTTTTGGAAGGACTAGGTAGTTTTGGCACGTGAGTTGCACGTGCGGCAATTTTTTATATGAACTTAAATTATTTAATTTAGATATTGTTTATAAATTAATTTTTGTCATTTAAAACAGATAATGTCACTATTTAAATAATGTTCTAAAATAATATAACCGAACATATAAATCATTAAGCATACTAATAATAATTATTAATAGATAATATAGCTTAATAGTATTTAAATATTTCTCTAAAGTATTATAACCAACCATATAAATTGTTAAGCATACTAATAATAATAATTAATTATAAAGCATTTTTACAATTTTTCTTACTTAATCTTTTTTATTATGGGCTCATACTCATATAATTTATCAAATTGCTTGTTCTTGAGTCTTGTTCCCTTCCTTGTCTCTATTTTGCCTTCAGCTTCTTCGTCAATGAGTATCGGTGTGGGCAAAATAATTACTTCCTCATCTTATTTTTTGTCTCTTTTCTTTTTTGGCTTGGCTAATTTTTTAGCTTGTTGTTGATCATCTTCTTCTTTTGATTTTCTTGATTCGCCTTCCTTTCTTTATCATCTTGTTATTCTTGCTTTCATCATTGTCGTATTGTTCACATTTTTTTCAGTTGCATTATTCATTTGAAGTTTATTTTATTGGCTTCTTTTCCAAACTACCGCTAATGACTCCTCGTCTTCATCAATTTCTTCTTTAGTTGGTGTCCTCTTTTTAGTTGCACGAACCTCTTCAGCGATAAATATATTTCTCTGTCGTTCGCTCTCATTTTTTTCGTTGACCTTAACTAAGAAATTAAATTCCTTGTCCTTACAGGATATCATTTTTCTATAGTGTGGCGACTTCTCTTTTTCTTGTTACATTGAGAATAATATTAGTATTTTTTTCTGCAATGAAATAACTTTAGTATCATTATTCCAAAAGAATTACCTTGTGTCCACTGATTCTTTGTATTTTTTGATGTCACAACCAATTAGTGTTTCTATCTCGTCAAAAAGAACAATTGTTGCTTCATTCTCACCATCATTAACTTGTAACCTCAGCATGTATCTAAAATTGTAAGTTGAGTCTTAGTCATCTTATTTTATGTTTAAAATAATTAAATTTTTAATTTGTTTGGAATTACCTTGGAATTGTCTTAACGCAATTGTTACACCTATCGCATGTTGCTTGACCCTCACCCATGTCAAATACTTTTTTCCAGCACTTTTTACATGATTCATACCAAGGTTGTCTTTTATTGATCACTTCGATAATAGTTGCTGTCAGGACGTAGAAAGACTGCGCAAAAATAATAAGAGTTAATGTTAGTTTTTTCAGTTATGCTCATAACTAATTATTTTGCTTTATGGTTGGTACCTGTTGTTTTGATGATGGAATTTTGTTAGCAATTTGTTCTACAGTTGCTTTGCTCGCATTGTCCATTCTCTTTGAAGGTGATTTGATTATCTTCTGGGTATCTTCTTGTTGAGTATAGGTCAAGCTGTGGTTTATAAATATTTGTAAAATTGAATGGAAAAAATATTAACTTAAATAATGGATAATGGTAAAATAATCTTATATTATATTTAATATATATACATATATTCTTACCATTGTCGGATTTCATCTGCTTCATATGTTATGGGATTGATCATCACTATTGTCGTTCTTGTAGTTGATACTTGTAAAATTTCTAATTTGAGCAATTGCATTTTTATTATTATTAGATAACAATTGACTTGAATTTATATTTTATAGACTTACCTTGATATTTTGATGTCATTCTGTTTGATAAAACAATGATAGGATTTTTCTCTTTTATTTCATAAAGGGCTTCTCCTTCCTTTTCAGCTAAGTCTCCCCACAAGATCAATTTCAACTCTTCACCTCTAATTTTAAAATTTTAAGTATTGTTAAACAAAATTGCAATTATTTGATTTTATATATAGGAAAAACTGTAATTGAACATTAGTAAATAAATATATTACCATTTGTTCATTAATAGAATTTCTTGAAATTTACCATTGAATGGTTTTGCGCTAATGACGAAATCAATAATATCTATCATTAAAATAATTGAAATTAGAATATGAATTATCAATTAAAATAATGATTACAATGTTTTATAAATTTAGTTACTTACCAATTCGTTTGCTTTGGTCCCAATGATGAAGATCTTGAAAGTCCATGAATTCATAGTTAATAACATCAAGGGGGATAGGGATTCACTTAGACACGCTGATATACTCTCGTCAGATTCAAGAAGTCATCTCTTTTGTGCTGATTGTTTGAATGTTTTGCATATAATTTCATTTACTATCAATAAATCTTCAAAAGACTTTGGTCCTCTAACATGATTCAATAATAACCTTAGAAAATACTTTTCTCCTTCTTTTGGATTTGCAGTATTTACACGGCCAATCACACCCCTCGTTGATTCTCTTTTTTTTTCATGCTTTTTCTTTAGATTGCGAGACAAAATGCACAGGAAATTCCCTGTAATAAAAATATAAGAAATAATTATGTGAAAGATATCATATTGGAACATTAATTAATGTACTATATCTACAAATATAAACAAACAATATAATATATATACTAATAGTGACATTGAAAAATAAATAAGCAAAGAAATAATTTTTTAAGAATAAAGTTTTTTTCTTACCTGTATAAATATTCTCTTGCATTTGGATTCTCAAAACATATTGTAAAGAATTCTGTAAGCATTGTCTTTAATACATGCTCCCAAAGTATCACTTCTTGCAAATTTTGATTCTCCCAATAATAGACAACCTGTTTATTAGGCAAATGTAATTGCAAATTTATCACTGGAGGATTCATCTCATTTAAATTGAATTCATATATCCTCCATGCAACTTCTTGTGGAGAGGCAATCGCCCATCTTGAAATTATTCTATCTCATCAACCAAATTATTCCCATCATTTGATGCAATGTATACAGATATTTTGTCATGCCCTTTGTATACGTACTTATAAAGATACTTCGCTGATTTAATGCTGGAGCAGATCTCAACATTTATGTGGCAACCATATCTTGTAAGCAAGTAAGAGTTATACGGCACTACCCATCGGTTACCAAGCTCTTTGTTCTTTTTAATTATTTTTCGTTCATTGTCTCTTTTTTGATATATTGGATAACCATCTTTTCCAGCAACAGTTGTAGAAGAAAAATCTCGTGGATAGTGAAATCTGCATTTTCCATTTTCCATACAATCGCATTTTTTATTACTTTCTCCACATGGACCATGCATCATATGTTTGATCACTAATTGAAAAAGTAGAGGTTCTTCATCCTCATCTAGTATTTCAGCACAAACAAATTTGTCAAACTGATCAGAACAAATAATTTTGAAACCTTCTTCGAGTATGACTAACATATGAACGTGTAACATTCCCCTTTTATGAAATTCAATAACATGAACATGTGACCGCGCGTCGAACACGTCAAATATAGTAGTGAAATAGTTATGGAATTGGGGGTAGAAATACAACTTATCACTGTCTACAATAGCTTGTAGATGATGGTAAGAGGATCGTCCACAGAGACCTCTAGGAAATGTAGTTCTCGAGTTGACTTCCTCGTCACTGAGTTTTGGTTGGTTGTTATCTGAAACTAAAGACAAAACAGAAAGCAATGAAAACAGTTCAAAATATAAAATAGTATTGGCCTAAGTCTAGGCCAAGACTGCGGGCTAGATTGGGAATAAGTCTTGTGATACGGAATTCCAGGTAAGGGCGATGGGTGAGCTTGCGTTCTTATGCATCGATTATTGACCGAAGTATTTTCATCTCTTCTTCATAGTACTGCTATAGAGGGGAGGAACTCCTTTTCCCTCCTATCTTCCCTCCTCTTCAAACTACCTGGCGGGTACTCCCTCTCCTGATAATCCTAGCCAAGGGACACCTTGCTGGTTAAAGGGTTTATCCGTTTGACTGCTGTCTTGAATGGTTGTTCACCTCTTCAATGGCACAAGGGAAGACAGTACCTAGGCTAAGTTCCTAGGTTGTCAATCTGGTCTCTACCTATTTTACCTATTCTTCTAGTCTGCTCGAGACTAGTCACCTACTCCGTGGATTAAGTTCAAGAATAAATAAATACAAAGAAAGAGATTGTGAAGAACGGATTGTGTCTCACGATTGCATTAAGAACTTCAGCTCATCAACCCTTACCAAGAATGGGTTTTTAGTTACTCATACTCATGGATAAAAGATAAAGAAATTAACTTGCATAAATATAAATAAATCCGAAATAAATTCGGAGCAAAGTATTTTAACAATGGCAAAAGAAGAAGAAAGAGCGTCCGAGCGAGAGTGAGGAAGGGGAGGACGAGATCAGCTATAAGAAAGCTAAAACTCCTCTGTCCTTCTCCAACTCAATCTCCTAAATAATCTCCTAAATAATCTCCTAAAAGATTATTACAATTAATTGTTCTAAATATGGAAACTAAATCGCAATTAATTTAAAGAGGGAGATCCCATGCGGGATTCTACATCAGATGATCTTCCTATCCCTCTAAAATTGCTGGACAGCTGCTACGTGCTAGCTGTGAGAGTCCAACTCCAAAAATACTTCAATCGCTCCAAGCTGTAGTCTGATCGCAAAGGAGTCTTGGCCGGAGTCTAGGCCAAGACGATTCTGGTAAGCGCACTGCGTCAGATGCGAATATGTCTAGGCCAAGACCCAGGCCTAGACTCGAGTAATCAGCTTCAGCTCTCTTCTTCACGAATTCCTCTCTTGCTGCCTCCAAACCAGATCTGATTAAATGTGGGAAATTAAGGGATACATCAGTAGATTTACTGTCCAAAACTACAAGTAAATGGACAATAAAACATGATGAAATGCAATGCAATCAACATGTGCAACTACTTTTCCAAATATTTTTTTCTTAATAGCTTGATCTTTGAGATCTTGAACTTTTGATCGGAAAATCCTCACAACTAAATCAGGACGATCCTATGCAAGTTCCCCTCTATAAGCTGATCTTGAATCTCTTTCCAATATGGATTGCATGTCATAGTAATAAACAAATCAGGCTTCCCAAGATGTTGGACCAATGATATCGAATCAAGGTATCGTCGTCGCATATCTCGTGGCCCTCTAACAAAAGAGGCAAGAAAGATTAACCTTTTTCCCACTTCGCTTCCTCTAGTTTCTCCTGACATGACACTATCAACAATATCTTGGTACAATTCAGATCGAATTTTTGCTTGCTGATGACGGAAGAAATCAAGTCTGGTAGTCTCCAATTTAATATACATGTCTACAACATATTGTTGGAATAGTCTACCAGTTAGTAAAAGTATCGATTGTATAAAAGCTTTAATTTGAAGCTTGTAACAATAGTACTCTCTACACGATACTTTTAATATTGTACGTCTATTGATTACATTGCATTTCATCATATTTTTACTATCCATTTACTTGTTATTTGGGCAGTAAAACTACTGATTTACCTTTAATTTCCCATGCTTTTACCAGTTCTGGTCTGGTGGTAATTTATGAAGAATCTGATTTTTGAAGAGCTGAAGTTGTTTTCCCGAGTCTTGGCCTAGCGCTTGGCCAAGACTCCTTCATATTCAACGTGTCGCACCACCAGATCGTCTTGGCCAAGACTCCGGCCACGACTCATCCGCAGAAGAGCAATCATGAGCAGCAGCGTTGGGCCTTGCGAGCTGGCAAATCACAGCTGTCCAGCGAGAAAGAGAAGGATCAAGAAGATATTTATTTAAGAATCCTATCAAGGATCTCCTTCCATCTATATATATTTTAAATTCCTATTTTTATTCAAAACAAATCAGGATAATATTTTAGGAGATTATTTAGGAGATTATTTAGGAGATTGAGTTGGAGAAGGACAGAGGAGTTTTAGCTTACTTATAGCTGAACTTGTCCTCCTCTTCTCACACTCTCTTCTTCTTCCCCAATTCGACATTGATATACTTTGGCTCCGGGATTTAATTCTTTGAATCCACGAATTTATTTTATTTATGCAAGCAAGTATTTTTATAATTCATTCATGAGTACATCTAGCTAATCACCATTCTTGGTAAGAGCTTGAGGGCTATGTTTCTTATATTTCGTGAGATCTAATTACTCTTAATAATCTCTATTTTTGTAATTATTTATTTTCTGGTTTCTTTACTTCCTTGTTTAAGTTTAGAACTGACAATTCAGATTTTAGCTTGGGAGACCCAGTTAAATGAATAATACAACTTAGACCCGATTGACAACCGTGGGCCTCGACTGACATCCGAGGGTAAACTTGAGTTGGGTGTTGTCTTATCCACAGCAGCATTGCAGATATCGAGATGAACATCATTGAATCAGTGATCGAATCATAAGAACATAGCCTGTTCATGCTCTTACCGGGAACCTTCTTTTTACTGTTTTCAATCTTGACCCCTATCTTGGCCAAACCTTTGACCAAGATTGTTTTGAACTATTTAATTGCTTTTGTTTTTGTTTTAACTTTCAGAATCAACCAACCAAATTCAGTGACGAGGAAGTCAACCAAGAACTACAAATCCCCCGAAGTCTCTGTGGACGATCCTCTTACCACCATCTACAAGTTCCTTGTGGACAAGTGATAAGTTGTATTTCTACCCCTTTTTCATATCTATTATACACTTATATATTTGACGTGCTCGACACGCGATCATCTATGCACACCTATATGTTAAAAAAATCATGTGAAAATTCTAAAATACACATGAAAAAAAGTAGAGCTAAAAATTGAAATAATATCGTACTATTAATTAAAAGCTTATCTTCTATTTCTTGATCAAAAATATTTTCTGCAGAGGTAAATATCAGAATAGTTGAAAAGTCTTCTGTAGTTTTTGTATTAGTATTGGAAGACCTTCTGCATTGTTTGAAAATATTCTGATGCCAACCAACTTCTCCTTTAGGGCATAAAAGTGGGTATTGGAGAGGATCATAACAGCTAAAATAATGTTTAATTCTGTGGCTCTGTCCCGAATGTGCATGAACAACTATATCTCTTTCAAATGGAACATTAGAATTATTTCCTTCAATCCATATAGCAGCAACTTGATCAATAGAAGGCGAGTTATAAACTCTTTGATCAATATTAACACTTGTGTTGATATGGATTTGTAAATCGTCTAGTGAGGAAATATTTTTGAAGTCTTTCAAAAATTTAGCATATGGGTTGTTTTCCAAAACCTTCATCAGTTTATTCATAATGCTTTCATCCAAGTTAGCATTCTCCATAATTCTCATCTTATTGTGTAGCTCATTATCAGTATCATAAAAATAAAGTTGAAAATACACTAGATTATTCTCTGCGGGCACCAATCCAGGAAGATTGTGGTATGCCTGACCTTGAGCTTTAAAGGTATAAACTCCTTTCCTCGATGAAGCAAGTTCTTTGTCATACTTTACACCAAATGATGTAAACCCAAATATACTGTTATATTTTCTAATCTTTCTATGAAACTCTTTCGCTTCTTCCGATTGTGACGTATAAAGTTCTAGCAAATCATCATCATAATGAGTATGCGCCAATTTAACTTGTCCATTTTAACAACAAAATATTGGTGGCTCGAACTGAAATCTTTTTGCACCAAAATAGTTACAATTGGGAACATCCTTTAACGTATGTAGAGGTGAAATAGATGGTTCAACTTCTATATGTCCTACACATTAAAACAAATAAAAGATTTATTATATAGTCTAGTATTAGACACTCCGAATAATTTTAAACATTGAATCAAATTATTAATTAATCACATAAGCTTTAAGCAACCAATTTCGCTCTCTTCTTTTAACATTTGACACCATCAAATCAAACATTGAATTAAATTATTAATTTTAAAATATTAAATAATCACATATCTTGATATTCATAAAGAAATGATTGAGCTTTAAGCAACCTATTTCGTTCTCTTCTTTTAACATGTGGCACCATCAAACCATTGGTCGCTTTTCTTTTGTTTGTAGACATTTTCCTACAATTGAAATAAATTTAAAACATGAATTTGCAAGTAAGTGGTAATTTAAATACTTTATTAAATAGTGTATGAAATTGTATAAATATACATATATGAATCGAACTAAATAAATATAATATGGATCTATTGTGCTTAAAGGAAAAAGTTAAAATAGCGCAAAAATACATAAAGGAAATAAATCGACAAAAATACGCAACACAAATTTTTAATTAAATATTAAACTTAATTTTTTACTGAGTTTTAATCTATAAAGAAAAATTTATTAGTGCTTGTTTTTTTAAGTAATTTATAAAACTAACTTACTTAATCAAGCTAAAATTATTTTAATTCTATGGGTTGGATCGGATGTTTTGATACTTTTTTCGTTGTTTTGTTATTGGGTCAAAGCTGGGTCCACAAATTGATGTAGTTTTAAATATTTAATTTAAATTACAAACTGAATCTATCCTGTAACTCTCTCCGACTACAATCATATTCTCTTCCTACCCAAATATGATTGTTTTCTGATGTTGACTGTTTATGTTCGAAGCAACACTTTTCAATTACTCTTTCACGGAAAAACTAATTGACAAAATCTATAATTAAACCGATAATTAATGCAGTGACATTGAAAATACATGGTATTTGTTGGTCACGTTCAGTTCCCTTCTGTATTTTTTCTTGGGCAGGGAAACATTGATTGATTACTCAGATGAAGTCCCATTCTAGGCTTTTCTCCTTTGATCAGTGGAGAAAAAACACTAACTTAATCTTGAAAAAGGAAAAAAAATTGATAAAACGGAAAGAAGAGTGAATCTGAACTGAATAAATACAGAAGAGTGGAGTTATTAGTTTTGTAATTTCGTTGGCGATGCTTTGTAGTTTACGGTTTAATAGGTAGGTTAATTAATTAAATAATCAATGGATTTAATAAGTAGATTAATTCATTAAATAAGTGATTGAGTAATAGATTTATTCAATTTTAATAATAGGTAGGTTAATTAATTAAATAAGTGGTTGAATAATAGATATATTGTAGGTAATCTTGAAAACAGAAAAAAAATTGATAAAACAGAAAGAAGAGTGAATCTGAATTGAATAAATATAGAAGAGTGGAGTTATTAGTTTTGTAATTTTTTTGGCGATTGAGTAATAGATTTATTCAATTTTAATAATAGGCAGGTTAATTAATTAAATAAGTGGTTGAATAATAGATATATTGTAGGTAATCTTGAAAACGGAAAACAAATTGATAAAACAGAAAGAATAGTGAATCTGAATTGAATAAATATAGAAGAGTGGCGTTATTAGTTTTGTAATTTTTTTGGCGATGCTTTGTAGTTTAGGGTTTAATAGGCAGGTTAATTAATTAAATAATCAATGTATTTAATAAGTAGATTAATTAATTAAATAAGTGATTGAGTAATAGATTTATTCAATTTTAATAATAGGTAGGTTAATTAGTTAAATAAGTGGTTGAATAATAGATATATTGTAGGTAATTTTATAAAAACAAAAATCCGACCGATCCGACCCGATCCGATCCGAACTCACCCATCCGACACCGATCCGACTGGTGTCGGATCCATTTTCAGATGAGGGGCTCGGAATCCGAACTGTTTCGGATTCCGAACGTCAGATCTGACGGATTCCGACGGATTCCGACCCTGCCCTCCTATTGACAATCTCGGCACCATTATTCCTAGATTTCATAGACAAAAAACTTTTATCTCCATTTCATCAAATCAAATCTATATATAATCTCCAAATCAAACACCATGAATTCCAAAGAAAAAAGGAAAAACAGAGTGGAAGAAGAAGAAAACCAATCCCATCCTGGCCGCTTGCTCCCTTCATCCGCTTGCCCAATCAAAAACCAATCCCAATCAAATCCATCATCAAAACTACCAAATCGCCATCATCAAAGAACAGAGAAGAGAATTGGAAGAAGAAAAAAAACAGAAAATAAAAAGAAAAGGGAAGAGAGGAAAGAAAAGAAAAAAGAAAGAGAGAGGAGAGTGTGACTGTGAGCAGCAGAGGAAAGAAAAAGAAAGAAAAGAAAAGGAGGAAAGAAAGGAAAAAGAAAGAAAGGAATGTGTGGGTTGCGGCCCAAAACAAAAAGAAATAAAAAATATGAGATATGAGCTGCGGTCCAACAAGAAAAAATGAGAATTGTTACAATTGTTAGTATTTGGTTATTTCAATTTGGTTATATTCGTAAACCTTAAGTAATTTAATTATTGATTAGTAATAGACCGGTCAATCCGAAAAAAATCCAAAAATCCGACCGAACCGATCCAAAACCGAAGGTGTCGGATTGGTTTCGGATTCTCTGTCAAAAAATCCGAAAAAATCCGAATCCGAAAAAATTCGATCTGAACTCGTCGGATTCCGATCCGAAATCCGAACGCACACCCCTAATACGCAATACACACTGCTCATGCGCGCATTTGAAAAGGCATGACGCAAGCGGAAACGCAAAAACCGGTGGTCCCACCTGCATATCTGAAGACTGAATTAGTGAAAGAGTCAATCTGACATGTCAAACAACAAAAAATATCTCGTGCGACAGCTGTACACCATCCACCTGTTATCCATGTCCTCCCTCCTTTAGTATATAAATATAAATATAAACGAAAAAAACTCGTTATCCACCCAGTCTAAAACTTCCTAGCAGTTCACAGTCACACTCTCTCACAAGTCAGAGCAACAAAAAGAATGTCTACCGGCGCAAACATTTTGGCGACAAGGCGTCTAACCAGAGAACGAGAAGACTATATAATGTTCACAACTTTTAGGCACGTGATTTCAGGTGGCAGCGGCAATGGCGTCGACGGCGGCCCCACGTTCGAGGAATACCAATAACTCACATCCACCGATGGTGGCGCAGGCGGTGAGTCCACCACCGCGCTGCTCCTCCCTGATCCGGAAACATGTCCAGTTTGCAAAATGAGAGAATGCCTGGGCTGCAACTACTTTCTCCCGCCTCCACCAAATTATAATGAATACGAATACCATCATGGTGTTGGTGGGCCAGGTGATCATAGGAGGCCCAATAAGTACAGGGGAGTGCGGCAGAGGCCGTCGGGGAAGTGGGCGGCGGAGATACGGGACCCGGGGAAGGCGGAGCGTGTGTGGCTGGGCACTTTTGAGACGGCGGAGGATGCGGCCAGGGCGTACGATAGGAGGGCAGTTGAGTTCCGTGGGGAGCGAGCCAAAACTAATTTCCCTTTAGCGGATTATTACCGTACATCAAATGAAGAAGGTGGGTCAGGGAGAGACGAAGGACAGAGATGACAATTGGCTAGACTGACGTCATGTGTGTTCGCTAGCTAGCTTAGACTAGATTAGATTTTGATTCTTTGAAGAGGCTTGTAGAACTGTTAGATAATGTTGAGGCACGTTGCACAACTACTCGGTCAAACCCGAGTACTGATTGATATATAGTTTGAGATTGAGTGAGGGATGAAACTTACCATTTCTATCACTACATAATTATGTAACGATGAATCTCGTGGTTAGGGATGAATCCTACTATTTATATGATTGAGTATAGATAATGATACGGTAGGTTCGAAGCAAATTAATTATCTATTGGCTGCCATTGTTGTACTCAATTTTTCTTTTTTCTGATCGAAATTGTTCGTGCTAAATTTTCTTCTCATTTTCTTGTTTTCTTGGTTATGATATATTTGTGTTTTTTTAAATTAGTACAAAGTATCTTAATTCTATATATGTTGGTACTTGATCGCTTAATGGAACCATTAATCTCTTACTAATTAAGATTAAGTAAGAGCGTTTAGTGTGTTTATGTCGTACTCAATTGAATAAATTTAATGATTTGTTTGGAAACTTTTAATCTAATCTATAGTGTACATTCTACAATAAAATTTGAAGCTTCTATTTCCTTGCAATTGCATAATCAAAGAGTGAAATCTTTTTGCACCACAATAGTTACAACCGGGAACATCCTTTAACGTATGTAGAGGTGAAATAGATGGTTCAACTTCTATATGTCCTACATATTAAAACAAATAAAAGATTTATTATATAGTCTAGTATTAGACACTCCGAATAATTTTAAACATTGAATCAAATTATTAATTAATCACATAAGCTTTAAGCAACCAATTTCGCTCTCTTCTTTTAACATTTGACACCATCAAATCAAACATTGAATTAAATTATTAATTTTAAAATATTAAATAATCACATATCTTGATATTCATAAAGAAATGATTGAGATTTTAAGCAACCTATTTCGTTCTCTTCTTTTAACATGTGGGACCATCAAACCATTGGTCGCTTTTCTTTTGTTTGTAGACATTTTCCTACAATTGAAATAAATTTAAAACATGAATTTGCAAGTAAGTGGTAATTTAAATAATTTATTAAATAGTGTATGAAATTGTATAAATATACATATATGAATCGAACTAAATAAATATAATATGGATCTATTGTGCTTAAATGAAAAAGTTAAAATAGCGTGGAAATACATAAAGGAAATAAATCTACAAAAATACGCAACACAAATTTTTAATTAAATATTAAACTTAATTTTTTATTGAGTTTTAATCTATAAAGAAAATTTTATTATTGCTTGTTTATTTAAGTAATTTATAAAACTAACTTACTATATAAAAAGCACGAAGGGGCTTATTTTCTTAAATTACTATCATACCCTTTAATTATTAAAAAACTTAAGGGTGTAATAGTCTTTTAATTTTTAAAATTACCTACCTATTAAAATTGAATAAATCTATTATTCAACTACTTATTTAATTAATTAACTTACCTATTAAAATTGAATAAATCTATTTCACTTTCATCTAATTAATTTTAATTGATTTCATCTTTATTTCTTTAAATTACTAATATTAATTTCTTCAAAGGTTTCTTCATATTTCTTTAAGCGGGTTGAATAATTAATTTCTTCAATTGAAATAGATCTATATGTCACGAATAGCTTTTTAGTAATATACTTAACATGCTAATTGTGTTTTCATTTTCACAGATTCGTCGTGTTTTTTATAGCAACTTGCTTGGCAATTCCTACAATTATCAATCGAGTTGTGGTATGAATTATATATTTATTATATAAATCTTACATTTAATTAATTTGAGTACTTATTAAAATCACAAACAATGAGCTTGTCAGAACCAAAATCACAAGATGCTTTTAAAGAAGTCGTTGTAGCAACAGCAGCTCTAGAAGAGATCTGTACAGAACCACCACTAAAGTACAAGGTAATTAAACCAATAAATATTTCTTTATTCTTCGATTACTTCATTAATTAGAAACATGCACTCCCTCTGTTTCACTTTCATCTAATTAATCTTAATTGGTTTCATCTTTATTTCTTTAAATTACTAATATTAATTTCTTCAAAGGTTTCTTCATATTTGTTTAAGCTGGTTGAATAATTAATTTCTTCAATTGAAATAGATCTATATGTCACGAATAGATTTTTAGTAATATATTTAACATGCTAATTGTGTTTTCATCTTCACAGATCCGTCGTGTTTTTGGTAGCAGCTTGCTTGGCAATTCCTCCAATTATCAATCGAGTTGTGGTATGAATTATATATTTATTATATAAATCTTATATTTAATTAATTTGAGTACTTATTAAAGTCACAAAGAATGAGTTTGATACATTCTCATCTCTGTCAATAGTCGACAACTATGCAGCTATATAAAGGTTGAGTGATCTATTCAGCCCAAGGTTTTGTTCGATTTCAAGGTTAGTAACTTATTTTGCTGTCAACACTCAACCTTCTTCTTTTTTAGTTTCAAACGCACATGTTATGGGTAATGATTGCATCGTTTGGATTCATTTTTATTGTCAAGGGATTGAGTTTGTCTATTATAACAACTTTGGTAACTGAAATAAACTAAGTCGAAATTACTTTTTATCGCTATGCTTTCAACTTTTTCCTTTAAACACAATAGATCCTATGGTATGAATTATATATTTATTATATAAATCCTATATTTAATTAATTTGAGTCCTATATATATGTATTTATTTAGCTCGGTCTATATGTGTATCTATTTATGATTGTCGAAATTGTTTGAACCATCATCATTATTTTTTCTGATTTACCTTATAATAAAGGTGGAACCTGCCATCTAACTTAAATTAGTTATTTGTGCATCCTGATGATTGTGTGTGTGCGCAGGGTGGTGGAGAAAGTCTTGATCAACTTTTTCAACGTTGCACAACTTCATTGCAAAGAATTGCCAAAAAGCATAAAGGTATAAATGATTTAACGAAATCATCTCATGAACTGTCTGATTTCATGTATTTCTTTCTGGTTTTTGCTTTACGTTTGAAACTTAATTCTATGTTCATCAACACCCAAATGGTGCACCATGCGTTGAAAATAACATCATTCCACCCGATTTTATATTTTCGTGCTATTTCAACCTTTTCCTTTAAGCACAATAGATTCATGTTGTATTTATTTAGTTCGATCCATATATGTATACCCGAATTGACACCCCTATATATGTGCATGTTTTTTCTTCTTGGGATAGTGGCATCTTTTCGCTCGTTCTTGTCATCTAAAGAGAAAAGAAATTGTTTTTAAAATTAAAAAAAATTATTAAAGCAAGAGAATTCTAGTTCCGATTGTGGAAGAAAAGAACATGGAAAACATATACGTGTACACAGAAAGATATGAAATGACAAGCTGACCTTGCTACATCATTCATGCCTTTGTTATCTCTTTAAAGTCCTATTTTTAGTATTTTAATAATAAAAAGGATTCTAAATGTGGATTGTCAAAGTGTAATCTCAAATTTAAATAAATAAATTATGAGCTTCATACCTGTAATCCACCGGTATCATAAAGCAGATAACAACTTACGCGAGGATGGATGCAAACCTGCATTCAACAGATGGATGTTTAGAATGTAGGTGTTATAAGCAGCCTGTTTCATAAAATTTGATGATAGATGTTAATGGATCTATAATCATGAGGTAATTATACACATCAAAACAGAAACTCTGAAAAGGTAAATCCTCGCAAAGGTTTCTCATAACATAGCAAAGTTTTTCATGCTTGTGCAAACGTTACAGATTCTCTAGAGTCTAATATTTAGAAACATCTCCAATTCTGCAACTGATGAAAGACCATTGCAACTAAATCAGGACGGTCTTGTGCAAGTTCCCCTTCTGTAAACTAATCTTAAATCTCTTTCCAATCTGGATTACATGTCATAGTAATAAACAAATCAGGCTTCCCAAAATGTTGGACCAATGATATAGAATCAAGATATCGTTGTCGCATATCTCGTGACCCTCCAATAAAAGAGGCAGGAAGGATTAACCTTTTTCCCACTTCACTTCCTCTGAAAAATGAAACAAGGTGATTTTTTATACATTAAGTTATTGTTTAAAAGTCTTTTACACTCTTAATTTTCTTTTAAGTTTTTATAAATCTGTTAAAAACTTTATCCAATAATAATTGGTGCTTTTAAATTTGGAATAAAATAGTTCAACCAATTTATCTAAAACAAAAGCTAGAAATAATTAAATAAAATTTTGAGAGCATTCAAAATTCTTAACAATAGTGGGAGTATTGATATTAATTCAGTTGGTAGTTAAGTTAGATAAT
The DNA here is from genome assembly GCA_963691705.1 of Viola odorata. Taxonomy (NCBI): domain Eukaryota; kingdom Viridiplantae; phylum Streptophyta; class Magnoliopsida; order Malpighiales; family Violaceae; genus Viola; species Viola odorata. The sequence goes on from OY829544.1 coordinate 7,838,749, forward strand.
ATATATTAAATATATAGTATATATAGATAATAAAATACCTAAATACCCGGTCACATGCGAATCGAATTAGTATTAATCCACAAGATTTAAAGATACCAAAATAAAATATATAATTAGTTTTCCAAGCATGTAATAATATAAGTAACTAAAATTTAAAATATAATTACTTAATTTAAATTATAATCATAATTATCTGTTCTGTTTTCTTATTTTTTTAAATTATTTTATTTTATTGTTTGTGTTTAATGATTAATATTTGTTTATTTACATTAAGTAATTTCTAGATCATAAACTGATAACCATTAAGGCAATCCTAAGGGCATTTCTGTAATTATGACCCCTGCCGAAGATGGAGTCCCACAAGCCTTGTCGGACATCTAAGCTATCGCTACCAAACCTTGAAGCGTTTACTGGGATGGTCAACATCAGCGGGGGGGGGGGGGGGGGGGGGGGGGGGGGGGGGGGGGGGGGGGGGGGGGAGGTCTCACGCGTCTCTTAACGCACGGCATCATCCCATCCCAGGGACCTATAAAGCTATCGCCCCCGACATGATCGTAGGTATCGCCCCCGACATGATCGTAGGTATCGCCCCCGGCACCCTCCTCGGAGACATCCACCATGACGCTACCTCGGGTATCGCTAATGATGTCATCCTCAGGTATCGCCCGTGACGTCATCCGGAGCGTCGTCTCGCCTGGATATCGCCCTTTCGTCCAGCTATCGCCTCCAGTGGCCTACAAATACCCCTTAATTTAAACATCAAGTAAGCCAAATTCACTTACTAGACCCGCTGCTATTTTTAAACCATTTACTGACTTAAGCATCGGAGTGTCTATGCCGGAGCCCCCCTCCGGCGCCTTGCAGGTGGGTTCGACGGCAACTACAATAACTCCGACCGAGGGAAGTCAACCCCCCGATCGCATAAGAGTTAAAATCTTAACAAATTGGTGCTTTCATTGAGAGCCTTGGCGGATTAAGTGAGCATCCTTAATAGCCAAGATCTGTTCTACCCAGAGATCGGAACAATCATGACTTCTGAGTCGGAGCGTGATGCGATCACGGCCGAAACTCGGAAGAGAAATCCGGCCGAAATAACATTCAACCAAAGGAGGATCTAGCTCATGGGTTTGAGCACTCAAACAACAATAAAAATAGTAGGAAATATGGATGAACGGAGGGAGACACGCAGCGGAAAGGATTAACTTACAAATTACCCGATTGAATGACGGAGGGATTAGAGATGACGATTGAGACACGAGGAGGTAACAACGGGTTACACATGTGAAGGATTCTTGTTCTTTTTGATTGACTCAAGCCACGGCGATCCAAGACCAAGGCAAGCACCAATTTGATTTCCCAAAGAGAGATCGGGAGGAGTATTCTCACTCGACGGATCTCTCTCAAGGAGGGGTGAGCAATGGATGAATGAATAAAAGAAGGAGTAAGCTCAACTTAAACATTCATTCATCATCCAAAACTGATTTACAAGTGAGGAGCAAGTCCCTATTTATACTAGGTTACAATAAGCCTACACTATTACAAAAATGACCCTGAAAATGTGCTTGGAAAACAACATTCGGTCACCAAACCCGAAGGTAGCGTGATTCACTGTTAGGGCTAACCGTGATCACGTTTGCCTACTTTTCCTTACCGTGATCACGGTTAGTCCTTACCGTGATCACGCCAAGAACCGCGTGCTAAAATGTCGACGAGCATAACTTTTGATCCACCCGTCCGATTTGCCTGAAAGTTGTCCCAAATGAAAGATAACATCTTGAAGTTTCCATCCAGCCTCTGATCTCTCAAATCGGACTCCATTTGCTTGTCCATATGCTTGTTGCGAACACGCGATGCGATTCTGACTTGTATAGGGCCTAGGCATGTTGAGGAAATGACACTTGATTTCCGACCTTGGACATGATTGACGCTCATCTGCAAGGCTCGGCGGTCCATAACCGGTCCTCTTGGCTTCATGCCAAATTGTTCCAACTCGAAGGGAGCCGTGATCACATCAGAGCGGACGCGACCTCCATCTTCTAATGTTCCCTTCTCGATTCGCAGACAGTTATTCCCTTTTGCTACTGCTGAACTCTCTAGGACAGCGCAACAAATCATTTCAGAATCCCTAAACCCTTTGACCGGGTCTGCAGGGGAAGTCCTTTCCTCGCAGGCGACCGTGTCGTTGTCCCAAATGGCGGGATCCAGCTTCTCTACTCCTGTTTTGAGGGGATTTGTGTTAAATAGTATAGAACACCCTTTTGCGAGTGAAATAGCGGCCCTTCATTCTCGGTTGGACTATTTGACTGAAATGGCTGCCAGAATGACACCTGGAATCTCCGGATCAAGTGTACCTCCCCGTGTCATGTTCACGCCGTCTATTGTCACCGAGCGGCCCTTGTCACCGTCATTAGGGGGAAATCTCCAGCCAGCTTTATCCGTAGTTGATCCCCTGATTAATTTTGCGCGGCTCACTCAAAGACGAGTGGAACCGTATGTGCCACAAGCACCCCTAGGTCCCATCCCTCTAGGTCCTATCCCTCTAGAGGATCGGCACCTGGAAGAGGCCAGAAACTGTTGGGACGGTCGAAGGGAAGGAGCGAATAGGGATTTGTCCCCTGAGCGCAGTGAAAGATCCAGCAGTAGGAGATATTGAACTCGCTCGCCCAGAAGCCACAGTCGGTCTCCTAGGCGGCATCCCACGCCAGATTCACGGAATCGGAGACGTCCTGCGGAAATGTCTCCCCCACACCAGGAGCGTGAAATTCTTGATGACACATCAGGTCATCCATTTAGACGTCGTATAAGACGTCATAAGGTCAGTCGACATGTGAAGCTTCCCACTGAGACTTATGACGGCACCAGAGATCCCATTTCGCACATCAATAAGGTGAAGGATTTCGTGCAGTTTCAGACGCACAGTGATGCGGCGTTATGCTAAATATTCGTTATGACATTATCAGGAGTTGCGTGCCTCTGGTTCGAGGGCCTTCCCGGCGGATCTATTAGCAATTTTGCACAGTTGGAATCCAAGTTCCGGAGCCGTTTCAGCACAACGATTCCAATTAGGAAATCTGCCGCTGCGTTATTCGACCTACGTCGGAGGCCTCAGGAAACTCTGAAGGAATTTCTTAGTCGATTTGATCTAGAAATGTCACTAACGCCTGGCATTACCATTGATTTTGCTATAGAGGCCTTGAAGAGGAACTGCCGTTATAATAAATTGAGAGATGCACTAATGGTGGATCCTCCAGCGACTCTGGACGCTTTAAGACTTAAAGCCCATAATTACGCGAAAATGGAAGAAGAGGAAAACAGAGATAGAACCTATGGCATGCCACCTGAGGCACCTCTGATTCCAAACGCTCCTGCAAATACCATTCTTGATGACCGCCTCACCGACGAGTATGCTCGGCGGAAAGATCATATTCCCAAAACCTCCAGTGGGCTGAAAGGTAACACTTCAAAGGGAAAGCCTGGCAGTTCCCCATCTCAGCGCCAAGGAGATTCTTCTAAAGGTCGAGCATATGATCCTGATTTCCCTTCCCTTAATCTACCAAGAGCAGAGATTTTGGCAATAGTGGAGCAATGAAACCTTCCCATTCGGTACCCTGCGCCCGTCAAGCCAGGAGTACTCCTAGGGAGAAGAGAAAACGCTTATTGTAAGTTCCACAAAGCCAGGGGGCATTCTACAGAAGTATGCAGGGACTTAAAATCAGCAATAGAACGTTTGGTAGAGGAAGGTTACTTGGGAGAATTCGCAACCAAAGTAAGAGAAGACACCAGAAATAATCCCACGAAAAAGGGTCGCAGATGACCGACAAGTATCCCCTCGCGTCCCACAAAAGGATAATGCTCTCAGAGGAAGAGGTGAGGAAACGTTCGCAGTAGATGACGAGGGTTTCCCTATGATTAACATCATAGCAGGAGGGACTCCTTACATGGACGAATCAGAGTCGCTGATGACCACGTTAGGAGAAAAATGCAAACGAGATGGCATGACAAAGAAAGGTGAAGCGATAAGCGTCCTAGACCGCATGGTGCTAGCCTTCTCCGAAGAGGACGAGAAAGGCGTTGTCTATCCTCATAATGATGCGTTGGTGGTTACGCCCATCATTGCCAGTCACGGAGTCGGAAGAACTCTCATAGATAACGGAAGCGCAGTAAACCTCTTCTCGTTGGAAGCATACAATCTCATGAAACGGCCCGACAACGAATTGATACCTTGCAAGAAACCCATAATTGGGGTGGACGGGGGGGGGGAGGTCTCACGCGTCTCTTAACGCACGGCATCATCCCATCCCAGGGACCTATAAAGCTATCGCCCCCGACATGATCGTAGGTATCGCCCCCGACATGATCGTAGGTATCGCCCCCGGCACCCTCCTCGGAGACATCCACCATGACGCTACCTCGGGTATCGCTAATGATGTCATCCTCAGGTATCGCCCGTGACGTCATCCGGAGCGTCGTCTCGCCTGGATATCGCCCTTTCGTCCAGCTATCGCCTCCAGTGGCCTACAAATACCCCTTAATTTAAACATCAAGTAAGCCAAATTCACTTACTAGACCCGCTGCTATTTTTAAACCATTTACTGACTTAAGCATCGGAGTGTCTATGCCGGAGCCCCCCTCCGGCGCCTTGCAGGTGGGTTCGACGGCAACTACAATAACTCCGACCGAGGGAAGTCAACCCCCCGATCGCATAAGAGTTAAAATCTTAACAAATTGGTGCTTTCATTGAGAGCCTTGGCAGATTAAGTGAGCATCCTTAATAGCCAAGATCTGTTCTACCCAGAGATCGGAACAATCATGACTTCTGAGTCGGAGCGTGATGCGATCACGGCCGAAACTCGGAAGAGAAATCCGGCCGAAATAACATTCAACCAAAGGAGGATCTAGCTCATGGGTTTGAGCACTCAAACAACAATAAAAATAGTAGGAAATATGGATGAACGGAGGGAGACACGCAGCGGAAAGGATTAACTTACAAATTACCCGATTGAATGACGGAGGGATTAGAGATGACGATTGAGACACGAGGAGGTAACAACGGGTTACACATGTGAAGGATTCTTGTTCTTTTTTATTGACTCAAGCCACGACGATCCAAGACCAAGGCAAGCACCAATTTGATTTCCCAAAGAGAGATCGGGAGGAGTATTCTCACTCGACGGATCTCTCTCAAGGAGGGGTGAGCAATGGATGAATGAATAAAAGAAGGAGTAAGCTCAACTTAAACATTCATTCATCATCCAAAACTGATTTACAAGTGAGGAGCAAGTCCCTATTTATACTAGGTTACAATAAGCCTACACTATTACAAAAATGACCCTGAAAATGTGCTTGGAAAACAACATTCGGTCACCAAACCCGAAGGTAGCGTGATTCACTGTTAGGGCTAACCGTGATCACGTTTGCCTACTTTTCCTTACCGTGATCACGGTTAGTCCTTACCGTGATCACGCCAAGAACCGCGTGCTAAAATGTCGACGAGCATAACTTTTGATCCACCCGTCCGATTTGCCTGAAAGTTGTCCCAAATGAAAGCTAACATCTTGAAGTTTCCATCCAGCCTCTGATCTCTCAAATCGGACTCCATTTGCTTGTCCATATGCTTGTTGCGAACACGCGATGCGATTCTGACTTGTATAGGGCCTAGGCATGTTGAGGAAATGACACTTGATTTCCGACCTTGGACATGATTGACGCTCATCTGCAAGGCTCGGCGGTCCATAACCGGTCCTCTTGGCTTCATGCCAAATTGTTCCAACTCGAAGGGAGCCGTGATCACATCAGAGCGGACGCGACCTCCATCTTCTAATGTTCCCTTCTCGATTCGCAGACAGTTATTCCCTTTTGCTACTGCTGAACTCTCTAGGACAGCGCAACAAATCATTTCAGAATCCCTAAACCCTTTGACCGGGTCTGCAGGGGAAGTCCTTTCCTCGCAGGCGACCGTGTCGTTGTCCCAAATGGCGGGATCCAGCTTCTCTACTCCTGTTTTGAGGGGATTTGTGTTAAATAGTATAGAACACCCTTTTGCGAGTGAAATAGCGGCCCTTCATTCTCGGTTGGACTATTTGACTGAAATGGCTGCCAGAATGACACCTGGAATCTCCGGATCAAGTGTACCTCCCCGTGTCATGTTCACGCCGTCTATTGTCACCGAGCGGCCCTTGTCACCGTCATTAGGGGGAAATCTCCAGCCAGCTTTATCCGTAGTTGATCCCCTGATTAATTTTGCGCGGCTCACTCAAAGACGAGTGGAACCGTATGTGCCACAAGCACCCCTAGGTCCCATCCCTCTAGGTCCTATCCCTCTAGAGGATCGGCACCTGGAAGAGGCCAGAAACTGTTGGGACGGTCGAAGGGAAGGAGCGAATAGGGATTTGTCCCCTGAGCGCAGTGAAAGATCCAGCAGTAGGAGATATTGAACTCGCTCGCCCAGAAGCCACAGTCGGTCTCCTAGGCGGCATCCCACGCCAGATTCACGGAATCGGAGACGTCCTGCGGAAATGTCGCCCCCACACCAGGAGCGTGAAATTCTTGATGACACATCAGGTCATCCATTTAGACGTCGTATAAGACGTCATAAGGTCAGTCGACATGTGAAGCTTCCCACTGAGACTTATGACGGCACCAGAGATCCCATTTCGCACATCAATAAGGTGAAGGATTTCGTGCAGTTTCAGACGCACAGTGATGCGGCGTTATGCTAAATATTCGTTATGACATTATCAGGAGTTGCGTGCCTCTGGTTCGAGGGCCTTCCCGGCGGATCTATTAGCAATTTTGCACAGTTGGAATCCAAGTTCCGGAGCCGTTTCAGCACAACGATTCCAATTAGGAAATCTGCCGCTGCGTTATTCGACCTACGTCGGAGGCCTCAGGAAACTCTGAAGGAATTTCTTAGTCGATTTGATCTAGAAATGTCACTAACGCCTGGCATTACCATTGATTTTGCTATAGAGGCCTTGAAGAGGAACTGCCGTTATAATAAATTGAGAGATGCACTAATGGTGGATCCTCCAGCGACTCTGGACGCTTTAAGACTTAAAGCCCATAATTACGCGAAAATGGAAGAAGAGGAAAACAGAGATAGAACCTATGGCATGCCACCTGAGGCACCTCTGATTCCAAACGCTCCTGCAAATACCATTCTTGATGACCGCCTCACCGACGAGTATGCTCGGCGGAAAGATCATATTCCCAAAACCTCCAGTGGGCTGAAAGGTAACACTTCAAAGGGAAAGCCTGGCAGTTCCCCATCTCAGCGCCAAGGAGATTCTTCTAAAGGTCGAGCATATGATCCTGATTTCCCTTCCCTTAATCTACCAAGAGCAGAGATTTTGGCAATAGTGGAGCAATGAAACCTTCCCATTCGGTACCCTGCGCCCGTCAAGCCAGGAGTACTCCTAGGGAGAAGAGAAAACGCTTATTGTAAGTTCCACAAAGCCAGGGGGCATTCTACAGAAGTATGCAGGGACTTAAAATCAGCAATAGAACGTTTGGTAGAGGAAGGTTACTTGGGAGAATTCGCAACCAAAGTAAGAGAAGACACCAGAAATAATCCCACGAAAAAGGGTCGCAGATGACTGACAAGTATCCCCTCGCGTCCCACAAAAGGATAATGCTCTCAGAGGAAGAGGTGAGGAAACGTTCGCAGTAGATGACGAGGGTTTCCCTATGATTAACATCATAGCAGGAGGGACTCCTTACATGGACGAATCAGAGTCGCTGATGACCACGTTAGGAGAAAAATGCAAACGAGATGGCATGACAAAGAAAGGTGAAGCGATAAGCGTCCTAGACCGCATGGTGCTAGCCTTCTCCGAAGAGGACGAGAAAGGCGTTGTCTATCCTCATAATGATGCGTTGGTGGTTACGCCCATCATTGCCAGTCACGGAGTCGGAAGAACTCTCATAGATAACGGAAGCGCAGTAAACCTCTTCTCGTTGGAAGCATACAATCTCATGAAACGGCCCGACAACGAATTGATACCTTGCAAGAAACCCATAATTGGGGTGGACGGGGTCCCAATCCCAGTCACAGGGATAACTACTTTGCCTGTATACTTCAGAGAAGACACCTCTAAGCGGTCAGAGGATCTGTTATTCCTTGTCGTAGATTTAAACTTGCCCTACAATGTTATACTTGGACGACCTTTTCTCAACCGCTTTGGAGCGGTAATATCTCAGAAGCATTTGAAGATGAAATACCCCTCCTGGGATGGAGTGGTAGCGATAAAGGAAAATCAAAAATTGGCGGTCGAATGTTACCTGCTCATGACTCAAAAGAGTTGTGATAGGTATGTATGTATAACAGCGGACCCATATGAACAAGGCGATGAGAAGCGCGCTCAACCCCTTGACAAAATGGTGCCTGTACCGGTAATCGGCATAGAAAAAGCAGACTTCCTTGTCAGCAAAAGGCTCAGTTCAGAAGAAAACCTTCAGTTGGCCCGGTTATTGAACAAGTGTCGAGGAGAATTTGCATGGAAACCCGCAGACATGCCAGGTATATCACGAGAAATAGCCGAACACCGACTCAACGTTGACCCTGGCGCTAAGCCGATCCAGCAAAAGCGGCGAGCGTTCTCTAAGGAAAAAGCTTTAGCTGTTGATAAAGAAGTAGCAAAGCTCCTTGACGCTGGTTTCATCCGCGAAGTTCAGTATCCCACCTGGTTAGCCAACCCAGTCCTCGTCCCTAAGTCCAATGGAGACTGGCGTATGTGTATCGACTTCACCAATTTGAATGATGCCTGCCCCAAGGACTGCTACCCGCTTCCCCGCATTGACCAATTAGTCGATCAGACTGCCGGGTACGCATATTTGAGTTCACTTGACGCCAACTCCAAGTATCACCAAATTCCCATGGCCATCAAAAATGAAGAGAAGACTGCCTTCATCACTCCTACGGCCACTTACTGTTATACGGCGATGCCATTTAGGCTAAAGAATGCGGGGGCGACGTTCCAACGTATGGCAAACAAGATATTTGAAGAACAAATAAGGAGGAATGTGGAAGCCTACGTTGACGATATACTGGTAAAAAGCGCTAGCTTTCAGGATCACTTGCGGTATCTAAAGGAAGTCTTTGACGTGATAAAACGGCACAGCATGAAACTGAACCCCCAGAAATGCATGTTCGCGTTTCAGACCGGAAAATTCCTGGGCTACGTGGTCAGCCAAAAAGGAATCCAGCCTAATCCATCAAAGATTAAAGCCATACAAGACATGATATCTCCGAGAACCGTCAAGGAAGTACAAAGGCTAACAGGGCGCGTTATCGCCCTAGGGCGCTTTATTTCCAAACAAGGCGAGAAGTGTCTTCCTTTTTTCAAAGTCATACGCAAAAAAGCATCCTTTGGGTAGACCCCGGAATGTGAAGAGGCGTTTGTTAGCCTAAAAGATTACCTATCGTCCGATCTGCTGCTGACCAGGCCAGAACTAGGTGATACTTTGTACCTATATCTCGGCGCTGCTGACGAAGTGGTCAGCGCCGTCCTCGTTCACGACGATAGCCACACACACCGCCCCGTGTATTTCATGAGTCACGTTCTGAAGGATGCAGAGTTGCGATACGCCCGAATTGAGAAAATAGCGTACGCGCTAATACAGGCCACTCGAAAAATGGACAGATACTTCCAGTCTTTTTCCGTTATCGTACTTACAGATCAACCGCTGAAAAGGATATTTCAAAAGCCTGAATCCTCGGGAAGAATGCTAATCTGGGCTCTTGAACTCGAACAATACGGGTTAAGGTATCAGTCTCGGCCATCTGTAAAGGCTCAAATCTTGGCAGATTTTATAGCGGAATGCACCTTTACGGAAGATCCGTTAACAGACGTACCCGAAGAGGAATGGCGTGATTTGGATCTCCCGTTCCCAGAGACTTATACGGACCTCTGGATCATTCATGTAGACGGGGCTAAAAATCAAGAATCGGCAGGGGCAGGAATCTTTATAAATGGGCCGAACGATATGCGAATACAATACGTTATCCGAATCCTGCAACCATTATCCAATAATGCGGCAGAATATGAGGCGTTACTGGCCGGACTCCGGATAGAGAGAAGACTTTCATCTAAAGGTAGGCACGATACCGGAAGAACAGGAGACCTGCGTCTGAAAATTTGTGGTGATTCCAAACTAGTGATCGACCAGGTCTTGGGGCACTCTCAAGCTTGGGAGCCCATCATGGTCTAGTATCTCGCTAAAGTGATGCAGGAGCTATTAGAAATAAAGAAAGAAGGCATGCAAGTCAGTTTTGAGCACATTCCCCGAGAGGACAACGCCGAAGCTGACAACCTTGCCAAGCTGGCTGCAAACCCAGAAGCATCCATACCCAAAGGCGTGTATTACCGAGAATTATCTATACCCTCCTTCATGGAAGAACAAGCATCTTTGTGCGTGGAAGAACTTGAGAACGACTAGCGAGTCCCCATAATCAAATACTTAAAACACGAAGAACTGCCCGAGAATATCGCTGAAAAGAAAAAAGTGCTGAGACAGGCAGCTCGCTGTACATATTATGATGGGGACCTGGTCCAGAGATACTTTTCGCACCCAGCGGCCAAATGCATAACGGAACAAGAGGGTCTTCACACATTACGCGAAATTCATGAAGGGATATGCGGTATGCATGTATCGGGCGGCACCCTGGCTGCACAAGTCTTCAGATCTGGATTCTATTGGCCCACTATACGGAAAGATTGCCACGACTATGTGCAAACTTGCCCGAAATGTCAGGAGTTCTCTAAAATTCCTCGACGTCCCGCCACTGAAATATCCGAGATCATTGCCCCTTGCCCTTTCGCTAAATGGGGATCGATATCCTGGGCCCATTTCCAAAGGCGAGGTCCCAACTAAAATTTGTAATAGTGGCAGTGGACTACTTTACGAAGTGGGCGGAGGCTGAAGCGGTCGCCAACATCACGGCGGAAAAAACTTGGCGTTTCTTCAAGCACCAAGTTATCGTGAGGTTTGGCGTCCCTCGTATCCTAATCAGCGATAACGGGACACAGTTCACCAGCCAATTCTTCAAAGACCAATGCTCGGAATTCGGGATTGAGCAACGATTCTCTTCCGTGGCTCACCCCCAAACCAATGGACAAGCAGAAGTGACAAATCGGAGCATCCTTAGTGGCATTAAGAAAAATATTGAGGGGTCTAAAAAGAAATGGGCTGACGAGCTGTCATACGTGATGTGGGCGTACCGTATGACCGTTAAAACCAGTATGGGAGAAACACCTTTCGCATTGGCCTTCGGTACCGAAGTTGTTACGCCGGTAGAAATCGGGACCATGAGCCTGCGAGTGGCCCACTTCCGAGAAGAGCTGAATGAGGAAAGGTTACGAGCTAACCTTGACGCGTTACCAGAGGTCCAAGTAGTAACCCTCTTGAAAACGCAACACTACAAACGAAAGATGGCCTGTTACCATAATAGGCGCGTCAAAGAACGGTTGCTAAAGGCAGGCGACCTGGTGCTCAGAGACAAACGAGCGGCTGGTCAACGCATGGGGAAGCTCAGCCCAAACTAGGATGGACCATATCGCGTTACCCGAGTTATCGAAAAATGAGCCTATCATCTGGAGACGATCGATGGTACTCCACTATCTAACTCTTGGAATATTGCTTGTTTGAAATTATATTATCCTAGACCTTGAACTGTCTGCACCTTTGACTGATGCCAACCCTAACCTTAGCTAACGCTCCCTGAGAGAGCTTCCTTGGGTGTTTGTGGTTGCTTTTTGTGCAGATAGAAAATGGGGCACCTGGGAGTGAAAAGTCATATCCTTGTGAATGCCGGTCCTGATCAGATGGCTCACTAAGTGAGGGCACGACCCAGGATGCCTTGAACTAGCGTTGGGATTGAAAGATCCCGAGCGCCCCCGGGGAGTGAAAAGTCCTACCCTTGTGAATGCCGGTCCTGATCAGATGGCTTACTAAGTGAGGGCACAACCCGGGAATCCCTGGGAGTGAAAAGTCCTTTTCTTGTAATGACCGTTCTCGTGGAGACGGCCCATCAAGACAAGGCACGCCCCAAGGAAATAGTAACTCCGTTCTAGAAACGAAAAGTCCCCTCTTAGTGACCGGACTAGTGTAGTGGGTCCACTAAGTAAGGACATGATTCTAGACGCGAGGACAACACCTGAAAGTGAAAAGTCCTATCCTTGTGATAGCCAGTCCCGATCCGACGACTCACTAAGTGAGGGCACTTTCCAAGCCGATCGTGGAAAAATGGAAGCGCAAAAAATCATGAAATTCCAGCTAGTAACTAGATGCGTAATCCCTAGTGAAGTAGAGCTGAAGGAAAAAGTGATTCACGCGACTTCCATGACTAAACGCCCTATGACGGCAGCGGAAAAGCTCCTACGGGTAATCACTATCTCTCGTAACCCGTTATGCTACTAATGGTTTACAATTGAGAATGTGCAGAATAACCTTCCGAGTAATGGAAAGATTGACTACTGCACAAGCGGCGATACTATGAGGCCCGCCGGGAAAGCCAACCCAATACTAAGCTCAGCGATATATGTTGCTGAAAATATCATGTCGCCAGGATGGTAGCGACACCCTGGGAATTTCAGAAAGTGAAAGCTAAAGAAAGGGAAAAGGCAGCGGCAAAGATATAAACTGCTTAAATCCATAAAAGTGCCTCAGAAAGGTCACAAGTTCAAAAGACCAAAACAATAATGTCGCGGAGGCAAAAAACAAAAAGCCCGAGGGCTGCAAAAGAGGCGGCAAAGCTCGGGAATGTGTCAACCCTCAGGGTTCCTCCGTCGCCAACCCTCCGCCTTAGCCCGGCGAAAGCCTGCTTCATTAAGATCGACAGACTTCTGTTTGAAGGCCTTTGTGACCTTGTCACCTTCATACGCATCTGCTCCATGAACCTCTTCAAAGCATTCGACTAAGATAGTGGTCGTCCGCTCAACGTGCCACAGGCTCTTGTTGGCTGATTCCTCTATCAGAGCGGCTCTCTCTTCCTCCCAGGTCATTTTCTCCCATGTCAAGGATGATTTCTCTCCTTCCAGCACGGCATTCTTTGCATCAAGGGTAGATACTTGTCTCGACAGCTCCTGCTGAGCCAGTAACAATCGATTGCGTTCCTCCAGCAGCTTATTCTTCTCATTTCGCTCTAGCGAAAGTTCAGAGAGGGACACAGCAAGAGAATCAGCCTGACGTTGAACATGCTCTGTCTAGTACTGAAATTTCACAAAATTGGAAAAGATTCCAGTACGCAGCGAGTTCACCTTATCATCATCTGTCTGCGAGAGGAAAGTTTCCCGCTCAGCAGGGGTCGACAGTATTTGGGCTGCCAAGAAAGCCGAAACCTCAACTGAACCATCGCCCCCGAGAGCCGCTAAGCCCGTATTGCGAAAATCATATAAACCCACTTGGTGAGTCACAGTACCAGGCACGTTCGAGGAACTTAGGTCCGCAGCATAGTTAAAGGTGGAGGCCCCCTCGCCGCAACGTTGCGATAAAGGAACGCTTGAGGGGACAAAGGCCAGAGGGACAGGAGGGTGGACTTGAGAAGAAGAACCCCCTTGGACGACATAGGAATAGTGAGGGTGGTAGCCAGAAAAGTCCTGTAAACCTTCTTGATAGCCCGAGTCAGGACCATATGCATGAACAGGCCCACTGAAGGAATTGGGTGAAGCCCCGAAAGTCTCAGTCGTGCCCATGTTCACCAAAAACTCGGAAGGGTGAGTCTGGGGAGCATCCATAGAAACAAAGGCGTTGTCCGGTCCGACTTCCATCATGGCAACAGTAGAAGATAAGCTTTCACCCTCACCCTCCGGCCGAGATCTCTTCCTGGAATCGCCCAGCACATGACTCATGTCCATTTCGCCTGTGGGAGAGGCGGAGGTAGAACCAGTAACGGTCTCCTGCTAAGAACCCAGTACGAAACACAAATAAGAGAAATGGCAATAAACACCGATAAATAGCATATCGTAACAAGGAAGCACGCTCACAGCGGCAGTCTTGAGAGGAGATGCTTCCGAAGAACCTGCCACGTCCGGAGAAGGAGTAAGAGCGGCAACGCTTCTCGTTCTTCTCTTCTTTTTTCTATTGGCAAGGACCTTAGGAACCTTGGAAGAAGACGGTTGGGCAGGAGCGGCAGCGACGGTCATGATAGGGATACCCGAAGGAATGTCGGTATTCCCCTCACCGGCTAAGGAAGAAGATACTTGAGCAAGGCTCACGGAAATGGCAGGAAGCACAGTGGAATTATCGGCAGCTTCCGTAGAGATGGCCTTCTCTTTTTCTTCTTTGTCCTAGGCCCTTTTCAGTCGCCTCCTAACGCTTTCAGGCTTGTAGTCGGGATCTGTCGCTGCATGATGACAAAACAACGTTAGCATTAGTATCAGTGATAGTAAAGAAGGAAGCGACTCGACACTCACGTCTAACGCAGTCCTTCATATCGACTCTGCACGCCACATAGCGGATATGAACGCTGATTTCCAGTTGAAGAAGTTTGTCTAACCAGCCTTGTTCGCGCTGAGGAAGAGTCTCCGGTCGACCCCAAACGTTGTCCTTGACGTCTTGGTTAAACCCAGACCGCCACCAGGAACCGGGGTCTTCAGGAAGATCTATCACAAAAAACTCTTTCTTCCAAGCATTGACAGAGGACTCAATGTGGAGAAGTTTTCAAGTGAAGGACTTGAGTGAGTCATCGTCAAAACGGGGCGATATCGTTATCACTCCCCGACACTTCATCAGTTTAAAAACTGATTTAAGCAGTAAAAGAGAAGGGGAAGTGATCCCCTTATATTTACAAAGTTCTAAGAAGGCATAAACGCAGCAATACGCATTCGGGACTAATTGAGCAGGATTCAAATCGCAGACAATGAGCAACTATTTTATGAAAGAGTTGATGGGAAGCTGGAAACCGTAGCGGAATATTTGTGTATACAGAACCCTACGCTTGCCCGTCAAAATGCTATTCAAGCATACCGACTCAGGGGCAACGATGGCCTTATAACCATCAGGGATAACAGCATTATGTGCAGCTAAATGCTCATTAAGAGCAGCCTCAGAGGTGATACTACTAACTGTAACATCCATCTTTTTCTCATCGGCCGATTTCGACTCAGAATGGTGAGTCTTAGCCATGGCAGAAATAAAAAGTAAAGATGGAGAAGACGACGAAAGAAAAGAGGAGGTACCTTTAGAGGGAAAGCTCTTCGAGAACCTTGAACGGTGAAAAGAAAATAAGACGACTAGAAAAAATATGAAGAAAGCAGAACGGCAAAAGTAAGAAAAGAAACAAGTATTGGGTTTTATAACCCTAGTAGTCAACGAAACGACGGACATCGCAGTCGTTGCGTGAGAGGATCACAAGGAAAAGACTCAAGCAATGAGTACAATTCTAGAGAAGCGCGGCAACGCTTCGATTTTGCTAAAACTCTGAAGCACGCTAGCCCTAGGTGTCCTAAAAAATGGACACGTGTGCCTGAGTTATCAAGACTTTTCTCCCGCATCAATCAAAAGATCATAAGCATTAAATGCTCTGAAAAGCAGAAAGGATCTCTTGAAATAAGACAAGAGCGATACTACACTAGAGAAGATAACGCGGAATGACATTAACCAAGCCAGTAGCCTCCGGGATAACGGGGAAAAGCAAAGCAGAGAGTATTTAAAAATGAAGTGCAAATATCATTTCGCGCGGAAAGGCGTTATTACAATACAAGAAAAAGTGAATAAATGAGAAAATCTTCCCAGAGAATCAGCCTTGACCAGTCAATGGCCGGCACAAATATCGCTGCCACTGTTCGCCTACTCCTCCCCGAGAGAAAGAAAATCTCCCTTGCCTTCGCCTAAATCCTTTATCTTCTTGGAAGTATAATCAGATAGTTTGGTCAAGTCAATAGCTCCCTGGCGATAGAGATCTTTAAAGCCAGCGATACAGATCTCCGTAGTCTTATTTTTCCACCAAGCTATCCTCGAAGATACTTTGGCCAAATCCGCATCACGGGACAATATCTCTTCACGAAGGAGAGAGTTCCTTTTGTCGGCCGCCACCAGTTCCGCCTCCAGTAGCTCCACTTTAGCCTTCCCTTTGGATCTTTCTCGCGCGAGATCGGCGCGGCACTCGTTCAACTCTGTCCGGGTACGATCATGAAGCTTGGACAGCTCTGTTACCTTCGCCAAAGCGGTATCTAATTGGTCCGTCGAATCTGGAGAGCATCGAACCTTGCCGCCCTGATCCTCGAGAAAATAGTTCAGCTCGCGAAAGCTAGCCAACATATCATTCAGGAGGCGTGCATGTTGAACTTCAGGAGGGTGCTGCAGGAACTCTTCCTTGCCCTTCGAAGAACTGAACATCTGGCCCACTATGGTACCTACCGGTTCATCTCGCGATAGCGGATCTGATATCCCTAAAGCGCGAAACCCGTCAGTACCAAAGGACGACAGATCCAGCTGAAACGCAGCATTTCCTTGAGGACCTTGAGGGGAAAGGTTGGCGATAAAGGGAGGAGAGCAACTCTTTACGGAATTACCAACGCCTGAGATCGACGAAAGGAACAAAGGCTGAGGTTTCTTCGAGACAGGATTAGGAGAAATGTTTGGGTTTGAAACCGGCACGGACACGTCCGGGATACAGGAAGAAATCGGAGAATCAGGGCCACCGGATGGCAAAGGTGGGTCCACCGCTGCGGAAATCTTATCAGTTTTGGAAGAAACAACGGAAGGCGCCTTGACAACCTCCGCCACTTGCAAGGTACTCGCGATAAGACAAGTGTCGACCTTAGTGGGAGGAACTGCCTTAACTCCCTTCGGAGGAGGAATGGGGGGACCAGTTTTTTCTTTCTGAATTTTCTTTTTGAGATGCTCCGTTTCGGCAGCCATTTCCTCACTATTGTCCTCGAATGACTCCGCCACTGGATCATTTTTCCTCGCCCTGAGCTTCATCCGTTGGGCAAGGGTGGCGTGACGCAGTTCGGAACCAGTATCCATACTCTCGCTATCGCTGTCAATCGATTCAGTCACAGGACGACTCGAAGACACTCCCCTACCCCGAAGTGGCAACCAATTCTCAGGAAAATGAGAAGATTGGGCGGAAACGTTGCGCGTTGCGACAGTCTTAATCCTCTTTTTTCTCGACGGGATAATTGGATGGCTGGAACTTTCGGGCGGGGGAGAAGGAGGTAACGTCTGAAGCGGTACCACATTTAGAGGAGTGTTATTTCCTCCAGAAGAACAACCCTCCGTGCTGCTTGTCAATGAAATACATTAATATAGCAAGTCAAGTGAAGCGATAACGCGGCAAAAGAAAAACTCACCAACGACACATTCTTTCAAAGGTCTTAACCGAGAAAATTCCCGAATGCGGAAAGGCCCTTCTATCTCTAACAGAGCAGAAATATGGGACACATCGGTGCTGGACAGCACTTCTGGGTTTTTCCAATCGGCACTAACAATCTTTTGATTAAAGTCTCCGCGCCACCAGCGGGACGGCAGTCGAAGGGTAAAGAAGCCATTCTTCCAATTATCCACGTTTTCTTCAAAACCTTGGAAGTTCCGCCAGAAAAATCGCACGACGTCGTCATTCCATCTAGGAGTGATATCCACCAAGCAAGTGCGACAACTCAACTTGAAAAATGTACGAAACAGATCAAGGGATAGAGTGAAAATACGCTTCATTTCGCATGACCGAAGGAATGCATAAATCCCACACCAGGAAGGCGGAGTTATTTGAACCGGATTGAGGTCGTAGTGGTTTAGCAGCTTCATCAGAGAAGTATGAAGGGGGAGATGAAATCCATAGAGGAACATCTTGAAGTAAACCAGCCGAAACGTTCCCCATATGGCGGCATGGAGCCGAATGTCTTTCGTAGGGATATACGGGCGACAGCCCAAGGGGAAGGTGATACCGTTCTCCTCTAACTCAGCCCTCAAAACTTCATCACAATCGAAAATACTACAAGCTCTCCTAGCCTCGAGATCTATGGGATTTTCGACTCTCGCAGAAGCTCCAATATGAGACATAAGGAATCGGGAAAATAAACTACGGCAAAAGAGGGACAAAATACCTTGAAAAAGTAGCCGGAGAACAGACCGTCGTCGCCGGAGAGCAGTTGCGAAGACTCTCTTCTCGAGCAAGAAGAAACATAGGAGAAAGAGAAAGTGTGAAAAATTGCAGAATATTAGCAAAAATGATAAAAGAGAATAGGGTTTCCCTTATAAAGGTTCAACTTGAAGAAGAAGACAGCCTGTAGAAGTGAAACACGTGCGGAGCAGAAAGAGACGCGTGGACAGTCATTTATGTCTTTCAGAAAAGACAGTTATTGACTAGAAATCCAACGACAGTTGCACTCAGCCACTGATTCCCCTCTGCGATAACCCTTGACGTTCGAAGAAGTGAGTTAGAAAGGCGATAGGGGAACAAAAGAAAAGGGAAGATTATCTTATTCATTTTCGGAAAGCCATACGACATCTACAAAGGGACGAGACCTTTTAAACTAATCTCCCTCAGACCAAGAGATACCATAGCAATAAACTACATCATCATCCGAGAGCGATTGCTTCCCGCTAAAGGGAGGGAAAGGCTCTTCCTTCCTATTTCCTACGTATATCGATGATCGGTCGGGCTCCTCTTCTGTGGTTGACATCGCCGTTTTAGCGCTCATGGAGGGGAAAGTTATTTCTGGCAAGACACGGGGAGGAAGAGAGGGCTCATTCCCCTTTTCGGCAGAAGGGGCACGACACTTGAAAAGCGGTGCAGACACTTTTGAGGCATTTTTCCTCTGCCTCTTGCGTCCCCGCCGGCGAACGAACGGCCTCCACGGAGGCGACGGAGGAGGGTTGTCTGAGTCAGGCGAAGTCGGAGGAGTTGGCGGAGAATCCCGCGCCGCTGTATCCAAAAAATAAGAGTCAGCCATGAGATCACAGGCGATCTGCCAAGAGGAAAAATAAGAAGATGAACAGAAAGGAGGGAAAAGATCCCTTTAAATAGCCAAAAGAGGGGGAAAAGCTTTGGATCTCCCAACACGGCTTTTGAGAACTGACACGCGTACAACCTGGAGTACGAATCTAGATTTACAGTCATGCCTTTTGAAATCTCCCCCAGATGGAGAAAAACCGAAAATTAGCCCAATCGGTGGACAAGGAGTTGGCGGCGCAGAATTAATGTGGAACGGTTAGTGGGGAAACCGTCCAGTGACTGACTCATTTTCAGTTGGGCTAAGAATACCTCCAATCGGAAAAAGACAAAGGACGCATTAAAGAAGAAGAATAGTGATTAAAGGCACAATGAAAGCAGTTTATTTATCAGGGCCTAATGGCCGAAAGGTACAGCCGCATAACTAGGAGAAAAGAAAAAAGGCTCAAAGGGAGCCACTGCCGTCAGGCATCAGAGCCAGCGTCCTCGGGCACTTCGGGAATATCTCTCAGAGAGTCCATGACCAGAGTCAAGTCAGCAGAGGTGACCCTCATCCCTTTCAAGCAGCACCCCAACATGTCCTTGTGCTGCTGCAGCATGGCGATTACCACCTGAATCCGAGCGATGGAGGTGGCCAGCCTCGACACGCTCTTTAAAGGACTGAAATCCTCCAGAGACGTGGCTCCCAGCCTGGAATGGAGTGGGGTCAGCATCCCTTGCAGCTCCAGAATGTCCTCGGAAGTCTTGACCAGCATGTTCTCCAGGAACCCGACGTCACCATCATTGAGGTTCTTGAGAGTGTGGCCCTTGGAAAGGAGAAAATTTTTAGTCAAATGATCCATGATGCGAATTGCCAAAGATGAGGAGAGCGTGGGTGGAGAAAACCCCCTGATTTATAGGCTCTGAGAAAATGGCCTTGGGAAAAAGGAGGTCCTCAAAAGACGAGCCGTCCCGTTACCCTCGAAGGCCGATGGACCTGAGATGGAAACAAAGGTCGACGTTCGTATACTACTGGCAACGCAGATATTCGAAGGGAAGATGAGATAGACTCCTAAAAATGCCAGGAAGCACGATATTACGGGTGGCCATGACGTAAAAGCCATATGGTTGCCGGTATCCACAGTATAAGGTCGCGTCGATGTCGCAGGTAGCTCCTAGCAGCGTAAAGCCTCGCCGACATCGCAGGTATCTAGTGGTATAAAGCCGCGCAAATCGTAGGCAGCTGATGGCATAAAAGGGCGTCAATATCGTTGTTTCCTTAAGCGGAAAGGAAAGACAGAGCCCGCGTTATCTCAAAATCCCTGTAAGTATAAAGTTCATTAATTCCTCCATGAATACCTATCACCTCTATGTGTTGGCAGTTCACTCAAAAGGATGATGGACCCGGAACGTGTGCGAGCCTACGGTAGGACCTGGCCGCAATCCTCGACGGCATCGAAAGTAGCCCGTCAGTAGCTCTCCTACGACGCGAATGAAGTTGTGACTTTCTAAGCCCTGCCGATGGACCAAGCAGAATAATATCGCTGGCGAAAGCAACGCCCTAATGGTTATGAACGGGATAGTGGCGTCTCTCGCGGATCTCTTCATACCTCAGGAGGACGGGTCTTTAGACAAGAATGAAGGCCGGAATCTGCTTACTCGGAGGAAAGCTCCAGATCTAAGCTCTACCTGTCGCTTAAACCAATCTCTGTCGTACTAAAGGAGACAAAGAAGCTCGGAGATCCTATGAGCATATCACTTTAAGAAAGAAAAGACCCTCACCTAAGATTCCAGACATGGATAGAGAATGACAGCCCTTGGTAAACACTCGGGCTCGTTTTCAGTTGGGCTTATGATAACCATTAAGGCAATCCTAAGGGCATTTCTGTAATTATGACCCCTGCCGAAGATGGAGTCCCACAAGCCTTGTCGGACATCTAAGCTATCGCTACCAAACCTTGAAGCGTTTACTGGGATGGTCGACATCAGCGGGGGGGGAGGTCTCACGCGTCTCTTAACGCACGGCATCATCCCATCCTAGGGACCTATAGAGCTATCGCCCCCGACATGATCGTAGGTATCGCCCCCGGCACCCTCCTCGGAGACATCCACCATGACGCTACCTCGGGTATCGCTGATGACGTCATCCTCAGGTATCACCCGTGACGTCATCCGGAGCGTCGTCTCGCCTGGATATCGCCCTTTCGTCCAGCTATCGCCTCCAGTGGCCTACAAATACCCCTTAATTTAAACATCAAGTAAGCCGAATTTACTTACTAGACCCGCTGCTATTTTTAAACCATTTACTAACTTAAGCATCGGAGTGTCTACGCCGGAGCCCCCACTCCGGCGCCTTGCAGGTGGGTTCGATGGCAACTACAGCAACTTCGACCGAGGGAAGTCAACCCCCCGATCGCATAAGAGCTAAAATCTTAACATAAACCATGATATATTCAACTTCTCTATTATATTTCTTAGTGGTAATTAGATTTGGTATTGCTTAATTTTTAATTTTTCTCCATAACTAGCCTAACCTAATTAGCATATAGTCATATACAACATTTTATTCAATTTATTTTTTAAAAATAAAGAATGTACAACTCCTTGAGGGAATCCATGTTCGGTTAATTTTTATGAATTAATTTTGCATATCCGGATTGATTTTAAGGTTTTTACCCCTATTCAAAACATATAGAATTTTCTAGAGAAAATTATATATATGATACTCAATTGATTCAAAATTGGGAATATAAACTTAACAATTTTATGTCCTGATTATTTTATATAATGTTTCAATGGTATGTTAGTGTTTTTTAAAGACAGGTAGTAAGGATCTCATAAACATAAATGAAAATTAAATAGAAATTTAAGTTATTTTGTTGCTTACGACTCTAAATGTTATACATAGATATCTAAGTTCTTATTTGCGAGAATTTGGAAGAAGCAACGATCAATAATTAATATTTTGCACTTGCCTATACATTTCCAACTAATATCAAATAAGTTCATGTATTTTTAATTACCTCAAATCAACAACTATATTTACTTAGATGGAAAAAATAAGTTATAGTTATAAAAAATAATTTGAAGTTCATTTGCATGTTTATAATGTGGTATTAAATTATTTTGACATGCATTTATTTTTTCTTGAAAATAAAAGGATAATACATAATAAATAATGTCACTTATTAAAAATATATTAATAAAATTAAATTCATTTTAGAATAATTTAAGCTCACGTTATTGACAAGAAAGAAAACTTTAGTTTATTTGATGACATGAATGACTATGTTAGAATAGGAGACTAAAATTCTAAGAAAAGATGGGATCATATTTATGCCAAAAAATGGAGGAAGAATAGAGAGGAATTAATCTAATTTGTAATAAAATATTCTGAATTTGTATCATAAATGTCATAGTAAATTCTCTATATTTTTAATTGGTTCGAATCAATATCACCCTTAACAAATTTATCAGTATATTTTAAAAAATTAAAATAATTAGTGATTGACAAAATAATTTCCATTGCAATTTTGTAGGCTTACGTTGCAAATTTCAAAACTATTGGGTATAAAGTGGGAGATTTTGCAAACTTTAGGGTTTCTTTATATAGTTTATCTAAAAATATATTTAATTTTTTAATCAATAAAGTTAATATTTTTTATTGTTATTATATAATAAAAAATAAATTGTTACAAAATAAATATTTTGAGTATATTTTTAATGATTACGTAAATATATTTCTTGAGATTTTAATATATATTTTTAGATAAATGCAAAATTATTTTGTTGGTCACGTTCAGTTCCCTTCTGTATTTTTTCTTGGGCAGGGAAACATTGATTGATTACTCAGATGAAGTCCCGTTCTGGGTTTTTCTCTTTTGATCAGTGGAGAAAAAACACTAACTTACTCTAATCTTGAAAACGGAAAAAAAATTGATAAAACGGAAAGAAGAGTGAATCTGAACTAAATAAATACAGAAGAGTGGAGTTATTAGTTTTGTAATTTCGTTGGCGATGCTTTGTAGTTTAGGGTTTAATAGGTAGGTTAATTAATTAAATAATCAATGAATTTAATAAGTAGATTAATTAATTAAATAAGTATTGAGTAATAGATTTATTCAATTTTAATAATAGGTAGGTTAATTAATTAAATAAGTGGTTGAATAATAGATATATTGTAGGTAATTTTATAAAAACAAAAATCCGACCGATCCGACCCGATCCGATCCGAACTCACCCATCCGACACCGATCCGACTGGTGTCGGATCCATTTTCGGATGAGGGGCTCGGAATCCGAACTGTTTCGGATTCCGAACGTCAGATCTGACGGATTCCGACCCTGCCCTCCTATTGACAATCTCGGCACCATTATTCCTAGATTTCATAGACAAAAAACTTTTATCTCCATTTCATCAAATCAAATCTATATATAATCTCCAAATCAAACACCATGAATTCCAAAGAAAAAAGGAAAAACAGAGTGGAAGAAGAAAAAAACCAATCCCATCCCGGCCGCTTGCTCCCTTCATCCGCTTGCCCAATCAAAAACCAATCCCAATCAAATCCATCATCAAAACTACCAAATCGCCATCATCAAAGAACAGAGAAGAGAATTGGAAGAAGAAAAAAAACAGAAAATAAAAAGAAAAGGGAAGAGAGGAAAGAAAAGAAAAAGGAAAGAGAGAGGAGAGTGTGACTGTGAGCAGCAGAGGAAAGAAAAAGAAAGAAAAGAAAAGGAGGAAAGAAAGGAAAAAGAAAGAAAGGAATGTGTGGGTTGCGGCCCAAAGCAAAAAGAAATAAAAAATATGAGATATGAGCTGCGGTCCAACAAGAAAAAATGAGAATTGTTACAATTGTTAGTATTTGGTTATTTCAATTTGGTTATATTCGTAAACCTTAAGTAATTTAATTATTGATTAGTAATAGACCGGTCAATCCGAAAAAAATCCAAAAATCCGACCGAACCGATCCAAAACCGAAGGTGTCGGATTGGTTTCGGATTCTCTGTCAAAAAATCCGAAAAAATCCGAATCCGAAAAAATTCTATCCGAACTCGTCGGATTCCGATCCGAAATCCGAACGCACACCCCTAATACGCAATACACACTGCTCATGCGCGCATTTGAAAAGGCATGACGCAAGCGGAAACGCAAAAACCGGTGGTCCCACCTGCATATCTGAAGACTGAATTAGTGAAAGAGTCAATCTGACATGTCAAACAACAAAAAATATCTCGTGCGACAGCTGTACACCATCCACCTGTTATCCATGTCCTCCCTCCTTTAGTATATAAATATAAATATAAACGAAAAAAACTCGTTATCCACCCAGTCTAAAACTTCCTAGCAGTTCACAGTCACACTCTCTCACAAGTCAGAGCAACAAAAAGAATGTCTACCGGCGCAAACATTTTGGCGACAAGGCGTCTAACCAGAGAACGAGAAGACTATATAATGTTCACAACTTTTAGGCACGTGATTTCAGGTGGCAGCGGCAATGGCGTCGACGGCGGCCCCACGTTCGAGGAATACCAACAACTCACATCCACCGATGGTGGCGCAGGCGGTGAGTCCACCACCGCGCTGCTCCTCCCTGATCCGGAAACATGTCCAGTTTGCAAAATGAGAGAATGCCTGGGCTGCAACTACTTTCTCCCGCCTCCACCAAATTATAATGAATACGAATACCATCATGGTGTTGGTGGGCCAGGTGATCATAGGAGGCCCAATAAGTACAGGGGAGTGCGGCAGAGGCCGTCGGGGAAGTGGGCGGCGGAGATACGGGACCCGGGGAAGGCGGAGCGTGTGTGGCTGGGCACTTTTGAGAAGGCGGAGGATGCGGCCAGGGCGTACGATAGGAGGGCGGTTGAGTTCCGTGGGGAGCGAGCCAAAACTAATTTCCCTTTAGCGGATTATTACCGTACATCAAATGAAGAAGGTGGGTCAGGGAGAGACAAAGGACAGAGATGACAATTGGGTGGGTATGGGTATATTAAAATGGGTATAAACAGGTATGGATAAATACTCAATTTATACCAAAAATTAAATAAAATGGACGAGTAGACGGGTATGGTACCCATTGAGGGATGAAAGCCCACTAAGTAGTTAAACGTTTTTGGTTAGACTGACGTCATGTGTGTTCGCTAGCTAGCTTAGACTAGATTAGATTTTGATTCTTTGAAGAGGCTTGTAGAACTGTTAGATAATGTTGAGGCACGTCGCACAACTACTCGATCAAACCCGAGTACTGATTGATATATAGTTTGAGATTGAGTGAGGGATGAAACTTACCATTTCTATCACTACATAATTATGTAACGATGAATCTCGTGGTTAGGGATGAATCCTACTATTTATATGATTGAGTATAGATAATAATACGGTAGGTTCGAAGCAAATTAATTATCTATTGGCTGCCATTGTTGTACTCAATTTTTCTTTTTTCTGATCGAAATTGTTGTGCTAAATTTTCTTCTCGTTTTCTTGTTTTCTTGGTTATGATATATTTGTGTTTCTTTTAATTAGTACAAAGTATCTTTAATTCTATATATGTTGGTACTTGATCCCTTAATGGAACCATTAATCTCTTACTAATTAAGATTAAGTAAGAGCGTTTAGTGTGTTTATGTCATACTCAATTGAATAAATTTAATGATTTGTTTGAAAACTTTTAATCTAATCTATAGTGTACATTCTACAATAAAATTTGAAGCTTCTATTTCCTTGCAATTGCATAATCAAAGAGTGAAATCTTTTTGCACCACAATAGTTACAATTGGGAACATCCTTTAACGTATGTAGAGGTGAAATAGATGGTTCAACTTCTATATGTCCTACATATTAAAACAAATAAAAGATTTATTATATAGTCTAGTATAGACACTTCGAATAATTTTAAACATTGAATCAAATTATTAATTAATCACATAAGCTTTAAGCAACCAATTTCGCTCTCTTCTTTTAACATTTGACACCATCAAATCAAACATTGAATTAAATTATTAATTTTAAAATATTAAATAATCACATATCTTGATATTCATAAAGAAATGATTGAGCTTTAAGCAACCTATTTCGTTCTCTTCTTTTAACATGTGGCACCATCAAACCATTGGTCGCTTTTCTTTTGTTTGTAGACATTTTCCTACAATTGAAATAAATTTAAAACATGAATTTGCAAGTAAGTGGTAATTTAAATAATTTATTAAATAGTGTATGAAATTGTATAAATATACATATATGAATCGAACTAAATAAATATAATATAGATCTATTGTGCTTAAAGGAAAAAGTTAAAATAGCGCAAAAATACATAAAGGAAATAAATCGACAAAAATACGCAACACAAATTTTTAATTAAATATTAAACTTAATTTTTTACTGAATTTTAATCTATAAAGAAAAAATTATTAGTGCTTGTTTTTTTAAGTAATTTATAAAACTAACTTACTTAATCAAGCTAAAATTATTTTAATTCTATGGGTTGGGTCGGATGTTTTGATACTTTTTTTGTTGTTTTGTTATTGGGCCAAAGCTGGGTCCACAAATTGATGTAGTTTTAAATATTTAATTTAAATTACAAACTGAATCTATCCTGTAACTCTCTCCGACTCCAATCATATTCTCGTCCCACCCAAATATGATTGTTTTCTGATGATGACTGTTTATGTTCGAAGCAACACTTTTCAATTACTCTTTCACGGAAAAACTAATTGACAAAATCTATAATTAAACCGATAATTAATGCAGTGACATTGAAAATATATGGTAGTTGTTGGTCACGTTCACTTCCCTTCTGTATTTTTTCTTGGGCAGGGAAACATTGATTGATTACTCAGATGAAGTCCCATTCTGGGCTTTTCTCCTTTGATCAGTGGAGAAAAAACACTAAGGCCCTGTTTACCTCAGGGAATTTTTAAAGCAACACTAAGGCCCTGTTTTTTGAAAACTGGATTTTTTTTTTCGAAAACGTGTTTACCTCGCGTTGTTTTTATTTCGGAATGAAAACTCATGTGTAAGTTTTGAAAACACCCAAAACTTTTCAAAATTTTACAAAGGGACCTCTCCATTTGCAAAACTCGGTTCTCCATTTGCAAAATTAAATGAAACTTTCATAATACCAACTCTACCCTCATCTCTGCCTCTTCGCGTCACTCCCAACCCTAAATCCTCACTCTCTCCTCTGTCGACGCTCTCACTTCTCACTCAGCCTCTCACAGTCACTCCCTTCCCTTCTCATCGCCACCGTCTCTTCCACCAGACTCACCACCACCGTCGTCTGTTCGCTCTCTCAATCTCACTCTCCCCTTCTGCCCAAAATAACCACCGTCGCTAATCGCCAATCTCCCTCGGCCAGAACCTTCTCCCACCATCACCACCGTTTTCTGTTCTTCTCTTCGCCGCCGCCGGACACTATCCTTCTCTGCTCCGTCATTGCTGACCAGGTTTGTTTCTTCTTACCTTCTAATTTCTAATTGATGTGCTATAGGGTTTGAATTTGGCCGGTAATCGTTGCTCTCCTGAACAACAATTTTTGAGAGTATGACTTAGCTGTGCCGACTAATCTTCATGTAAGCAAGTGATTTGTTCTAGTCCTCTTAATCTTATTGCCTCTAAGTTATAACTTGTGGTTGGTAGAGACTTTGTTTTAACAATGATGATTCTGTCTGACTGAAGACCCACAATGTAGTAGTAGTGTTGTATAGGAATGATGAGCACATATTAGTCTTGAATTTTAGGAATTGTCCCATTCTTAGAGAGCAACATGTGTCATTTGTAGTTTTTGTACAACTCTTTCTCCTCTGCTGTAGTGTATTGTGGGTGCAGTAACATTATTACATTCATGTATTGGTATTGAACAGTTTATAAATAAGAAAGGCTTGTTGGCTTAAAGTGGAATTTTGTGGTTGGTGTATTCATGATCACAGATGTGTTTGCTTTTACCCACAAAATTAGAGAGGAATTCCAGAAAAAGGAAGAGGAGGAAAGAAAATGAGCAGGTTTTGCGGCTGTTTTTCTGCCGTGTAGTTGTTCTATAGCTTGCCGCGGTTGTTCTACTGTTTAATTGATATGATTAAGTGATTGGGGCTCCACTTGTAGTTAGCGTACGTGATTGTGAGTTTTATTGTGACCCCTATATTCATTGGAATCAATGCACTGGATAGTTGTATTCATTCTTGATTGATCATAGGTGGTAGCAGGATCGACGAAGGTATAAAGTGCATGAGCTTGGCTTAATATTATGTTATCAGATTACCAATGTGTTAGCAAATTGAATCAGGTTTGGCTTTCTCATTTTGACAATAAACTACTTGTGTTATTAAACATAAAAGATGGCTATGCTCATTTTTGGCTTTAAATAGCTCACTGCATAAAGATCATTTTTAGATATGTGATGGAGACTAAAACTATCTGATAATTATATGGTAAATTCAGGATCCTAACATAAGATTGTTTTAGACTTGTGCCGGAGGTTGTTGTTGATCATGTTCAGGAGTCTCCTTTTGATATATGGGCTCTTGGGTGTGTAGTGTTTGAGATGCTTACAGGGAAACATGTTTGGGATTTGAAGTCTGATGCCACTACTGATGAGGTTTTGAACAAAATTGGTGATAGATTAGAATTGCCTAAAATTCCCGCTGAGATATCAAAGGATGGGAAGGATTTCTTGAAAGGGTGTTTGGTGAGGAAACCATCAGTTAGATTCACAGCTGAGATGCTATTACAACACCCTTTTGTGTCTGGATTGGGGCAAATTGAAGCAGAAGTATCCGTCACTATACACTATTCCTGCTGGTGCATAGAAAAATAATGTTCTAACTGCATAATTCTTTGTCGGGTTTGAGCACCGACCGGTCCCTAAGGTTAGGCCCTTTGTTTTTATTGATCCCTAACGGTGACTTATATTCGATCCGGTCCCTGACGTTACCTCCGTAACCCGTCTGCAGTCCCTAATTCCCTAACGGCCCAAACTGCCGTTAAAATCGATTATTTTATTATTATATTTAAAAACGTCAGGGTTGTGGGATCCACAACCAAGTTTCCCTGAGAAGCTACGTTAAAGGCCATCTTTGTACGTTAACAATTTTTCATTTCCAAACATTTTAATGGGTCCCACGAACGGCTAATTAAGCCTCTTCTTCTCCGTTTCCACGACTTAATTTTCCATTTGAAGGTTAGAAAATTTTGAACATAAACCGGAGCAAATTAATTCCTTTTTCCATCTCTTTGCCCTTCATCCTTCGTTAATACTCATCTATTTCAATTTTCCATCCATTATTTCTTCTTCTTATTTCTCTAATTTCTATTTCACACACACATTTTATCCTAATTAATTAATTAAAACCAATTTAACTTGAATAATTATGAACTAACTAACCAATTAACTAATTAGATTTAAACCTTAGTTTCTGATTTCCTGCTCCTTTTCTATTTTTCATTTATTTTGTAAAATCGATTTTCAAACCATCTTCGGACCTCTGCAATTAAACAGCAATCTGCAAATTAATTCCAAAACCAATCCCACTAAATTTTAATTCAATCTGCAAATTAATTACAGAACCAACACCCAATCTGCAAAATCAATTACCCAATCTGTAAAATCAAAATACCCAATTTGCAATTAATCAAAAAACCAACTCTGCAATTTCAAACCTCTTCAATTAATCAAAAACCCCA
The DNA here is from genome assembly GCA_963691705.1 of Viola odorata. Taxonomy (NCBI): domain Eukaryota; kingdom Viridiplantae; phylum Streptophyta; class Magnoliopsida; order Malpighiales; family Violaceae; genus Viola; species Viola odorata. The sequence continues at coordinate 7,868,300 of OY829544.1, forward strand.
CTGCCCAATCCCCTCCTCAACCAGCCGCGAAACCCATCACAGTCGCCGCACCTCCTTCTCAACCCAAACCACCAACCAGCCGCGAAACCCATCACAGCCGCCGCACCTCCTTATCAACCCAAACCACCAACCAGCCGCGAAACCCATCACAGCCGCTGCACCTCCTTCTCAACCCAAACCACCAACCAGCCGCGAAACCCATCACAGCCGCCGCACCTCCTTCTCAACCCAAACCACCAACCACCGAATCACCGCTGCTTATCCATACAAGATTTGGATTGGAAGAAAATAGAAAAGTGAAAACCCTAATTTACTGGGTGACTCGGGAAAAGGGTAAGAAGAAATGATAGATAGATATGGGAACAGTGATGAGATGAGATGAGATGAAGAAGAAGGGATGACGAGGGAGGGGATGAACCTGGACGGGAAGTTAAATTTTAGTTGGTTTATAATTTTAGGTAATTAGTTAATTTTAGTTAATTGGTTAGTTAGTTCATATGTATTCAAGTTAAATTAATTAATTAGGATAAAACGTTAGTTACCGCAATGTTAACGGACGTTAACAGCTCCGTCCGGTTTTAACGTGGCTTTTTGGGAAGCTTGGTCGTGGGTCCCACAACCCTGACGCAATTTCAAAAATAATAATAAAATAATCATTTTTAACGGCCGTTAGGGCCGTTAGGGAATCAGGGACTGCAGACGGGTTACAGAGGTAACGTCAGGGACCAGATCGAATATAAGTCGCCGTTAGGGATCAATAAAAACAAAAGGCATAAGCTTATGGACCTCCGGGTGCCCAAACCCATTCTTTGTCATTGGTGTTGAGAATTCCTTTTTCCTCTGGAATTTTTGTCAAGGATACTGTATATCTTTAGGAATTCAAACTGTAATCATTTGTAATACTCATCATGTAAGTATGAGATAGATTTCTTAGTCCTTATGGCTGTTAGATCGTCGAGAATTCATTCTTTTTTCCTGTCAAATTGTTGTGAAGGAACTCAAGCTGTAATCATTGGTTTATTTGGTATTTTCTCATGAATAAAAGTATGAAACAGATTTTTCCACTGCAGAAAATTCGGCTCTTTGTTTCCTGTCAGTTTTGTATCATGAATGATTCATGACTGTTTCATTCTTTGATACAACTCTATTCCTGAGCATCCTACTGTTGGCTTTCTATATTTATCTTGAACTGCAATCTGCCCCTTGCTTCGAGTTATTTTCATGTCAAAACAAGATTATTTTTTTCGTCCAACCTATAAGAACTGCAAAAAACATTGTTTCGTATTGAACTCGAGAAAATTTTACTTAAACTAGATATCCAAATATCATTCATCAAGATTTGTTTCTATTAATCCAGGTAGGCAGTGTTTTCCTGTGTCTTGCAGTCTCAAATATTGATTTAAAATATTTATAATTAAAATAAAACTTTTTTCATATTTATAATTTCTGAGTATATTAAAATAAACATTGATTTTTATTTTAAGTTTCTAAATTAATAAAACTTATTCTATATTTATAATTTCTGAATATATAAAAATAAACAACTATTTTTATTTTAAGTTTCTAAATTAATAAAACTTATTCTATATTTATAATTTATGAATATATTAAAATAAACAACTATTTTTATTTTAAGTTTCTAAATTAATAAAACTTATTCCATATTTATAATTTATGAATATATTAAAATAAACATTGATTTTTATTTTAAGTTTCTAAATTAATAAAACTTATTCTATATTTATAATTTATGAATATATTAAAATAAACATTGATTTTTATTTTAAGTTTCTAAATTAATAAAACTTATTCTATATTTATAATTTATGAATATATTAAAATAAACATTGATTTTTATTTTAAGTTTCTAAATTAATAAAATTTATGAATATATTTATAATTTATGAATATATTAAAATAAACATTGATTTTTATTTTAAGTTTCTAAATTAATGTAACTTATTCCATATTTATAATTTCTGAATATATTAAAAGTTTCTAAATTAATAAAACTTATTCTATATTTATAATTTCTGAATATATTAAAATAAACAACTATTGTTATTTTAAGTTTCTAAATTAATAAAACTTTTTTCATATTTATAATTTCTGAATATATTAAAATAAACATTGATTTTTATTTTAAGTTTCTAAATTAATAAAACTTATTCTATATTTATAATTTCTGAATATATTAAAATAAACAACTATTTTTATTTTAAGTTTCTAAATTAATAAAACTTTTTCCATATTTATAATTTTTGAATATATTAAAATTGACCGCGCGTCGAACACGTCAAATATAAGAGTGAAATAAGTATGGAATTGGGGGTAGAAATACAACTTATCACTGTCTACAATGGTTTGTAGATGATGGTAAGAGGATCGTCCACAGAGACCTCTAGGAAACGTAGTTCTTGAGTTTGACTTCCTCGTCACTGAGTTTTGGTTGGGTGTTATCTGAAACTAAAGACAAAACAGAAAGAAATAAAATAATTCAAAACAGTCTTGGGCAGAGTCTAGGCCAAGACTGCGGGCTAGATTGGGAAAAAGTCTTGTGATACGGAATTCCAGGTAAGGGCGATGGGTGAGCTTGCGTTCTTATGCATTGATCATAGACTGAAGTATGTTCATCTCTTCTTCATAGTACTGCTATAGAGGGGAGGAACTCCTTTTCCCTCCTATCTTCCCTCCTCTTCAAACTATCTGGCGGGTACTCCCTCTCCTGATAATCCTAGCCAAGGGACACCTTGCTGGTTAAAGGGTTTATCCGTTTGACTGCTGTCTTGAATGGTTGCTCACCTCTTCAATGGCACAGGGGAAGACAGTACCTAGGCTAAGTTCCTAGGTTGTCAATCTGGTCTCTACCTATTTTACCTATTCTTCTAGTCTGCTCGAGACTAGTCACCTACTCCGTCTAGCCGGCGGGTACTCCCTCTCCTTCTAGGCTGGTTACAACTCTTCTCTCCTAGAGAACAAGGATGATCAAACCTTGGCTCTAGTGAGTAAGCGATGGATTAAGTTCAAGAATAAATAAATACAAAGAAAGAGATTGTGAAGAACGGATTGTGTCTCACGATTGCATTAAGAACTTCAGCTCATCACCCTTACCAAGAATGGGGTTTTTAGTTACTCATACTCATGGATAAAAGATGAAGAAATTAATTTGCATAAATATCTTAAATCCGAAATAATAAATTCGGAGCAAGGTTTTTAACAATGGTCAACTAAGAAAGAAGGATTGCGTAGCTATTTTGTTCAGAGATTGGATCCGGACAGAGGAGAATAATGTTCAGCTAAAATAGCCATAAGAACCTCTGTCCCAATCCAACTCAAACTCCTAAAATATCCTAAAAGATAATTACAATTTAATTGTTCATAAACTAAATCGCTAAATAATAGAGAGGGAGATCCCATTCGGGATTCTACATAAGATTGTCTTCAGATCCCTCTAAAATAGCGGAACAGCTGCTACGTGCCAGCTGTGAGAGTCCATCTCCGAAAATACTTCAATCGCTCCAAGCTGCAGTCTGATCGCAAAGGAGTCTTGGCCGAAGTCTAGGCCAAGACGATTCTGGTTAGCGCACTGCGTCAGGTACGATCTTGTCTAGGCCAAGATCCAGGCCTAGACTCGAATAAACAGCTTCAGCTCTAAAATTCGTGAACTCTTCTCATTCAGCCTCCAAACCAGACCTGATCAAATGTGGGAAATAAAAGGGAAACATCAGTAGTTTTACCGTCCAAAATAGCTAGAAAATGGGCAATAAAACATGATGAAATACAATGCAATCAAACTCCCCACACTTAAACAATGCTTGCCCCCAAGCATACAGACTCAAAGACTCACAAAATAAAAATAAAAACACAATAAACAAAACAGACATCATAAACCCCCCGGACTTTCTCAATTTCAGATTGCTTACCCCTTCACTGGATCTGCCAAGACACTTTACTAGGATACCCAATGCTAGACTAACAAGGAATGATCAATACCCCAAACATACACCTTCCACATGGTATCAAGACACCCTACTAGATTAGATGATAAAGTATAGGGCAACAAGGTTCACCAAGGATTTGAGTCCCACCGAGTGTCGTCTATCCAAAAGTGCCTAAAGACTGGTGCCATTTAAACCACTTTGACAGAATATATATATATATATATTTTTTTTTCTTTTATTTTCTCTTGTGTCTTAAGCAATTTTTTCTGAAAAATCACGTGTCTTTTCTATGATATATTTTTCTGTTTTATAGACACGGCATCACATAGACAGAGCTTGTCCTTTTCAGCGGGGACTTCCACCTTTGCTATGTCTGTCCTATGGCATTCCAACACCTTATTTGTCTCACACTACAAGCAAATAGATCGACACGCTCAAATCTGGCAGCAAACCTCATCACCCTAATAGAGATAAAGGTCCTAGCTAGGTGTCCTTTCGACCATATGGATGACTAATGTTCGGGAAACAACAGATTAAATGCCCCTTAGGCATTGATCATTTACGCTCATGTGCATCCCTGTTACTAAAGCATTGTATTCCCTAGCAAGTGTCTACGTGCAATCCCACCAAAAGACTAAACAATCTAAGCAAGAAAACAGGGATTCGGATGTCACAACAAAACAGATTCAAAACATGCAACAAAAATACAAATAAAAATCATGCAATGACTGACTCTATACTGGACATATTGACTTAAAAATTAAAAATTTAAAACACACTAATTAATTTGACTCCCAAAAACAGACACAAAACACACAAACAAACATTCAATACCCTCCCCACACTTAAAAGTCACAATGTCCTCATTGTGTGGAGAGAAACAAAAGAAAAACTAAACAGAGAAGTAAAAGTAAGGAAAAGCACGACCTGGGGGCAGAAGCAACTCATGTTGCTTGGGTCTTGGGATCTTGGCCAGAGGCTTGGCCTAGATCAGAGGCAGTAGAGTCCTTCGGCTTTGGATCTCTCGGAGCTGGAGGGCGCATTGATTGGTGTGGTGACTTTGCTGGCTGTAATGATGGTTCTGGTGCTTCCTCCTCATCGGATGACTCGGAGTCTGAGCTCAGATTGTCGTGAAGGTCTTTGAGGAGTTTGAAGTGGGCCTGGAGGTACTGGTATACGTGGAGGACGTTTGTCCTGGTGAGCTTCATCTGCTCAAGGAGGACATCCTGCCTGTCATTAAGACATTGGGCCCATTGAGGCGCCACTTCTGCACTGCTGGACGCGGGAGGCTGGTCTTGATTCTTGTCTTGGTCTAGACGCTCAAGGATTATCTTCTGCTGCTCAAGGATGAGCAGCTGTCGTGCTTGGAATTCCTTGGCCCACGCTGGAGGCTCACTGATGCTACTGGTAGGAGGATCTTGACGGGTGTCTTGGCCTAGATCATCTGCAGCATCAGGAATGGGGGTGTCTTGGCCAGCGTCTTGGCCTAGATCCTGGGCAAGATTGCCCTCTGCTTCTTCTCCTGGAATGATAATGGGTCGAAGCTTGTACTTCCCTCCATTCTTCTTCGAGAAAATGTGCTCCGAAACCGGCGTAAATCCTGTATTACATGCAACAAACTCTCCTTCCAAATGGAAATGTCCCATTTGGTCGAAGGATCTAAAACCAAGGATTTTCGGGGAACACCATGAATGTAAATCAGAAGCAATAGGATCTAAACTAGCAGTTTGCATAGCAAGCCAAGTTATCAAAGACCCAAAGATCAGTTTTGTTTTGGACTCACGGGCATGCAATACTTCAACCAAATACAAGCCTAAGTTGACCTTTTTCTTGTGCAAAATGCACCACAACAGAAACAATTCAGACTTGGCTAAATTTCCAGAGACCTTTGTCTTCCCCGAGAGGTTGATAGACAAGACCCTATGGAGCATTCTAAGCGTAGGGTTTAGTATGGCGTGTGCCTTAGAATTCCTATCAAATTTTGCATTTTGATCACCCGTAATTTCCCTAAAAGCTACATTATTATCCCAATCAGTGGGATAATCAAATATAGCCTCATCACCAAAGGCAAATCCAAGCAGAGAATTAAAGGCATCAATAGACAAGTGGCTCCATTTGTCACACAACCTAAAATTAACAATTTCGGGGGCTGCAAAATCAGGTTTGTCTCTATCCCTAACATACAAGGCAGGTTCATCAAACCAAAAGGTTGTGTGGAACTCAAGACACAACTCAACATAAGCATCACACTCAAGAGACATAAAAGGTACCCAACCAAGAGCATACACATATTCCCTAATTTTATTCCCTAAAGCCATCTCATTCAAGAAATCAAACTCCAAACGAGCATAAGCAGGAATATCACAGGTATGCATATCACGCAACTTAGATTTATGGTCGGGGGTATCAAATGTTAACCACCCCTTGAGTGTGTGCAGAGGAGGAAGAGATCGTACCTTTGGAGTCTTGGCCGCAGTTTTGGCCAAGACTAAATCGTTTTCGTCGTCCTCATCTGAATCCTCCACGACCGCCTTCTGTTTCCCTTTGCTCTTGGCAGTGGAAGGAGCGGCAGTGGTCTTGCCTGAATTAGGGTTCGGCGGAGGTGGGGACCGAGCTGCAATTGGGGTTTTCGCCGGCTTCTTAGTCGGTGTCTTTTTGTGAGCCACCTGCTTGACTCGCCCGGACTTCTTGGGCGGCGCAGTGGCTGATTTCTTCTTCGCCGGAGGTGGCGGTGGTGGTGTGGTAATGGTGTCGTCAACGGCAGAAGCGGGAGTGGGTTTGTTCTTTGCAGCGGTGGTCGGAGCTGGGTTAGAGGCTCCGGCAGCTGCCATCTTCTTTGCATGCCTGCTGGCTCGACGGGCTTCTCTGTCTCCAGTCGTCGGCGGGGCAGAGGTCTTCATCCTCTTCGCGAGAGGGACTTCATCGGAGTCCTCATCAGAAACGACCACCGCTCGGTCGGCTCCCTGGACACTTTCCTCTGATTCCTCGGGTAAATCGTCTTCGGAGGACATAGAATCGTCGTCTTCCAGCGCCTCCAGCAGGCGACGTGCGGCGGCGGTGGAGTTGGTCGGCATTCCAGTCGGCGCAGCTCCACGGAGGTCGTCGCTCTCCGCAGGGACGGTTGAAGGCGAAGGACGGCTGGGGGCAGTCATTGTTGGAGATGGAGAAGAAGCTGAAAGGATTTTCGGATGTTTGGGCTTTTCGTGTACTGCGCGATTTTGATTTGGGAAGAAGAAGGAGAAAGGTTTTATGCTTTTATCTCAGGTGGGAGAGGTTTGATTTGTATTGGTCGTGGGAAGATCGTGTCAGAGTGGGAGAGAATGTGCAGAGGTGGTGGTTTTAATTCCCACGCTGCCTAATTAATTCAATTTAATTGATTTTTGGAGCTGTCCGTTCCAAAAGCAATTAAATGACTTAATTAGGCTGAGCTGACACGTGTCCCACTATTTAAAAGAGGCTCTTCACACGCTAGCCAGTCTAGCTCTCAGTCTTGGCCAAGATCTTGGCCACGACTACTTCAATTTTCCCCACACTAAATTTCCTGCACAAAAACGAAAACTACCCGGAAATTAAATGTGACAAAAACAAGTATTTACATCCTAAAATTTTAAAAGACACAAGGGTTGCCTCCCTTGCAGCGCCCTTATTTTAAGTCCTAGGCTTGACTCTCAATTTTTCTTCAGTTGTTTTGAGGCGGCTCGTCCACCTTTTCTGAAACTTTATCTTCCTGAAAATTTTCAAAGAACGGCTTCACTCTCTGGCCGTTCACCTTGAGCTCGGCACCTGTTTTCTCATTCCTAATATCTACTGCACCATGCGGGTAAATGTTAGTAATAACAAAAGGGCCTTCCCAACGAGTTTGTAATTTTCCAGGAAATAATTTAAAACGGGAATTATAAAGAAGAACTTTCTCCCCTGTGTGGAGAGGTTTTCCAATAATTCTCTTGTCGTGGTAAGCTTTCATTCTGACCTTGACAATCAACTGATTGTCATAGGCTAGGTCCCTCAACTCCTCTAGCTCGTGGAGTTGTAATTTTCTTTCTTGGCCAGCCTCATCATAACTTAGGTTGCATTTTCGTATTGCCCAATACGCTTTGTGTTGCAATCCTACTGGCAAGTGACATGTCTTCCCATAGACAAGCTTGTATGGTGTCATCCCGATTGGTCCTTTGTAGGCCGTTCTACAGGCCCACAATGCGTCATCTAACCGCTGGCTCCAATCGCGTCTGTCTAGGCCTACTGTCTTGGCCAAGACTGACTTCACCTCTCTATTTGACACTTCGGCCTGGCCGTTTGTTTGAGGGTGATAGGCTGTGGATACCCTATGTGTGATGCCATATTTCCTGAAAAGAGAAGTTAAAATCTTGTTGCAGAAGTGGGTTCCTCGATCACTAATGATCCCTCGAGGAATCCCAAATCTGTTTAAGATATTAGTTTTAATAAAGGAAATAACAGTTCTAGCATCATCATTTTTAGTGGCTTTCGCCTCTATCCATTTTGATACATAATCCACAGCTAAAATAATATATTTGTTGCCAAAAGAAGTAGGAAAAGGTCCCATAAAATCTATGCCCCATATATCAAATATTTCACAAGAAAGAATAAAATTCATAGGCATTTCATTTCGAGAACTAATGTTTCCCACTTTTTGACATGCCGAACAAGTTTTACAAAATAGAGCACTATCCTGAAAAATTGTCGGCCAATAGAAACCAGCCTCTAAGATTTTTAGGGTTGTCCTTCTAGCTCCAAAATGGCCTCCGCATGCTTTGGAGTGACAGAATTCTAGTATAGCCTTGGTTTCATCCTTAGGTATACATCTCCTTAGCAATTGATCGGACCCTATCTTCCATAAATATGGGTCATCCCAAACATAATACTTACTGTCATGCTTGACCTTTACCTTCTCATAGGTAGTCATGTCACCATAGTATTTACCTGTTGCTAGGTAATTTGCTATTTCAGCGTACCATGGTCGCGGGTTTGGCTGGAGTCTAGGCCTAGACTCCTGGCTAGACAGTGCGACAGAAAACAGCTTCTCGTCTGGAAATTCTGCTTTGATCTCGTTTGTGTCTCCCTTTGCTAGGCAACGGCTTAGATGATCTGCTACAAGATTTTCCCTTCCACTCTTGTCCTTAATTTCCAGATTGTGCTCCTGCATAAGAAGAATCCAACGGATTAATCTTGGTTTAGCATCATGCTTAACCAAAAGATATTTCAATGCGGAATGATCTGAAAATACAATAATTTTAGTGCCCAATAAATAAGATCTAAATTTTTCCAGGGCAAAAACTATTGCAAAGAGTTCTTTTTCAGTTGTGGTATAATTCCGTTGGGCATCATCTAGCATCTTCGATGCATAGTAGACGACGTGGGGGTCTTTCCCTTTCTTTTGGCCAAGAACCGCGCCAACAGCAGCATCACTCGCATCGCACATCAGCTCGAACGGCAAGCTCCAGTCTGGTGGTTGGATGATTGGTGCTGTGGTCAGTCGTTCCTTCAGCTCTTCGAAGGACTTCTTACACGCTTCATTGAAGTCGAACTCCACCTCTTTTTGTAGTAACTTGCACATCGGTTCAGCCACCTTTGAGAAGTCCTTAATGAACCTACGGTAGAAACCTGCATGGCCAAGAAAACTACGAACCTCACGCAAGCATGAGGGGTAAGGCAAGTTCTTGATAATGTCAATTTTGGCTTGATCAACCTCAATGCCTTTCTTAGAGACTACATGTCCAAGGACAATCCCTTGATCTACCATAAAATGGCACTTTTCAAAGTTTAAAACTAAACATGTATCAACACATCTTTTTAAAATATTTTCTAAGTTATGTAAGCATTGGTCGAAGTCATTACCATACACGGTAAAGTCGTCCATAAACACTTCGATACTTCTCTCAACATACTCAGAAAATATGCTTACCATGCACCTTTGAAAGGTGGCTGGCGCATTACAAAGCCCAAACGGCATGCGCCTATAGGCAAACGTTCCAAATGGACAAGTGAACGTTGTCTTTTGTTGATCTTCGGGAGCAACGGGGATTTGGTGAAACCCCGAGTATCCATCTAGGAAACAGTAGTGAGACTTTCCAGTAAGTCTCTCTACCATTTGATCGATGAAAGGCAGCGGGAAGTGGTCCTTCCGAGTGACTTGATTCAGCCTTCGGTAGTCAATACATACCCTCCATCCGTTTTGAATTCTGGCTGTTCTTTGAGCGCCATCTTCTCCTTCGATCACTGTTGTTCCAGTCTTCTTAGGGACTACCTGCACAGGAGATACCCAATTACTATCTGAGATAGGATAAATAACACCCGAATCTAACAACTTAATTATTTCTTTCTTAACAACTTCCATCATAGGAGGGTTTAATCTCCTCTGGGGTTGCCGAATGGGTTTCTTATCCTCTTCCACATGTATTTTGTGGGTACAGATGTTAGATGATATCCCCTTGATGTCTGCCATCGTCCAGCCAATCGCCTCCTTGTGTTCCTTCAAGACAGCTATCAATTTATCTTCTTCCACTCTTGATAGCTTGGCTGAAATTATGACGGGTAGTGTGTCATCTAGGCCTAGATAGACGTACTTCAAGTGACCTGGTAGGGATTTCAATTCTAACTGTGGTGCCTGCACGACAGAAGGTAAGAATTTAGGACTCGTTGATTGCACATATTGACAATTAACTACTTTTCTTCTATTGTTGGCAGTCTTGGCCGGCGTCTTGGCCAAGATCGAGGCCAAGACTAAGTCTTTTTCTTCTTGTTCGGCCAAACTGTCCACCATTTGTTGGAGTTCCTCCTGATCTCCAGTGCGGTCTTCTAGCTCTGGCAGTGTTTGAGTGGAAATTCCCCTGGTCAAAACATACTCAAGGGGATCGTTATGATAAATGTCAGCTATTTCTTCTGTAATTGGATCCAAAACATCCAAAAAACTAACACAATGCAAGTCGTTTGGGTGTTTTAAAGCATCTGAAATGCTGAACTTAATTGTCCTTCCACAAAATTCCAGAATTATGCTTCCTTCGAAGCAATCTATCTTTGCTTTTGAGGTTCTTAGGAAAGGTCTTCCTAATAAAATGTCAGTGGTACAAGATGGCAATTGAACATTCATCTCAACTATATAAAAATCAACTGGATAGATAAAATCATTTACCATTACCAGGACATCAGTTACTACTCCTTTAGGTCGGATGATTGTTCGATCAGCTAACTGTATCACCAAGTCAGTCTCCTTCATGGTTCCAATCTTCAAGGTCTCGAATTCACTTAGAGACATTACATTGATACCAGCCCCTAAATCACAGAGGGCTTTCTCAATGGTTTTGTTCCCTATTTGGCATGGAATTGTGAAGGTTCCTTGATCCTTGCACTTCTCTGGGAGTTGTTGTACTGCTGAAACGTTGTTGGATAAATTTACCCTTTCTACACCTGCAATTTTCTTTTTATTAGTGCACAATTCTTTAAGGAATTTAGCATAAGAAGGGACTTTTGCAATTAAATCCAACATTGGAATATTCACGGCTATTTTTCCAAAAACAGTCATGAAATCCCTCATTTCATCTTGTCTTTTTTCTTTTGAAGATCTCGGGGGAAATGGTGGAATGATTTCTATAACTTCCTCCTTTTGGTCGGGCTTGACCTGCGGCTTGGCCAAGACAGGCTCTTTTTTCTCTGGTTCTGCGGTAACGGTAGTCTTGGCCGGGGTCTTGGTCAAGACTACTTCTGCTTCAGCTTCTTCTTCCTCATCCTCTTCCACATCTTCTGAAACGATTTTCTTTATTTCCTCATCTGTCTTCGCTCCTTTCCTTTCTGGCAACACCACTCCACTCCTCAAACTTATAGCACTCACATTATGGGCTGGATTATTTACCGTGGTTGGTGGTAACTTCCCTTGATTTGCTATTTGAGTGATTTGCTTTTGTAGCTCCGCCAAGCTGGTCTGTGTGGATTGCATGTGATTTTTCTGCAGCTCCATCAGTTGCTTGAGCGTGTCCTCTACTGAAGGGCCAGTAAGCTGCAAAGGCCTAGGGGCAGGTGGTAGTTGAGGTAAAGGAGGTTGGCTTGGAGCTTGGCCTAGATTCGGGCCAAGATTCTGATTTGGAGGTCGCGGCACGAAATGTTGGAAGTTGATAGGAGGTTGTTGTTGCTGCTGGGGTACACCTTGATTCTGATTCTGATTTGGAGGGACTGGGTCTTTCCATCTGAAGTTTGGGTGTGATCTCCATGCATATTGGTTGCTTCCTTGAGGATAGTTTAGCATGCTACCTTGGTTTTGTGGATATGCGGCGTTAACTTGAGTTACCTCTTCTGGATGCTGGACCATATAACAGTTGTTGGTCTGATGGTCTTGTTGCTGGCATATCCCACAAACAGAGGCTACTTGCTCTTGATTTCCTGAAGTCATTGAACCTGAAATATTAACAGAAATGGTTTTAATCATATCGGTTAAATCATCTAATTTTTGTTCAACATTAATTGAATTTAGAGAAGAAGGAGAGGCATTTCTATCCGAAATGGTATTATTTTGGCAGTTGTCTGCCAATGTCTGGAGCAACATCTTTGCTCTTGTGACGGTTAAATCTTGTAATGCCCCGCTCGCGGCGGAATCAACTTTTTCCTTGCAACTTGGGAGCATCCCATCATAGAAATATTGTATCATAGTGTTGTCTGCTACGCCATGAGTGGGGCAGACTTCTTGCAAATCTCTGAACCTTTGATGATATTCGGAGAAGCTTTCTCCGCTTCTTTGTTGTATCGCGGCCATATCTTTCCTAGCTATGCCAGCCTTCGTGGCATTCCAGTACTTGTTGAGGAACATGGTGGACATCTCCGCCCATGTGTTGATGGTATTATGAGGCAGACTGTAAAACCAGTTCTGAGCTCCCCCTTCTAGAGAGCTTGGAAAGGCCTTCAGCTTCGCCCTCTCCATGGTTACAATAGTGGGTTTCATGATGTCGCACTGAACATGTAAGTTTCTTAAGTGTTTGAACGGGTTTTCGTTGGAATGGCCGTAAAACTTGGGGAGGTTGGCCACCATGTTGGTCTTGATGGACCAATCATTAGCTACTGGAGGGAGATTGATGCAGGAAAAGGTCTCCTGCTCAGCTGTTTTATTCAGCTCCCTCATTGTCGGTTCCGGTTGCTGGTCAGCCATGTCTTGGTCTGAATCTAGGCCAAGACCGTGGTCTAGACTATATTCTGATTCGGGGTTAGAACCTTCCGATCCGCTTTCTTCTTGGGCTGCTCTTAGTCGAGCTTGCTTCCTTAGCTGTGCTTCGGTCCTAGTGAGATTGGGATTGATAGGTAGCAAATCTTGTTCTCTACTTGAGGACCTGGTCATCAACTGTCATAAAATAAAATAAAACAAAAACTACAAATACCGTTAGAGATCCCCGGCAACGGCGCCAAAATTTGACCGCGCGTCGAACACGTCAAATATAAGAGTGAAATAAGTATGGAATTGGGGGTAGAAATACAACTTATCACTGTCTACAATGGTTTGTAGATGATGGTAAGAGGATCGTCCACAGAGACCTCTAGGAAACGTAGTTCTTGAGTTTGACTTCCTCGTCACTGAGTTTTGGTTGGGTGTTATCTGAAACTAAAGACAAAACAGAAAGAAATAAAATAATTCAAAACAGTCTTGGGCAGAGTCTAGGCCAAGACTGCGGGCTAGATTGGGAAAAAGTCTTGTGATACGGAATTCCAGGTAAGGGCGATGGGTGAGCTTGCGTTCTTATGCATTGATCATAGACTGAAGTATGTTCATCTCTTCTTCATAGTACTGCTATAGAGGGGAGGAACTCCTTTTCCCTCCTATCTTCCCTCCTCTTCAAACTATCTGGCGGGTACTCCCTCTCCTGATAATCCTAGCCAAGGGACACCTTGCTGGTTAAAGGGTTTATCCGTTTGACTGCTGTCTTGAATGGTTGCTCACCTCTTCAATGGCACAGGGGAAGACAGTACCTAGGCTAAGTTCCTAGGTTGTCAATCTGGTCTCTACCTATTTTACCTATTCTTCTAGTCTGCTCGAGACTAGTCACCTACTCCGTCTAGCCGGCGGGTACTCCCTCTCCTTCTAGGCTGGTTACAACTCTTCTCTCCTAGAGAACAAGGATGATCAAACCTTGGCTCTAGTGAGTAAGCGATGGATTAAGTTCAAGAATAAATAAATACAAAGAAAGAGATTGTGAAGAACGGATTGTGTCTCACGATTGCATTAAGAACTTCAGCTCATCACCCTTACCAAGAATGGGGTTTTTAGTTACTCATACTCATGGATAAAAGATGAAGAAATTAATTTGCATAAATATCTTAAATCCGAAATAATAAATTCGGAGCAAGGTTTTTAACAATGGTCAACTAAGAAAGAAGGATTGCGTAGCTATTTTGTTCAGAGATTGGATCCGGACAGAGGAGAATAATGTTCAGCTAAAATAGCCATAAGAACCTCTGTCCCAATCCAACTCAAACTCCTAAAATATCCTAAAAGATAATTACAATTTAATTGTTCATAAACTAAATCGCTAAATAATAGAGAGGGAGATCCCATTCGGGATTCTACATAAGATTGTCTTCAGATCCCTCTAAAATAGCGGAACAGCTGCTACGTGCCAGCTGTGAGAGTCCATCTCCGAAAATACTTCAATCGCTCCAAGCTGCAGTCTGATCGCAAAGGAGTCTTGGCCGAAGTCTAGGCCAAGACGATTCTGGTTAGCGCACTGCGTCAGGTACGATCTTGTCTAGGCCAAGATCCAGGCCTAGACTCGAATAAACAGCTTCAGCTCTAAAATTCGTGAACTCTTCTCATTCAGCCTCCAAACCAGACCTGATCAAATGTGGGAAATAAAAGGGAAACATCAGTAGTTTTACCGTCCAAAATAGCTAGAAAATGGGCAATAAAACATGATGAAATACAATGCAATCAAAAATAAACATTGATTTTTAGGGAAGACATTGCAAATGAATTGTGGGCTCAACGTAATAATCGTTAGATTACGAGGGAGCAACAAGTCAAGTGGAGTACGTTTGCTATGTAATTTTTTCATCAATTACTATATTAGTAGATTGCTTTTATTTTCATGTAGGAATATGAATTACAATATTTAAATGCAATATTAGAAGATTGATGTTATATTTAACAAGTTTTCCCTTTTTAAAACGACTATTAAATTACAATATTCTTTTCATTACAAATATTTTCGGTTTTCCAGAAAAAATGAAAACGCGCAAAGTAAACACTTTTTCCAGTTTTCAGATCAGGAAATTCTTACATTCAGTGTGAAGTAAACGCGTTCTCCAGTTTTTCTGATCAGGAAACAAGCGCGAAGTAAACGCGTTTTTCAGTTTTCAGAATGAAAATAAACAGCAAATTTTCAAATTGAAATTTTTCAAAAACAGCAAATTGAAAATTGAAAATTCTCCCAAGTAAACGGGCCCTAACTTACTCTAATCTTGAAAACGGAAAAAAAATTGATAAAACGGAAAGAAGAGTGAATCTGAACTGAATAAATACAGAAGAGTGGAGTTATTAGTTTTGTAATTTCGTTGGCGATGCTTTGTAGTTTAGGGTTTAATAGGTAGGTTAATTAATTAAATAATCAATGGATTTAATAAGTAGATTAATTCATTAAATAAGTGATTAAGTAATAGATTTATTCAATTTTAATAATAGGTAGGTTAATTAATTAAATAAGTGGTTGAATAATAGATATATTGTAGGTAATCTTGAAAACGGAAAAAAAAATTGATAAAACAGAAATAAGAGTGAACCTGAATTGAATAAATATAGAAGAGTGGAGTTATTAGTTTTGTAATTTTTTTGACGATTGAGTAATAGATTTATTCAATTTTAATAATAGGTAGGTTAATTAATTAAATAAGTGGTTGAATAATAGATATATTGTAGGTAATCTTGAAAACGGAAAAAAAATTGATAAAACAGAAAGAATAGTGAATCTGAATTGAATAAATATAGAAGAGTGGAGTTATTAGTTTTATAATTTTTTTGGCGATGCTTTGTAGTTTAGGGTTTAATAGGCAGGTTAATTAATTAAATAATCAATGGATTTAACATGTAGATTAATTAATTAAATAAGTGATTGAGTAATAGATTTATTCAATTTTAATAATAGGTAAGTTAATTAATTAAATAAGTGGTTGAATAATAGATATATTGTAGGTAATTTTATAAAAACAAAAAGTCTATTATACCCTTAAATATTTTAATAATTAAAAGCTATAATAGTAATTTAAGAAAATAAACCCCTTCGTGCTTTTTATATAGTATAGATTAGCTTGAGTTGAGTTTACTCCTCCCTAATCCCTCCTGGGAATTTATCATTGTAATCGTTTGAGTGTGTATCAATCGATCATTTGCCTACTGTTCTTGCTACTGAATCTCCAAGCTTTCAAGTGTGAAATACATCCATTCATTCATCTAATCCAAGTCCATACATAGTCACGGTAACATCCATTGCTTTCCTTGCGTTCATCATCGTTCTTCCTTTCCGCTGCGCATATCCAAGTCTTTTATATATTTGTGTCGTTCTTCTTCCTCGTGTGTGACAATTCTCGGATTAGATCCATCCATCAAAGAGCTCCATACTCTACGGTCCATTTAAAAACGAGCCGGAGCGTATCAATATGCCCGGTGGTGATGGCTGTGAAATGCCTCCAACATTGATTTATCATAATACTAAATTTCCTCTTACATCACCAACATATTGGATTCAGTGATACAAAGGGGGCAAACTCACTAATGATTGAAAAAATATGGCCTCAAGTAATCACGAGTAAATATATGAGTACAGAGTAGAAGTAAGCAACAAAACCTCCACAACATGATATCCACAGTGCTTAGCAGTCACATGTGCAAGTGTCGTCTTCCCGAGCCCTGGTGGACCACAATGCAAAAGTATCTGCAAGGTTAATAATTCCAAGTCAGTGAAGACCCTTCAAATTACCGGATAAAAAAGACCCTTCACTTTCAAATGCTTAAATTACCAACTCGAATAATAATATAATGACGACAAATGCAATTCATTCTTAAACTACTTCCCGTAACTTTTACTTTATATTATGAAGGTACACAATAATGAATTTAAGTGTAGTACCTACATGAATTCTTTCTGGCCAACTTTTTGCAAGGAGAAAATATAAAAATATATGGTAGGAAAAAAAAAACTTGCCTTCTGCTCTGTTGGACTAATCGGCCTAGACTTCTTATTCCATGATTCTTGAATTTCATGGTAATATTTTCACTATCAAAAGTATTAGAGGTCCTAAAGTTTCTGTTACTCCAGTTATGCCCTCCTCTTTTCCCCAAGGAAATTGAATCAGAAGGTTTTGGGTGGTGTTGAGAACTAGAGGAATGGCGTTTCAGAGCAGACAAAACCTCTTCAGATGTATTCCTAATTTCAGATTCAAAAACACAAGAATCCCATTGTTTAAACCACAAGAGGACCTGCACCAAGGGAGCAATTATCAAGAGCATAAGTATCAGACACAAGGAAGAGTCTTCACAAAATGCAGCCTCAAAGCAATTACGTAATCGACTAACAAGAAAAAGAGAGAAAAAAGCAACAGCTACATGATTCATAGAACATTTCACTTAGTTACGACTTACCTCACGATTTGTGCTTTCATCACTAAGGAGCTCAGTAAATGAATTTGGAGAATATTTGTCTACCCAAAGTTGTTCATGCACAACTTGCGTCTCAGGAAGAACTGCATCACTTTGCACACGAATACTCTCTTGCAAAGCCTTCACCGCAACAAGAAACATGCATAAGAAATCTTCTAGTCCTTGAGTTTTCTTTTTTTTTCTTTTTTTTCTTTCACTAATCCACCATTAAAGCTCAATAATTCAGACATTGATCCGCAATTAACCAAACCTCAATGCCAAACAAACTTATCAGAGCATGTAAGAACGTAAATGATGCCTACCTTATTAAAAGCCTCTTGCTCCACTTTTTGTAGAAGCACATCGATAGGTTCAAATGTAAGACCTGCAATAATGGAAAAATAAAATTAAACGAGATAATTCTTCAAAAATATTATACTAATTCAGCAAAAAAATGTTGATGTGAAGTTCTTACTATTAGAATGGGTTTTGACATCCAATTTCTTGGATCTCACATCCTTCTCCACTCTAAAAATCTTGGCATAAATCCTATCACCGCCGCTAGGCGCCGTCATCGGAATAAAATCACCATCAATCCGTGACGCGTATCTCGATAAATACTTCTCTTGCTGCTCAGCAACAACAACTTCTGCTACTTCTTCTCGCACGCTCTCCTCCCGCTGAGGCGAGAGTCGGAGGCAATCCTCGACGGCTTCGGGCTCCACATCTTGGGATATTTTGTTTCTCTTTTCATCGGAAGGCGCCGCATTTTCGAGGTTAGGGGAATCTGAATCGTCGGATCTGGAGCGCTTCTGACCGTTGATTTGAGGAGGTGAGTGATGAGGTTCGTCTTCGGGAGGGTAGGGATAGGGATCGGGTGAGGTGGGGTCTAGGTAGTCTTCGTGGAAATGAGAGTTGGCTTCTAGAAGTTCGAGCTCGTCGATGTCAATGTCCATGTCCATTGAGATGGATTGTGTGAGGAAGACGAAGAGACTGCAGAGAGAGAGGAGAACGCAGGTTTAGTGGTTTTGGCGGGAGAATGAAGGGGGAGGCGGCAAGTGGTGCTCATTGATTGCAATGGGCTTTGGGCAATTTGAAAGCGGGCCAGAGCCCATGGAAAAAAACATACCTAATAAAATCGAGAGAGATGAATTTAATCTTTATCTATAACTAATTTGGGATTTGATAGGCACTTGTAGTAGTTAGTTCAGTAGTTGGCCTACAATTAATTATTTATCAGCCAAAGCGCGAAAATAGCAGAAAAAAAATCTTATTCTTTTATCCAAAAAGGAAAAAAAATAAAAACAAAAAACAAAAAGACGACATCACCGTTTCATCACGCGTCAGCAAATAGAAACTTACACTTTGAAAAAGACAAAAATAAAAAGAAATTCCCCGAAACTAAAGATTTCAAAAATCAAAGAAAGGTACCGCGTGAAAAAAACCATTTTAGTAAATTCAATAACTCCATCCATCACCCTCCTCCTCATCCCATCTCGCATTTCTCAGGTTCGCATCTAAAATCAAACGACTGGTTTTATTTTCGATCCCATCGTCTCTGCCATTTCTGAGTTTTGATGTTTCGTTTTTGATCTTTTTGTTTCTTAGGTTTTGTTTGTTTCTCTCTTTAGATGGGGCAACAGTCGCTGATCTACAGTTTTGTGGCGCGAGGGGCCGTGGTTTTGGCCGAATACACGGAGTTTAAAGGCAATTTCACTAGTATTGCCGCGCAATGTCTCCAGAAACTCCCTTCTTCCAATAACAAATTCACCTACAACTGCGACGGCCACACCTTCAACTACCTCGTTGAGAATGGCTTCAGTAAGATTCGTTCCTCCGCTCTTTTGGTTTTGTTTTGTTGTTCTCTTCGTTGTTTGGTTTCGTGTTTGTTCATTTTGTCCTGATTAGATCTCCGGCGGATCAGATTCGTCGATTTTATTTGACCTTTTATTTTTTGTAATTATTATCGAAGGATCTGCGTGTTTGACCATTCCATTGAATTGAAAGTTGGATTTAAATGTATGTTTGTGCGCGTTTATGAAATTGTTACTTACGTAGGTCTTATTTTGTCTGATTCAGAAATGTTGAATGTTGATGGGAATGTTTACGCTTAGATCTTAAATTAAATGCTATTTAGATGCCGGGTTCTGGTTCTTATTTAAGCAATACTATTAAATTCCGCACATCTATTAGGACAGGACATCATTTTTTGTTATTGTTTCCTTCTTTAAGTTGTTAGTTCACAAAGGTGTAACTAGAGTAGGGATGGTGATATCTCATCATCGTGGCAAGTTTTGTTTTCTTTCATATTGTTTTGTTCTCATTGTTGTATTTGTATAATTAAGAGTTTGTTGGCAATTTAATTTTTCTGGTGCCAAACGAATGTACTGGTCTTCAAATGTTTTGGGCCTCTCTCTGTATCTCGCATGTCCATTTTTGTGGGGTGATAATATTCAATGGAATGCACTTGCTTCAATTTTAGATTATGTATGCGATTCTGAATGGTTACCTTGTTTCTCTTTCTGTGATTCCTTTGCAATGGTTGTATGCAACTTTCTTATTGTGGTAAATGATGCTCTACTAGATCCCATCATCATGATCTCAAATTCTGAACTTGGCTTCCTATTATGGTAGTGCGTAGCAGATTGTATGAATTTGATCTTTTTGTTTGTTTTATGGTCAGTCCTGATTTAATTCTACCTGTTATTACTTCCTATTTACTGTAGTAAAAATAATTTACTTTTGTTTTCATAATTATTAAAGTTTGTGTTTGGATTATATATTAAGTCTGCTTGTTTCTGTTGGATGCTGCAGCCTACTGTGTGGTTGCAGTTGAATCTGCTGGTAGACAAATTCCAATCGCTTTTCTTGAGCGAGTTAAGGAAGACTTCAACAAGAAGTATGGTGGAGGGAAAGCTGCCACAGCCACAGCCAATAGCCTGAACAAAGAGTTTGGGTATGTATATGAATGTCCTTTATTATTTGTATGTTTATGTCAACATGAACATACTTAGTGTTTTGCCTATATTTTAGGTCCAAGTTGAAGGAGCAGATGCAGTACTGTGTGGATCATCCTGAAGAAATCAACAAGCTGGCAAAAGTGAAGGCTCAAGTTTCTGAAGTTAAAGGTGTTATGATGGAAAATATTGAGAAGGTACAGAGCAGCTATGATTCTTTCTTGCAATGCAATTTGGAACTTAAAATGCCTGGGATATGTTGCTTTTGAATGCATGTTTGCTAGTAATATGTCTCATAAGAGAATAACATGATACTTATTACAGTTATAGTTTTGATCAAACAGAGTGACAGTTCAAGTGTGGCTACGTGATTCGGAAGTGTTTATTTTTCATGTTCTTTTGTGTAGGTTCTTGATCGTGGTGAGAAGATTGAACTGCTGGTTGACAAAACTGAGAACCTTCGTTCACAGGTTAGTTTTTATGCAGACTGCTGGTGGTCTATTGCTAATTGGAACACTACCACTGCTGAATGTTAACTCAATCAGAAAATAATTACGTATCTTTATATGCTTGGCCGACCATTTCCACTTTGTTACCAGTTTTGTGTAGTATTTTTATATTGAAGGAAAAATTACAGTGGCAACCAATGATATAGAAGAAAGGCTAGATGTTTCTGCCCCTCTACAAATATTTGGATTATTTTTTATACATGGCTTTTGACCTTTTGAGTGCACAAAACCAGGGAATTCTCTGTAGTACTCATACGCAAATTGACTACCTGACTCGGTTTGAATCTGATATTTGAATTTATTTGGTGTTGCAGGCACAAGATTTCCGTCAGCAGGGAACTAAGATGCGGAGAAAGATGTGGATTCAGAATATGAAGATAAAATTGATTGTTTTGGGTATTATCGTTGCTTTGATTCTAATTATCATTTTATCCATATGCCACGGCTTCAAATGTTGATTCTCATGGATTTTTTCAGACACTCTCCTTGTTGCCAAGCTGAGTGCACTGTTTTGCAAAATTGTTTTCGCGTACTCTCACTTCTGATGGGTCAATCTTGCACATCTTTTCCTTGGTCATTTATTCTTTAGATTATTCTTTTCTCCTTATGTTAGCTTTTTAGGAAAATGGAGAGTTTGTGTTCTGGATTCCATTGTATAGTTTACTGGAACTTCTCCTGGTAAATATTTTACATCGGCGGTCATGATATTTATTTAATGTCTGTTATGTAATAGGAGAAATACTGGATACCTACCGGTTAGGTTGAACTGACATTTCTTTCCTATTCTCTGATTTTTTTCTAAGTTCTTTTCAACGTTTACTTGTTATATTAGTGTTGTTAATTCAACATATGGAAATCTTAGTTACTGCCTTGCGTCAACCACTGATGATTGGTGTTAATAATTTGACGCTCGCATCTTTTAAGTAAGAAGTCTTCAAAATGTGATGGTTGACCCATGCTATAATATAAATGACGGTAAGAAATCTTTTGATAACACAGGATCACTTGCCATGAACATTGCGAACATGATTTGTGTAGATAAATGGCGCTGCTTGTGTATCTAAGAGGGACCAAAACAGAATTTTTCCGAGAACTATCAACGACGCCACAATTTCTCCGGTCCGGCATGGTTCTTGATTCGACTAGGATCTTTAGTTATTCGGTTAATTACTTAATTGCTCAACAATACCCGGTATGTGTTTGAGAAATTTGAACAGAAAGGAAAAGAATCAAACATCTTCCATGGAAGCAGTTAACATTCTGAGTGTAGAGGAAATTAGTACTGCTGTCTTTGAGGCATTACTATCTTTCATTTCTCAGCCAAAGTCAAAGCCCTCTAGCTGGACTATTGTCTCTAAGTTGATAAAATCGAAGCGTGTGACATGCGAAAGCGACGCAAATGTCAGCCAAGCAGAGAAGATTGATGCTTATTTGCTTTTATTGAAGTCGAGCAACGAGTGCGATCTTGCACAAGTGCAAAAAGTTGTGCAAGGTTTGAAAGCATTTGAGTCGAGCATTCAAGAACTGGAAGAAGAATTGGAATGTGTCTATAGAAGAATGGTGAAAGCTAGAGTTTCCTTACTCAACATCATCAACCACTAGTGGAGCTGCTTTTGATTTTCCTTAGACAATTTTGTAGGATAGATTACAACAACCTGGTTCTGTACTGTACATCAAAACAAATACACAAACGAATACAAATTTAATCTCATTGAACACATTCCTGTTATTTCACCCTTTTTTCCCCATTATATTTCTTTTTCTTGCCAAATCTATTCTTGAACATGGATAACAGAGTATGAACATGAAGATGCTGGTCAGGAATCAAGATCAATTACCATGTCAACCATACGTGAAACAGCCATTTTTTGTATTCAAATTATCAACTTCATTCCAATTTTCTTCATCTAAAGACTTCTGTAATTGTTATTTACCATATGTATTTACAGCCATGAATGTGCGTCTTGCTTGCCTTTTGATCAATTAAAATGTCAACCATACGTGAAACAGCTTGTTCTAAGGAAGTTCTTCAGGAACAACAGATGACATAACAACTATGACAAGACTTCTAACAAAAACGTGTACGAAATGTTTATAATTTACTTGAATTCATGGTTGTCAAGATTCCACTTGTCCCCAACAACCAGGCACATCCGAGTGTCTTATCTGCGAACCACATGACAAAGTTTACCAAATTATAAATGTTAGGTGCTGGTGCTGCATCTCATTTGAGCTGGAAAAATGATCAGATGCGCTCCTTCAGCCCGTGCGTCTCTATTTTCTATTTCATTCACAGCAATTACATAATGGAGTAGAAACCTCATGTTTCAACTTGTGTTCATGTAGCAGGAAACAATCTCTGCAGAACCTGCATTAGTTTATTGATCATTAGGTTATTATTACAAGATGATAAAGGTGGGTGAGGAGTTTTAGACAGCATTCTGTCTGCACCATAACAACATTATTAGCATGCGTCTGTGGCCATGGAGGCATTGCTGCTCGTGCACATCGATTTTTTAACCTGTCAGGTTTTTTTTAATAGCACAATTCATCCTGCAACCGCAACAGTGATGAGACATTGCCAGAAACTATTACAAGACTCCACATGACAGCACATGTACAAGTGGAAGGATAGGATGCCTGAGGGTTTTCTTGGTCTTCTATATATAATGGCTTCATGGGTGTAGCTTGAGACAAACCAAAAAGAAGCTTTACATTCTTAGATTCTTCACATACTATCAACGCATAAAGAGTAAAATGGCTTCTTGTCATGTTCGTTCGATCAGCTTGCCCACTAGATCTCATCCTCTAACACTAAGTGTTGAGGAGCAGTTGTGCAGTCTTCAAGCATTACAATCCTCCTCAATATGCCACAAACTCGCGGGCCTAAAAGATTTGTTCGACTGCGTTGATGACTTCCTTCAGCTTCCGCTTACACAACAGAATCTCTCCAACAATGGAACGAGTGGATGTGTAGAAGAGATCCTAAATGGATCACCAATGTTGCTGGATTTGTGCAGCAACACAAGAGATGTTTCCTCACCGGCAAAGGAAATCCTGCAGGAACTCGAATCATCTCTTCGAAGAAGAAAAACCAAGGCATCCGGGGAGCTTCATGTATACATGGCAGCAAGAAAGAAATTGAGCAAAGACATTAGCAAGTGTCTGAAGAATTTGAAGAGGAAAGAGAAGAATCTCACCGCATCTCCATCAAAAGAAATCAATATCCTAAGGAACGTAGAGGAAATTCGTGTTGCAATGTTTGAGGACATCTTGTCTTTAATTTCTCAGTCAAAATGAAAGAAGAACTCTGGCTGGTCTGTTGTCTCTAAATTGATACAATCAAAGCGTGTATCGTGCGAAGGTAATGCACAAATGAGCGAAGTCGAGAAGATCGATGCAGAATTGCTTGTCCTGAAGTCGAACAAAGAGAATGATGTCGCACAAGTGCAGAATGTTCTGAAGGGATTGAAAGCATTGGAATCAAGCATTCAAGAAATGGAGGAAGAACTGGAATGTGTCTATAGGAGACTAGTGAAATCCAGAGTATCCCTTCTCAACATTCTCAACCACTAGTTCGAGTGTGGGTGCTTTCGTTCACTCGCAGAAATTTTGTAGGCTAGAATTTGTTCCACGCTGTACATAAATACCAAACAATACAAATATAATACAAATGAACAATTTTCTTGATAATCTTTGTTCTCTCAATATCTGTTTTTTCTTAAGTTACTCATCGACACGAAGATGACTTTTCTGATCAAGGGTTGTAATAAACCTCTGAAAAAATGTGCTGAAGCATTTCAATTTTCTTTTGTTGAAAATTTTCCTGAAACTGAAAAACCTAACGGATCTTTCTTTGGCAACAAGTTTCTTTGTACTTTTCCAAAACATGACAGATTTCAGATTCCATTCTTTAGATACTTTACAAACTCTGTGAAATAGTCCTGATGGAGCGTCTTATTTCCGAACACGGACTTCTTCTGCTCTGGCCTTCAGTTCCTTTCCTTCCTCTGGCAAGGGCGTGAAACAATGAACCCCCTATCGATCGATGCGATAGAATTTCCAGCTGCAGCTCCCATCCTATGCACGCAATCCCTCTGTTTTGTGCCCGGCAGTGAATCCTGACAACTCAAACCCATAAGCTCTCTTAAACTTGATCTTTCTACAGTTTACACTCGCAACCGAACCCAAGAAACAACACCGATTTGGTTTCTTGATTGTCAAGCCATTTGAAGATACTGCTCCATTTCTCATCATAGTGCAAGTCATTTTTCTCCATCTATTTTTCTCATCATCATTGTTCATTTATTATTATATTTTTTTAACATTTTCTCATTTCTTATTTCTTTTGTAGTTATTTAATTCTTCTCATCCATTTTATCGTTTACCTATTATTATAAATATAATTAAACTACATTAAAAAATATTTAATTACTTCGACTATAAAAAAATTACTTAAAATATGATTGAACATATACATGACACTTTAATTTTTTTATAAAAAAAATCAAATTGTTCTTGTAGTATGTATATTTAGCTAAACTATATTTACCACCCTACATTTTAAAACATTTTCAAATAGCACCCCTTATTAAGGAAATTCATTATTTGCCCTTTTGTATGTTCGGATTGGCTCATTTAAGCCTATAATTTCAAATTGAGTTTTTTTTTTCAAAAAAATATATATTACGCCACATGGTATTTTTTTAATATTATTCTCTTTTTGGCTTCACGGTTAGTACGTTATTGTGCATTGCGTTGTTGAACGGTTGATAATAGCCTTGTTTGTATAAAAGTTGTAAAAGTGTTTTACTTTAATGTTTTTAAAATTGTTGAAAATGACTAAAATTGGTGGTACTACTATTATTTTAGAATAATTTATGTATATATTCTTCTTCTTCTTTTTATGGTGATATTTTTTTCATGCAGAAACAGTAAGTGAATTTATAAATATTAAAAGTGAACTAAAAATTTAATAATTTAATAAATAAATAATAAAAATTAATTTGCTTGATTTTACGCATATGTAATTGTTATTAAAAAAATAAAATTAACTACTTCAATTAGGAGTGTATTATTTTACTCTTTAAATATTTATTATTATATGTTTTAATTTTCATTAGTTAGTAATATATGCATTTTTTACAATTTATATTATAATTATAATTTCTAACCAATTATATTGTTTTTTTAAACTATTTTCACATTTGTACTTTTTTAAAAAGATTTCTATCAATTTTTAATTTTTGTTTCTTTTTAAGATATTAATTATGTCATTTATTGTAGTTAGGCAATTTGTCCTTCCCTGTCAATGACAATGACGGAGTACTTTCATATGTTCTTCCCTGGCTGTTCACGCTGCCGATCGAGTTGGGTTTCTGAGATTAGTTGGATATAGAGAATGATCCTGAACCATATAGCACTCTTTTGTCTACAAGAGTTACAACTGTCTCACTACAAATTACACTCAGAACACCAGAAGTACTCACTATACAGTTGGATTCAGGTGTTCATTTGTTACACAGGAACTCTTGATTCCAGTTATTATTCTCTATCTCACAACCCATATTGTACAAAACACTCTAATCATGAAAACTGAAGAACAAAAATATCAACAAGCCAACTGATCTCTAAATGGAGAGATCTCTTCAAATATAGGAAGTCTCCTAGCTCTGTATGGAGTCCAGTGGCTCATCAACTTGTCAAGACCCTCAACGAACGCGTCTTCTAAACTTAATCCTAAGGATGCCAAAGGTAGCGACGAAGATTCACATGCCTCTAATTCACGAAGTAGCTCCTCTGCGCGGTTTCTTGATTTGGGATCATCGTGTCCAGGAAGATCCCCGTGTGAAATGTCATCGAGCACAGCTCGTGCCTCGTTATATCTTTTCTGCTTGATCAGGCATAAGCACAAGTTGCAAGCCTTGTTGACATCAGGGTCAATTGTCTGAGCTTTTTGGTATACAACTTCGGCTGCCAAATAGTTTTCTTGCTGCATGTATGCCCAACCAAGGTTTCCCTGAATCAATACGATAGCTTCAGCGAAAAGTAGCAATATTTTAGGTCTAAATCACAGTAATTTCCCCATACACAACGATCGAATCAGTATCAGAAAGATTTGATTGGACAAACTAAGAGAATTCCGGTCAACTGATATCGCATCACCAATACCATTGAAAAGAAAAGAAAACACAGAAATTTAAGTACCAGTATCCGAGAAGTCTCTTGCTTGACTGTAACCTGAAACTTCTTGCCATGAGAACGAGCTGTTTTCGTAGGCTTTCCATTAAAGGCATCTCCTTGATAAATCATACGAAGTTTTTGCTTCAATAACTCTATCTGATCCTCAATTCTCCCACATTTCTGCATAGTTTAGTTTACTCACGTACGGTCAGTATCGTGACTCGTGACATCAAAACAGAACAGTACATGTAATGAACACAATTCAAAAGAACATATAAATGTTGCAAGTAAGCACCTTATACAAGTCAATGAGGACATTATCTAATGATTCTTGGGCTTGCTTCGAGCAACGATGCCTAAAAGACTTGATTGCTTCAATTGCTTCCTCTGTTCTATCTTGCTGTTTCATAACCACTGCCATATCTTTAAGGGCACTATCTACCCTGTCACCAGAATTTATCGCCTTCCAAAACCAAACTATTGCTGCATCTGGGTCCTTCTCAACTAGCTGCATTATTTAACAAAAAACAGATTTTAGAAGAAATTACCTCAATATATTGTAGCCTATTAGTTAGTAATACATTTACTAATTGACAAAAAGTTAGTAATCTAATTAGTAATTGGGATTCGTTAGTTTTAAAATTGAGAAGCAAACAGAAGGGGAAAAAGAATTATAAAAAAATTGACCAAAGGAATTTGTGTAATGAGAGTAAAGAAACTCCTTAGAATTTGTACAGAAAATCCAGGACGACCAATCAATATCAATTTTGGGTTTCCACGCCAAGAAAAAAAGAGAACAGATCCCAACAGGATGACTTTTCTTTCTTTCTTTTCTAAATAAAAATAAAATAAAAATAAAATAAAAATAATCACTCTACCTGAACATGTGGTAATGGAAATATATTAAATGTCCATTTTTTAAGAAATAATTTTAATAATTTAGTTGCTATTTCAATTTTTAGGATTATTTTGTCAAATTAATTCTAAATTATTTTAAATTATTTTTTTTAAAATAATAATAATTTAATCAATAAGGATAATTTAATTAATAAGGATAATTTAATTAACAATTATATAATAGTTGTAATTTAATGATTACTTTGTTTATCTTAAAACTGAAAAATTGACATAAGATTAGAAATACGTTTTTTTTCTCTTGAATTATATTTCTATTTTAAATCCTGTGTTTGTACTCTGCCTGCCATATATTTGTGTTTTAGTTTTAGTGTGAGTTTTTGATTTATAGAAAGAATTGAATTTATATATTATTAACAGAAATATATATTCTGGCCAGCTGATAAATCTTCATCAAACAAACAAACAAAACAAGAAGATCACCTAATTAACATATATCGATCGATCGATAGACTGCATCAAGAAAATGTGAAAAGAAAAAAAAATCAAGAAAACAGAAAAGAGAGCAACTGTCAGCAAGAAAACAGAAATGAATAATGAAATGTACCTGGACATGTTTAGCTCTGACATAAGGTCCATCACCTGGAGGAAGCTTATGGATCACATGATATGGAGGAGAAGGAGTACTACTACTCTCGATTTGACTACTCATTTTCTTTACTAATTCCCTCTGTTTACGCTAAAAATGTCAGCTCCAAAACTGGAAAGAGATAGATGCAGAGAGGTGTGGGAGGAGAAGGAGGAGGTATGAGGATTCTATAAGATTGGACTAATTCGCTGAGATGCATGTGGACGGAGGGTGTGTCTAGGTGCCTTATGGAGTGGAGATGGGGTTTTGGTCTGTTTGCCCACGTATGGGTTTTGTACACCTGGCGATTTTCTATTAACGTAGACGGAGTGCTAGGGCATTGCGAGCGACTTTCCTCTTTGGCATTTGAGATCGTGCTTTATTTAATTCTTCTTTATTACCAATGCGCCGACTATAAGTTCTTGCCTTTCTAGCTAGTATTAATGTTAGCATAATGGAAGAGTAATGTCATAGTTTCCTATAAAACCATCCACGACAGCGGGTGTTAAATTTAACACTTCTCTCTTGCCACATCAGCTTAACACTCAATCAAATCATCAAATAACACACATTTTTCTTTTAACTTCACAGTAGGGTATTTTTCAGGGTGTTATTCACTTTCTCTCCCTTCCACATCATTTAATCATATACCCCACCATATTTTTCATTTCTTTTTCTTATTAAATTTATAATTACTATAATAATTATTTTTTATAATATAACAAATAATAAATAATATTTTTTTAAATATAAATTAATTAAATTTCATAATTTCTTTTCAGATTTCAAAAAATCTATACTTTTTTAATACAATAAATAATATAATATTTTTTAAGAGTAACATACGATATTATTTATCACTCAGTAAATCAAACATATATAGATTATTGCAAACGAACAAGAAAATACACACAAAATAAACTGGTAAATTTGAGAAATAATTTTTAAAAATCTAATCGAGGGTTGTTCCAAATTTATTCCAGATGTGCTCGACGAGATCCTTTTTCAACTGAATATATTGTGCTCTATCACGTAGCTCGGCTCTAGTATGAATATATGATTCGGATCGGCCTTGGACATGCACTTCATATTGAGGCAGCACTTGCGTTCTTATCTCTTCAGAATCTCAAGGGTTGTATTTTGTCCTTATTAAATTAGAAGGTAGTGGGGGTGGAGACGTATTTATCTATTCAGAATCTGGGGGTAGAGTCATGTCTAATAAACTCTCTTGTTCAAACGAAATTATTGAAATGAACATACACTTTCACAACCCACAAATTATTCAAAATAACACACAATTTGAAAGTAAAACATACAATAACAAACTAGTTCTCAAACAACTCCTTTAGTAGCATCTTATACATATTTTCATCTACAGCATCACGGTCTTCTTTGGTCTTCAAAGACAGGAACATCTCCATCTTCCTAACACGTGCATACTCCAACATAGTTGATGCAGTACTAGCCTTGGATTGTTCAAGGTTTTCACGAGCATGGGCTAAATTAGATAACTCCTCCTCAATAGCAACCTTTGATTTTCTAGAAGTCAATGATTTGCTCGATGAAGCTCTAGCTTTCTTCGTAGTTGCATCCCTACCTTCTGGACGTACAATGGAAGGAGCTGAGGAATCAACGTCATCGCCACCACTTTTTCTCTTTGATCTGCTACTTGCAGATTCATTTACTCCTGGTATATATTTGGGTTGGTCGCGAACCAACTTCCACTCTTCCAGCAAGGAAAACCTATTACCTTCGCACTCTTGATACAACTCTAGACCCTTGGCTATGTAGTCATCATCAGACCAACCACTACACCTCACTCTACATGTTTTACTGTAATAACCAATAAAACTACCTATTTTTTATTGATCATATGAAAATGACTTTTGCATTGTATCCCAAACCTCTGTTTTCCACCTTAGGAGTTTTCATTCACATAGTCTGCAATTTTTCCCCAGAAAGTATCACCTTTTTTATTCGTCCCCAATTCACTATCATTACTAACGTGGAAATAACCAGTTAATAAAGATTTGTTCTCTTCCGTGCTCCAAGTGTCGTAACCTGATCTCTTGGCTGATTGTTGGGTTGGAGCAAGAAAACTGAGAGGGGTATCCCATCAACATTTCCTATAGATATTTATGTGGAAAAATCTAGGAAATCACTTGATCCACTACTGAAACGGGGTGTGTTTGGCTCATTAGTTTGTTCACTGTTTGGATAGCGCATAGGAGCGGGAACATAGCTATTTCTAGGAACAGGTTGATAGACATAAGGCATATAAGGATGATTATACGGGTATTGCATGCCAAAATTTGGGGGCATCATATACTGCGATCCAAAATTAGGCTGCATCCCCTTATTCTAAGGATTTTCTGGGCATTGAATGTTTGGGTTTGGAGGTCGCATACTTGGATTTTGAGCTTGGTTAGGGAAGTTGTAATTTGAAAAAAAATTATAATTTTGTGAAAGATCTATGAAAAAGCTTGTAGATTGTAAAAAAACTCAGATTTTTTTTAGTGTCCAGATGACACAAACACAAGCTCTATTTATAGATCTCAAAAAATAAAAATAATGGTATATTTTTTAAAATTATTTTGAGTAATTATTATGAAAAAAGGCATTTAAAAAAGAAGAAAATGAAAAAAAAGTAAAAACTCTGATTTTTTTTAGTGTCCAAATAATACAAACCTAGTCTCAATTTATAGATCTCAAAAAATTAAAAATAATGGTATATTTTTTATAAAATTATTTTCAATATTTATTATAAAAAAATCATTTAAAAAATGAGGGAAAAAAAAAGAAATAATGCTGTGTCAGAACAAAAACCCGCATTATTTCTTTTCTTTTTTAAAAAAAAAACTGATAGTGGCGGGTTCCACTGTTAGAAAAATCCGGTACCAAATTTTGATACCCTCTCTATCCTACACAGCATTTGACCCTCGAAAACTCTCCTGCTGTTGATGGTCTAATGGTCTAACAATGGATCGGATACCATCATTCTTGATAGGTCGGGTCACTACTACTTCATATACGGGTTCCCGGGTCATTTTAAAACTATATATATATAGATTATTTTCCCCTACGAGGTAAATAATTTACGGACAACATTTTACTTTTAATAAAAACTAGTGAGTAGAACTAATTATTTTCCTATCGAGTTAATTATAGTGGCTAATTACTTCTAATAAATAATTAACAATTTGTATACAAAGATTAAATTAGTGATTACTCACTTAATGGGTGGGAGAAGTACTACTCTTACGAACTAAACTTGAGGCAGCATAATGTTGTCCGAGTATCAACTTAGGCTGCGTTTCATAACGAAATTAATTCTGTTTGGAGTTATTTCTGTTTTCCAAAATTTTCCATCTGGAGTTATTTCCGGAATTATTTCTGTTTTCCAAAATTCTGTTTCACAGCTACAGTACGTTTTCTGTTTTCCAGCCTTCATTTTTCAACCTTAGAAAACACAAAATCGTATTCACCTAACAACTATTTCTTACTTTTTTGAAGCAAAAAACTACTACTATTATTAAATCAATTTTATTTGAACTAAAAAACAATGCTAATGTTATTTTTTTGTTAAGATTAATAAACTAAATAGTAGCCCATTTTAAGTTTATTAAAGATCAAATATAAGTATGGTAAACATATTCATGTTTAGATTCAAAAGCACAAGCCATTTAAGGGTTGTTTAATTTTTGGAAAATTTTTGGAAAATTTTTGGAAAATTTTCTAAAAATTCGAAATATTTCCAAAATCTGTTTCACAGCAACATTTTCCCAAATGGAAAATTTTCAGGAAATTTTTCAGTTCTCCAATTACTATTCAGTTTTCCAGAATTAACACTACAAATTTGGAAAATTCTGGAAACGCCATTTTTGAAGTTTTCCAAAAAAAAAATTCCAATTTTTTTTTTATTTTTAGCTCAACCGATCCATATTGTTAACATAAAGAAGAAACAATGTTATTTTGGACATTTCTACCCTCATAATTTATAAATATGCTAAATCTATTCACGTTAAATATCAAATATAAATATAATAATTCCGTTCATGAAAATAAAATACATGTCTTGAATTATTTGTTCATGACGTGAATACTACAAACTCGAAATCGTATTCACCTACGATCAAGTATAAATATAATAATTCCGTTTATGAAAATAAAATACATATAAAATAGTCTTGAATTATTTGTTCATTACGTGAATACCACAAATATCAACATTCAAAACATACTTAATTTAAATTGTTACTTCTTCATATTCTAACAATTATTATAATGAGACCATAATTGATTAGCAATATCTTCTCTAACGCTATTCATTAGTTGTTGTTGGGACATGTCCACTTGAATACCTTCTTGCGTCACATTAGCTTCGTTCTCGTCTAAATTTTGCTGACCTTCTGTAGCATATTCAGTGAATAGTTGATCAGCTCTATCTTCCATTCGAATAAAGTTGTGTAGTGTACAACAAGCTAGAGGTATTTGCCTCTGACGACGAAGAGGATAATTTGGAATGGACTTCAAGATTGGAAATCTAGCCTTCAGAACGAGGAAAATGACCGAATATAAAACTACTATTCTACGTAATAATTTATCAAGCTCCTTAACTTCATACTTATTTTCTTAATAAAAAACCCGAAGAGAAAAGGTTATGACTTAGTCAAATCATAATTAATTAAGCCATTGGTGCGCCACGTGCCATAAAATTTCTTATAACACGGTTGGTTATTAAATTTTACTCGTATTATTTTAATTTGGAGTATTAGTTAATTAAATATCAATTATGAAGTATTTTTATTACAATTTGTATCAATCTACATATTCACTATCAAAATTATGAGGGTAGATATGTCTAAAATAACATTGTTTAACAATTTTATTTTAATTAAAAAATAATGCTAATGTTATTTTTTTGTTAAAATTAATAAACTAAATAGTAGCCCATTTTAAGTTTATTAAAGATCAAATATCAGTATGGTAAACATATTCATGTTTAAATTCAAAAGCACAAGTCATTTAAGGATTGTTTAATTTTTGGAAAATTTTCCAAAAATTGGAAATATTTCCAAAATCTATTTCACCGCAACATTTTCCAAATGGAAAATTTTTCCAATTCTCCAATTACTATTCAGTTTTGGAAATAATTCCAAAATTAACACTACAAACACTCCAACTTTTGGAAACACCATATTTGATGTTTTCCAATTTTTTCTTCACTTTATTTCCAAAGTGGGGTCTACAGGTCAACTTTACTCTCTCTTATCTTTTTTAATTTTTCTTTCATATAAAAACTCAATTTTCTTACTTAATGCTTTGAACAAAATAAATTAAAAATTACAAAAACATAATCTTCATCTCAAGATTAGTAATTATATATCCACTTTTCTTATTTTTCTTAATATTTTATAAATGGGTTTTAAACTACTTTAAAATTAATTTAGAAGTTTTTTCCCGCCTAAAACACTCCCTTCAAACTAATATTTAAAAAATGGGTCTTGTGACGTGGCGGGATGGGATTGGTTTTCCAAATGGAAAATTTTGGAATTAATTTCATTTGGAGAAATATTGTTGTGCAACAGATTTTGGAAATATTTCAAAAAATTTTAGAAAATTCTCCGTAAGTAAACTCGAATGAAATTTTTAGAAAATTCTCCGTAATTAAAAAACAATGAAAAAAAACTACTACTATTGTTAATTCAATTTTATTGTCAACTCATTTAATTGATTTTTTAAAATTAAAAGTAAATTCATATTTATTAATTTGCAAAATCAAAATGAGAAAAGTGACCGAATATAAAACTACTATTCTACGTAATAATTTGTCAAGCTCCTTAACTTCATACTTATTTTCTTAATAAAAAATCCGAAGAGAAAAGGTTATGACTTAGTCAAATCATAATTAATTAAGCCATTGGTGCGCCACGTGCCATAAAATTTCTTATAAC
Organism: Viola odorata; assembly: GCA_963691705.1. Taxonomy (NCBI): domain Eukaryota; kingdom Viridiplantae; phylum Streptophyta; class Magnoliopsida; order Malpighiales; family Violaceae; genus Viola; species Viola odorata. The sequence goes on from OY829544.1 coordinate 7,902,945, forward strand.
ACGGTTGGTTATTAAATTTTACTCGTATTATTTTAATTAGGAGTATTAGTTAGTTAAATATCAATTATGAAGTATTTTTATTATAATTTGTATCGATCTACATATTAACTATCAAAATTATGAGGGTAGATATGTCTAAAATAACATTGTTTTTTTTAGATTAACAATATGAATTTATTGAATTAGAGTAATAAAAAAAAATTTGGAAAATGTTTTCCAAATGGAAATATTTCCGAAAATTTTCCAAAATGGAAAATTTTGACTGTGAAACAGCTTTTGGAAATAATTCCAGTTTTTAGAAAATTTTCAGAAAATTCTCCGTAAGTAAACAGCACCTTAATGTTTAACTAACGGCTTATTCGCTACTCAAGGTTTTTTTTTTTTTAATGTCAACCTGTTAATACAAGTTAGTAACTAATAAGAAAAGAAACTTTAAATAATTAAATAAAATTTTCTATTTCTCTAATATTCTCATCTATGTTCTATATTTAATTAATTGATTTATTAAAAAATAATTTGCTAAATCCTATTTATGTTTCTATTTGGGATTTTTTTTTATCTCTTTACACGTTTGATGGTGATTTAAAAGAAGAAGAAGAGAAGATTGAATTTAAAATTAAAATTAAAATTAAAACTCATTATTGCTAAAACCTCTTAAAAAGTTGCCAAATATAGATGTAAAAATAATTTTAAAATTAGAATATATTTTGGCAAATAGGCGAACATAATACTCCCTTTGTCCCTCAATAAATGTCTTCCTCGCATCCCAATATTCAGTAGGGAATGCATATCGAGGAGGCCGGATGAGACACTATTTGACCCCAAAAAAATCCGAATTTTTTTTGAACGTACGTTAATCCTTAACGTACTTTCCAGAAAAAATTAGGGGCAAAATTGTCTCAAATAGGTCGTCTGCCGACCGTTTTAAAATATGTGTCGAAACAGTAAAAGCAAAAGCTAAAACGACAATCGTTGAGGGACGGAGCGAGTATTTAAATTGAACAAAGGGTGAAACTCGAATATCGGGTAGAAAAAAAAAAGTGTTTTTATTGTTTTTTTCGTTCCAGCAACTGAAAAATGCCGAAAACGACATACAAAAGTCACAAAACGACACCATGTGAAATGAACCCAGAGTAAGTACAGTTCCCAGCCTTCGCTCCACATTATGCCACGTGTTCCCTCCCTTTCCCATGTGCTTTACTCCACTCATAAAACAAAACTCCCGAAATTCCACAGACACACTAAACTAACCCATTACCCATCGGCTGTCGCTCCTCCGCCTGCGGAAAATTCTCATTTCTGCAGAGAAAAACTAGTCTACGTGTCTGTTCATTGTGAACTCCGCAATGGACGCGGCTCCTCAGCTCGTCTACGGCGGAATCCACCTCCCGTCCCGTCGCCGCTACTGCTTCTCCACGTCACATGCTCATCGCCGGTCGCACTCTTCATTGGCCATAGTTCCGGTCAGGAAACCCCGGGCCGGCCGAGTCCTCGCCGTCGCAACCGAACCGAAACCCGCCGGAACTGGAGCAAGTAAATCACCTCCCTCCAAGCCAGTCAATGGAGTCAAATCCTCTCCGTCAAAATTTGTCAACGGCACTTCCACTGTAACTTCAAACCTCTCGCCGACGCTGTTGTTACACTTTGTTCATTTTGAATCTGATCTTGCTTTTACTTTACGATTATTGTCCTTTTTAATTGGAGCCAGAGAGTTGGAGACGTATCTCAGGAAATAAAACGAGTGAGGGCGCAAATGGAAGAAAATGAGGAGTTAGCTATTCTGATGCGCGGGTTACGTGGCCAGAATCTACGAGATGAGCAGTTCGCCGACGACAGTGTTCAGCTCCGTCTTGTAGAGGTTATTTATTTGCTTCTGATAACTCGACTTGACTGTTTTGTGTATTTTTTTTATTTTTAAAATCTCATTGTCAATGCTTATCTTTTAGGTTGATGAAAGCAGTGAATTCTTGCCTCTGGTGTATGATCCTGCTACCATATCTGCTTATTGGGGGAAGCGGCCACGCGCTGTTGCCACTCGAATTGTGCAGTTATTGTCTGTTGCTGGGGGCTTTCTTTCACGCCTTGCCGTGGATGTGATCAATAAGAAAGTTAAAGAGGTGAATTGAATGAAATCTTTCATGTTTGCGCCTGAGTTCAATCTTCGATTTGTTATTTTTTTTCTTAATTTTGGAACTTGCTACTTTGTTGTCTAGAATGAGGTGGCTAGAGCAATTGAAATAAGGGAAATTGTTACATCCTTGGGTCCAGCATATATAAAGCTTGGTCAAGCCTTAAGTATTCGTCCAGATATATTGTCACCAGCTGCCATGACCGAGCTACAAAAGCTGTGTGATAAGGTACCACGATTTTGTTGACAAGAGAGCATTATAAAATGTGTAGATTTCAACGTTTGAGATGCATTTGACGTCATAGAAATGACACCATCTTTTGTTTTATGCTGATATTTCCATTTGATGATGTTTGAAGGTTCCTTCATTTCCAGATGATGTAGCAATGGCTCTTATAGAGGAGGAGCTTGGTAAACCGTGGCAGGAAATCTATTCTGAACTTTCTCCTTCCCCAATTGCTGCTGGTAGTCTCCATATTCATAGTCTTTGAAGAATAAAATGCAGCTTTCTATTTCTATACTCTGAAGTAGTAGTCTGAAAGCTATATTCTTGGTGTCTTTTCTCTGGCAGCATCACTAGGACAGGTATACAAGGGCCGTCTAAAAGAGAATGGGGACCTTGTGGCTGTCAAAGTACAGAGGCCATTTGTTCTTGAGACCGTCACAGTTGATCTGTTCATCATACGGAATTTGGGCTTAGTTCTACGAAAGTTTCCTCAGGTATCATCTTCTTATTATAGGCATTTACCTTTTTTCTAGTGGTAGATTAATGATATCTAAAGCAGAAGTGATAATTTCTTTTCAGATATCTTTAGATGTGGTTGGATTGGTTGATGAATGGGCTGCTCGCTTCTTTGAGGAGCTTGATTATGTTAATGAAGGCGAAAATGGGACTCTCTTTGCTGAAATGATGAGGAAGGACCTCCCACAGGTGAGTCCAGAGCGTCAAAGAATCTTGTATATCATGCTGCTTCTTAGCAATCACTCCACTGAAAGAGCAATCACATTTGCTAACTATAAACTGTTGCGTTAAAGGTTGTTGTGCCGAAGACCTACACTAAGTATACTTCAAGAAAGGTTCTTACCACAGGATGGGTTGACGGAGAAAAATTATCACAAAGTACAGAGGGTGATGTTGGGGAATTGGTCAATGTTGGAGTTATATGCTACCTGAAACAGGTAATATTCTCTAGCAAAACAATCATCTGGCTTATAGCTTGCCAACCTTGGAAATAGGATTTCTTTTTGCTTCAAGAATAATAAAGCATGTAATAATGCGTGTGTGTGTGTGTGTTTTAATTGGGCTGTTTGGATGCATGTAATATAATTGATATGTTTTGGGGATACTTTAATTCATTTAATATAATTGATATGTTCAGGTATCTGTTGTGTTATCAATTAATCTACCAAGGAATAAGATATTATGTGCTACTTGTAAACTTTAGTTAAAGGATACTGGAAATAAAGCAATGACTTGAAGCCACTGGGGTGGCTCAGTGGTGGGGGTTTTGGGGATCTTTTAAGAGGTCAGGTGTTCAGCTTATAAAAAGGCAATGACATGGAGTCTTGGACTTCCATACACTGTTGTATACTTCCCTTTTATGTGAGTACACTTGCATCCAAGAGATTATTCAAGCTCATGCTGACTAGGTCACTGAGCATTATTCTCTATTTAAAATATTATGTTGATTTTTTTTGGAAACACTCCTAACTTCATCAAATTTGTGTAATTTATTTGTATGACAGCTACTTGACACTGGATTTTTCCATGCTGATCCTCATCCTGGGAATATGATTCGTACTCCGGATGGGAAACTGGCCATACTTGACTTTGGTAACAATCTTACTTAATAAGTGTATTTAGTGAAGTAGCTTCTTTCAAAAGGATGGCCTATACAGATGTACCTTGTTTGTGTCTGAATTTTCTTCTCCATTTTTAGTCTATTAGCAAACCACTGTTAAATTTCATGAACGCAATCGATATGGATACTACTCTCTTTTCATCCTTCTGAGGGGAATGTAATTAATTTTATTAATCTGTTTTGTTGCATAACCCCTTACCGACACACCTTACCCCCTGTTAGACTTCATCATTTTGCTTTCTTTCATTTATTAGGGGACAACATAAGAATACCAACAAGCTAGTGTTGTGTCGAGATTGCTGCAGAACACAATTACATTCTCCTATGTTTCACTTGCTATTGCATACTTGAGTTTTTAGATTCTTGCAAAATATTTATGTAAAATTTGACTTCTGTATGCATGCCCTGTATATGTATGATGTTACTTATTTTCTTGAATAAATTGTTCGTTGGTGAGACTTAATTACTTCTGTCCGTATAATTAATTGGGACTTTTAACTGGATGCTTGACATTTTACTGTGGTGGAGTTGCAATTGGCATATTGAACTATCATCTCTTCAGTTATCAATACATCCATGTGAATTCTGAACCATGCCTTTTATGCAACAGGGTTAGTCACAAAGTTAACAGATGATCAGAAGTATGGAATGATCGAAGCAATTGCCCACCTTATACATCGTGATTATGGAGCTATTGTCAAAGATTTTGTGAAGCTTGATTTCATTCCTGAGGGAGTAAATTTGGAACCTATCTTGCCTGTTTTGGCTAAGGTTTTTGATCAAGCACTTGAAGGTGGAGGAGCTAAAAATATTAACTTCCAGGAGCTGGCATCAGATCTGGCACAGATAACATTTGACTATCCATTTAGGATACCCCCTTATTTTGCTCTCATAATCAGGGCAATAGGTGTGCTGGAAGGCATAGCTCTAGTTGGGAATCCTGATTTTGCCATTGTAGATGAGGCCTATCCATATATTGCTCAGGTATGAGTTTTTCTGGCCGTAAATTACAGTTTTCTGGGCAGTTCTTAATCTTTTGGTCATATGGTTTGTGCATATACTGTTTTCCTTATTGTCGTTGTGATCAACTCCTGATATCCCTTTTGGTCTTGTATAATATAAGAATTGTATTGACAGTTGGAGTACATACAAAGAACCCTTTAGACGGGCTTATATAGGAAAACACCAAGTACGTGTATAGGAATAAACCAAATAAATATCAAATTATTCAAATTGATAGTATTTGATTGATTTCCCTAATCACTCTATTTGTTTCCTTCACACTTCATAATATTCTCTTACACTTCTCTATCACATCAAGATTGAAAGCATGGTTCCTTGAAACTACTTGAGAAGAGTGGCCAAACTAGTCTGTCAGTTGTGTACACATGGTATTTCTCCACAACGCTCTAAAGCGGGGTTGTTATATTCTTACATCTGCTTCTATTGTCAGAGGCTCCTCACTGATGAATCACCTCGCCTAAGGAGTGCTTTGCGTTACACAATTTATGGGAAATCCGGTGTTTTTGATGCTGAGAGATTCATTGATGTCATGCAAGCATTTGAGACTTTCATTACTGCTGCAAAAAGTGGAGGTGGTGAAGACTTAAATGGGAGTATGGCTGGACTTGGCTTGCTACAAAGTCAAACAAATAACATTGTTCCTGCATTTCAATCAAATGCACTACAACCAACGCAACCAATTCAAACAAGGGCAGCATTGGTGTTTCTGCTTTCAGAGAAGGGGAACTTCTTTCGAGAATTTCTTTTGGATGAGGTATCAATATTTAGTAGCATTTACTCTTAGTAGAATTGTGCTTGGTTTGAGTAATATTTTCCTTTTTTGTTTCCTCACGTTCAGGTTCTTAATATAGGGATCTCAGATGCCTAAGCATGTTCTTTTTTTTCCTTGGTACAGATTGTGAAGGGCATTGATGCTGTTGCAAGGGAACAGTTGGTGCGTGTGATGGCAATCCTTGGCGTGGGTAATGCACCCCCAATTTTCAGCATGGTTCCTATGCCCTTCAGGTCTGCAGCACTTTTGCCCACGATAACCAAGGAGGACAAAATTATATTGAATAATGTTCAGAAAATTGTTGAGTTCTTAACAGCAGGAAGCTCAATTCCAAGGACATCAAATCAGGTACTTATATTTGCACCTTATAAATAAGGGTTAAAATGTACCCTGGGTAAATGCAAACATAGTGGAAGAACTACACAATTAATTTACACGCAATCTCAGATGAATGACCCTAGTACAGTGGCAACAAACAGTAGCGCTTAAACAGAATAACAAGGCTATGATTCCAACTCTAGACGGCCTGCTCGCTAGCTTAGATTATATGTTGCAGCCATCCATATGCTATAGGTTCATAACATCCCAATGTATAGTTGTCGATGATCACTTGGCTGTACTCTATTGGCTGCATTTCTACATATAGTTTTTTAAGCATTTGTTATGCTAAGTTCTTAGCATGTTTCATCAGAAGCTGTTGAAACTTTTTAGGAGAAGGATATGGAATGACAGTTTGAAATGGTTCGAACAATAATTGTATAACACTGACATTGCGCAATAGAATATGCTGAGCGTTGCCTAATTTTGCTGTCATATGCTTAATTTTATTATTGTGTGTGCTTTCTTTTAATCAAGCCTCTTATGTTCTTTTCCTACTCTTTTTGGGAACATCAACAGGATGTAAACGTTGCTCAGGTTATTCGCGAGCTTCTACCAGTTTTGCCAGGTATCTCAGCCACGGTGCTCCCTGAGGTGGTCAGCCGGCTATCTTCTCGGATAGCAGCACGTGTAATTCGAGATGCATTTTTGTCACTGTAATTAGCTTTGTGTACATTAATTAACTTTGTATATGAAATCACAGGTAACTGCTCCTTGTATATTAAGAACAGATTTCCATATTGAAAAGTCCGATTAAGATGCTCCTCCACCTACAAGTTTTGTTACGAAATCTTGTTCAGAGCCTGTGCTAAATGGTGCCAGCTCAAACTGCTACCAAGTTTAAATCTTGCTGCTTAACTGTTTTGGACAGTTATGCCAGCAGACTAGCACCAAATTTTCAATTTTGACAATTGATCTCATACACTACTTTATTGGGGGTTATTTTTCATATATTTACGAAAATTACTTTTAAGCATAAATTAGTAACTTTACATATATACTCCCTCTGGTGCGAATTAAATGACGTTTTAGCATTTGCTTTTACTGTTTCAGTACGTATCTTAAAGCGGCCGGAACAGTCACTATTTGAGACAATTTTGTCCCTAATTTTTTCTCAACTACGTTAAGGATTAACGTACGTTCGAAAAAAAGTACAGATTTTTTTGGGATCAAATAGTGAGTCATCCGGCTTCCTCAATATGCGTTCCTTACTTAATATTGAGATGTGAGGAAATTATTTAATTCGTGCCCGAGGAAATATTTGATAGTGTTTATTTGGTTAGTTTTTGTCTCGATATCTCAAACTTTCTAGTAATAAATCAAATTAGTATTATTTATTATATTTTATTCAACAATGCGATCTATAATCGTTGGTAACATCTTGATTCTCGATTTTTGATCCATGAATAAAAGTTCTAAATGAAAATCATTTTTAAAGAATAGAACAAAATTTGGCACACCCTAGTTCTTTTATAAAAAAAAAAAATCCTTTACATTTAACTCAAGGGAGTTACTATTTTCACGTCATAGTTGTCTATTTTCACACCAATTTTTACCTTGGATTAATATTTTTGTTGTAGTATTTTTTGTTTTAAAAAAAAATGTAAGATAGAAAGAATAAAAATCAATAAAGAGACTCTTCCTAACCCATTCAAATTTATGAATGGAAATGAAGAAGAAAAAAAATTCAATAAATTTATGATAAAAATAAACTATCATGGTGTAGCAATAGAAGCTCTCTATAATCTTAATGAAAATATAATATTATTACCTGTAGGCTTATGTAGAAAAAAAAAATTAAAAGAATCGCTGATATGATATCATCGTATTGGTCAAGTTAGTAACTAAGATGGTATCACCATATAGCTCCACTTACTGACATGATATCTTCTCGATAAAATACTCTCTCAATTCTGCTTTTATATATATATATAAGATTGTGCCACTAAAGTTAGCAAAGTATATTCAGGAAAAAAAGTGAAGAGAAACCAGAACAGACCATGCTCGTTTTCAATCTCTTTAGCCAACGGAAAATTAGAATGTACAAGTTCGGTGGAGAATTTTTTTCATTTATTACGATGTACAAAAACTAGAAATTCAAACACAAGTATCTGATGAAGGATATCATCCACATTTGCTCAAGAAAAAAGTGGTAGTCTTTGCTCGCCGGAGGCATATGAAATTATACTCCTTTTAAGCGGCGAAATGTGTTGTGCTCCATGAAATGCAGCGGCACGCAGTATATTTAGAGGTCCAAAATCAACCGAGTATGCCTTCTGAAAACCATCCAGTATAGCCATCATGGCAATATTTGCTGGTTTCCTCTCTGCTTCGTAATTTTTCAATAGCGATACCTACACGAAGCAAAAAAATGTTTGAGCAATCCAGCAAGTGTCATCGCTGACTATTTCCTTGTTAATTACGGAGCGCAACTCTTAAAAAAACAGTACAGAGCATGATGACACCAGTGAAGCAAGTCGTTTTGGTTTGACTGCTAAAGAAAGGTGAAAACTGGACTGACCGTATGCATTTAGGGATTATGTGAAAGTTGATGTCTTTGCAATATTCTTTTTTGAACAAAATAAGCAGATGATGAGATTTTCATCCCAGCAAAACAAAGCAGATGCATAAAATCAATCTAGGAACAGTTCATAAGTTTAGAGCAGACGTACCTCTCCTATGTCTGTTCCTACTGCAATACCCTCTGCAATTTTTCTGGAAAGAGCAAAGGCATCTCCGAAACCCAAATTAACTCCTTGGCCAGCTAATGGATGAACAGTGTGTGCTGCATCACCAATCAGAACAACACGTTTTGATGCATAATGATTAGCGTGCATCAACGACAGTGGAAACGCCATCCTCGCAGATGCCAACTTGGTAACCTTGGGCGGAACTTCAAAAGAATCATTTGCTGATATTGTCACATTTCCCCTAAGCCATGAAAACATGTCAGCACCATCCAAAAAGCTTGACTTAGGATGAGGGCCATATCCATAATCCAGTGCATGATTTACCGTTCTCACAAAATCATCTTCACTCATTGATTTATAGTCTGATGACTCCTTTGGGTTCATCGTCCAAACGATGTTGCTGTAGTTATCCCCTATAGGAAGGAGTGCAATTGGACCAGATGGTAGAAATCGTTGCCATGCACACTTATTTTCTACAGAATGCTCAACAGTGCATATGATGGCATTCTGTGAGTAGTTCCACCCAGTTGTTTTAAAACCTGCTAACTCCCTAACTTGTGACTTGCCCCCATCAGATCCAACCTATAATGCGCATAACTTGAGGCCAATAGATTTTCTTAAAAGATAAAGCATATATTGGATTAGAAAGCAAGTTAAATTACCACCAACTTAGCATACAGGCTCTTGCCATCACTCAGTCCTAGCTTTGCTAAACGTCCTCCTTTGTGCAATACTTCTACTGATAATGTGTCATCCACTGATGAGGAAGAACTTTGGTGTATGGACATTGAAGTCAATCTGGAAGGATAGATCTTCCTTTGGAAATCTGTATCCTGTAGGTTTAAGTTCTTAATTTCCACGAGCACTAAAAATGGGAACAAAATTCTTAAGATAGCATTGTTATGGTTCTTGTTTATGTTTCAGTTGATGCTGCGGTAAGCAGACTGGGAAAAACATGCATCGTTGATGAGAAAGACTTACGATCTCAAAATAATCTCAGCGAAAAATTTATGAACTACAAACATAAACAGTTAACAAAGGAAAATACCTCAATACGTGACAGTAGCGAACTATGGAGCACCTTATTCTCCACTACACACCTGGATCATTAGTCTGAATCAGCATCACCTTTCATTAGTCAAATGAGGCTTACAAAGTGATATCATGTGTGGGCGTACCCTAATATGTCTTTGTGTATGTCTCTAGCATCGTATTTTGTGTAACCTAAGCCAGTGTAATCCCAAACCTACAGTAGAAAAAAAGTTCGAGATAACAAAGTAATACTCTGAGCCACAATGTTTATTTAAAGATGAAGCAAGCAATGGAGGATATTCTGTGCCAGGGAACAATCAAAAGCATACTTCTAAGCAATTAAATGGACACTGTTCCCAAACCAGATGAGCTAATAATTGCAGAATCATTATACAGCTCAGAAAAGACGAGCACAGTTGTAGTTATGCATTACCCCAACCAACCAAAGGATGTTACTGAGAAACATCAGCCAGTATAACAGAGTTCAGATTTTAGGCACATCATAAAATTGGTAAGTTCCGTGTTTTAGTCCGACTTAAGTTAGCCCTGAATATATGGATCATAAACGTTTACTCCTCAAAGTTCCCTACACATAGCTGCGCCATTTATAATAAAAAGAAATGCACATATCTAGTAGTTTATAAAATTTTAACTTCTTCCCTTCAAGGATGTGCTGGAAACTTGCATGTCCTTTCTCTATGCCACTTTCCTCTAGCCATCACTCTAGTCCTAAGAGATACTCCTGAAACTACTTTTGGACTGAAGAAATTGAAAAACTCACATAGCATAAGACAATCTGAAAGACAAACTTTAAATCCACAATGCATTTAATGCATAATTTAATAAAACTACAGATACATTAGCAATGTTGTATTTAGTTCACAAACGGGAGGCAAGTCAAGAATCAAAATGGGAAATGAATATTAACTCCAACTAGTAGAATTTGCTAAAAGAATGAGAAAGGAGCCATTACCTGCATCTTATCAAAATATACATGTCTTTGTTGTTGAACATATTGCCATGCACCAACATCTGCACCATTTTGGTTGTTGGAAAAGCTTGTTAAATCTTTCTTCTCATTAACTAGGATTAAAAATTTCAGCTATGGTAGATCAAGTAAATGATCGACCTATAGAACCTTGCAAAGCATTAGGAAAATGATAAAATCAAAAGTATAAACTTTACAAAAGAAACTGATTATATGTTTCTCGCACAATAGGTTCTCTCTTCACATAGAATCAGGAAGAATGAAACAACATCTACAAATTATAAAGATTTTCCTAGGGAGTCTCTTAAACATAATCAGAATTTGACCATATCATGGCAACAAAATTGCCAAATTTCAATCAGAAAATAACTACGGACAGTTATGGGATCAAAATTTGGCCAATAATATTAGCATTGGAGGAATGGTTTATCACTCAATTAAATCTCAAAGAGGTAACCAAAACATCGAAGAATAGCAAATGAAGCTCAATCTTTTGCTTTTCTAAACCCAACTATGCTACACTTGATACCTTTGAAAAGAGATATAGTTGCAGGTGTGACCGTACTGACCCTTGCATCAGGTGGGTCTTCTTTCTTTATGCATAATTTACTTCCCACAGCAGGATTGCTATCAATTATGGCAACATTCAAATTCTTTGTCAATGGTGTGGTTGCTGCAAACACAGTGCCATAAACGAGATTACCCAAAAAACAAAAGCTTGGTCTACAAGAACCAGGAAACACAATAATTAGCTGGCATTGATGCCAGCCATCTCATCTTGTCATTTTATGATCTCTCTTCAGAACTAATAGTCCAATAGTTAAGTGATGGCAGAATAAACAAGAATAGTAATACTGCATTAAACTACTACTGCATTGTTGTCAAAGGAAAAGTAAAAATGAGAAACCAACGGATTTACTAACCCAAGGAACACGCGAGGGCCATGCCAACCATCCCTCCCCCAACAATAGCAATGTCATATGGGTCATCAGGATTAGTAACTCTCTGCTTGTTTATGCACTCCTAGCACAAGGAAAAAGAAAAAATTAGTAAACATTAGATCAGACTGCATCTTACATAACCAAAACTCCTCAAAAGTGTACTGTAATGCAAAGGATGAAACTGCAAAAGGAATAATTTCCAACCATTTCTAGCAATAAGAAATATCAATCCCTTGTAAGTTTACTTCAGAATTTGTGACCTCAAAATGAAGAAGAATCTTTCAAAGCTACAAACTTTAATCAAAACCAAGATAGAACAATAAGAAACAGGCACACAGTAATAAGATAGAAAGAGATTACTTCGTTAAGCTGGGAAGAAGCAGGTGCTTGAGCAGCTACAACACTACAAAAGTACTTTCTGGAAAATTTGAACACATGGGTATTGGCAGCGATTTTCCTTGCAATAGCTCTGAAAAAACAAACATAAGAAAGCATTCATTTCCTTATTGAAATAAACAAAAAGAAATTTGATTAATTGTTAGAAAACAGATGATCACGGAGGAAGAGAATGAACTGTGAAATTGAGAATTTTCGAAACACTGACCTGTTCATTCTTGAAGAACCAGAAGGAGCTAAAATGATGTACGAGCTTACGGAAAAAGGCAGAGAATTACAGGACGGGGAAATCAGTGTGTTGTTCTTAAACCAAAATTAAGATGGGCCACTCCAGATTGGAGAAGAGTTGGGCTGGATGGCCCAATTTGGATTTCCTTTTAATATGATAATATGATAATTTATTTAACATAAAATATTAAAGGGCAGTGATAAATAAAAGAAAAGAAAAGAAAAGATGATAAGTAACCATGCTCATCAATAAATAAAAGAAAGGAAAGATCATAATCATGCTCATCAATCTGCATCACACACTCAGCTCATCAATTATAAGATACAAACACAACAACAACAACAAAATTAGAAATACTTGCAATATTTTTTATTTCTCCCTTGCCTGCATCCGCAATCATCATCCCTTATTATTCTTCTCCATCTGTTTAAAATATTCATGCCATAAAAGAGAAGGTAGGGATGACAATTGACCGAGTGAACACCTTTCATTCCTGCGTGTAAACTTTTACAAGTATACCCGCATTTGCATTTGCACTCGAGTGAGGTTGGTAAAATATGTGAGATTGTTCAGGTGAGAATACTTAGCCTATGTAAGAACAAGAATTATGGTGGAAAGGAAAGGAAGGGAAAAGAATGGAAATTTTCAAATTTTATTTTGTATACAAAAAAAGTGTAAAGGAATGAAAAAGAATGCAATGGAATACAAGAAAAATAAATTATAATTTTTTTTTAATTCACAAAATACTTCCTCTCACGAGTGGAGGAAAAGGAATAAATTAAAAGAAACTAAAAATTATTTCATTATTATCTTCTTCTTCTTTTTATTACAGAGCTTTAATTTGAACAAACGCTTCTTTCTCTTGAACAAACTCTTTTTTTAGGGGCCTATTTGGCGTTCCGATTCTAGTTGAAAACGTGTTGTGGGAAAAGTGCTGTGTGGAAAGTACTTCTGGAAAAGTGCGGTGGAAAACGAGAAGTTGTTTTATAGTGTTTGGTAAAAATTGCGGTTAAAACTATGGTTGGAATGGAAAATGACCATAAAGGGCATAAAACCCATTTTTAAAAAATTAATAAAAATAGGAAATGTGGATTTAGAATTACTTATCTTGAGATGGAATTTTTATTGTGATAGTTTTTAATTTATTTTGTTCTATTATATAAAGTAAAAAAATGAAATTAAAATAATAATATAAAAAAATAACATAAAAGTGCAAACGCAGCTGCACTGGAGCAATTTGCTCCGGCTCGTCCCTTGGTTTGAACTGGGCAGTTCCAATGGTGTTTGCCAAACACCTTAGATAGGAAAAGTGATTTTGGAAAAGGTAGAACCTGAACCCCAAAGAGGCACTAATTCTCTTTTCATATTGAACAAACGCTTTCTCTTATTCATTCTAATAGGTATGTACTACATTTTAAGGTAAACTATTCTATAACACATATTTGCGTCAGTTTATTCTCGATTTTACTCATCCATTTTTTTAGAAAAAACACAAATAAAAAGGTAATTGACAATAAAGAGTAACATAAGTTAAAACTACACGGACTTTTTACTCCAGTAAAAATGACATTTAATTTAGTAACAAAAATAAAAAGTTAGAACTTGGTGTCTCATTATTTAGGGGTGTTATTTTCTATTCATATGCATACATATTAGCAAACGAGATTGGTGTTGGTTGCCTCCATCCACCCCGCACCGCACCTAGATTATTACTCGCAACCGCAAAATATCCACAGTATTTTGTCAGTATAATTACCATTAGCTATTGGCACAGCGCTAACACAAATATGATACTAGTTTTTTTGTGTGTATATAAACAGTGAACATATTCCAGAAAAAAACAGTGAAAAGCTTTCTGTTTTCACCCATTAGAGGGTAATTTTATTTCAATTTTCACCATACTATAATGAGTGGGGTGAGGTGAGGAGACAAAAGCGAAAAAAGAGAACAAAAGCACTAAGTAGAGAAGGTGGGTGCTGATCAGCCATGGCCATGATTGCACACACTTTGCTTCCTCTTCGTCTCCCAACTTATCTTTCTTTTTCCATCATGAAAATCCATCATCCATAACCCCACCTCCTCCTCCTTCTCCTCCTCTTCCTCTAACATATCCCATCATCCATTTTCTTTCACATCAAAAATAGTAGACAAATTAATTCTCTCCAATCTCCATAGATTACAATCTTGTAATTTGATTCCTTTGAAAACACCCAATTCTGGCATCGACCTCTTAACAACATTTCCCAACTCTTGCATCAATCTGATTTACAAAACTTCCATACCGACCCCTATGGCTACTATTTCTTACAAAATTTGAGGTTTGTATATGAATTATAAAAAGAAGAAAGAGAGAGAGGATCATAAAACAGTTTTATGATCCCAGCGCAGAACAAGTGCACTTCTCTAGTGTGCTCTTGCTATGTCCCATCAAGAAACTCAGACATCAAATTAGAGGAGGAGGAGGAAGAAAGCAACAGTACTAGCAGGAATCAATCTTTTGCAGAAAACAAAAATGGATCAGAGCTCATGGAAGAATCAGAGCTCATGGAAGAACAAGAACAAGAAATCAAGAATAGTAATAATTGTCAAGAAAAGATCGTCAATGGGTCATCTAATTGTTATTATAATGGGTGGTCTCACATTGGGCAGCAGCAACCAACTTCAATCAAGAGCAATCTCAAGAGATCTACGAGGACAACAACAGCAACAACAGTAGTAGTGGAAGATAATGAGCAAAAGAGGAAAGTAAGCTGGCCTGATGCTCATGGTAAGGATATTGCTCTTGTTCATGAGTTTGAAACAAGGTAATTAAAAACATGATTAATCTCCATCAATCTCCCTCTCCTTGTCACACTAATAGTTACATGATTATAAATATTATTGGTCTGATTGAGTTAAATGATTAAAGCCCAAAACAGAACAAATTATCGATATTTTTTAATGTCCTCTAGGCCTGGTTTGAGCAGAATGTGTGTAAATCTTTACTAAAACTCTATTATGTCAATATTGTAGCTCGTCAGAAGATGGAGAGCTTGAAGGAGTGAGGAATTCTTGTGTTTGCACAATCCAATGAAACAAGGGAATCCAAGACAAGAGGTACACCTAAATTAGCTTACAAACTAGTTATTGTAAGACATTAATGTTGTGGAATTCATAGTTTATCTCCAACAGTCAAATTCATTCATCAATATTGCATCATTATGCTATCTTTGGGAGATGGAAACGCCAATTGTAACTTGCGTTCTTGTCTGATCTTAATAAGTCATTTCCGTCACCTATGTAAATAAAACGTAAGATGAGAGTTGTCACTCCGAACGCCAAACTTGTAATAGGATTGAGGTAAGAGAGAATATGGAGTTGGGACATGTGGCAACATGAAAACAGGGCCTACTCCTAGCAAGTAGCAAGAGACAAGATGGGATAGATGTTAATAACTGCAGCCAGCATTTCCTGCAGTCATTATTTTGTAATATGCATTAAATTAGTGGTGGCCCATAAATCCAGGGTTTATGAGATGAGCTTCATTTTCAATTCAAAATCATAAGCAACCACCAGAAATCTATGCCACCATGGAAATGGACAGTCATTGTACAATCATTTATATTTCGAGGCTTGTTGGTCGAGTTTTGAAAGATCCCATCTCACGCCCCTCCAAAAATGCAGATGGGGAATGTATTTGTTGCTTTGCATATAGTTTTTGCTCAAGCATGAGAATTGAATTAAAAATAAATAAATTTCTCCACCACTCGCGCATGATAAAGATCAGTATTTTTGTATAAAGTAAACAATCAACAAAAAATAAAAATGTATTTAATAAGTTTTTTTTTTTAATCCCGGGTTAGAAGTACGGTCTGTTAGGTTGACTAACGAAGACTTACTTTTGTCAGTAAAATTAAAATTTTAAAAATAAAGGGAAGTTTTTGTTCTTGGTTATTATTCCGTTTTAATTGTCTCTAAAAGTTTACTGGGAGTGTTCAGTATTGAATTCAGTATCATATATTATTCATCACTTATTTTCAAATTCTGTTTGGACTTAAAAATTATAGGCCTAAATAAGAGATCGTAGTTAGCTTTGGCAATATTCTTAACTCTTAATTACTAAGTAGTGTGTGTTGGCGTGAGTTGTCAATTAAGAGATAAATCAGAGAGATTATAGGAGTTAACCAAATCGGAAAGATTTCAAGAATAAGCCATAAACTACCAAACCATTATTCTAGCACTAAAAATCTGTATAGCCCAAAAATAGCGTAGCAAATCTCTCTATAAATGTATACAATACCTCTGTATGATCAATATATTTGAAATATACTGAAATAAGTTGACAGTGTGGTGCGTGACAAAATATAGCATTCAAGCACCAAAGTCTTAGATGCCGGCTACATCCGATTATGCAAAGTGTAAATTAATAACAATTTTTTTTCTTGGTATTTCTATAATTTTACCTAAGTTCCATACATGAACAGTTACTAAAATACATTCTTTAAAAAAGGAAAGAAGTAAATGGAAGTTCAGTGAAACAATGACTTTCTGGGACGCGTTTTACTGGCTACATTAGTTTTGTTGTTAAAAGAATTCCATATCTACTTAATCACTAAAAACAGTAGAATGACTTTTTGGGACTCGTTTTACTCCCTACATTTAAGCGCAGAGTTTTTGGTTTAGTTCCTCTTTCAAACAAAGAAGATTATTCACCACGATACATTTTTCAGTTCTTCAATCGATAATTTTCTGGTAAGTATCGATAACTTCTTTGTTAATTTTCTTATATGTTGTCACAAATATAACACTGATGGTCGAATTAGGTGTTTGGTATACTCCAGCTAGCGTGACAGAAGGATGGCAGAGGAAACGCCGACGTGGAAAGGAGAAATACAAGAAGAAGATGGTAATGATCATTCTGACATTGTAAACGGGAGTAACAATATTTACAGAAAAGGCATATTTGATTTGGAGAGCGGCGGCGGTCATAGTGTTCGTCAGGTATGTGCATCATATTTCATAACTTTTAGTTAAAAACCTGAAAGTTCTTGATTTGAGGATTTGATTGCTGATAAATTAATTTCTCGATTACAATTTTCGCGCGCGCAGGCAGCAGATTGGAGGACTATAATGGTACTTTCATTCCAGTGCATTGGGGTTGTGTATGGTGATTTAGGTACATCTCCGTTGTATGTGTTGCCTGGGATTTTTCCTAATGGCATCAAGCACAATGATGATATAATTGCTGTTTTATCTCTAATCATCTATTCGATCCTCATCATCTCGTTGGTCAAGTATGTGTTCATTGTTCTGTCCGCCAATGATAATGGGCATGGTAAGTAATTATTTTACAGGATTTAAGATTAGAAATTGTGGAACTTTCATAACACTATCATAAAGAGATGAGATTTTACTGAGTTTGTAATTGCAGGAGGGACCTTTGCTTTGTATTCTCTCATATGTCGATACGCGAAGCTTAATTTGATTCAGAACCAGCAAGTTGAAGATAGGCAGGTATCTAATTACAGGCTAGATGTCCCGAATCGCCGGTTGAAAAGAGCTTCAGCTGTCAAGTCTAAACTCGAGAACAGCCGCGTATTTAAGCACGTTCTGTTGTTTATAACTATGCTCGCGGTGTCCATGCTTATTGGTGATGGAATTCTAACACCTTGCATTTCAGGTATCGAATCTATCGATCTCGATTACTGATGCTAACCCAAGATATTTTTTCCCCTAAACAATTTGATTATGCACTTTTTCCTAACACTTCATTTTTTTTTGGTACTACAGTATTATCAGCTGTGGGAGGCATCAAGGTTGCTGCAAGCAGCCTTACCGATAATGGAATCATGTGGATTTCAGTTGCGATCTTGATCTTCTTGTTCCAAATTCAAAGGTTCGGAACAGATAAAGTTGGTTACACTTTTGCTCCAATTATTCTGTTGTGGTTCGCTTTCATTGGAAGTATTGGATTCTACAACTTTTTGAAGTATGATCCGGGAGTGATCAAGGCTCTCAATCCAGTATACATCGTGCATTACTTCATCAGAAGCAAAAAAGATGCCTGGCTTTCTCTTGCAGGCGTGATCTTGTGCGTAACAGGTATAATACATATACCAAATACTTTTGATTGATGCATAGAGTTCTATATTCTATTTGTAATTCCTGTAATTTTTGCTAATTAGGTTCAGAAGCCTTGTTTGCTGATTTGGGACACTTCAATATCCACTCGATTCAGATAAGTTCCTGCGTTGTGCTAATTCCTTCTGTCCTGCTCGCCTACATTGGCCAATGTTCGTACCTCCGGAAGCATAATGAAGAAATCGCACAAGCTTTTTACCGCTCGATCCCAGGACCGTTATATTGGCCACAATTTGTTGTTGCAGTGTTAGCAGCAATTGTTGCGAGCCAATCTTTAATCTCAGCCTCATTTTCTGTAGTCCAACAAGCTATGGCACTAGGGTGTTTTCCAAGGGTGAAGGTTGTCCACACATCTGAAAAGTACGATGGACAAGTGTACGTGCCTGAGATCAACACTTTCTTGATGTTGGCTTGTGTTGGTGTCACACTCGGCTTCAAAAACACAATCACCATTGGCAATGCATATGGTAAGTACATCAAAAGCTGAGCATTTTCTTTTCCTATGCTTAAATACTCAAAAAATTGGATCGCTTTTTCGATGCGTTTTTCAGGAATTGCTGTTGGAATGGTATTTGTTATCACATCTGCATTTCTCATTCTAGTGATGGTAATGATATGGAAGACACACTTCATCTTCATCGTACTTTATGTACTCGTCATTGGGCTTCTCGAGCTAGCATTTGTTAGCTCGGTTCTGTCCAAGTTCGTCGAGGGAGGATACCTTCCATTGTGCTTCGCCGTGATCATGGGGACTATCATGTTCACATGGAACTATGGTTACCGGAAGAAATACACGTACGAGGTGAAAAACCAAGTCTCAGCAGAAAGACTCACGGAGATATCTTCCGATCCAAGAATCCACCGAATCCCGGGTGTTGGCTTGTTCTACACCCATCTTGTTCAAGGCATCTCCCCTGCATTTCATCAGTACGTTTTGACCGTGCCAGCCCTGCATTCGGTCCTCGTGTTCGTAACGATCAAGTCATTGCCCATCAGCACAGTTCCTGCTGAGGAGCGATTCTTGTTCCAGCGAGTGAAGCCTGGTGAGCAGATTTTCCAGTGCGTGGTGAGGTATGGATATAAAGATTCAAGAAAGGATCAAGAAAGCTTCGAGGAGGTGCTCGTGACTCGATTGAAAGAGTTCGTACGAGACGAAATCGGAGGAGGAGAGGTTCAAAAGGAGTTGGGTTTGATTGACAGTGCGGTTAATGATGGTGGGGTTGTTTATTTGATGGGTGAAGGAGAGGCTTTGGCTGCAAAAGGATCTGGGTTTGCCAAGAAATTGCTCATGGACTACTTCTACAACTGGCTGAGCAGATGCGTGAGGCAACCGAATGAGATCTTCTTGATTCCTCGTGAGCGCCTACTCAAAGTTGGAACGACTTATGAAGTTTAATTAAGATTGAGAGCTGCTACAAACTAGCTTGTGTGAAATAATTAAAATATGGATCGGATTGGATCTTGATAGTTAAGCACTTTTTTAATCTAGGAATTTTCGTTTGAAGATTAAGTTGTGGTATTTTGTTGCTACTTTAATAGTCGATAATTATATTTTTGTTTAGAATACTTCACTAAAAGATCAAAAAAATTTAAATCCAAATCATCAGTTAATTGACCAATTTAGTCCGATTATGATAACTATATTATAAAGCACGGATTTCTTAGTGGAAAAAATCAAAATTAGTCCCGGGGATTTAAAAATTTAGTAATTAGTAATTACAGGCAACGGTTATGAAAAAGAAGAAGAAGGTTAAGACGGAAAGAGCCCAACAAGCAAATGTGGCATTACAGCGATCGGTTATAAACCTTTGGCGGTGGTGTCCTTTTCACGACAACCAAACGCAGCAGCGCAAAATCACAGCCATTGCAGAGACCCACAAGCACGTTCAGATCAAGTAAACCGTGGGAGAAGACTAAAACCTTTCACAATATTCTTAACTCTTAATTACTAAGTAGTGTGGTGCGTGACAAAATATAGCATTCAAGCACCAAAGTCTTAGATGCCGGCTACATCCGATTATGCAAAGTGTAAATTAATAACAATTTTTTTTCTTGGTATTTCTATAATTTTACCTAAGTTCCATACATGAACAGTTACTAAAATACATTCTTTAAAAAAGGAAAGAAGTAAATGGAAGTTCAGTGAAACAATGACTTTCTGGGACGCGTTTTACTGGCTACATTAGTTTTGTTGTTAAAAGAATTCCATATCTACTTAATCACTAAAAACAGTAGAATGACTTTTTGGGACTCGTTTTACTCCCTACATTTAAGCGCAGAGTTTTTGGTTTAGTTCCTCTTTCAAACAAAGAAGATTATTCACCACGATACATTTTTCAGTTCTTCAATCGATAATTTTCTGGTAAGTATCGATAACTTCTTTGTTAATTTTCTTATATGTTGTCACAAATATAACACTGATGGTCGAATTAGGTGTTTGGTATACTCCAGCTAGCGTGACAGAAGGATGGCAGAGGAAACGCCGACGTGGAAAGGAGAAATACAAGAAGAAGATGGTAATGATCATTCTGACATTGTAAACGGGAGTAACAATATTTACAGAAAAGGCATATTTGATTTGGAGAGCGGCGGCGGTCATAGTGTTCGTCAGGTATGTGCATCATATTTCATAACTTTTAGTTAAAAACCTGAAAGTTCTTGATTTGAGGATTTGATTGCTGATAAATTAATTTCTCGATTACAATTTTCGCGCGCGCAGGCAGCAGATTGGAGGACTATAATGGTACTTTCATTCCAGTGCATTGGGGTTGTGTATGGTGATTTAGGTACATCTCCGTTGTATGTGTTGCCTGGGATTTTTCCTAATGGCATCAAGCACAATGATGATATAATTGCTGTTTTATCTCTAATCATCTATTCGATCCTCATCATCTCGTTGGTCAAGTATGTGTTCATTGTTCTGTCCGCCAATGATAATGGGCATGGTAAGTAATTATTTTACAGGATTTAAGATTAGAAATTGTGGAACTTTCATAACACTATCATAAAGAGATGAGATTTTACTGAGTTTGTAATTGCAGGAGGGACCTTTGCTTTGTATTCTCTCATATGTCGATACGCGAAGCTTAATTTGATTCAGAACCAGCAAGTTGAAGATAGGCAGGTATCTAATTACAGGCTAGATGTCCCGAATCGCCGGTTGAAAAGAGCTTCAGCTGTCAAGTCTAAACTCGAGAACAGCCGCGTATTTAAGCACGTTCTGTTGTTTATAACTATGCTCGCGGTGTCCATGCTTATTGGTGATGGAATTCTAACACCTTGCATTTCAGGTATCGAATCTATCGATCTCGATTACTGATGCTAACCCAAGATATTTTTTCCCCTAAACAATTTGATTATGCACTTTTTCCTAACACTTCATTTTTTTTTGGTACTACAGTATTATCAGCTGTGGGAGGCATCAAGGTTGCTGCAAGCAGCCTTACCGATAATGGAATCATGTGGATTTCAGTTGCGATCTTGATCTTCTTGTTCCAAATTCAAAGGTTCGGAACAGATAAAGTTGGTTACACTTTTGCTCCAATTATTCTGTTGTGGTTCGCTTTCATTGGAAGTATTGGATTCTACAACTTTTTGAAGTATGATCCGGGAGTGATCAAGGCTCTCAATCCAGTATACATCGTGCATTACTTCATCAGAAGCAAAAAAGATGCCTGGCTTTCTCTTGCAGGCGTGATCTTGTGCGTAACAGGTATAATACATATACCAAATACTTTTGATTGATGCATAGAGTTCTATATTCTATTTGTAATTCCTGTAATTTTTGCTAATTAGGTTCAGAAGCCTTGTTTGCTGATTTGGGACACTTCAATATCCACTCGATTCAGATAAGTTCCTGCGTTGTGCTAATTCCTTCTGTCCTGCTCGCCTACATTGGCCAATGTTCGTACCTCCGGAAGCATAATGAAGAAATCGCACAAGCTTTTTACCGCTCGATCCCAGGACCGTTATATTGGCCACAATTTGTTGTTGCAGTGTTAGCAGCAATTGTTGCGAGCCAATCTTTAATCTCAGCCTCATTTTCTGTAGTCCAACAAGCTATGGCACTAGGGTGTTTTCCAAGGGTGAAGGTTGTCCACACATCTGAAAAGTACGATGGACAAGTGTACGTGCCTGAGATCAACACTTTCTTGATGTTGGCTTGTGTTGGTGTCACACTCGGCTTCAAAAACACAATCACCATTGGCAATGCATATGGTAAGTACATCAAAAGCTGAGCATTTTCTTTTCCTATGCTTAAATACTCAAAAAATTGGATCGCTTTTTCGATGCGTTTTTCAGGAATTGCTGTTGGAATGGTATTTGTTATCACATCTGCATTTCTCATTCTAGTGATGGTAATGATATGGAAGACACACTTCATCTTCATCGTACTTTATGTACTCGTCATTGGGCTTCTCGAGCTAGCATTTGTTAGCTCGGTTCTGTCCAAGTTCGTCGAGGGAGGATACCTTCCATTGTGCTTCGCCGTGATCATGGGGACTATCATGTTCACATGGAACTATGGTTACCGGAAGAAATACACGTACGAGGTGAAAAACCAAGTCTCAGCAGAAAGACTCACGGAGATATCTTCCGATCCAAGAATCCACCGAATCCCGGGTGTTGGCTTGTTCTACACCCATCTTGTTCAAGGCATCTCCCCTGCATTTCATCAGTACGTTTTGACCGTGCCAGCCCTGCATTCGGTCCTCGTGTTCGTAACGATCAAGTCATTGCCCATCAGCACAGTTCCTGCTGAGGAGCGATTCTTGTTCCAGCGAGTGAAGCCTGGTGAGCAGATTTTCCAGTGCGTGGTGAGGTATGGATATAAAGATTCAAGAAAGGATCAAGAAAGCTTCGAGGAGGTGCTCGTGACTCGATTGAAAGAGTTCGTACGAGACGAAATCGGAGGAGGAGAGGTTCAAAAGGAGTTGGGTTTGATTGACAGTGCGGTTAATGATGGTGGGGTTGTTTATTTGATGGGTGAAGGAGAGGCTTTGGCTGCAAAAGGATCTGGGTTTGCCAAGAAATTGCTCATGGACTACTTCTACAACTGGCTGAGCAGATGCGTGAGGCAACCGAATGAGATCTTCTTGATTCCTCGTGAGCGCCTACTCAAAGTTGGAACGACTTATGAAGTTTAATTAAGATTGAGAGCTGCTACAAACTAGCTTGTGTGAAATAATTAAAATATGGATCGGATTGGATCTTGATAGTTAAGCACTTTTTTAATCTAGGAATTTTCGTTTGAAGATTAAGTTGTGGTATTTTGTTGCTACTTTAATAGTCGATAATTATATTTTTGTTTAGAATACTTCACTAAAAGATAAAAAAATTTAAATCCAAATCATCAGTTAATTGACCAATTTAGTCCGATTATGATAACTATATTATAAAGCACGGATTTCTTAGTGGAAAAAATCAAAATTAGTCCCGGGGATTTAAAAATTTAGTAATTAGTAATTACAGGCAACGGTTATGAAAAAGAAGAAGAAGGTTAAGACGGAAAGAGCCCAACAAGCAAATGTGGCATTACAGCGATCGGTTATAAACCTTTGGCGGTGGTGTCCTTTTCACGACAACCAAACGCAGCAGCGCAAAATCACAGCCATTGCAGAGACCCACAAGCACGTTCAGATCAAGTAAACCGTGGGAGAAGACTAAAACCTTTCACAATATTCTTAACTCTTAATTACTAAGTAGTGTGGTGCGTGACAAAATATAGCATTCAAGCACCAAAGTCTTAGATGCCGGCTACATCCGATTATGCAAAGTGTAAATTAATATCAATTTTTTTTCTTGGTATTTCTATAATTTTACCTAAGTTCCATACATGAACAGTTACTAAAATACATTCTTTAAAAAAGGAAAGAAGTAAAATTTTGGACTTACTTCTGTAATGTAGAATAGGATTTAATCACTCATAAGTGATTATTTTAATAATTCAACAGAATCTCATTCAATTTTATGAGTAAAAATAATTAATTATTGGAGCACTTTACTACAGGAGTTAGCATTGACCTGTTAATTTAACTAACTCGTAAAAAAAATGACAGACAGGTTGAATCGGGTGCGGATCTCTTACATCATACTTGCTACACACCAATCGTGGTGTGCGGAGCCCGCGCATTATTATACTCCTAGGAACCCGCCCTTCCTTACTCTCCACACTCTTGGTGCTTCCTTTGCTCTTGGTTGGTGCTGCTGCTCTTTCAATTTCGTTGTCACACACCATGCATGTATTACTCCGCTAGGATTTATTTATTACGTACAGATGGAGACAAAAATCAATCACAGCTCGAATCAAGAAATTAAAATGGGTGATGCTTCGGTAGTAGCAGAGGAGCAAGTACAAGTGAAGAGCAAGGATGGGGAAAATTGCGGGGTGGAATTCTCTCCTCCTCACCACCAAATCAATCAGACCAAACCCAATAATTCTCATCCAAAGTTTCCCCGGAACGACTCTTTCGAATTGGAATCCGGCCGATTCCATAACAATAATACTCATGCCCATAACGCTGCCCAGGTCTGTATTTTCTCTTTTGAAACCCAAAATTAAGTATTTATTTTACTTCTCTAGAAAATGCGCGGAAGTGAAATTTCAATAATTTTAGAAATTTACACACACCTTTAATTTATTATTATATTTAAAAGGGAGCGAGGTGGTCGGTGGTATTACACTTGGCATTTCAGAGCATAGGAGTGGTTTACGGCGACATCGGGACATCGCCGCTATATGTGTTCGCCAGCACTTTCACTGAAGGGATCAACCACAACGACGATATCCTTGGCGTCCTGTCCTTGATCTTCTACACTCTCACTTTGATCCCTCTCTTCAAATACGTCTTCGTTGTCCTACACGCCAACGACAACGGCGATGGTTAGTTTATTTTTTAATTAAACTATTATTAATTATTTTTTTAGCCACTAATTAATTTCGTCTTAATTAACACTTGAATTATTTATATTGATTCAGCTGATCTAGCCTATGGTTAATTGAAAAAACACCTCTACTACGAAGGAGTGGAATCTAGCTTGAGTTTCCTTGAAAACGTATTTAATGAATCATACGTTGTTAGATTTAGAGTACATAATCCTCTATTATCAGTTTTTTTCAACCAACTATATTAGTAACTAAAATATATACTTGTTGAAAAAAAATGTTAAATTTAGCTAGTCAGGGGCACATGATATATGTGTATAAAAAAGAAAAAGAATGATCATGAGTAGGGATGGCAATTGGGCGGGTATGGAGCGGGTAAGCACTATCTATACCCGCACCCGCAAATTTGTGGGTAATCCATACCCGCATCCATATCTATATGGAGCGGGTAAAGGAAGGATAATTTTACCCGCGAATAACCCGCGAATATCCGCGGATACCCGCATATTTTGTTGAATTTCAAATTTCAATCAAATTAATATATAAAAAAAATAATCTAATTTAATAACAATACCACACAATAATACGGGTATTATACGAGAAAAGAAAAAACTAAAGAAGGGTTATTTTTTAGGGTTGGTATATATATTTCGTGCGGGTATTATAGTGGATATCCATACCCGCACTTTATGGGTATTTAGTGCGGGTATTGGAGCGGGTAAGTACTATCCATATCCACATCCATACCCGCATTTTACGGGTGCGGGTATATCTATACCCGCAAAATACCCACAATATGCGGATAATACCCACCACAATTATGAGTATTGGGCGGATATCCATATCCGTGGGTGAAATTGTCATCCCTAATCATGACGTGAAATTAATTAGTATTTGGAATATGTTTTCGATTTCTTTAAATATTCTGTATTTTGGATGAAAAATTAATCTTATTTGATATGGAGGGGGAACGTTTGCGCTGTACTCGTTAATATGCCGATACGCTAAGGTGAGCCTCACCCCAAACCAACAAGTGGAGGACTCGGACGTGTCGAATTACGAGCTGAAATTGCCGAGCAATGGGCTGAGAAGAGCGGGGAAGCTAAAATCTGCACTAGAGAAGAGCCATTTCGCCAAGTATTTCCTCTTGTTCGCCACCATGGTCGGCACTTCCATGGTCATCGGCGACGGCGCCCTCACCCCTTCCATCTCAGGTACCTACTTTCAATTCATTAAGTACATTATTCGCTCTACGATTTACATTTCTTAATTACATTATTTGCTCCTACATGCATTCTATTATAATTTCTTTTATTAATTAAAGCGGGAATTTATGAAAACCTACCTAATTATAATTCTAAATTTATGAAAAATGTAAATATCTCGCTATGAATAAATATATATTGTGGGATCTAATACTTTAAATTAACATGGGTATAATTAGATCAATCGTATGATATCATCACATACCAATTACCAAGCATAGCATGATTGCTTCTTGATTTTTGACTAACAAATTAAATCAAACCAAATAAAAATAATAGTTTTGGCTCATAAATTTTCAGTTTTATCGGCTGTGGCGGGAATCAAGCAAGCTACAGCATCAATGACCCAAGGTAATTGATTAATTACCTGCTTACATGTGCATTCTGAATTCTACTATACTTCTCCCTAAATCTTTGACACTTGTACTTTTGGCAAACTCTAATAATTATAAATTAATTTTCCTAGAGATTTTCTAGTATATATATATGTGTGCGGAAATTAATTAAAACACATACCAATTAATGGCCAACTGTAGATAATACCATATGAGATCTTGATTTCAAGTTTCAACCAACAAAAAAGAAGAAGAAAAATCAACTATTTCCTGGTGCTTTAATCATGTAATTTGTATTATTACACAGAGAGAATCGTATGGGTATCAGCAGCGATCTTGGTCCTCCTGTTCTCTTTTCAAAGATTGGGAACTGACAAAGTAGGCTACACCTTCGCTCCAGTCCTTTGTGTTTGGTTCGCATTCATCGCCGGCATCGGAGTCTACAATCTCATCAAATTTGATCCCACCGTCGTCAAAGCCTTGAACCCTATCTACATTATCGACTATTTCCGCAGAAACAAACGAGATGCCTGGATTTCCCTCGGCGGCGTCGTTCTTGCCACTACAGGTACCCCATTTTCTTTCTAATCTTCACTAGCTTCTGGATTTCACTTAATTACTTCAAATACAAAGTTGGGTTGTCTTCAATTTCATCTGTAGGGCAATTCTATGGGAAAAAAAGGCGATTCCTTTTGATGTTTTTATGAAAAATCCAGCTATTAATTGTAGATACCCACTCTTTTTCTAATCTTCACTAGCTACTGGGTTTCATGTAGTTACTTCAAATACAAAGTTGGGTTGTCTTAAATTTCATCTGTAGAGCGATTGTATGGAAAAAGCGACTTCTTTTGATATTTTATGAATAAACCCAAATCATTAACTGATTGCAGGAGCTGAAGCATTGTTTGCTGATGTTGGGCATTTCACGGTCAAGTCGATACAAATAAGCATGTGTGCAGTGACCTACCCAGCTCTGGTGTTGGCTTATACAGGGCAAGCCGCTTTTCTAAGGAAGCACAATGATCTTGTGGCAGATACTTTCTACAAGTCCATTCCAGGTTTTAATTCTACATTGCATGATTAAACCCAGATTGGTCACATTTTTTTTTTGGACCTCTCGTTTTGTTTCGTATAACTGATTAAGGGTTTGGTTGATGCAGAGAGTTTGTACTGGCCGATGCTTGTGTTAGCCGTATTGGCATCAATCATTGCGAGTCAAGCGATGATTTCAGGGACATTCTCCATAATTCAACAGTCACTCGTGCTTGGATGCTTCCCTCGGGTGAAAATCGTGCACACTTCAACTAAGTATGCAGGCCAAGTCTACATTCCTGAAATCAATTACCTTCTCATGCTGGCTTGTCTCAGTGTCACCCTTGGTTTTAAGACCACTGCAAAGATTGGCAATGCCTACGGTACATTCAATAAATTCTCACGTAGTTATGATCTGTTTGGAGCTGAGTTCTGCTTTTTTGGTTGTAAATCTAGTGGATGTATATCTGATTGAATTACTTACTGCTGTGCACGTGCAGGGATTGCGGTGGTGTTTGTGATGGTTCTCACATCATCTTTCCTAGTACTTGTGATGCTGATGATATGGAAAACCAACATTCTGTTAGTAATTGCCTATGTCGTTACCATAGGTATGCTGGAGCTTGTTTATTTAAGTTCTGTGCTCTACAAATTTGATCAAGGAGGGTATCTACCGTTAGCTTTTGCTGCAGTCCTAATGACTGTTATGTACGTGTGGAACGATGTGTATCGAAGAAAGTACTACTATGAGCTTGACAACAAGATTTCTCCTGATAAGCTAAAGGAGGTAGCCATGGAGGCCAATTGCAGTAGACTTCCAGGCCTTGCCATGTTCTACTCTGAACTTGTTCAGGGCATCCCTCCCATCTTCAAGCACTATGTAGCAAACGTGCCTGCTCTGCATTCAGTAGTTGTCTTTGTCTTGATTAAGTCACTTCCAACCAGCAAGGTTCCTGCAGAAGAACGGTTCCTCTTCCGCAGAGTAGAACCAAAGGAGCTCAATCTGTTTCGCTGTGTGGCAAGGTACGGATACAAAGATGTGCGCAACGAAGAAGAGCCTTTTGAGACAATGCTGGTTGAGAAGCTTAAGGAATTTATCAGAGT
This sequence comes from Viola odorata, assembly GCA_963691705.1. Classification (NCBI taxonomy): domain Eukaryota; kingdom Viridiplantae; phylum Streptophyta; class Magnoliopsida; order Malpighiales; family Violaceae; genus Viola; species Viola odorata. Next base: position 7,932,126 of record OY829544.1, read on the forward strand.
GAACGAGGACATTCAGAGCATCGAGGGTAATGAAGAAGATGCGGATGTGAAAATTGCTCAGGAAGAGAAGCGGCATGAGGAAGTGGAGAGGGAGATGGAGTTAATCGACAAAGCTTGGCATGCGGGTGTCGTTCACTTGATTGGAGAGAATGAGGTTGTTGCAAAGAAAGGAGCAGGGGCGGCGAAATGGATTTTGATAGATTACGCTTACAACTTCATGAAGAAAAACTTGAGGCAGAGCGAGAAAGTGTTTGCTATTTCTCACAATCGCATGCTTAAAGTGGGCATGACATATGAGCTATAATAGCATGAATCTTCATGCGGACCTACTCGTCTACTTGAGTGAAATAAGTTCTGTTTCTATAATCTCCAGCTCTAGGTAACTGGTAATCATTTATCTATAAGGGTCACACCAAAAGTTAAACAATAATAATTATAATAATAATAAGAGGATTATTACTGAATATGTCTGGTCAAGATGGAGCACAACGTTTTCAAATATGCCCCAAGCAGCATGCAAGAAGAACATAAATGCAAAAACCACATGAAAATTCATTCATGTGTACTTCTCATCAACAAATATTTGCCTCTGCAAACACTGCTTGCATTACATTTATCTCCGAGAAATAATGTCAACAACAGGTTCAAGTACTTTTGCCTCGGTCAAAACATGGAAAAACCTAAATTCTAGCTGCTCAAAGCATTTCGTAATTCAAAGAGCTTCTACAGGGTGAATTTAGCTAACTTAACTAGGAAACTGGCTGAAACTACAGCTAGTGGACTGGTTGAATCAACCATGGTAACTTAAAGTCTCTAAATGTGGTCCCAAGGAAAACCAGTAGATCTAAAAGTGAATCACAACAAAATATTGCTGACATTGAAAGGATGCATTGCAGCATACAAGACCAGAAGCAAAGCAATCCAAACTACAGCATCAAAGCTAAACAACCGTTATCTTTCTTGACGCCGGTTTACTGTAGTCATTTAACAATTCACTCAATACAAGATCAAAAGCAATCCAAACTTCACAAAAAGAATTACCAAAAATCGCAAAGATTATTCTCGTCAAACCGTCCAACCCAAAAAGATTAAAATACCATACATATACTTTTCCGGATATTTTTTTTTGTTTTTTCCTCTTCAATTACCTCGTAAAGTTAGTAATTAGTTGACTATTTTTATGTTGACTTGAACTGGCTGCCACGAGGGAGATGACAAGGACGGGTTAGGACTTGGGACCTTTTCGGGACATCCAATCCAAAGCGTCACTTCACTCTGTAGTTTAGTTGTTTGGGAGTCTTGGTCTCCTTGTGAAGTTGTCGTGTTTGCGAATCGCCTAGTTTGGCAGCCAGCACCTAACCCCGCCCTCTGTCCAAAACTCCGCATCATTCTATGATCCCTTCCTCTCCGCAGTCAACGTCTCTCCTGCTATAAACCCCAAAAGCCCATTTTCCCAATAGAGAGGAAGAGAAAGAAGCAGCGCATAAAAAAGACACAAACTTTAAATCACACCATGCCTGATATTGCCAAAGAAGCATGGAGAAAGTATCTGATTCAGCTCCAAGCACACCCTCTTAGAACCAAGGTTTTCCCTTTCCTTTCATTTCCTTAAAGATTATGGTAAAGTTGCTGACTTTCTTGTTCCTTTTGCTGATTTTTGTTCTGTTGGAATCTGATCTCAGGCAATAACATCTGGGGTCCTGGCTGGTTGCAGTGATGCAATTGCTCAAAAGATTGGTGGGGTCAAGAAGCTTCAGTTCAGAAGATTGCTTCTTATCATGGTACAAGTTTAAACTGAACTTTTTAAATTTTCCAATTTAGTAACTTCCTTATCTGTTGGATTGGATTCTTATGGGGTGAAGGGAGGATGGATACAATTTGGATCAATAGAAAATATTAAATCCACATTTGTGGTGGTTATGAAAGAAAAACTTTAGATCCAACATCTATGTTTTATGGACTGTATTTGTTGTAATACTCCATTTCATTGTCGTGTTTGTGATTCTGAGTTAGATAAAATTTCTTTGTAGCTTTATGGTTTTGCATATGGAGCACCTTTTGGGCACTTCCTTCACAAATTGATGGATATTTTTTTCAAAGGCAAGAAGGACACCAAAACTGTCGCAAAGAAGGTAGCTTGCTTTTTTATTTTTTTCATGTGGTTTCATCTTTTAATCTAGTAAAAGAAAAAGCTCGTGGGTAAAAAATTAATGAGAGAAGGTTGGATAATTTATTAGGTGTTGTTGGAACAATTGACGTCTTCTCCTTGGAATAACTTTGCTTTTATGATGTACTATGGCATCGTGGTTGAAGGTATGCATCTCTTTGATTATTTCTTGGTTTTGGCTTCAAGTTTGTTGTTTCCATCATTTGCCTTATCTAGCATGTCTCATTAACTAGGGGATGCAAGCTGCGTCACAACTCAGTTTGTGTCTTTTGTAGTCCTCAACCTGTAGCTCTTTATTTCCTTTCCATTTGCGTTAGCTCTTGATGACGAGTTTTATTCATGTTCCTTCTTTCGATATACTCATAAAATAGTTGTAAACTTATGTCTACATTTCTACCTTGTTTCTTCCTGTTCTGGCAATTGGCTTTGCGCTAGTATGCGACATCAGTTTTCCAGCTACAATCATAAAAGTTTGCACAATTTTTTTGTCCTTTTTCGAAGAAAAGTACGCAATAAGTCCATCATGTCAAGTGAAGAAATATGATGTAGAAATTTGATCTATAGAATTTTATTGTTGTACTTAGAAGCTTTGGTTGGTGTTGCAGGAAGACCATTGAGCCTGGTCATGAGTAAAGTTCGAAAGGATTACCCGTCTATTCAATTGACAGCATGGAAGGTAAAGAAGTGCAAAGTCAACCTTGTCATTTTTGTTTTATGTCATGTTATTTAAGGCTTAAGCTATCGCTAATTATATATGGTTGTACCTCTAACTGAAAACCTATGATATTTATGTCTTGCAGTTCTGGCCTATAATTAGCTGGGTGAACCACCAGTATATGCCATTGCAGTACCGCGTCCTATTTCAAAGCTTTGTTGCTTCCTGCTGGTGCGTCCTCTATCCTTTGGCTTTAATCTTTTGCTCTTCCGTTCCTAGTATGCTTAAATGCCTATGATGTTTAGTTAATTAATATTCATTTCTGCTCCAACTATTATTTCAAAATTCACGCGCTTTCTAGTAGACTTTTCAAGATAAGTGGCATGTTCGTGATGGATTTCTGAAGCAGAATTACATTCTAAATGCAAATGTTTTTAGTTGGCTTGGATTATGAAAGTTCATTCCAACTACAATGGTGCCTTGCATTGTTTCAGTTTGATTTCATCCATGAGTTGTTTTTTTATATGGACAAATGCGTTTCTCAATTTATAGATATGGATGTTCCTCGTCGAACGAGTATTACCAGACTGAAAGTTAAAACAATCTGAACGGTGAACACTACGTACACCGAGTCAATGCTGTTAAAAGATGCTTTAGCAAACATCTTGTATCCTGCTTTGTCAGATCAAAGTTTGTTGACTTGATGCATTTACTTATCTTACCGTAGTACTAATTCGTTCCTGGTAACTGCTTATTGATCTTCAGGGCAATCTTTCTGAACCTGAAAGCAAGAACGGCTGTGATTAAGGAGGCATAGGATGTTGTGAGTAGTGACCTCTTTATGTGGTTTTGTTCTGGATTCTCTTCTCTGTTCTGCAATTAAGAAACGTGTAATTTTTAGAAAAAGATATTGTAGTAAATTGCTTTCTGCATCTGTGTTCCGAATTATCATCAACTCCTCCTTGTACGGTATATGGGAATTTGCTTGCAATGTTCTTGATTTTAAAGCAGTGATAGAGTTGTTAATTACTTTAAGTTTGAAGAGGTAATTGATCAAACCAGCTCATAATAAAAAAGAGAAACATGCAGCATTCGTACAAAACCTTCTCATGACCTGACAATGGTTGGCCCCTGACTTTGAAGTAGGGACAAGAAAGTGACATGCATGGGAAATTAAGCAGAAAAAGATCTCCTTGGCCATCATCTTTGTATGGATTAATGGCGGTAGGGTCATGTGCAAAGGTTTGTAAATTATTCTGACTATTTCCCCAACTTTTTCTGACTATTTTCTACATGACAGATCATTTGAGTCTCTCTTAATCAAACCATTTGCAGAGGAGAATTCTATATTAACTTGCTCCATACTGAGAAGAACGATTTTACATCTCAACCAAAGTATCAGAGAATCAGAAGCCTCCTGTACTAGAACTTACATCATATTCGCTCTTAATTACTCCAACAACAAAAGAAATAAAACAAAGCTATTTCTTACTCGATTGATGATGAGAGTATCGATTGATTCACGCCAACGATATTCTCACAAAAACACACTGGTATCTAACCACATGGCTGCGCTGAACCACACAGCGCAGCTTACTCAAAGTCTCGAATCCAACTCCTCACCGCCCCATTAATATTAGCCTTAACTGCATAACATTAATTAATAAGATTATGGCGAAAATCAAGCTGATTAATCAACGAATCATAACACGATAGAAACTAATTAAGTAATAGAACCATCGCCTCTGTTATATATCTTTTGTCTAACAACAATCATCATCATCTAGCTATAGCAAGCCAAAATCACAAACACAGGAAGAAAAAAAAACACAAAATTACAGTTCATTCCATGGAAACCTCATGTTTCATCATTTTTAGTTACATTTACATGTAACGGACTCACCATTTAGGCAGTTACCAGTCACACCACCTCTTAATGTTAGTTACGTGGATAATTGAAAGTCAGTTTCCAATCGCTTAATGCCACGTAACACATCCCACGCATTGCATCCCCTCTGATCACATCTGGATCCACCTGCTGAGCTGACTAGGATTAACAACCCCAGGTATGTGGTTCAAAATGCTTGCCACCTCAGCATAGCTCTCCACCCCCTTCATCTTGCCTCCGCCTCCACCTGGCTCGGCTGAGTCGGCTCCTTCCTTCCAAAATTTCTTCACCTCCATCGACCCAGCTGCTCCCAACGCCAACGCTTCCCGTCGCGCCGGATCGAACTTCTCCCCAAGTAGAGTCCCTCTCGTCAAAAACTCATACGCCATGTAACCGGCTAGCAGCCGGTTAGAATAAAACGGCTCGGTATTGCATTTCGAAGCTGTATTATTGAACTGTTGAGCTTGCGCGCCAAACGGCTTGTTGACAGAATAAAACGCTTCTCTCTCTTTCCGCTTCCTTGAACCGCCAGGTGTCATAAATCTGTGATGGTGATAACTCATCTTTCGGCCAGCTCAGCAAAATGTTATCCTCAATGGCAAAACCGTCAAATCACGAAGAAGATTGAGAACCAAAATCGTATTTCTCGGTCAAGTGTCAAAAGTCACGTTAAAAAAAAGTAAAATAAAAACTACTCACAGCAAGGATAAAAAAGTAAATATATTTTTAAAAAATCATTTTTTTTGGGAAAAGAAAAACTGAACAGCCTTTGAAACGGGAAACGGCCAAGATGTTAGCAGAATCGGGAAGCAACAGCGGAGAAGCTGAGATGAGCGTTGGATCTGGGCAGCAGCTCTAGAGGTGGCGCCGCTGGGTGCCGGTGATGGGAGAGAGCAAGTGGGTAATATGAGAGAAAACGGTTGAGGAGACGGAAGCGCTTGACGGAGTTTATACGGATATTTACAAATGGACCGTTTGAATTTTAAATCATGAAGCACAAAAATTCGTTTTTTTCTTCACTTTGTTTGAAAAATGGATCTGACCAAAAAAATGTTTAAAAAATGAAAAATTAAGACTAGGAAAAGCATTGCTATTCTCTCTCTTAAGAGTGAATTTTCCCTCCTGATTACAATCCTATTTTGATTTGGAATTTGCACAAGCAATGAATTAACATGGTCCATTTCAAACGTCCTCTTTTGGTTAATCGAGCCGAGCATGTATTATTTGCTCGGAATTTTTGCATTATTGTTTAATAGTAATGCTTTGGGTACGATAAGCTTCTTCATGGAGGAAGCTTGATGCTTCCAAGCTCCAACATTATGGATTTTTTTTCAGAGGTGAACCATAAATACCCAGGGTAATAGTATTTTTCACCCCTGTACTATCGCCAAAAAATAGATACCTCTCTTATCTTTTAAAACGTTCATGACACCTCCCCTGGACAAATTGTCCGTTTGCAACAAGCCTCCTTCCGTTAGTTTTTTATCAGTTTGACTAACCATTCCGTTAAAATGACCTCCTATATCAGATTAAAAAAAAAAAAAATCCCAAAAAAATGAAAAAATGTACAATATCAGAAAAAATATAAAAATTAAAAAAAATCTACAAATTCCCAAAAAATGAATAAAATTAAAAAAAATAAAAAATTACAAAAACAATTAATTAAAGTAAAAATCCATAAAAAAATTTAAAATTAAAGTAAAAAATCCAAAAAAGTGTACAAATTCCAAAAAATTTACAAAAAATGTAAAAATTCCAAAAAAATGTTAATTTTTTTTAAAAAAAAGTAAAATTCGAAAAAAATATAAAAATTCCAAATAAAAATTAATAAACCTAAAAATTCAGAAAAAAATATAAAAATTTCAAAAAAAAATAATTAACCTAAAAACAAATTTAAAAATCCAAAAAATGTAGAAATTTCAAAAAAAATTAGTTAACCTAAAAATCCAGAAAAACTGTAAAAATTTCAAAAAAAAATGTAAAAAATGGATTTTTAGATTAGTTAACGCTTTGTTTGTTATTTTTATAGTTTTTTGGAATTTGTACATTTTTTTTGAATTTTTATTTATTTTTGGAATTTTTAGGTTTTTTCTGGATTTTTAGATTAATTAATTTTTTAAATTTTTTTACATTTTTCTGAATTTTTAAGTTTAATTACACGTTTTTGAATTTTTTATATTAATTAATTATTTTTTTGAATTTTAACATTTTTTTGGAATTATTACATTTTTTTGGAATTTGATTTTTTTAAAAATTTTTGACATTTTTTTTGGATTTTTTTATTAATTAATTTTTTTTGGAATTTTAAAATTTTTTTGAAAATTTTAGATTAATTAATTGTTTTTGGAATTTTATCATTTTTTTTGGAATGTTTACATTTTTTTTTAATATTTACTACTTTTCTTCGAATTTTTAGATTAATTATTATTTTTTAGGAATTTTAACATTTTTTGGAAATTTTTAATTTTTTTTTGAAATTTTTACAATTTTTTTGAAATTTTTGAATTAATTATATTATTTAATACATAATTACCTGCTACAGCAGGTTAAAAAAAAAACCTGTTATAGCAGGTAATCTGTTAAATTTAACAGCTAAATTTAACTAAATGAGGCTTTTTGCACTGGAACGATTGTCCAGGGAGGTGTCATGGACGTTTGAAAAGATAGGGGAAGTATCTGTTTTTCGGCGATAGTACAGGGGTGAAAAATACTATTACCCCTAAATACCCAGTTTACAGTATTTACATGAAACTTTCTTGCATAAACAAGCAATTCAATGTGTAAACCCAGTTTCCTACCAAATCTAAGCTACAAGAAAAGAAGAAAAAAAATGAGGCGCATTTGTTTCTTCTCCTTTGTTATTTGCTTCTTCTTTCTATTCTCAAATAAAAAAATTAACAGCTGCCATCCTTTAGTGCCGGATACAAATGATATAGTGAACCGGATGTGTAGAGGAACATTCTACTCATTTCAGCTACAACTTCTGCAAAACTTCTCTCCAAGGAACATTCTTTGCTTTGCATCTTCAATTTATTTTATACATGAGTATTTAAGTTTTAATACCGAAATCTTAGAAAGATATGTCAAATTACTATTGCTGAGTTGTGGCTACAAATAAGTAATGAGCCCAAAATTGTCGCAAGGGAAGGGGGCTGTGTAAGTGTAAGCAGAGGCGGGTCCGAGCCGTTATTGGCAGCAAGGTCGGCTACATACCACGAAGTAATGGGCTCGACCGCTAGGGTGCCCGGCGGCAGTACGGTACAGATCAGAAATTATTGTTTTTTTTTTTTAATTAACTAATCTATTGAGGACAGTAGGAAACTTGGCCCAGTAAATTAATAAATTGACATACATATATTTGCACAAGTCTAATAAACATATAAAGAAAGTATACATTTTGATAATTTTTACTTCTATATATAAATATTATTTTTACATGAAAATAAATATTAATTCTTTTTTTTACATAACTAGAAAAATGAATAAAATTTAGAGAATCATCTTACTAACAAACATGGGTTCATATGGATGGGAAAATGAAGGAAAAAAGAAGTGCAGAAAATTAAATAATACCATTAAATAAAAAGAGATTTATGACTAAAAAGATGTGAATAATATTGTTACTACAGAACTAAATTCTAATCAGATAAGCGATGAATCAGAGAATTATATTTGACGATAATAATTTTTTGGTATATCATTTAGTGACTAGATTTTTTCTCCAATTTATTCACATGATTGAATATTGGAGCTAATAAGCTCTACTCACATTAGTAACATAACAGAAAATTAAAATTGAGAAAGAGAGTTCTTTTTTTTTTATCTTCACCTAATAATTTTCTTATATGTTACTAAGTGACAAGAGCTTATCTCCATCTTTATGATGAAAATTCAAACTTGTTGATGAGTACAAATGACTATAATTTAAAATATTATAACATAATTTATAATTTAGACATGTATGATTGTGTAATGGGTATCATTTTTCTTTCCTAATTAAATTTCTTTTAGAATATATATTTTTAAAAAAAATAGTTATATTATTAATGGCCACTATAGTACATAAATCGAAACTCATGACTAATTTTATAAAAAAAAAATGTAATTTTTAGGATAATTTTAAATCTAATTAGCTATTTGCCTCCTCTCCTCTTAATATTTTTTTAGTTCGCACTATTTATTCAAAATATAGCTATTTTATAAACGAGTGGTCAACGTATGTGGTTAGATACTGTCATCTCGAAGGAAATTTTTTTTGTGTAAAATTCAAATGTCGGGACACTCTATCTCTTAACGCTCTAACTCGGTGCAAACATAATTAATATTGTCTCCTTGAGTTCAGTGATATTTGTGGTTCAAATTTTTTTAAAAATAAAAAATGCTAAATAGTAAATACATTAATTTTTCCGTATCGATGTATGTATAGTCCGATGTCTATATCAGCGTGTATACTTGCTAAAGTAAGAAACTTAATTATAACTTTTTGTAGTATGCTAAATAATATTATGTCCTTGATAAATTATTACAATAATTTTTTTAAACATATTTATAAAAATGGCTATTATTATAAAATTATAAAAAACAGTACAGTATGAGATGAAAGTGATTCATGGTTAACTTTTTTTTTTTAAAGTTTTAGAAAAACCTATAATGTACCGTGAACAAATCTGGAAAAGAAAAAAAAAAGTAATAGTAATACAATTAAAAGATAGATAACTAATTAAAAATTAAATGAAATGATTGACTTTTTCCTTATAACTTAATTATATAAAAGATAAAGTCATGTGGTGAGATCAATATGAATATGAATATAGCTAGATTACTAATAACTATAATTTAAAACATTGTAACATTAAAATATGAAATATGATAATATATTTTATATAAAATAATAGGGCTTTGTATAGTTTTATAGGGTGGTACATGTAAAATACAAATTATAAATACACGGATTATATATTTGAGATAAAAATTACATATTTGTTTTTTTTGGTACAAAATTATCATACAACAATTCAGCTCAAAATGCATTTTCAGCAAAACAAATACATGAAACTAAAAACTAAACAGTCGTATAAAGATTGGAATATCTGATGAGCACAAATAGTTAATGATGGTCACTTATCTAACCTTTATCCGGTTCACATCTTCCTTTCAGCAAAGGAAAGTGGTAATAATTTTATATCCGGAAAATGGTTATAAATAAAAATTGGTAAAACTCATTAAAAATTTATTATAGAAAGTAGATGATGCATTTTAAAAAGATTAAAAAGAAACCGGAATATGTAAACTACAATATTTTCCTTCTTTTTTCACACCCAATTTATATTAACTCTGCTGTTCACAAAGAAACACCACTAACTTCCATCATTACCAAATTGAATTCCAAAGCCAACAAGAACTCACTCATCAATTCATACTTGTACTCCGGGATCTCTATGTTCCAACAAAACCACGCTACCTCATCTATTCATCATAATCACTTGGAAATACGGACAGCATCAAACCATATGTCGGGGATGTGAGCAATCTTAGGCCAATCCTCCCCTTTCTCCGGTTCACATCTTCCTCTCAGCAAAGGGCATCCACTTATCCAAAGGTAAGAGAGTGAAGAGGGCAGTTTCTGATTCTGATTGGGCAGTAGTAGGGACTGGAGTTTTGGGCAATTCCTGATCTCCAACTCTCTAAGAGAAGTGAGGTGTTGAAGCCCCTCGTAGTTTAGAGATTTCAGATTTGGAAAATCTTCGATAGCAAGAGAGGTAAGAGTGGAGGGCAGCAGCGTCTTCTCAGGGAAGGATTCTTCCACCACCTCATCGCAACCGCCGCCAATTGTGAGATTTAAGAGGGAAGGAAGCATTTCCAGACCCCACTCATGCCGTCTTGAGAAAAGTTTCTTGCAATCCCGTAGTATAAGATTTCGTAATTTGGAGTTGGAGCCGCCCAGATTCACCTGTAGAGTCGTAGCAAAAGACTCAATTTCTGGACAACCAGAAATCCACAATGTTTTCAAATTGGAGCAATTCTCAGGCAACACCTTCAAATTTGGGCAGTTTTCCAACCAAAGAGATGCCAAATTGGAGGAGCAATTAGGTGATCGTCCTTTGCAGATGGATACTAATTTTGGGCCACCTCTGATTTGGAGTTTTTCTAGCTTGGGGAAGCACTCCAATTGGAAGCACTCCATCTCAAGCTCTTCACAATTTTCAATCTTAATTTCAGTTACAGAGGGAAGGTGACCAGGCAACACCTTCAAATTTGGGCAGTTTTCCAAGGTAAGAGATGCCAAATTGGAGGAGCAATTAGGTGATCGTCCTTTGCAGAAGGATACTAATTTTGGGCAATATCTGATTTTGAGTTCTTCTAGCTTGGGGAAGCACTCCATCTCAAGCTGTTCACAATTTCGAATCTCAATTTTAGTTACAGAGGGAAGGTGACCGGGCAGGGCCTTCTTTAGCTTTGGACAATCGATTACGCGAAGCTCTTGGAGGAGAGGGAAATTAGTGTCACTATCATCACCATCTGAGATCCATTCACACCATTCTTGCAGTCCTCTAATGCTCAAATGCTTGAGCTTCTTCATGGCATGTAACTCAGAACCAATGCTTGTGATTCTACTACAGTCATGAATGCTAAGCTTCTCCAAACATGCTAACTGCCAAAGTGGTGGTAAAGACCTGATTTTACATCTATACAATCTCAAGGATTCCATACATGAGAAAGAAGAGTCCCCCACCCAATCTACAAATCTTTCACCCCCATAACCAGAAATGGAGAGAATTTTCAAGTCCCTATGAGGGACTAACTCTACAAGAACTTGTTCTTGATGCAATGAGCAGTTACCGTTTTCTTCTTCATCAACCCATTCCAACCCCAACTCCTCTACATGTTGCTTACCCTTCAAATTTGCTTCCTTCGCATCTCCAGCATCCACCACATTTTGCAGACCATGAATAGAAAGACTTCCTCGTAAATTGCAAAGTTTCCCCAACTCATTAATGCTAGAGTTAGACCCCCTTTGTTTCTGTTCTCCCACAACAAAATCACCGCTCAACTTCTGAAGTTTTGTCAGTTCACCCATGTGAGGTGGCATTTCGTGCAATCTAGTGTCTCTAATATCAAGCAAAAACAGGTTGACTAACTTCCTCATGTCATTGGGCAACTTAGTGAGACTCTCGCATCCCTTTAGGATTAAAATCTGCAAATTATACAAATTGCATATAGATTCTGGCAGTTGCTCGATATCTGATTGACGAAGAAGGCTCAAGAATCGTAAATGCTTCAGGATGCCAATTGAATCTGGTAACTCAAGGAGTCTAACACCATCGGATATACGCAACACTCTTAAGCTCTCAAGCGCCGATAATAATTTTTGCCATGCTTCATTGTCCACTCTCAAGGGGGGCCACCTATCTCCCGAAAAAATAAGGGTACGCAAAGAGTGTGGACTGTCAAGAATAAATGTGTCTCTGTCCATTTCATAATGAGTTTGTGTAGGAAGGTGGCATGATGCATAGCGAGTGCGTTGGCTTGCCTTGAGCAAATTGAGACCCTCTAGCCTGGAACAAAATTCTCTTGATACAAGTGTAGCCAAATCATTCATGAGATCGTGCATAGTGAAGATTGTTTCGCCAAAAAAATTACTTTGTTGCTGAAGAAAAGACCTGGATACAAGATCTTCAAAGTATCTCTCTCCTATCTCCAAATTCTCCTCTCTCCCTGATAGGGCCACAAAATCCTCTGCTATCCATAAAAGGACCAACTCCTCCTTTGTAAATTCATAATTCTTAGGAAATATGGCACAATAAGCAAAGCATTGCTTCAGAGATGATGGGAGATGAGAATAGCTCAATCTTAGAGCTGGAAGAATGTCACTGTTTGGTAAATCCCAAATATTGCTGTTCAATATATTCCTCCAGCGCCGAACACATCTTTCGTTGCGCAAGACACCTCCTGCTGCTTTTGCAGCTAAAGGTAAGCCATCACACTTTTTCACAATCTCCCTACCAATCTTTTCTAAGGCAGCAGGATATTCATGGCAACTTTTCCCGTCAAATGCATGTTTTGCAAACAGAAACCAACAATTCTCTTCACTTAACTCTGCCAAACGATGAATGGTAACAGAGGACATGACCCCCGCCACACTTAAATGACGAGTTGTGACAATGATTTTACTTCCCTGTTCCACAGACATGAACGGTTTCGTCAACGAATCCCATTCTGCTTGAGTAGCACACCAAACATCATCCAGAACAAGCAAAACCTTTTTCCCTCTAAGCTTTTTCTCTAACTCACAATGCATCTGATCTGTAGTCATATTATCAATACCATCCCCCAACCCAACCACCTTCATAATATCCCGCGTCACAGGGAAAGCTTCCAACACTTTTGGAACATATACCCATGCTTTAACATCAAAGCACTGCTGGATGTCCTTGTAGACCAACTGAGCAAGAGTAGTTTTGCCCAACCCACCCATACCAACTATCAGAACAACTCCAACATTCTTAACATTTCCATCATCAGATCGCAACATTTCCACTATGCGGTCCTTATCACCATCTCTTCCATAAACATCTGAAGCATCAACCAGAGATGTTGTTGGTGGTGAATTTTCTTCTCCAGTACTATTTTTCTGCTACAAACCAAGATCACGCATTTTTTGAACTAGATTTTCCAGAGATTGATGGATCTCTTTCAACCTAGGTTCCATCTCTCCTATATTCATCCCTTTTCTACAAAGATTAAAACAAGGGAGAAATTTGCGCACCTGACCCGCGAAAGTACGAGTCTGGGCACCACCACTTTCGATCCTCAATCTGAGAGCTTCGTAAGCAAACTCATCCAAGAAATCATCAGCTCTAAAGGCAGCATCTTTGAGATAATCTAGAAATTCTAGGACATGAGGATCAGTAAACTGCTTCTCCTCCGCGTCAGCAACAAACTTGGTAACAGTTATCAAGGTTAACTTCAACTCCTGCAACTGTCCCTCGTCGAGTTCATGGCGTTTGAAGAAATCACGGACATCAACGGAAGCCATCTTCTCAATCAAAGTGGTAATGACGGGGGAGAGGATTGCTAAAGCCAGCTCGGCCATGGCTAGAAAGCTGGAATGGGTTCTTGGTTGACAAAGGACAGGATTGTGGAGATGGGAGTGTGAAGGAAAACAAACAGTAGGAGAAGAAAAGGAATGATGAAACAGAGCAGTGGGTGAGACCAAGACTTTTCAGACTTTGGATTACGACTGAGCGGGAATTAAATAATGCATACAACAATAAAGACTTGTAGCAGCATATCCGATGAATGATGATGAAGCAGAGTAGTGGGTGAGAGAGACCAAGACTTTTCAGACTTTTCAGACTAGTTGAGTTGAGGGTAAGTAATTAACCAATAATTTGAAATTTAAAGTATTTTCCTTGTCTATGGATTACTAGTAATTAATAAGTCTTGATCCGTTTACACTTCATGGGGGAGGAGGGGGAAAATGTGAAATTGTTTTGTCTTGTGGGTTATATAATTGCTGTTTCCAAAATGCCCCTATTTGTGTTTCAAAATGCCCAGAATGCCAAATGTGGCTGTTTAATGACGAAAATATCCTCAAGTTTTAGTTGAGAACAAAACTGAAGGTGTTAGTCTGATGAAGATGAAGGTTTTTTTTGGTTTCTCAGCTACCGATGGTATGGCAAAATTATATTTTTGCCCCTCGCTGATCTATCGTAGTTTATGTTTTAAAATGTTTGTTAGAAATTAATGTACCGGATTTGTTTTAACTTTTAACTGAATTTTCTTTTAACTTCTAATTTATCATTTATAAAAATAAATAAATAACTAAATACATGAGCTAATAAAAAATAATAATATACATCATCTAATGGTGCAAAAAAGAGAATCTCCAGAACCGCATTATTAGTTGTCTCACCCTCATCACCACCATCTGGATGAAATTAAACAGAAATAAGAAGTTTTTTTTTTAATCGAAATGAAAGATTACTTAACAGATATAAACTGAAATTCCTCATTTTGTCAGTGACTGGCACAACAAGAGTTCAACAAATCAGTCATGCAGAGGGAAGGAAGTTTAAATCAAATTAATCTAAATGAACTAAGAATATGAAAGCTAAGCAATTGTCATAAGAATCATGGTGTTTCTTTCATTTCCTTTCCACAACCCTACAAATGATATACCACATTTCCCCCCAATTGAATCCAATTTTTGTTTTCCTTACAAGTATTATCACAATTTCATGGACTTACCAGACACTATTCCCTACTCGCTACCTGCTGAGCTGCTCTTCTCCAGGATTACATGTTTTGACTCACTCTCGATTTGATCTCAATGATTCTGATTTTTTCACTTTCTTTGATTTGTTCTTCTCCTGCATCTTCTTTTTCTTTGCTTCAGCAGTGACCCAAGTGTAGTTTGGAGGGATGGTGAACGGTTCTTGCTCATTTTCTATCCGACTAGCAGTTGATGACCCGGGCCGGTGGTAGGGGGTTTTTATCCACTGAAACCAGGATGAACTTGAGGAATTGGTTGCCGATGGGCTTTCTCGCCCTGCAGCTGTAGGACTTGAAGGTGGCGTTGCAAATTCATCCAATGGCTGTAATTCTTCAAACTTTGTAAATGTGACCAACACTCTGATGGTAGGAACCACAGGGATGGCAACCTGTATGTAACCGAGAAGTCCACATAAATATATGTATCAAAGATTTTAACAACAACTGAAGGTACTTTGTTTAATACAAAATTCAAGCCAGGGCATCCAAATTAGTGACATTTAGCAATTTTTTCACTTGTCACTAGGTGCCTTTAAATTTTTTGAAATAGAAGATGGGAATCGCAAATTTAATGGAAAGCAGGATCCTGGAGGGTAAGCCTATCACTCAACCTGTCAACCATGCTGGAATGGATAAATAGGGATACAAGCTATCTCCTACTCAGTTCACAAGTGTGGCCCGAAACCAGCCAAGAATGGCCATGGGCCACAAGGCAATAGGTTCGAATATCAAACATAATGGCAAGGTGTGAATCGCCAAAAGTACAAATTATTTCTGGTTTATATATGCCTAAATATGTGCAAAAGTGTGGTAATTGTTCTCGCCAGGCTGACAGAAAGTATAACAAGTTTCAGAGCTACTGGCAGATAAGACTAGGTTTAAGTGCCCACTGAAGCTGGCTACATTCTGCTCCTATCCTATTTCTTAAGATGAGCCAAGCCAACTTGGTCAACCTTGCCAAGAATCTGTTGAGTTGACAGCTTGAGGGTGTTAGTATCACTTAAGCACATGGGAGATGCAATCCCTTGGTTAGCAGTTGAACCAGGCAGGCAGTGAGTCTAATACTCTCTGCAGTAAACCTAAGTATATTGTGACTATAAAAGTATCAGAAGTAGGGGGAGCGAAGGAAAATGACAGATAAAAGTGACGTTACGAAATTACGAGTATTTACAAAACCCCAAATAACGCACCATGATATAATGATTCTGTAATGTGTGAGGAAAAGATGCCTTTGGCTCTACAACCAATTATCAGGAATCTTCCAAAAAGTGGAGAAAAAACAAGGTGCACAAAGAAATGCACGCAGAATGGTGTAGGCATGATACCACACTGCTTAATAATTTGACATTAAGCTTGTACGTGCTATGAGAATAGTACATCATCAATAAACCACAAAGTAAAACCAAACTAAAACACTCGTGAAAACTTATTGAAGGATGGGGAGTTGTAACACCAAGTACCAATGCATTGGAAAGTATCAATAGGCTAAATGGTAAGGGATCAACAAAAGCAGCTGTGAGAAGATAATCAACTCTAGGAGAGCAGACAATAATCAGCTGTATATTACACAAAGGTTCTTACAAAATCCAAAGCCCAGACCCTTCAACCGGAGAAACACAAAGACTTCATGCAATATATTAAACACAGAAACATAAGCCTCTGAAGCACATACATGGAATATTTGGACTCAAAGCATCCTATAAACAACCAACCATAGACAGTGCATGAAACAGGAAATATCTTGAATCATAATCCATCCAGAAACAGAAACTTGTCATAAACAGTAGCACTTTTGTGGAGAATAACAGGTCAATCAGCAAAAGAAATGAAGGAAGTAGATTGCTTTGGAAACAATTCTACAATAAGATCCAATTTGGTGCAAAAGAACTCATCATACTTCATTCACCAAAAAAGAAAAAAAGCAATCATCATACCTTGACAGGAAAGGTTCCCAAGGGAAGCTTTGTTGTAAGCAGCTCTCGCAAGCGCCGAATTGCCTTAACCTTGTTCGCGAGAATGTCAAGCAGTGGAAGGAGTTCCTCAGTTTGCAACGGGAAACCTGGAGAAAGCCAGAGAGTAGGCCTTAGCCCTTTCTTATACTCGTTCTCACGACTTCCTTCCTTGCGTCGATTACTGGTTTCAGAACTCGTAGAAGTAGATGGCTTGGCATCTCTTCCTTTCTGATGATCATCCCGTGCAACAATCTCCACAGAGTGTCTTCCTGGTTTAGTTTTGCTTCCAGAAGGAGAGTCCCCTAGCAAGTCACTCACCTTCTCCTCAACACACAAAGAACTTCTTGGTGGAACAATTTTCTTCTGATCCTCAGCTTTAGGATCACGTTTCCTCCACCCCCCAAACCACCCTTTCTTTTCTTGCCTGTTCTCTCCATTTCTACAACCTTTGACATCTTCAATAGGAATATCCCTTTGTTCACAACAACTATGACGATGTGCAATAATCCCATCACCATTATCATTAGTCAATTCAGAAGTATCCATCTTAAGTGCTACTTCAAGTTGCATTCTTTCTTCTTCTGTCAGTATGTCATTGAACTCCTCACTCTCTGTTTCATTTTCATTGCACGACGCAAAGAACTCGTCATCCGTCATTGCCCCTGGGACCCTTCTAGATTTAATACTAACAACCACATTATGCATGTCATAGACCTTTGCCTTCCATGAGCCAACCGTTTCTGTTTTCTCCTGCCGCCTCCATGTCAACTGCGGCAAAAGAACTGCCTGGGTCACATCAATTCCTGGCCGGAATATGTTAGTCTGTGACATAGCAGCTACTTCTTGTTTAACCTCTTCTTCAGTTGGTGGAGCACCAGCACCATCTAAAGCATTCATCACCTCCTTATCCTTGTGTGTGATCATGCAAAGTGATCCCGGTGGAACTTTCCCATCCTCAGATCCTTCACCGAGGAAAAGGATACTTTGGTCTGAGCGCTGAATTCTAAGACCATCAAAGCCAGCCAAAGTCATATCTGCTCTCAAATTTGCCCCCCTCTTCCAAATTTTGTAAGTATCTGAAGGAGCAATCCGTGAAATGAAAGGTATGACAGAACTCTCAAAATGGAAAGTGATTTCCATGTAGAAGTCTCTCATCCTTCGCATGGTTGCAACCAAACGAGGCAATCTCCTACACCATTTGGCCCATGCTAATGGCTGGTAGTGCCTCACAATGGCCATTGCAAGTGCTTCTTCTCTATTGCAAATTGCTTCTTGAAGTGCACTCCATCCATGCTCATTCTGCAAGCTCCAATCAGCTCCAGCAATCATAAGCATCTCAGTTGCTGTCTGGTCTCCCATTTTGACAGCCAAATGAAGAGGGGAGTCACGGTTTGGGACATCACGCCTATCAATCACAGAAGAGATAGCATCCGCCTTCTGTTCCTCAGCCAATGAAGCTGCCTCAGTCTGAATCTCCGCTGGATTACAAAGACGGGGAAGGCCAGAAAGTATCTTCTTGAGACTAGCATGATCTCTTGTTGCAATGGCCTTGTGCACAGGACTGTGAGAATACTTTGAAGCGTCAACCCCAGCCATGCCTCAGGAGTGTATGCACTACCAAAATCCCAAATCAATAATCCAATTCGGACCCCAAGACCTAAGCACAAAAGGAATACAATCAACACCAATCAACTACATATGCTCCAATAAAGCAGTGAACTTTAAGCACATGACAAGGACCCAGTTCATCATTTTTCACCAACATTAGAACTTCACAAGTATCTTGCAATCTTTCCCATAAGAGAATCACACCAAATTTAAGCAATCCCCCAAATATAGAACAAAGAAAACACAACACAAAAAAGAATCAAGGTAGCAGTAGCTTAGCTATCAGCGAGACACAAAAGCAAAGAATCTACAGTGAGCCAAGAGGGAAAAAGAACACTTAATCCAAGAAGCCAAGAAATCTCACCTCCTTCTTCTTCCTCTTGCTCCTCCTCAAAGAAACCAAGATGCTCCAATAATAACCTCGCTCACCAAAACCCACCACAGACACCTCTCTCTCTCTCTAGAGAGAGATTCTTGTGATCCAATCCAGATCAGACAAACCCCAAAACATGCATGTGGGAGGTGTGAAGTAATTTTTTTTTAAAAAGAAAGTAAAACTTTATATAAAAAATGAACAAATCAAAGAAAGGTTGTTAAACCAGAAAGAACCCAAGTGGGGAATCTTGCAAAGAATATTAAAAACGGTCCAGGATTAAGAAAAGAATACAACAAAGTGAAAAAAACCCATCATTATCATCTTCATCCAGCCAAAAAGGAATTACTATCACAAAAGACAAATCAATTTCACACACAGAGGAAAGATCAAGGAAGGCAAAGTTCGAGTGTTATTGGGAGAAAAGGGAAGTATAACACTAAACAACGCGTTGGGCTAAATGGTAAATCTTGAAAATACAGCGTGATTTGGGGTTGGATAAGAAGAGGAAGAAGAAGGAGCAGAGAAAGTGAGAGAGAATGAAAAGGGTATTTTATTTTATTTCCATTTTAAAATGTTTCTCCTTATAGAAACCTAGTATTATTTGTATAAAACTCGAAAACAATAACTTTATAAATCAATTATATTTTTTCAGAGATCATTCATCATAAACTTAGAGTAAATTTGAATTTGAATATATAAATATCTCGTTAGAAATATTAAAACATTTATACCATTATTTGATTTACAATTTTTATATGTAATAAAAAAAATTGTAGCTAAATAAAAAATTGTTATGTAAAATAAATAATAAATAAAATAATAGTATGATTGTTTTATTTAGGGCATAGTAATAACTAACAAGGAAGTTGGTGTACGAAGGAGGCGAGGCGAGGCAAGGTAAGAAAAGAATAGTCAAAGGGGAAAGGAAGAGAGACCGAAATGGAAAGGAATGCATGTGAGCCAGGAAATACGCTACTTTGCATTCGTATTCCCTTCCCTTGTTTCTTTCTTTAATGTTCATTTAAAACTCAACAATACCCTAAAAAAAAATTCAATTCAATTCAATAAGTACAAAATCATAATAAGGTGTTATTTTTTTATTATAAATGGTAAATTTATTTCGATAACGTCCGAAACGAAGAATTAATTTTGAATAATAAGTTATAAAAATAAGATATTTTTTGTGTAAATTTGAAGAAATAAAAATCCTCTGTATACAGGTTACACATGTTGACTAATTGTAGTACTAATATTCTAACAATCAATTTAAATGTAAATGTAATATTATTTTTTAGCTCATATATACAATAAATATAGTAATAATTGTCTTAATAATGAATAAGAGATTATATTGTTATATAAAAAAAAATCAACGGATACGTCAATTTGGGAACTAACTGCTTCGGGGGACTTTTCGTTGGCTTCAGCGTATGACCTTCTATCCCCCGCTGACCATTCTCATGACTGGCCGGATTGGAACTGGTGTGGGAAGTGGGAAGGCCCACAGCGTGTCCACACATTCCTTTGGTTATGCCTCCTGATAATAATGAAATGGGTGAGGGTAATTCTGTAATTCGATTGGTTGGTAAAATGGTTTTCAGTTTTTGGATTACGTGCAAAGTGTCTAAACCGGGAAAGTTAACGGATGCCATTAAGATTATCGGTCAATTGCGTGGTGTCCAATAGACATTTGCCCCAAGGGACAAGCAGACACAAGAACAGAAAGACCCACAGGCTCTCTCTCTCTTTACAAAACTCGATAACCCTACTGCAACCCGTTAACTCCCCAAATACTCATTTTTATCCATTGCTACTAAAGTCCTCCCCACCTCGGCTAAGATTTCATGCATTTGGCAGGCGTTGGAAGCTTATTCCCACGCTACCATGGCGTTGAAAGAAAATCATTTGCCTTGCGAGCCCCCCTCGCTAACTCATGTCGGCCCCTCAGTTCTAATCCGAACGAATATGTTAATATAAATATATATTTTTTATATAAGTCTAACAATATAAACTCCTTCAAGTTCCAATCTTTTTTTCTAATTGAGTTAGCTAAAATGAATTTAAATATCAACAAGTGTGTTACATAACACTCTCTTTTTTTATGGACTGAAATATAAATTTAAATATAGAAATTTAAAATTGATCTTACTTTTCTTATTTTGTGAAAAATATCATTGAGCTATAAGTTTATTTACATAACATACATCGTATAACGTTATTTCGGTCTTCTGTTATCACTATTCTCACTATATCATGTTCAGACCCCATTTTGTACAATATCACTTGTTATGCTATCATTTTTTGTTAATTCTTTGTTATAAAATATTTATTATCCGTTGTGGTTTAACTAATAAAAATCACTTTTAATAGAGGCATGTACTTTCATATTCCTTACCCTTGAGTTTCAATTTATAATTTTTGACATTTTCCTTATAGATAAGGAGTTTATAAACCAGCCAAGATAACTAAAGTTTTTTATAATTATTCGAATTATTCTTAACATCTCTTATATGCTCATAAATTTTTAACATATACTCTTTCTTAATTTTTATTACGAAGAGAGAGTATATGAATGATATATGAATTGTATTGGTATGTATATTTTCATTATTTTAATTTTTTAAGACTTTTTTATGATCTTCAAATACTTTCTCCGTCCCTTTCGATCAGAAGATTAATCCCTTTCAGCCATTTTTCTAAAACTTTCATAATAGAAATTGTGTGTAAAACTTAAGTATAATTTCTTTTAATAATTCTAAGCTAAATTTTGTACTCTCTTTATCCTAAATTAAATAATTTTCTTAATATTTCACACTGTGAGGTTTTATCAATTAATCACTCTATGTTTACATTTGCCACTAGTACTCTTCTTATCTTATTTTAACTTACAATACTCTATTATTTTCCTTAATCATTTTTTATCAATACATAGGGAAAAAATAGTGATATTAAACAAAAACTCTCTATACCGATCTTTTCAATGCTTAATCGAGCATAATAAATTTAATAATTATTTGAGCTGGCTCCACTATTTTACAACAACTATATGCTAAAAAATGTAAATGATTCTAGATTGTAGTGTAATGCCTTTTATACGAAGTAAATAGTTCCGTTTATATTTTATAGTATGGTCAAAATTTCTAAACTTTAATATTAATTAATAATTAATATTTTCGGCCTGCAATGTTGCAAGGGTCCATTAGCTTGCCCACTAATTGATGGCCCATTAATTGATGTGAGCCCAAAATGGCCCTTTACCATCTTTTTGTTCATGTTAATTTTAGTCCTTTAACTTTCTCAACCATAATTAGATCTCTTGGCTTTCTCAACCATAATCTTCTCAAGAAAAAGATTTCGTTTCAATCAAGTGATGAAAAAAATCGAAAAGAAAATGAAAGCAACTCAGCGAATTATGGATCACCCCTTAGTTTTATCATTAGCAAACCACCAAAACCAGAGCAAAACTATGTTTCCTTGAATTGGAGCTAAAGTAAAACAATTAAGAACAAAACTAAATCCTGATGCAATTTTGCACTACCTTAGAAACTGTAAAGTTTTAGAACTCAACTAGAACAAAGTAGCCCCGCAAAAGGGATTTCTTTGAATGAACATCCAGACTGAAACTGATCGCACACCATGGGGTTTTGATTCTGCAGATTCAAGCCCTACATTTAAAATTGTGAAAGACTTTCACCATCATAGTTCTTGCATCTGATCTCTTCACTAAGGAAGAAGGGGCGACAAACGTGCTGCAGAAAAATTGAAAGTGCAAACAGCCATAGAAATGAAATGGTCGAACTCACTCTATTGACTGCAAAAAGCATATAAATGGAAAAGCTCACTAAATATATCAAGAAAGATCGACAACCAACTGACCTGCTTGTGTCGCATACACGGTGAACTTGATTGGCAACAGCCAACAGTTACTGCCATACAATCAAGACTTGGTCAGTTGGGTAATTTGCTATCCACATTTGGCATGTGTACCAACTTTGTATATTACAGATATTATTAACACATGAAGCGTAGCAAAACTAACATCCTCGTCCCTATACCACCACTAAGGGTGCAGAGAATCCTATACCTTCTACATGAAACTGCTACAGTGCACTTGCATGCATTACTTGATGTCGATGTGCTTTTGGAGAAGTCCTTCGATGACTTTGATGGTCAAGTGGACCAAAGGTATGTCAAAAAGCATAAGAACTGCAGAAGCAGCCTACGATTTCCATGTACATTACAACTTTTCATGCTTGGAGAACCTGGCAGTGAACAATGTGACTTTTCAGGCGGTTCCTTCCAGCCAAACTTGACCAGAGATTCATGACCAAAGTCTTGAACTGCCCTATCCCTGCTATAGTTTCCCATAAATGTTCAGCAGGAGCTCCCTTCAGATCGTCAGACTTTGAAACATCAACCAGCGATATGCTCATATTATTTCTGATGATACACAGCTTACCGTTAAGTGGTACAAGCGCAGCTGCTTCCAATGCCCGAGAATTACCCAAATGTATCTTACTGTCAATATGTTTACTCCAAGAGTCAGTCTCTTCGTCATAAACCCTAAGTTTGCATCCATCCTTACAGTCCAAGGCATAAAGGTGTCCATTCAAGGAAGTACTTGGATTCCTCCAGCCAGTAACCATGCCGTCATATACAGGATACCAGGTGTCATTTTCTGGTCGGTAGAATTCACTCAGAACCTGTTGATGAGACCCAAGTCCCTTCAGGAACCACTTGCCCTCATAAACCACGCCAATGAATGGGACCATTGCTGTGCTCATATCAGCAATAAAGGACCACCTATTCTTGTTGGGATCATAAACTTCTGCTGATCTCAAGGATCGATGTACCCCTTCATTCTCACCTCCAGCTACATACAAACAGTTGTTTATGACACATGAGCCAAAAAAATGCCGCCGACGAAGCATGTCTGGGGCACGATGCCATTTATTTGTCCTAGCACTATAAAAGATGACTCTTCTCATGGATCCCTTCAGTGGATCTTTGCCACCAAACAAATACAGGTGACAGCCACTTAGAACAGCACAACCAAAACCCAAGGCTTCAGAGTATTCCTTGGGTACAGGGGGGAGGGGCTGCCAAAGCTGGTATATGGGATCAAAAGCATGCCACGAGATTTTTCCATCTCGATCTCGCTTGATGACATATATCCATTCTTCGGCAATTCCAAGACTTTTACGGAGGGAGTAAAAGAAGTTTCCTGCCAAAAGACGATACCATCTCTTACAGACTAGCCTCAGCTTTCGGTGCTCCACTCTAGGGACCCGAATGAGGCAAGCAATAGCAAGATCATCAGGAAGTCCTGGAAGGAGAGGAGGCTGGTTCCGGCTCCTGTCACCACGTGATGGCTTGCTCCTGGTTGGATGAGTGGATGGTCTAATGTCTGGTTGAAGGCAGAGTTTAGTTCCTGGAACATATCTTTTGGCACCAGCAACAGTTTTAAGGCCTGCATCTACTCTACACAAGCAAGCGGTTGAATCAACCTGTAAAGATGTAAAAACAATAAATAAAGATATTATCCAGAGCTAACATTTCTGCGGAATTTAGGAAACCTACGTGGCATTTTAAGCTGAAAGGCAGTTACATACACATATAACCAATTTACATTCTTGAAACAAACAAAGTATGTAGAATTGAAATAATACAGCAAGATAGAACAAAAGGAATAGTTATATTGCAGGAGCACAAAATAGAATAAAATGAGAAAAAATGACATGTTTTGCATGATATCTATGTTTTCTGCCTTAATAAACTCAGGAAATGATAAACTGCATATTTGTTCATTCATGTTTCTTCATTGAGAAAGATATGAAAAGTAGAGCAAATGACCATCAACCAGGTTCAAAATCCCTCTTTTCCTTTCAAAACTGGAAGATTAATATACGATACATGGCAGCTTAAAACAACCTCCAGCCAGTATGCAAATGGAAATTTGAGGCTCAAGAAACCGGAAATATCACGGAAGTATCACACCATCGATTACGCAACATCAGAAAATAACAATGGAATGTAGCACAAAATATTATTCAGAGGAAACCCAATAAACATTTTTTTTCCCACTGGACCAGTGGTTGAAAGATCCTTGGCTGGCTGAAATTCACCCAAGATCACTAAAATCTTGGATTACAAAGAAACATAATGAGAACAGAAAAACATGGATATCAGAAATAGTGCTCCCCAACTAAATGCTATTACTCGAGAGCTGTTAAACAACTAGGGAAAGGATACCAACCAAGAACAGCACAGACGTGCACCCATGCACACAATTTGAATTAGTTCTAAAACAAGCAAGAGTAAGACAGTGAGGAGGAAAGCCTCAAATTAGCAGCACAATAGATTACTATAAACATTCCACATTATGTGCCAAAAACACAAGAACTAGAATAAGAGTAGACAAAAAGAATTACCAAAGGAGGGTGAACCATTCTATCCATAGCTTCTTCTCGAGAGATAAAAAAACACCAGATTAACCGCAATCAGAGCACCAGTCTTTCAGCCATCATCTTCTCCAGATCCATAAATCAGACCATGACCACCAAACAAATCCATCTCAAAGATCTCCACACCAAAAATCCAAAGATCACATAAACCAAAGAACCCAACTTTAAGATAGACAAGCAATTCAATTGGAACGCCACACTCCTAACACCATTATCTCATTAACTTCGAAATCCATGGTCAAAATCATAAACCCACATGGAAAAGCTTCATAGAACCAGCTGCCTCGAATCGCAGAAGGAGAAAACCAAGAAAAAAAACTTTTTTCCCACTTTTTTTAAGAATAAAATAAGTGCGAAAACCCAAATGTTAGACAAATTGAAAATGGGGGCAAAGAGTGCACAGCAATAGTGAGATAAAACTGATAAAGGCTTCTCTTTTCTTTCACCATTTAAGGCTGTGTTTGGGAGTCTGGTTTCGGTACCGAAACCAGCATTCCCAGACTGAAATGGAGAAAAGGTGTTTGGTAAACACCAGTTGGGGAGATGAAAAATGCTGGTTTTGGGTTCCCAAACTAGCATTTTCTCCATTTCGAGAATGGCCGAAATTGGAGCATTGGAGAAACTAGAAAAAAGGGAGTTTGCGGGATGGAGGGCCTTGTATTTTTTTGGATAAAAATACCCTTTCTATTCTTATATAATTACGATGCTACCAAGTATATAACATTAAAAAATACTGTTCACGTCTTCTTCCTCACTTTCCAGCTCTCTCCTCTAGCCCGACCATTTTCCCTCTCCTTCTCCAAAATTTGACTTCTTCGATTTTTTGCTCAAATCACGACGAAATCCAGCCAAAATTTAGCTAAACACTCCTCATTCAATCCTAAACAAAACTCATGTGTCAATTTTAGGGATTAATCACTCAATCTCCATAACCCATAAAATCCCCATTTTGGAACCCTAACTCCCAAAATCCATTTTTCACTCCAAAATCCTCTTTATCTCCACTCAATATGGCCAAAGGATCCTCTTCTAAGCGTGCTAGGACAAATACACCAAAGAAATCGTCTTCAAAGAGTCGGAAAATTGCTTACCGGGAGATGTTGACGAGAAGGTTAACGTCCGTCTTCAGAAGCTCCCCAACCTCAAAAATTTCCAGGTAATGTTCTTCTTTAGCTGCGACCCTTTTGATTCTACGCCTAGAATTTGATCTGCTGATGCCATTTCTGTTTGAGTAGTTGGGACAAGGAATGCTTTGTTGGTTTTTTTCTTTTAAATGTTGATTTGAGTTTGTTTGATTGCTGGACAAGAGAAAGATCATGTATTGAGTGTAAATGTTGATCCATCTGTTTGTTTGATAATGCTAGTTGAACTTGGTGATGTGATGCTGATAAATTGTTTTTCACAGTAGTACAAAGGATGGTAATGAAGGGAAGAAAGGTTCGTTTGGTCGCAAGGCTGTTTCATTTATGTTGCTTACTGTCACCGGCGGTGTTGCATTAAGTGCGCTCGATGACCTTGCTATATATCGTGGTTGTAGCTGGTATGCTCCATTTGATATGAATGATTTTTGTAGCGGCTCTGTTGATACTGCTCTTTCATCAGTGGATGCTGTTCAAATCCATTGTTTTAAGCCTTTTAGAGTAAATTTCCTTGAAAAATGTTTGAAAGTAAGAATTAACCAACAGGGAGAGTAATAATGATGGTTTTCTTTCCTTTGTCTTATGAGCTGCATGCTTAGCTATTGCCAATGGTTATTGACAAGTTAAACCCTGGGTCTGGAGTTTGTCAATAATGTTTGTTGTTTATCTGTTAACTGCTGTCTAGCATTTACTAGGGGGACCCTCTGTTTCTATTTACCCAGTGGAGTTAAGGTTTCTATTGTTGAGTAAGGTTGTGGCACCTGCATAAGATTGTCCAAGTAGAAGAGATTTATATATCATTTGCAGATTGATTATTGGCAACTTTATGTCCTGTTAATATGATGTTGTAAACATTCCCGATTCCACATGCAAAAGTCATTTTGCTATTGTTGAAACATCTCTATTGATATTGTCATACATTTAACGTTAAGATGGTTGATAAGTTTTTAGCTACCTGTAAATAACATTGTGATTTGTTCATTCTAACATTGGTCAATTCTTTTCTTCATCTTTTCTTTCTCTGGGCTGAATATATCTGTGTTTGCAACCAAACGTTTTGCAACAATGGATTAAGGCATTCTTGGCCTGAAAATATTGTGAATCTTTGGCTGGTGACAAGCTGTTATAATTAGGGAATAAGCTAGTTCTCTGTTATTATGCTTGGTTTTAAGTGACTGCATTGGTAAACTTTTGAGTGGCATCTAATTGGTTTACGTCTAAGAGCAACCTTTCGTAAAAAAACACTTTAGGATTGGTCTGTACGAAAGGTTGTGCATTAATTTTTAAGTGACTGTAATGGTAAACTTAAAACATTTAAAACGTATGGAATTTAAAACAGTGCTTACCGTGAATCACGGTAAGGGATTAGCGTGATCACGCTAAGCATTTTTCTCTTAGCGTAATCACAGTAAGCTTTTACCGTGATCACGCTAAGGATTGTGTCAAATGGCCAACTGTTTCCAGTGGCTACCGTAGCTTAACGTGATCACGGTAAGGGCTTAACGTGATCACGGTAAGCTGTCGTGATCACGGTAAGACCTAACCATGATCACGGTAAGGCTATAACGGCTACTTTACTTTTACTAAGGTGGATTTCGCTTTTTAATTGCAGCACAATTCTTTCTTAGGGTTGACATGTTTTTTGTGCATTTACTTTTACCAAACATTAGTTCTTGATGCTAGAACTTATACGATTTATTATTACGATTGAATATTTTTTATCAACTTCTTTTATCAGAATTGTTTGGCATCAATTAATGAACTAATGTTTACAAAAATTAAGAGTAGTCAACTATTGCAATTTCAAAGTACTCAAATTTTTAATTTTATGGTATTAATAAATTTTACTTTATTTATGATTTAAATAAGTTTAATTTATTTATGGTATATAGATAAATATTATTAGATGTTATATTATAAATAAAATGATTAAAAATATATATAAAGATAATAAAAAAGTTAATTATAACACTTAAAATGAATTATGCCCTTTATGGTCATTTTACATCCAAACTATAGTTTTGGAAAACTGTTTTACCAAACACCTCAGATATTCCACTGAAGTTTTACAATTTTATTACCAAACAGCACACTCCGTTTCCCAGATGTCGTTTCCCCACTGAACATTTTCCCACTGACCATTTCCAGCCTGAACTGGAACGCCAAACAGAGCCTAAATCATCTATTCAGTGGAGTTTAGGGCCCATTGACCTCAACTGCACAACCTACCAAGCAGAAGAGTGTGTGAGCTCAAAAAGAATGGCAAACCTAAACCATTAAAGGAGGGCAAGATTGTCACTATCACATTTTATACTCAAGAGTATTTTATATCACGATTGTGTTAGGTATTTGTTCATATTTATTTATAAAGTAATATAAACCATTTTTTTTATAAAGAAAATATAAACCATTTTTTGTGTATGTAAATATATAAACCACATTTATTTATACATATAAATAGTTTACGTAAATAACAACACGCGGTTGGTAAAAATGATTTGTCACTTATTTTTCTTAACCGAAAGGTCGCGAATATAATTTTATATATAAAGAAATTACCTGCTTGTAAGACGTTATCTTTTAATAGATCAATTTATTCCCAACATCGTTAGAATCAACACAAAATTCTGAATTTAAATTTTATCTTCATCTATTAGAGAAAAGGAAGAAAAAAAACATTTAGAATAGTTCAAAGAAAGAGTGGAAAAAAGGAAATGATGCTGACACTTGGGTGGCTTGTTTTTATTTGGAGGAAAATATATGGGGGCAAGATCACACTAACAAACGAATTGGATCATAGCTGTTGTTTTCATTTTTGAGAATTTTATTGTATGGAATTTGAAGAAAAAGATAGTCAAACATCGAAACTTAGGCGGTAGTAGTGATGACCCATTTTTTCTTTAATAATTTCTTTTTGTCTATTCTATATAGATACTTCTGTTTATCTATTTGTATTTATCCTCCATAGTTCTTCTTCTTTTTTACTTAGTAAATAGATTATACAAATTGAAAAAAGAAAATGATAACTTTAGTTGAACGACTCTATTTATTCACTTTTAAATTATAATTTCATTAGACTCAAATCTAATAAAAAGAAAGACAAAATATAAATCGAACGATTATAAATATACCGCGATTGATTAAGTGTGAATGAACTATGAGTTATGACACACAATTATATAAGATATCAGTAGCATATCCCTATGATTAAGGAGAAAATACTTTTTTTTTCTCTAGGGAATATCATATCACAACTAAGATTATCTTTTTTTAATTATACATGATCATCTTCATCTTCATCTTCATTCATTTTCGAGATCATCTTTTCAAATTGAGGAGATATGGACACCACTATAAATACAGAGACTGAGGTACGCGCTAAAATCCTAATAGGGAAGTTCCGTTAAATTATTTACGAATTTAATCGTTGGAGTATTTACGTCGAGAACACCACTAATAAAACATCATGTATTGTTATAAGATGTGTTCTAATACTGATTTTACGACTCAAAAATTTAAAAAACAAAATCAATATTTATCTATACTATCTATAAAATTAAGAAGATTGTTATTACATAAATGTCTATTATGCCTTTAATCTTATTTTTAATTACTTATTTAACTATTTTATTTAAGTAAACAATAACCATTGACTACGGTTAGAAAATGAAGTTTAATTTCAGAAACGATACGTTTAAAGGCATCACTAATCACATTATGTATAATTTCTGATCACTGAATCCAATCAGCATATTCTCTTAATTGTTTAATTTTGTTAATAATTAAACTTGAAAATACAAAACAACTAAGGAGCTTTTATAATTAATTAGTCTCTAAATAAATCTAAATAACTTTTAAAATATTTTTTTAAAGAAAGAGATTTACTATTTTGTAAAAATTAATTTAGCTTTTTTATGTTACTTAAATAAATATTGATGACAAAAGTACTAAAAAGGACTCATACCTAAATTTAAATCTCACCATTACCTATAAATACAGTAGAAACTCGATAAATTAATACTCGATTATTTAATAAACTCTCTAAGATAATATTTTTGGCCGGTCCCGACTCGGGGATAGGGTGCTAAATTATAATTCGCTAAAATTATAAGATAATACATTTTTGATAATTTCTTTAGACCCCATATAAAATATAAATTAATAATTCCTTATATATAGCATATTACATGAATGATTTATGAAGGTTTCTTGAAAAATGACTCAATTGCCTTTTGTTTTTTGTTGAAATCAATTTCCCCTTGAATGTCGTCTCTAATTTTCCTTAGCATGGTAAGAACTTCTGGTGTTGTTTTCTCATAGCTCAACAAGAAATTGTTCAATGTGATTGCCGCTTTAATAGCTTCGTTTCGCGAAGGGGGCTCCATTGTAGAACATTGAACACAAGAAGCATAATAAGGTGGGAGATTGAAGGTTTCTTTCAAATTGGGCCCTTCATTTGATATACAGTACATGCATTGTATACAATAATTACAGTAAGTGGAAGCTTGAAAGGTGTTTGTAAACTAAGTATTTTACTATAAATTAATAAAATATTAATTAATATATAAATTAATAATTATTAATTTATCGATTAATTAATAACTCTTTTAATTAATAAATTTTGGTCGTCCCAAGTGTATTATTTTATAGAGTTTCTACTGTAGATTGAGAGATTCATTAAGCACTTAATTCAATTTTTTAAACACTTAATTCAATTTCTTAATGCTTATTAAAAAAATATTATTTATAGTAGACATAAATGTCGCACGAGCCTTAAAAATCTAGTTAATATAAAAAAGAAAAAGAAAAACTCCATAGGGTTATTTTTGTCATTTTCAATCTTCGGACCTACTGATTTTGTGATCAAGTGAATAAATTATAAACCATTTTGATTGAATTATGACGAGGATGATGAGAATAATAAATAATGATTTTTTTAGGAATAACAAATAATGATTTTGATAAATGATAACTATACTTTATGATAGAAGCTTCTATTGATTAATAAAATGAAAAACAAAAACAAAGTAAATTAGTAAATTTTCGATAACAGCTAACTAGTTTATTATGATGATAATTAATAATACAATCAATTTAAGAAAAAAATATAGCATAAGTTTAAATATAATTAGTTACATAATTCACGTCATAAAAATATGCATGCAGTAATTAGTTACTTCAACTATAATCTTATTTGTGCTATTAAAACTTATTTTCTACGTATATAACAAGTAACGACGGTATATACAAAAGAACCTTTTTTCCATAATCAACAGAAACGAACCAAATTCTTTGTAAAATTAAGAAGTAAAATAGATATTACACATCATTTTTCACCAAGTAACACCACCGTTCCTCCTCCTAAGGACGCACTCGATGGACATCTTATACTCCTGAGTACATTGCTTCCTATTCTTGATATTTTTTCTAAGAATACAGGAAACGAAATCTTTGGATACGGATGAGGAGGAAAATTCAATCAAGATCCAACGACCATCTTGATCTGGACGGTCTTTGTTTCTGTAGTTGAATCTCTTCTTGATTGCACTCACCCACTCTCCTTTGGCTTCCGCAAACGCACCAAAATCATCAGCCTTGTTTTCTTGGTGCCATGTTCCTCTCCCGATACTGCGATCGATTCTTTTCCCTTCTTTCGTATCCTTCTTCTTCAATTTAGTGAAGAAGTAAAGATCAGAGTTGTCATCTCCCCCGTAAGCGTCGAAGATCTCCCATGGCTCATGATTCCCGTACAAATCGCAATCCGGTATGAAGACGGTCTCGTAAGGGGCTTGCTGACCAGCGGTCACCCTATTGAAGAGGAAGGATCCCACGAGCTCATCGTTGTCGGGGCTGAATTCCATGCCAGGAGGCAGGGTTTGCAGGTAAGAAACGATGACGTCCAAGTGATCACTCATGTTATGTATTGTGTTAGATTCTTGAAAGAAAGAAACTAATCAATGCGCAAATTGATCAAATCTTGAATCTGTCGCTGAAACAAACACGTGGCGCATAAATTAAACCAAAAGAAAAGGACATAACCAATAAATTAGGTAGAAATTAGAAGTAACAAAGCATAACCTTGTTAAGTACCTAGAAGAAGAGCAAGAAGGAGAAGGTAGACGATGCGCGCGTTTGAAAGTAGAAAAGAGGGAAAGAAGGAAGTTAGGAGTGTGTGTGTGTGTGGTTTACTGTTTTCTTTTAGGCCGGTTTTATATTGGATGTGGAAGACGAGAGTGGGGTTGCAGCGACGCCCGGCTCAGCGTCAAAGTAAAGCCAGCAACCGACTCCTTAGTTGTGGTGGATGGGCTGGGCCGGTTGAAAATATTATTGGGTTGGGCCGGTTTAATTCGGGTATGAACATTGTATTTATGTCCATTTTAATTTTCTTTTTTTATTGTAGCAATAATTCGGCTCAGTGTATTTATGTCCATTAATAAAAATATTTCTAAAAATATAAATGAAGAAAGCCAATTAATACAAAATAAATTAACACATAGGGTTCGTGCTCCACTTGGCCCCTTTGGGTCCACCTTTATATATACAAACATAACAGATACTCCGGTCTTCAAAGTATGGCAAGCATGAAAAAGTTATATATAAAACACATATCAGGTTTACTCAATATCAACAAAGACATTACAGAATTAAAGTAAGGAATTTTGAAAAACCTATTGGGAAGACTATTGGATAATGAAAACTGATGACCCACTGACATTAGGGATTATCCAGACTTCTGATATTTTTCTTCTACATTTTCTTGGGAGTGTGTGCATCCTCTTACTGGAGACTAGACCTTTCATTAATATGTTGAAAAAGCTCTAGCTGAAGATTTGTAATCCTAACTTGGTTAGAATGATATTCTTCACTCCCATCTTTGAAGTGGGCACAACTGATACCTTCTTTGAGGACCAGGGTTTTCAGCAGTTCTTTTGATAACACATTGATCCCTTATTTTTTTTAACAGCCCAGAAGGAATTGAAAGTCTATGTTCGGATATGGAAGTGGTCCAAGTGGATCATACCGATGTTAGAATCTTGATGTTAGCCTGGTATGTTGACATGAAAAGGAATCAGTAGATATTTTTTACTCCTTAAATGTTGGCTTTGTGATTATACATTGACCGTGATGTTACGACACTTGTCAGGAAAATGAAAGCTGAAAAAGAGGGATACTTTACCCTGGTAAGGATTATTACCTTTATATGCAAATTGATACGGTAAGAATTGTTTGCCTGTCTTGTTGGCTCTTTTCAAAGTGTATTCAATGAACTCGTCTTCACCATCTTATCTTTTGATTTGACACTTTTAGCAAGTTTCCAGAGAGTGCAGATTAATGATACTTAAAGTCCTTTATAAACATGTATTACGAATTGACTTATTCTTCTTCCTCCGTTGTCTCAGTCTCATGGCTGTCTCAATTTGTTATTTAGAAGAAACACACAACCTTATGATGGCAGTAGCTTCCTTTTTATCTAATGGCTTCTGTTGTGTCAATGCCAATGCTATTGACACAAGGGCTGGTGGGCTGTTTTAGCTCTTCGAAAAGATTTCCATTTCTTCTTCTAATTCTTCACCTTTATTGTTTAAATGTCAAAAGCAATTGGCATTGTATTGCCAACTGATTTCACATCCCAGGTCATCCCTTACAAGCTTTTATTGTTTTCAGGAGGCGTGGCGAAGAGGCCTCAAAGCATTGAGGGCAGATACTGTAAAGAAATTAAAAAGGGCCCTGCTGGAGTTAGAGAAAGGTATAATGTAGAGAAGAGCCTGAGAATTTATAATTCAGTGTGTGATGCGGGTGCGCGCGTGCAAGTGTGTTTGTCTTAGTGTAAGTATAAGATGTATAGTGCCCATGCCAAAGAATTTAACAAGATGCGATCTTCTCTTATCCTCTTATAAGGTTAAAAGGCCATCAAACTTTGTGGATTTCTATTCGTTTGGGTTCCGGTATTGCTTGACAGGTATGAATCTATGGTGGATTGAAGTTGCACTTAATTCTTTCCCAGCTTAGTTGTGCTGATTTAAAACTGTTTCTCACTCTCGCCCTTTTCTTTTGGCTCAGAGGAGAAACAGAAGAGTATAGACATAGAGAGCATCTGCCAATTACTTGATCTTGTTTTAGGACCCCATTTCCGTGCCCAAGTTGATTACTTTATTGGACTACCTCAAGGTGAGCAGCCATTTCCTCTAATGTTCCACTCTGAAATTTTACTACCTTGTTCTGAATGCGCTAGACGAGAGCAGATATACTGCTCGTTTCATTGCTTGTATTAGCTCTTAATCGACAGATCCCAATCCCAAATTAGAATGGTAACCATATTTTCCTTCTTGTGCAGATTCAAAGTGATTAAACATGGACCAATGGATGGGCTTCTACCGTTTTTGCAATGAGGTACATTCTACTGCGTATAATCCGAAAGCATCTGTGAATAAGTAAATCGTATATATATATTTTTCTTATTAAAGTAATTTGTTTCACTACGTGGCTAAAGATCCTCCCTTCTATTTATTCCTCCATGTTTATTTATTTATTTGTATTTTATTTTGCCATCCCTTTTTTCTGCTTCTTTCATCTCTTTACTTATTCACTTTTTATTTTTATTTACCTAAGTTAACTTAAATTAAAATTACTCATTTTAAATAATTTAACTGTTTAACTCTTTCAACATTACTATTTATTTATGTAACAATTTTTCTTACACCATGACTTTAGTAGTTAATATTTTTTTCTCCATTTAAATAGATAGCTAATCTTTAGTGGAGGTCATTTTTCTCCATTTATTTTTCTCATTTTTATTATTAATTTATTAGTATATTTTTCTAAACTTTTCTCATTTCTCATTTCTCATTTCTCATTTCTTTTCTAGTTCTTTAATTCTTCTCTTTCACTTTATCTTTTACCTATTATAGACATAATTAAGTTACATTAAAATATATTTTATTACTTCAACTATATAAAAAAAAATCACCTAACCTTTTAAATATGACTAAACATATATTTGACAGTTTAATTTTTTTAGTAATTTTGTTTTTAAAATTCTATTGTAGCATGAGTATAGTAGTAATATATATTTGGCTAAACTATCTTTTATCATTATGCGTTTGTAAAACTAATCCAAATAACATCTCGCATTAATGAACTCTTTTATTTACTCGTATTTGTTCAGATTGACTCAATTAAACCCCTAATTTCAATTGAGATTATTTTTTTCTCTATAATATATATTTTATGCCACATGGAATTTTCTAATATTATTCTATTTTTGGCTTTACGGATGGTGCATTGTTGACTGTTGTGTTAGCCCAAGGGCAACTTACTCTTGTTTTGATGATTTTAGACACACAAACTAATTAATAATACTAATGCATTTTGAAGTTAAAGTGTGTGTAGTTTGCGATCGAACGCATAAGAGGCAACAAATCAAGATATCGCAAGCTAGTAGATCAAGTGTACATTAGGACTCTATTCATGTAAGTATGATTCTAATTAGCACTTGATTTATGTTCAAGATACCTCAAGGAAAGTTTTCAAAAAGGTTTTGCGCGAAAACGATTTTTAAATTTCGAGTTATGGGACATTTTGTTCCTGGCGGCATACCGCTAGGAATGGGCTGTGTCTGGCGGCATACCGCTAGGAATGGGCTGTGTCTGGCGGCATACCGCCAGACTCGGCAAGTTTTAATTATTTTCGAAGCGAAGCTAGCGGCATACCGCCCCAGCTCGTTGGTGTCTGGCGGCATACCGCCCCGCCCAGGAGACAGGCTCCAACAACTAGTTTTCCCACTAAAAACGACTAGTTTTGAACCCATACTCCCATGTCCGAACTTCTACTCTTTCCACACTATATATACTCATCTTAGATGAGTCTATATACAACTAGAATACAACATAAACACAAGAAAGATTTAGAAAGTTCTCATCCTTTTTCAAAGCCAAAATCTGAATTTTTGCAAAGCTTACAAATTCATACTTTCATAACGCAAGCTTCACTCATCCGATTTTACTCATTCTTGCGTCTATATTTCAAGTAAGTTTTAAGCTTTCTACTGAGGTATTCTTGTTCATTTATTGGTGTTGATTATTGAATCATACATAGTTTATTTGTACACCAATTTGTGTTGCCATTTAATCACTCTCTTGTCAAGTTATCTTGATTGTGATAGGTTGTGATTGAGCCCGGAAAAATCACATTGTAAGGTTTGTTGGTTGAGCCCGCAAAAACCAAGTGTAAGGTTGTTGGTGAACCCGTGAAAACCAAAGTGTAAGGTTTGTTGGTTGAGCTCGTGAAAACCAAAGTGTAAGGTTTATTGGTTGAGCCCGGAAAAACCAAGGTGAAAGGTTTATTGGTTGAGCCCCGGAAAAACCAAGGTGTAAGGTTTGAGTTGAACCCGTAAAAACTCAAGGTAATAACGAAGTGTTCGTTGTTCAAAATCCTAAGGGTGAGGCTCTTAGGTAGTGGAGTACAATTCATTGAGGAATTGGAACCACTATATATCCTTGTGTTTTTACATTCTATTTTCCGCACTCATATTCCTTACACTTTGTGTTAGAATTTTTATTTGCCTATTCACCCCCCCTCTAGGCCGTTTATCAATTGGTAGCGGAGCAAGGTCACTTGTTTTGTAGGTTTAATCGCCTCAAGTGCAAGATCAAATGGCTCAAGAGGGACTATATATTCACAAAGAAAGTGCTGCACTCAACCGTCCACCTTATCTTGATGGGAACAACTACTTGCAATGGAAGA
This sequence comes from Viola odorata, assembly GCA_963691705.1. NCBI lineage: Eukaryota > Viridiplantae > Streptophyta > Magnoliopsida > Malpighiales > Violaceae > Viola > Viola odorata. The sequence goes on from OY829544.1 coordinate 7,969,393, forward strand.
CAAAGATGTTAACCTTCCTAGGGGGACAAGATCAAATTATGTTAGATTGTGTTCTACACGGATTTGATTTTCCCATGGAACCAGCTGCTGAAGATGGATCAATAAAACCTCTTCCATTTGCTAGATGGTCAGCCGGATCTATTGCAAGAAAGCAAAGTGAAGACAAGGCAAGGTTTGCTTTATTTTGTGCAATTTCACCTAACGAATTTAATCGTGTTAGTGCTTGTAAATTGTCTAGAGATGTTTGGTTAGCCTTGGAGACAGCACATGAAGGCACTCCTCAAGTAAGAACCATTCGACTCAACACACTCAAGCGTGAGTATGAATTACTAGGTATGAAGAGTGGTGAGTCTATTTATGATTTAAGCACTAGAATTCAAAATATTTGCAATGCTATGGGAAATATTGGATGGGCTCCTAGTGATGAGGAGATGGTAAGAAAACTTCTTAGCATTTTACCTAACTCTTGGAATGCCAAGACTTCTATTTTTGATGAGCTTGAAAGGAGACCTACCTTTTCTCAACTTGTTGGCTCTCTTACGGCATTTGAGTACAAACTCAATATGGGTGAACCGGAAGTGCAAAATGTTAGGAGCAACAATTTAGCTTTGAAGGCTCAAGAAGAAGAACGTGAAATGGCTCTCCTTTCCAGAAATTTCAAGAAATTTTGGGATAAAAAGAAGAAAAATTATCAAAGTAAGTATTCTAACTCTTCTAAATTCGATTTTAGAAATGATGTTGTTTGCTTTGAATGTGAAAAACCAGGACATGTAAAGAGTGAGTGTCCTAGACTTGAAGATCAAAGAGACACTCAAGAGATAAAAATAACAGTAAAAATCATCATAGAAGAGCACTTAAAGCTACTACTTGGGATGATGATGATGATGAGGAGGAGGAGTCAAGGGGTAATTTATCGACATCCTCATCCGGAGAAGAAAATGCAAACATATGTTTTTATGCAAATGTAGAAAGCGATGCTTCTCAAAGGAGTTCTTCATCAACTTCCACCTCATTCAACGGATGTACAAATGTGTGTCTTATGGCACAAGGGGAAAGCGATGATGAGGTAAACTCTTCTCAATCTCTTGATAACGAATATGGATTGCAAGAAGCTTTTGATGAATTGTCAATTCATTTTAAAAAATCTTGCAAGCTAAATGCTAAACTTGCTAAGGATTTAGAAAAATTGAAAAATGATATTCTTGAGTTAGAATCTTTGAAAAATTCCTTGAAAGAGGAAAATGATTTTTTGAAAAATGACAATGAAGATTTAAGAGTTGTTTTGGCTGATACTAGAGATGAGTTTAAATTATTGGAAATTGCTAATGGAAAGAAAAACTCTATTTGTGAAATTTGTGCAAATTCTAGTAAGGAAGTAGCTATTTTAAATGAAAAGATTAAAGTCCTTGAAGCTACTTTAGCTAAATATAGTCAAAGTGCACAAAATCACCAAAAGTGTTTAAATGATCAAAAGACTAGTGGTGATAGAAGAGGTGATAGAAGAGGAATTGGATTTGATCATTCTTCTAGCATGAATAATTCTAAAACATCTTTTGTTAAAGCAAGAAATTGTGACCATGCTAGCTCTTCAAATCAATCACATGATAGACCTTTGTTTAAATGTGATTATTGTCATAAGAATGGTCATTTGGCATATTTTTGTTTTATTCGTAAAGGACTTATTTATGCAAAACAAATGTGGGCACAAAAGAGTGCATTTGCTAAGGAAGGACCCAAACGTGTTTGGGTTCCTAAAACTAACTAGTTTGTTTTGTAGTAGTGCCGGAAACCCAATGCGGATGAATGAAATATTTTTGGGGGTATTCATGGCACAAGTCGGGTGATGAATCGAAGCTCACCTTTTGGTAAATTTTTGGCAATGAAATTTAATATATTTGATTGATTTAAATTTCTAATATTGATCATAATTAATTCTTGTGGTAATAGCTATCTCATGAATTTGTTTAGAAAGAATTGTTTTGTAGGAATTTTACTTGATTGGTAGCCCAAGGGAAAACCGACAAGTAGGCTTTGTGTTTTAATGTTTGCCTCGGTTGCAAATATGGAAGTCATTTTCGCGAAATGGCTTATGCTATATATTGAGTAATCGCAACCGGTATTCCTAAAAACTATTCCTTTTAAATTATGCTTATGAGATTAATTATTGATGCAATTCTTGATTTAAATGATTGTGTTAGAAATTAAAATCTATAATCATATATGCTTTAATTTGCCATAGATTGTGCTAATTGGCTATGCAATACTTGTTTTAAATTTTTTTTAATATTGGTATGATGTATTGCTACATTTGTTGATTTGTTTGATCATTAGTGAAATGCATTGTAAATGATTTCATTTCTTGATAAATTCTTTAATGATCATCTCTTTTAATCCATTTAATTCGATTATCCTCTCTTTATCTTTATCTTGATATTTATCTTTGGATTGGATAATTGTTTGATCTTTTGGATTTGATCTTTGTTGCTCCTTTATTTACTCCTTGTATGATCTTGATTGACTTTCCTTATTTTCTTTACCCTTTTTGTTAATGACAAAGGGGAGAATGAGTTAAGGGGGAGAAAGTCATGGGGGAGAATAAGTTTGGGGAGAATTGCAAGGTTTAAGAGATTAAGGGGGGGCAAAACTTTAAATCTTTGCTATGCTCTTGTGCACTAATGAATTTTCAATTGGTAACAGATTTGCAACTAATGTTTTATGTAGGGGGAGCATTTATTTTGGCAAAGATAGGAGTTGTAAGTTTACTCCATTTAACTTTAAATTCAATTGCTAGCTTAAAAATATTTTGATATTAGTTTGTGGTTGTCATCATCAAAAAGAGGCCCAAGGGCAACTTACTCTTGTTTTGATGATTTTAGACACACAAACTAATTAATAATACTAATGCATTTTGAAGTTAAAGTGTGTGTAGTTTGCGATCGAACGCATAAGAGGCAACAAATCAAGATATCGCAAGCTAGTAGATCAAGTGTACATTAGGACTCTATTCATGTAAGTATGATTCTAATTAGCACTTGATTTATGTTCAAGATACCTCAAGGAAAGTTTTCAAAAAGGTTTTGCGCGAAAACGATTTTTAAATTTCGAGTTATGGGACATTTTGTTCCTGGCGGCATACCGCTAGGAATGGGCTGTGTCTGGCGGCATACCGCCAGACTCGGCAAGTTTTAATTATTTCCGAAGTGAAGCTAGCGGCATACCGCCCCAGCTCGTTGGTGTCTGGCGGCATACCGCCCCGCCCAGGAGACAGGCTCCAACAGCTAGTTTTCCCACTAAAAACGGCTAGTTTTGAACCCATACTCCCATGTCCGAACTTCTACTCTTTCCACACTATATATATTCATCTTAGATGAGTCGATATACAACTAGAATACAACATAAACACAAGAAAGATTTAGAAAGCTCTCATCCTTTTTCAAAGCCAAAATCTGAATTTTTGCAAAGCTTACAAATTCATACTTTCATAACGCAAGCTTCACTCATCCGATTTTACTCATTCTTGCGTCTATATTTCAAGTAAGTTTTAAGCTTTCTACTGAGGTATTCTTGTTCATTTATTGGTGTTGATTATTGAATCATACATAGTTTATTTGTACACCAATTTGTGTTGCCATTTAATCATTCTCTTGTCAAGTTATCTTGATTGTTATAGGTTGTGATTGAGCCCGGAAAAATCACATTGTAAGGTTTGTTGGTTGAGCCCGCAAAAACCAAGTGTAAGGTTGTTGGTGAACCCGTGAAAACCAAAGTGTAAGGTTTGTTGGTTGAGCCCGTGAAAATCAAAGTGTAAGGTTTATTGGTTGAGCCCGCAAAAACCAAGGTGAAAGGTTTATTGGTTGAGCCCGGAAAAACCAAGGTGTAAGGTTTGAGTTGAACCCGTAAAAACTCAAGGTAATAACGAAGTGTTCGTTGTTCAAAATCCTAAGGGTGAGGCTCTTAGGTAGTGGAGTACAATTCATTGAGGAATTGGAACCACTATATATCCTTGTGTTTTTACATTCTATTTTCCGCACTCATATTCCTTACACTTTGTGTTAGAATTTTTATTTGTCTATTCACCCCCCTCTAGGCCGTTTATCATGTTGTGCATTGTATTGTTGCGCGGTTGATAATAGCGTTGTTTGTAAATTTGTAAAAGCATTTGACTTTAATATTTTTTTAAGTACTATGAAATTTTAAAATGACTAAAGGTGGTATAAAAACTACTACTTCCTCCTAGTTTTATTAACTGTCGCTTTGATTTTGGACACGTATATTAAGAAGGTCGGATGTCTCACTGTTTGAGATAATTTTGCCCTTACTTTTTCTCGAACGTACGAGCATCCTTAACGGACGTTCGAGAAAAAAATAAGGAGCAAAATTGTCTCAAACAGTAAGTCACCCGACCTCCTTAATATACGTGCCCAAATTCAAAACGACGTTTAATTAAAATGAGGGAGTATTATCTTAAAAAAATTTAGGTATATATTAATTTTTTTGTGATAGTAATATTTTTTTATATGGAACAATAAGCAAATCTATAAATATTAAAAATTGATTTTAATTTTAATAACTTAAGAACTAAATAATAATAATTAATTTCTTTATTTTTATGCATATGTAATTATTATTAAAAAATTAAATTAATTATTTCAATGAGGAAAATGCATTATTTTACTATTTAAATATTTATAATTATATGTTTTAAATTTCATATGTTAGTATGCATTTTTTTATAATTTATATTATAATTATAATCTCTAACCGTTTATATATATTTTTAAACTATTTTCACATTTGTACTTTTTATAAAATAATTTATCAATTTTTAATTTTTAGTTCTATCATATCGGCTTGAGTTATCTGCTACTGTGCTGAGTTTTATATATTTTTTAATTATCCTCTATATTAATTGTTTGTTTAATAATTCCATGCCCTCAGTTTTTTTTTAATTTAAATTATCCTGCCGTTACGAAATGCTAGTCTTTCTCGTTTTCTGTTAAAAAAAAAGTGACACGTCAGCACAATATTACCATGTCAGTGTGAGTAGATAACTGCCTACATGGATTTTTTTAATTTTTTTATTATTAATTTCTACGTCAGAATATTGCAAATCGCTTTCCATTCTACTCATCATCAATTTCATTTCCCAGCAGCACCATTAATCTTTCAACCCATCTCCTCCACTAGGGCTGAACATTTGACCCGCCCAACCCGCCATAACCGTCAACCCGAACCGACCCGACCCGCTAAAAATTAAAAAACCGTCAACCCGCCCATATGCAGATACATAACCGACCCGTTCATTTAGTGGCGGGTCGGTTCGCGGGTCAACTTTACATATATTGCAAAATAACCGACCCGACCCGACCCTAACCCTAACCCTAAGTATATAAGCATCTCTTTCTCCTTTCTTTCATTTTTAGCCGCTCCCTTTTTTCTTTTCTTTTCTTTTCTTCTCTTCTCTTCTTCCTTCTTTTCTTCTTCCTCCCTCTCCCTCTCCCTCTCCAAACCGCCATCACCATCACCATCATCACCTACGAACCACCGAACCACGGAACCGCCACAATCTCTTCACCCTCTCGGCCTCCTCCACCATCACCACCGCCGAACTATCCAACCACAACCACATCACCGTCGGCCAAACTACGAACCACCGCCGAACCACCGAACCGCCCCCAAACCATCCGCCAAAACTGGACCGATGGTGTACAGAATGATCAATCTCAGTCTCATCTTTCTTGTTTTCTAATTTTCTTCTTTTTTTCATCTTTTTTTTCTGTCGATTTGTGTTTTGCAACTTCTTCTATTCTTTCTCTTGTTGTTAGTGGTATTTAGCTTATTGGTGTGCTTCCTTGGATTAATTTTGGATCTTGATGTTTAGCAATTAATTTTGGATCTTGATGTTTAGCAATTTTGAGAATCCCTTTTTTGGATCTTGATGTTTAGCATTTGTTTTTTTTTTTGGATTATAATTTTCTGATGTTCATGTAATTTTGGATCTTGATGTTTAGCAATTTTGAGAATCCATTTTTTGGATCTTGATATTTAGCAATTTTATTTTTTTATTTTAGATTATAATTTTCTAGTTGTTGGGTTGCTGCTTGTTGGTTTGGTTGTTGGTGGTGTTATATTGATGTTGGTAAAAAGAAATGTTTACCAGATGTTTTTATTGGAATTTTTTTTGTTAATCCCGGCCCATTAAGTCAGGCCCAAAATATAACCGCCGACCCGCCACACCCGCCAACCCGCGGTTATATGTACCTATAACCGACCCGAACCGACCCGCTAAATTTTAGGCGGGTCGGTGACGGATCAGGCCTAAAACCGATCCGACCCGACCCGTGTTCACCCCTATCCTCCACTCCCTTCCCTCCACCGATTCCTCCATCTCCTCCACTCCATTAGGGTTCGGGCTCCACTTGGCCCCTTTAATTTGGGTCCGCCCTTACATATACAAACATAACAGACCATAACTATTTCAATTAGTTATCAAAATTTTCTCAATAATGCTAAATATTAATATTACTTATTACTCCCTCCGTTCCGTTTTAGTTGTCGTTTTTTTTCATTTTTCACGATAACCAAGATAATCATTAAATTATAATTATTATATAATTTTTGATTAAACTACCCTTATTAATTATGAATCATTCTTTTTTAATTTTCTTCCAAAAAGTGATTAATTTAAAATCATTTAGGGTTAATTTTCTTATTGACTACAAAAATTGATCTTGAAAATTAAAATACGACAATTAAATAGGGACAACTATTTCAAAAATTGATCTTGAAAATTGAAAAAATAACAACTAAAACGAGACGAAAGAAGTAGTTCATAGTTCTCTAGTTAAAAAGAAATATATATATAATTTCTCGGGAATAAAAAGATAGCAAAAAACTTTAGTTTTTTTAATTTGGCGTCCAAAGGGAAAGAGACGCGCCAAAAAGAATTGAGATTTCACAGATGAGTTTAGGAGTTCAGTACCATCTTAATTGTGATGGCCGGACTAATGTATGAAAAAAAAAAATTTCATACCTACATCAGCTAAAAAAGATTGTTTTAGTTTAATTAGATGTCTCAGTTTCAAATTTTAGAGGTACAAAATGTTAAAAATTGTATGAGCGAACTTTATTATCTTTCAGGGTTGTGCACAACACGAATATACACTAATCGATAGTTAATTTAATGACTAGATATTAAGTGATTTTGATAATTTTTTTTCGATGACCGAAATTTTTCGTTTTGAAATGAAGTTTTAAAATATATATGAGAATCTATCTTTGGGATAAAAAGAAAAGAAATGAATTAATTGGAGTTAAGAAAAGGAATAAAGAGAAGGAATGAATTAATTGGTATACGTGAAAAAACAAAGAAGTATAATTTGAATCAAATAACACTATCTAAACGGGATATATAGCTAAACTATTTTTTTGTTAATATTTATTTATGTTAAAAATAAATATGACTAAAATATTCTCTCTTCATTAAAGGTAAAATAATGAACTTAAAAGTTTAATAAAAGTCATTCGAAATCTTAACCATTGAATGTAATTAATGGTTAAAATTATACTCTGCCGTTTTTTTAAGAAATGTTTTTGCCTATTTAATTGTTGTTTTTCGATTTTTAATATCAATTTTTGTATTTTTAAGATATTTTTTATAATCAATGACAAAATTAACTTTAAATAATTTTAAATTAACTACTTTTTGGAAGAAAATTTAAAAGGGTCGGTTCATAATTAATAAAGATAATTTAGTCAAAAAATATATAATAATTATAATCTAATAATTATTTTATTCATCATGAAAATTGAAAAAACGGAGGGAGTATCAATTTTGTAGGAAATTGAAAACCATCAGAACTCTGAACTTAGGTGCCGAATCACTTGTTAATTGGGATGATGATGCAATGGACAAATATTCTGAGAGCATAAGCAACATTTCTGTCTATGAACCCTAAAGCATTTGGTAAATGGAAATCAGAACCCACTCAATTTAAAGCTACAAATCACTTTACACTTTACAGCAAACCTCACCAAATATTCCTCTTTACAGCAATCCTCTCATCCGACACCTTCTTTGAAGAAGCAATTTTTTTTTAAAAAAATTGCAGAATCCTTCTATCCTCTCACTGTGCGGGACTTTAGAAAAGTAAAAAAAGAGTAAAACTTATTCTATCCTCTCTTTTCACTCCATCCTCCTTCGTCTTTTCTGAGAATTTCAATTGTAATTTGGAGAATCTGTTCTTCTTTTCTTTTGGTCTCCCACTACATAGCTTTTTTGGGGACATAGCAAAGTGAAAAATGCAAGTGTAAACGTCTTGGTCTCACCCATTACTCTGCTTCATCATTTTTCCTTCTCCTGCTGTTTGTTTTCCTGCACACTCCCATCTCCACAATCCTGTCCTTTGTGAACCAAGAAGCCGTTCCAGCTTTCTAGCCATGGCCGAGCTGGCTTTAGCAATCCTCTCCCCTTTCATTAGCCCTTTGATTGAGAAGATGGCTTCTGTTGATGTCCGCGATTTCTTCAAACGCCATGAACTCGACCAGGGACAGTTGCAGAAGTTGAAGGTAACCTTGAGAACTGTTACCAAGGTTGTTGCTGACGCGGAGGAGAAACAGTTTACTGATCCTCTGGTCCAAGAATGGCTCGATGATCTCAAAGATGCTGCCTTTAGAGCTGATGATTTCTTGGATAAGATTGCTTACGAAGCTCTCAAATTGAAGATCGAAAGTGGTGGTGCCCAGACCAGTGCAGATGCTGAGGTGCATACTCAAACTTGCACAGGTCAGGTGCGCAAATTTCTCACTTGTTTTAATCTTTGTAGAAAAGAGATGAATATGGGAGAGATGGAACCTAGGTTGAAAGAGATCCAAGAGACTTTAGATTATCTAGTTCAACAAATGGGTCCTCTTGGTTTGGAGAAGGAAAATAGTACTGGAAAAGGAAAATCACTAAAATTGGATGCATCACCACCAACAACATCTCTGGTTGATGCTTCAGATGTTTATGGAAGAGATGGTGATAAGGAACGCTTAGTGGTGTCGCTGCGATCTGGTGATGGAAATGGTAGGAATGTTGGAGTGGTTCTGATAGTGGGTATGGGTGGGTTGGGGAAAACCACTCTTGCTCAGTTGGTCTACAAGGACGACAGGGTCCAGCAGTGCTTTGATGTTAGAGCATGGGTATATGTTCCAAAAGAGTTGGAGGCTTTCCGTGTGACGCGAGATATTATGAAGGAAGTTGGGTTGGGGGATGGTATTGATAATATGACTGCAAATCAAATGCATTGTGAGTTAGAGAAAAAGCTTAGTGGGAATAAAGTTTTGCTTGTTCTAGATGATGTTTGGTATGCTACTCAAGGAGAATGGGATTCGTTGATGAAACCGTTCATGTCTGTGAAACAGGGAAGTAAAATCATTGTCACAACTCGTCATTCAAGTGTGGAGGGGGTCATGTTCTCTGTTACCATTCATCCTTTGGCAAAATTAAGTGAAAAAGATTGTTGGCTTCTGTTTGCAAAACATGCATTTGACGGGAAAAGTTGGCATGAATATCCAGACTTAGAAAAGATTGGTAGGGAGATGGTGAAAAAGTGCAATGGCTTACCTTTAGCTGCAAAAGCAGTAGGAGGTGTCTTGCGCAACGAAAGACATGTTGGGCGCTGGAGGAATATATTGAAGAGCAATATGTGGAATTTGCCAAACAATGACATTCTTCCAGCTCTAAGATTGAGCTATTCTTATCTCCCATCATCTCTGAAGCAGTGCTTTGCTTATTGTGCCATATTTCCTAAGAATTATGAATTTACAAAGGAGGAGTTGGTCCTTTTCTGGATAGCAGAGGATTTTATAGCCCCATCAGGGGGAGAAGAGAATATGGAGATAGGAGAGAGATACTTTGAAGATCTTGTATCCAGGTCTTTTCTTCAACAACAAAGCAACGAAGCAATTTTCACCATGCACGATCTCATGAATGATTTGGCTACACTTGTATCAAGAGAATTTTGTTCCAGGCTAGAGGGTCTCAATTTGCTCAAGGCAACCCAACGTACTCGCTACGCATCATGCCTTCTTACACAAACTCATTATGAAATGGACAGAGACACATTTATTCTTGATAGTCCACACTCTTTGCGTACCCTTATTTTTACAGGAGATGAGTGGCCCCTCTTGAGTGTGGACAATGAAGCATGGCAAAAATTATTATTGGCCCTCAAGAGCTTAAGGGTGTTGCGTATATCCTCTGATGTTATACTCCTTGAGTTACCAGATTCAATTGGCATCCTGAAGCATTTACGATTCTTGAGCCTTCTTCATCAATTAAATATCAAGCAACTGCCAGAATCTATATGCAATTTGTATAATATGCAGATTTTAATCCTGAGGGAATGCGAGAGTCTCACTACGTTGCCCAATGACATGAGGAAGTTAGTCAACCTGCTTTTGCTTGATATTAGAGGTACTAAATTGCACGAAATGCCACCTCACATGGGAGAACTGACAAAACTTCAGAAGTTGAGCAATTTTGTTGTGGGAGAACAGAAACAAAGGGGGTCTAACTCTAGCATTAGTGAGTTGGGGAAACTTTGCAATTTACGAGGAAGTCTTTCCATTCGTGGTCTGCAAAATGTGGTGGATGCTGGAGATGCGAAGGAAGCAAATTTGAAGGGTAAGCAACATGTAGAGGAGTTGGGGTTGGAATGGGTTGATGAAGAAGAAAACGGTAACTGCTCATTGCATCAAGAACAAGTTCTTGTAGAGTTAGTCCCTCATAGGGACTTGAAAATTCTCTCCATTTCTGGTTTTGGGGGTGAAAGATTTGTAGATTGGGTGGGGGACTCTTCTTTCTCATGCATGGAATCCTTGGGATTGTATAGATGTAAAATCAGGTCTTTACCACCACTTTGGCAGTTAGCATGTTTGGAGAAGCTTAGCATTCATGACTGTAGTAGAATCATAAGCATTGGTTCTGAGTTACATGCCATGAAGAAGCTCAAGCATTTGAGCATTAGAAGACTGCAAAAATGGTGTGAGTGGATCTCAGATTGTGATGTTCACAGTAACACTAATTTCCCTCTCCTCCAAAAGCTTCACGTAACCAATTGTCCAAAACTAAAGAAGGCCTTGCCCGGTTACCTTCCCTCTGTAACTGAAATTTGGATTGAGTCATGTGAACAACTTGAGATGGAGTGCTTCCAATTGGAGTGCTTCCCCAAGCTAGAAAGGATCCACATCGGGGATTGCCCAAAATTAGTATCCTTCTGCAAAGGACGATCACCTAATTGCTCCTCCAATTTGGCATCTCTTTGGTTGTATAACTGCCCAAATTTGAAGGTGTTGCCTGAGAATTGCTCCAATTTGGAAAAATTGTGGATTGAAAGTTGTCAAGAAATTGACTCTTTTGCTACGACTCTACAGGTGAATCTGGGTGGTTCCAACTCCAAATTACGAGAACTTAAAGTATTGAATTGCAAAAAATATTTCTCAAGACTGCATGAGTGGGGTCTGGAAATGCTTCCTTCCCTCATAAGTCTCGACATTGACGGTGGCGATGAGGTGGTGGAAGAATCCTTCCCTGAGAAGACGTTGCTGCCCTCCACTCTTACCTCTTTGATGATTCAAAAGTTTCCATATCTGAAATCTCTAAACTATGAGGGGCTTCAACACCTCACTTCTCTTAGAGTAATGACGATCTTAGTATGCCCAAAACTCCAGTCCCTACTAATGCCCAATCAAAATCAGAAACTGCCCTCTTCACTCTCTATCCTTTATATAGCTGGATGCCCTTTGCTGAAAGGAAGATGTGAACCGGAGAAAGGGGAGGATTGGCCTAAGATTGCTCACATCCCCACCATCATAATAGATTTTGTTAATGTCCGTACTTCCTAGGTTTTGTTCCAACATAATTCATGAGTTGTGAATCTGAATTAAATTTGTTAATGATGGAAGTTACTGGTCTTTGTGAACAGCAAGCAGAGTGAATAAAAATTCATGTTGTTCTCTTCCCTGCTGTGATTAGTCATTAATGTTGGTGTGAAAAAAGAAAGAAAATATTGTGCTCATCAACCCAACCCAAGACTTATTGGATATAAAATTATTACCACTTTCCTTTGGTGAAAGGAAGATGTGAAGCGGAGAAAGGGAACCCAATCTTTTATAAATAGATAGATATTCCAATCTTTATACTCTTTATTTTTTAGTTTCATGTATCTGTTTTGCTGAAAATGCATTTGAAGAACAAACAAAGCTAGATAGATCATTAACCATTTATATTAGTCCTTATTTTTTAAAACATAATTTATAAATTATTTTTACTTTCTATTTCTCCTATTAATTTTATTTATAGATATTGTTGAGCTATATTAATAAAAATTCAATAATTTCATTATAAATAATTTTGCTATCTAGCTATTTTAAATATCATTACAAATTATTCCTGCAAAAAAAACCTTACGCTTAGTAATTAAGTAAATTGTTCGCATCCCCACCATATATCTTGATCTTGTCCACAATATATCTTAGTGATTATGCTTAAAGGGGCGGCGTGGTCTTCTTCCAACATCCGATCCAATCTCCAAATACACTTACTGAAGCAACTTCATCAATTAGACTTTGTTTTATTCGAGTGTTTATCTAATTTTATTCTTAACTACCCGTGCGGTTATATTAGATCATTCATAAATCTAAAATAAATAAATAAAGTATCTCATTTTCATATAGCACAAAAATATGTTATATTATACATAATTATTCCTAACTAAATAGCTATAAGGTGGATAAAATAAATAATTATTAAATTTAATCATGTAAAAAATAAAGCTAACATTAGTTTCCATTAACATATGTCAATACCATTTAATGAATATTTGTGACAAAATAAAAGATTTATAAACACTTACTGTGCGATTTTTAATATTCTTAAAACTTAGCATTGATGTAAAATATTGTCGTTACCACCACTTTGGCAGTTAACATGTTTGGAGAAGCTTAGCATTGATGGTTGTAGTAGAATCACCAGCATTGGTTCTGAGGTACATGCCATGAAGAAGCTCAAGCATTTGAGCATTTTGGGACTGCTAGAATGGTGTGAGCGGATCTCAGATGGTGATGACAGTGACACTAATTTCCCTCTCCTCCAAGAGCTTCACGTAATTTATTGTCCAAAGCTAAAGAAGACCTGCCCAGTCACCTTCCCTCTGTGACTAAAATTGAGATGGAATTATGTGAACAACTTGAGGTGGAGTGTTTCCCCAAGCTAGCAATCAAAAGGTGAGCTGCTATGTAGACCTGCTGGGTACTTTGCACTCTTTTGGTATGTTACAATTTATTTATAGCTTATTTTGACGGAGGCTTGTTTGTTAATATTTAGAGGGAGAAAAAAGAAACCCTAGACAAGATACTTCAGTTGGAAAAGGAACTGAATGCCAAACAGCAGCTAGAAATGGAAATTGAAGAGTTGAAAGGGAAAATAGAGGTGATGAAGCATCGGGATCAAAATGATGCAGCTGTGCAAAAGGAGATGAAAGAATTGAATGATGAGTTGCTGGAGAAAATTGAAGATATGAGTGCTAGGGAAGAACTGAATCAAGTGCTAATAGTTAAAGAGCGCTAGAGCAATGATGAGTTGCAAGAAGCACGTAAAGAATTAATCATGGTATTTCTTTCGTTTCTCCAATTCAGCTTTTGATTGCAAGGACTTAATTGAGTCGGTGTAACTTTACTACTGAATTCTAGTTGAGTTGAATTTATGATATTTTGACTTGTGCTGCAGTCTGTGACTAATATGGGATCGTCTTGAAATTCCTTAGGATGTTAATGGAAATGCTATTGGGTGTTTCAAAATTATTTTGATAGTCTTCCAGGTGATTTAAAAAAACAATATGATACTTGTGATATTTTATTATACAATTTGCACCTAGGGTTCTAGTTGTGAAGCGGCTTTTTCTATAATAAATGAACTTGGATTGGTCATTAATTATTATTTTTTGGGGGTGAATTGAGATTGGAAAATGAATTAATGGGAGACAGTTTCCTCTTTTTCTAGTCTTTGCAAGAAATGTTAGGCAGCGGCGCCCTTATTGGAGTGAAGAAAATGGGAGAACTTAGAAGTTCGGTATTATTTTAGAAAATTTTAGGCACCAGCGCCCTTATTTTTCTAACTCTTTAAATAACATTGTCGATTTGTATAACTATTTTATTTTTATATTTTTTTAATATGATTTTAACAATAATATATATTTTATTGGTTAAAATTAATTGATTCTTACGATATAGAGTGAACCACTTTCCACTATTTATTTTTCTCATCTTCGTTCTTCATTTTATTATCAATTTTTCTATCATTTTTATCAATCTCTTACATTTTTTTCTATTTCTTCCATTTTTCAATTACTCTTTCTTTCTCTTTTATCTGTTGTTCATACACAGCGTTATACTATATTCAAAATATTTCACTACATCAATTATGAAAGAGTAATTATCTAACCCTTTAAATATCTTTAACCATTTCTATAACTCTTTATTTTTTTTTAAATTAGAAATTGTTCTTGCATCATGAATTTAGCAATATATCTTTTCTCCCATTTTTTTTTTATTTTTCTATTTTCTGAACATTATTTTTATTTACATTTTAAATTTTAATTTATTTTTATGCATTCTAACTCATCATATTTCATGTTTTAATGTTACAATATTTTAAATTATAGTAATTTGTAATCTAGCTACAGTCATATTCAAATTGATCTCACCATATGACTTTAGTAGATTTTTTACTTTATGTTCATCTTTTACTTATTTTATATACATATAGGTGAGTTATAGGGGGAAGTCAATCATTTCATTTAATTTTTAATTAGTTATCTATCTCTTTTAATTATCACTTGAGAATTTATTTAACAATCATTTTACAAACTATTCTTGTAATAAAACTTTAGTAGTAATTTTTATTTTGTGATCATAATTATTGTCCCGAAATAGTTTTATATCATCCATCAATTCTTTAGGTTATTAAATTTTATATATGCTTGTTTAAAATTTGGCGTTTGTTGTTTGAATATAAAATTGAAGTATGTGTTATCATTTATAAATAATTTGTAGAGAAGTAATTAGTTAAAGTATTGAATGGAATTTTCTTTTTTTTTCAATTAAATTTAACTTCTTATAATTGTTAGGTTTATATATGTTTTTTTAATTTATGGTAATATTAGTAAAAATATGGGTTAAGTAAGTTTATGAATCTAAGTTAAATTTTTATTTTTATTTTAACGCTCCAAAGTCCAAAGTCTGAACCCACTACTCTGCTTCATCATTTATCTCCACAATCCTGTCCTTTGTTAATTTCTTTCTTTTTTTGTCTTTTCCAGATTTGTTCACGGTGCATTACAGGTTTTTCTAAAACTACTTTTTTTTTAAATTAAGCATGAATCACTTTCATCTCATACTGTACTGTTTTTAATATTTTTTATAATATTTATCATTTTTAATTATGTTAGAAAAATTATTAATATAGTAGTAACTTTTTATAAATATGTGTTAAAAAGTAATTTAATAGTAATATTTAAGAATCACTTTCATCTCATACTAATTAGGGATAGAAGACAGCTGTTTGGATCACCCATTGAAAGTCTGAAAAGTCTTGGTCTTCTCACCCACTGCTCTGCTTCATCATTTTTTCTTCTCCTACTGTTTGTTTTCCTTCACACTCCCATCTCCACAATCCTGTCCTTTGTGAACCAAGAACCCATTCCAGCTTTCTAGCCATGGCCGAGCTGGCTCTTGCAATCCTCTCCCCTTTCATTAGCCCTTTGATTGAGAAGATTGCTTCCGTTGATGTCCGTGATTTCTTCAAACACCATGAACTCGACCAGGGACAGTTGGAGGATTTGAAGGTAACCTTGAATACTGTTGCCAAGGTTGTTGCTGACGCGGAGGAGAAGCAGTTTACCGATCCTCATGTCCGAGCATGGCTAGATGATCTCAAAGATGCTGCCTTTAGAGCTGATGATTTCTTGGATGAGGTTGCTTACTGATAATACATAAAATTATCATAAGGGCATAATGGACTTTGCACCTTCACAAAGTACTGTTGACCAGCCAAAACGGTATCGCAACCGTTTGGCCAAGTCAACAGGAATAAGTGACCAAAGGACAAACCTAGCCCGATTGTCTCGAAACGGGACAAGGCCGATCCATCCGCCCAAAGCATGAGGAAACGGATCGGTACCGTTATATACCCTGGCCTGGTCAATACGTCACCAAACGGCGCCCAGCCGATTCTACACAACGGCAGCCTGCCGATTCCACCACAACGGCAACGTACTGATTGGGCACAGATATTAAGCTCCCCTCACAGATATTATTTATATAGTACTCCATAGTCAGTATACATTTAGTCAAGGTTGGCAGGGAGGATAACCTGCTCCCATCAATTCATCCTCTGACAACCGGACAGGGGGACGACTCTGCTCCCCTAAAATAAGGTCTCCACCCCACGTGGTGATGATGAACCCCCCACTCCTAGCCCACCTGCTGCAGAAAAAAGGGAAAGAATGTCAGAAGATCTAACCACTCTAGCCCAGCCTAAGGACTAGGGGGAGGTATATAAAGGGAGTTTCTTCTTTTACTCACACACATTGAAAAATACTCATACTTTCCCTACACTTAACCAGAAAAACTGACTTTGGCATTGGAGCTTTTACGCCGGAACACACTTCCGGCACTGTGCAGGTCCCTCACGGAGCTCTAGCTACCACTCTCCAACGTGCCACTTTACTAAAAACCCCTCACTCCGTTCAACGGATTATCATTTGGTACTTTCGTTGAGAGCTTTTGAGTTTTTGAGTGAGCAGCCTTGAAATTCAAAGCTCTTCTTTTTTCAATCTTATTGGGGTTTTTTCACTTCCAAAATGGCATCCGATCCAAACCTTCAATCAAATCAACCTACCAGTGGTGCTGCTGGTCAGCAGGAAACTCCACCGCCTCATGTCTCATCTTCCCGTGTGGAAATGAACGCCACCGCCCGCCGGCTCAATTTCCCAGAATTTCCAGAAGTGTTATTTTCCAGCACTCCACAACCTGGACCTTCTGCAGCAGCAATCATCCCACCAGCAGTCATGCATGAGTTCGCCGCCTTGCACCGACGAATGGATGTTATGATGCAGACGTTTATGGGAGGGATCCCTCAGCCAGTCCACCAGCAGATCCTCCCCCAGCAGCAGATCTTCCCCCAGCAGCAGATCTTCCCCCAGCAGCAGATCCTCCCCCAACAGATCATTCCTCAGCAGGTCCACGATCAACCTGCGGTGACGCCATCGTTGGTGCCCCTGTTCCAGCCAGTCATGTCTGTGCATCAACACGCCAGTCAGCCAGCTCAACGGGGAAATCATTCGAATGAACTCCGGCAACCCCGTCAAAGTGAAAATCCGATTAGAGGGGAAGGATACCTGGACAACATGGAAGAGGCTAACAGCCGGGCAGTCCAGCGTAGCCCAAGGAGGAGCCAGAGGCAGTCAGTGGAAGGAAGATCTGAGAGAGGAAGAGGTCGAGAAAGGTCAATAGATCGGCCTCAGTCCGGAAGGGATCGCGAGAGGGCCGATCGGAATGCCTCCCGAGGCTCTGCCTCCCTGCGAGCTCGTGAAGAGCAGGATGATGATCCAAAGAATCCGTTAACCTTCCGGGTTAGGAAGCATCGGGTGAGCCGACACGTCAAACTGCCAACCGATTCCTACATGGGGACGACAGATCCGACAGTTCATGTGAGTCTGGTAAAGAAACATGTTAAGTATTTCACTAGGAAAGATGAGGCGCTGTGCCAAATATTTGTGATGACTCTGAAGGGAATCGCCAACACCTGGTTTGAGAAATTACCGGCCGAATCTGTCGACAGTTTTGAGCAGTTGGCGAAAGTTTTCACAAGCCGATTCAGCTCCTGTATTCCTGTGGAAAAGTCTCCAGCGATTCTGTTTGATATGGTGCGGAAGTCGGGGGAATCCTTAACGGTGTATGTTGCCAGATTCAATGCGGAGTTGGCGACTCTGCCCGACGTTGCGCCAAACTTTGCAGCTGAGGCTTTGAGGAGAAACTGCAGGTATCGGGAGTTGGAGAATGCTCTAATTGCGAGCACGCCGAAGACCTTGGACCTCTTACGGATTGAGGTGGACAAATATGCAAGAATGGAAGAGGCAGACTTCCAGCGGAAGAAACGGGAGGAGTCCGATCCCCCTAAGAAAGAAACGGCTGTCCGCAAGCAGGCAGAAAAGAAGCAAGCGGCTGGAGGCCGGCAGACGGATCGCCTCACGGACTTCTCCGCGTTGCAGCTAACTAAGCCGGTGGCGGAGATCTTTGCCATCATTGAGGAACGGAGATTGCCGATTCAGTATCCCAAACGCAAACCTGGCGTCGTTATGGGACCGCATAAGGATTCTTACTGCCGTTTCCATAAGGCGAAAGGGCATGACACTGAGGATTGTTTCTCTCTGAAGAAGGCTATCAAAAAGTTAATTGAAGAGGGCTATTTGGGCGAATTTGTGGCCAAGGCTCGAAATAGGGCCAGGGAGGATCGAACTGACGGCAACAGAAGAGAAGCGGAAGTCGACCCCAATGCAGCCGGAACCAGTGCCCAGAGAGACAGGGGAAAGCAGCATGTGTTGACAGCCTCTCTCGATGAGTTCCCCATGATCAATTTGATTGCGGGAGGAACCCAGCATGAGGAATCGGAGGATGTACCGATTGGGGAGAAGAGGAAGCGGAATGATCCCGTTGGGGAAAAAACAGGTCTATCGGAGCTGGACCGAATGGCCATAACATTTTCAGGGGAGGATGAGATCGGGGTGACATATCCTCAGAATGAAGCCTTAGTGGTAACAGCCATCATTGCCGATTGCGGAGTCAGGCGGACATTGGTGGACAACGGAAGTGCTGTGAACCTCATTTCTGCCAACGCTTTTAACCGTTTGCAGGGACCCAAGCCAGACTTGAAGCCTTGCCGACGGCCGATCATTGGGGTAAACGGCGTTCCAATTCCTGTTGTAGGCTTAACTTTTCTGTCAATCTTTTTTGTGGAAGACAGCTCCCGCAGAAAGGAGCAGCAGCTATTCCTGGTGGTGGACTTAAACCTGCCATACAATGTGATCTTGGGGCGTCCATTTTTAAATGCTTTCGGTGTGGTAATATCGCAAAGGCATTTGAAGATGAAATACCCTTCCTGGGATGACGTGGTTACGATCCGAGGAGATCAGAAGGTAGCTGCTGAATGCTACATCACAATGGTTGACGGTTGCTGCGATCGCTATGTTTGCGTAGCGGACGATTCACTAGAAGATGATGAGGAGCAGCGCACGCAGCCATTGGAGAGAATGGCCCAAGTGTCGGTGACTGATCTGCCCACTGAGCATTTTTTAGTAAGCGAGAAGCTGGGCAAGGGAGAGTGTGACCAGCTTGCGTTTCTGTTAAACAAGTGCAGAGGAGAATTTGCCTGGGTCCCGACGGACATACCGGGCCTTTCGAGGGAAACGGCAGAGCACCGATTAAACGTGTACCCGGATGCCAGGCCAGTGCAACAGAAACGGCGAGCCTTCTCCAAAGAAAAAGCAGATGCAATTGAGCAAGAAGTGGCCAAGCTCTTAAAGGCTAACTTCATCCGAGAGGTCCAGTATCCGCCATGGTTAGCTAATCCGGTGGTAGTGAGAAAGCCAAACGGGGAGTGGAGGATGTGTATTGATTTCACCAACCTGAACGAGGCATGCCCCAAGGACTGTTATCCGCTGCCACGGATAGAGCAACTGGTGGATCAAACGGCAGGGTATGAGTACCTAAGTTCGCTTGATGCCAACTCGGGGTATCATCAGATACCGATGGCGATCGAAGACGAGGAGAAAACGGCCTTCATCACACCGAAGGCCACCTACTGCTATCGGGCTATGCCGTTTGGTCTGAAGAATGCTGGAGCCACATTTCAGAGAACGGCCAATAAGATTTTCGAGCCGCTAATCGGAAAAAATCTGGAGGTGTATGTTGATGATATGCTGGTGAAGAGCAGGAGTTTTGAGGCGCATCTGCGAGACCTTGAGGAAGTATTCGGGATAATGCGAGAATTTGGAATGAAGTTAAATCCCAAAAAATGCATGTTCGCATTCCAAACTGGGAAATTCCTTGGTTATGTTGTCAGCAGAAAAGGAATTCAGCCCAATCCCGCCAAGCTGAAGGCAATCAAGGACATGATTTCGCCAAAGAGTGTGAAGGAGGTGCAGCGACTCACAGGGAGAATAATCGCTCTAAGCCAATTCATCTCCAAGCAGGGCGAGAAATGCCTCCCGTTTTTCAAAGTCATTCGGAAGAAGGCACAATTCGGATGGGATGACGATTGCGAAAAGGCTTTTCACGACTTGAAGCAGTATCTGTCTTCTGAATTGTTGCTAACTCGACCCGAAGAGGGGACACCCTTTTTCTTTATTTGGGGGCGGCCGATGAGGTGGTCAGTGCCGTCTTGGTTCGGGACGAAAACGGCATACATCGGCCGATTCATTTTATCAACCGGATCTTGAAGGATGCTGAGCTGAGGTACTCTCAAATTGAAAAAATCGCTTTCGCCCTGTTGCAAGCTGGTAGAAAGATGGCCCGGTATTTCCAAGCTCATCCGGTGGTCGTGCTGACAGACCAGCCCCTACGAAGGATTTTCAGAAGACCTGAGTCGTCTGGCCGAATGGTCATTTGGTCCATCGAATTGGATCAATATGGATTGCAATATCAGTCCAGACCCGCCATCAAGGGCCAGGCGCTGGCTGATTTTATTGCGGAATGCACATTTGTCCAGAAGCCAATTCTTTCGCCAGAAAGCAAAGAAGAAGCCTGCTTACCGCTTCCCGATATGAACGGAGATCGGTGGACAATCTTTGTGGATGGCGCCAAGAATCAAACCGAAGCAGGAGCCGGCGTTATCATTTTAGGTCCAGAAGGGATTAAAATGAGGTACGCCTTAAAAATCTCAAGGCCGTTATCAAATAATGCGGCCGAATACGAAGCTCTATTGGCAGGATTGCGCATCGGAGGGGATTTAATCGGTAATGCACAATCGGCCAGCGTCCGATTGGTCATTTACGGAGATTCAAAATTGATTATTGATCAAGCCAACGGCGATTCTCAGGCTAGAGAGCCGATGATGATTCAGTACTTGAAGAAAGTACAGAAGGAGCTGGCCGAAATTAAAAATAGGGGAATTCATGCTGAAATCAGCCATATCCCAAGAGAGAAAAATGCAGAGGCCGATGAGATTGCCAAGCTGGCAGCAAACTCCGAGGCAATGATGCCGCCCGATGTGACGGTAGAGGAAATTTCCATTCCTTCCTTTATGGAAGAGCAGCAAGTGCTATGTGTGTTAGAGGCGGCCAACGACTGGCGCATTCCAGTGATCGATTATCTCAAGCATGGCAAGCTGCCAGAAAATGCGAGTGAGAAGTTGAAGATCCTTAAAAGAGCTGCTAGATGCACTTATCATGACGGGGTACTTCTTCGCCGTTGTCTTACTTACCCGGCAGCAAAATGTATAACGGAAGAAGAAGGCCTGTATACGCTCAGGGAGATCCACGAGGGAATATGCGGAATGCATGCCTCAGGAAACACCATGGCAGCTCAGGTTCTACGAACAGGGTTTTATTGGCCAACGATCAGAAGAGATGCGGATAATTTCGTGAAGTCTTGTCATAAATGCCAGGAGTTTGCGAAGGAACCACAGCGGCCAGAGGCCGAATTGACAAGTATGGTGAGTCCATGCCCGTTCGCAAAGTGGGGAATTGATATCTTGGGACCCTTCCCAATCGCCAAAAGTCAACTCCAGTATGTTATTGTTGCTGTCGATTATTTCACAAAGTGGGCAGAGGCAGAAGCTGTGGCAAAGATAACGGCAGACAACACCTGGAGGTTTTTCATGAACAACGTCATCATGAGATTCGGGTTCCCAAGAATTCTTGTGAGCGATAACGGCACCCAATTCACCAGTGCTTACTTCAAAAAGAAATGCTCAGAATACTCAATTGAACAACGGTTCTCTTCCGTTGCGCATCCACAAACAAACGGGCAAGCGGAAGTTACCAACAGAGCAATCCTTAACGGGATTAAGAAAAATCTTGAGGGCAAGCCGACAAAGTGGCCAGAGGAGTTGCCGTTTGTCATGTGGGCCTATCGGATGACCACTAAAACCAGCACTGGCATGACACCGTTTGCCATGGCGTATGGGGTCGAAGCTGTTTCTCCAGTAGAAATCGGCGCAATTAGCCTTCGAGTTGAGTACTTCAACGAAGAGCAAAATGAAGAAAGACTAAGGGAGCAGCTGGATCTTTTGCCAGAGATGAGAGAAGAAGCCATTCTCAAAACACTGCACTACAAGCGCAAATTGGCGAAGTACCATAATCGGCGTGTCAAAGAACGGCTACTCAAAGCGGGAGATTTAGTCCTGCGCAAGGTAACAGCAACGGGCTGAGAGAAGAAAAAGCTCACGCCGAATTGGGAAGGACCATATCGCATTACCAGAGTCATCGGCAAAGGTGCATATCACCTGGAAACAATGAACGGTACTCCGATACCCAACTCTTGGAACATTTGCAATTTAAAGCTATATCATTCCAGAGTGAATGTGCTGTTTTCAGTTGACGAATAAATGATAAAAATATCGTGGGGACAAATCATTTGCGACTAATAATGTTTGAAGTATATATTTGCCCGTATTGTGCTTATCATATGGTTGCAGATTTTAAAGAATCGTGGATGTAGGTTATTTTAAATCGAACCACGTTACCAAAGCCCAAGAAATGGCGATATTATCTCTACCAAGGCCACCTAAGGCGCTGCCTGGGGACGCCGACAGCCAAATCGGCAGCAGCACGATCAATTCAAAACACTACCAGGGCATATATTGCCAACGATACATATATCGCCAACGATACATATATCGCCAACGATACATATATTGTCGCCAAGACATATATCGTTATTGAGGCGTATATCGTTATTGAGGCGTATATCATTATTGAGGCATATATCGCTATGAAAACACATATCGTCATCACATCGTCACAAGACCATTTCGGTCCTGCTGATCAGACGGTGACAAAATGAAGAAAAATTCAAACCTATCTGTGTCTTAGTAAACCAGATAGAAGTACCTGTGTCTTCGTAAACCAGGTAATAAAGACTCAAACCTATCTGCGTCTTAGTAAACCAGATAGAAGTACCTGTGTCTTCGTAAACCAGGTAATAAAGGCTCAAACCTATCTGCGTCTTAGTAAACCAGATAGAGAAACGACAACGCAAAACAATATCTCCAAACGGCCCAGTGCCGAAAGGTCGAAACGGCCACATCAAGCGAATGGAAACAGATTCCTCAAACGGCAACTTGCCGATTTGCCAAAATAAAGATAAGTTCAAGTTACAATTGTTTTATCTTTTTTATTTTATTCTTTTGGGAGTAATATATATATATAGCAGAAACGGTTAAGCATTTGCAATAACTTAAAATTGCAAAATTATATATATTCCGGACAAATAATATTGTTCTTTACAAAATATGTTAAGATCGGCAATAATCTAAAAGCAGAAAAGACAAGTCTAAACAAAAGACAGCTCTATGGTTCATCTTCTGAAGAGGATTGATACTCCTTTGCCTCAGCCTCTCTCTCCAAGGAGTCAACATAGACGCCAATCTTTGTGGCATCAAAGTTAATCTCCCCATAGAACTCCATATAACTGTCGATCATGATGTCCTTTGTCTTCTGTCGCCACCAGCCGATCTTACCCGGAACCTTTTCCAACTCAGCGTCCTTCTCGGCGATGCTGCTCCGAGCCGTCTCTAACTCTGCCGTTTTGGTCTCCAAATCGGCACGGGCCGCTTCCAACTCAGCAGTAAGCTTGGCCACATTATTAATCAGGGCGGCTTTATCCTCGCAAAGCTTGTTAACGGAATCGCACAAGGCGGATTTATCCGATAACAGTTCCCCGATCCGACCCTGCTCTTCGACAATCTTCGCGGAAAGGCCATCTCGTTCATTAAGACTGTCAGTCAGCCTCTTGCGCGCCTCAATAACGGCCTTCTTGTCCGATTCCCGAGAGGCCACCAGAGTCTCATTTTCTTTCTTAAGGGAAGCATTTTCAGCGATGGATCGCCGAAGGGCCTCCCTAGACTCCTCAAGCTTCGCATCCACGACTTCTGCAGCATATCGGGAAGCGCATAGACCGCTATACATAACGCTTTGCAGGTTGGCGAAGTGAGAGCTAAGCTCCAAACGGCGGTAGTTTTCTCTGTCGGCCTGATTGGCAAAAATTTCGCCCATCAGGTGACCGGTCCGATAGTCACGGCAAGCCGGCGTTTTCAACCCAAGGGAACGGCCGCAGCTCTCTCCAAGGTTATTCAAACTGGTGACGTGAGTAACCTCCCCGTCAGGGCCTTTGCTGGAAAGATAGCCTTTGAAATCGGAAGGGGGGGGAACGGCACGATCATCCGAAATAAACGGATCATTGGGCATACGAGGACCGGCAACCCAGTAAAGCACGGCAGGATCAGAACTGGAAGAATCGGCAACAGGAACATCCGCTGAAGCAGTTGTTTGCTCTTCAAGAGGAGGAACAGACGGGCCCTCGCTAACCATCGGCTCGCTAGCTGCATGCGACAGATCGGCGTCATGACTGCCTAAATCGGCATCAGTCCGATTAAGGTCAATCGGCTCAGAAACGGTGTCAGGACGATTGGTTTGATCGGGCTGAGGAGGAACGGCAGCAGATGGAACAGCTTCCTCTGAAACGGCTCCAGGCCGATTTTCCACATTATCTGCCGAAACGGCGGCAGCCCGTTTTGCAGCAGCAGCTTTCTCCTTTTTCTCCGCGGCTCTCTTCCTTTTCAATAAAACCCGTTTCGCCGCCTCAACAATCTGCGGATCAGGATTTTTCAAGGGGAAAGACTCAAATGTATCTCGGCCGACCTTCTTTCG
Organism: Viola odorata; assembly: GCA_963691705.1. NCBI lineage: Eukaryota > Viridiplantae > Streptophyta > Magnoliopsida > Malpighiales > Violaceae > Viola > Viola odorata. Next base: position 7,994,364 of record OY829544.1, read on the forward strand.
TCTAAAGACCGACGGGGCCGAGAATCCCTCATCGTCAGCAGGCTGATCAACCTCTGGGTCCTCAGAGCGATCCGCATTATCGGCTACCTCTTCCTCATCGGAATCGACAATACGAGAACGGACCAAAGACGGTCCTGCAGCAACGGCCGCTCTAATTGGTCGTCCTTCTCCTGCATAAAAGTCAAATCAGAATTTTACAAAAAAGATTCGGGCAACATTCACAAAATCTGGTAAATTACCATCAAGGGCGCACTCCGCTAATGGCAGCCCCAGCGCCATCTTCTGCACATGAAATCTTGTGTCGAAGGCAAGAAGGATATCGATCTGGGCTTGCAACGGGCCAGGAATTTCCTCTGTTCGTACCCATTGAAGTTCGTTGATTGCTGGATTGAACCCAGAATGCCATATGGGTTTGGTTATGCTGGAAACCATGAAGAAGTGCTCTCTCCATCCCTTGATAGAGGATTCATATCTGTCAAAATTCTTCAGAAACGGCTGAAGATCCTCATCCTTGCGAGGACGAAGGGTAACCAAACTGCTACGGGTGCTTAGATGGAAAAAGTGCTTAAACAGCGGGAGTGGAGGTTCTTTGATTTTGAGGTGAGCACAGACATTAATGAAAGCATAGACCGAAGCCCAGGAATTGGGAGTAATCTGGGCAGGGCTAAGAGCATGCTGCACTAGCAGGTTCCTCACCATAGGTTTCAAAGGAAACCGAAACCCATAAGCAAACATCTTAGAGTACAGAACCCTATGGTTATCTGGCAAAGCACTGTTCAACCTAACATCAGGAGGAGCTACTAAGGCTTTACATCCTATGGGCAAGTCAATCCCGTATTTCTCTAGTTCTAGATTTAGGTCATCTTCAGTCCTAATTTTGGTAGCAGTTTTCTCAAGCAACTCATCAGTGGTAACAGCAGAACGCCTAGGAGCCATTTTTTCAACCACAAACAACGCAAAAATAGAGAAGAAAGGGTACAAAAATACCAGGTATTGCAGAGATTCTTGAAGAACAGAGCCTGAAATCGAAGATGGTAGAGGGAGTTTTTTGCTCGAACAAGAGAGAGAGTTTTGTTGAGGAAGAAGATGAGAGCGGCGTTTGAGAAATGAAAAGTGATTTAGGTTTTCCAAGGGAGAATGCCTTTAAGAGAAACGAATCCCTAACCATCAGTGAGCCCAATCGTTTATTGACAAGTGGCACATCTGTTCTGAAAAGGCAGTAATTTGTCAATAAAGCTGAGCGGCGCATTTAAAGAGGAGCAGCGCACACGTTTCTCAAAGGGTTTTTGAATTTCGAAATTCAAAAAACTGGACAAGTGAAGAGACGTCTCTCCTCAAAAGTAACAAGCAGTTATAAACACTTGGCCATTACAGCGCCACGTCACAGGTATACTTTAAGTTAAAATTTGACTTTATTACAAACTCAGTTTTTATTTGCAGGAATAAAGAGAAGCTTTTCAAATACTTGGAGGTAAATCAAAACGGCAACATGCCGATTGTCAGACGTCAAGAGGGAAACGGCAAGCCCTTGGTAAACACTCGGGCTCGTCTGTTGTTGGGCCTCTGATAATACATAAAATTATCATAAGGGCATAATGGACTTTGCACCTTCACAAAGTACTGTTGACCAGCCAAAACGGCATCGCAACCGTTTGGCCAAGTCAACAGGAATAAGTGACCAAAGGACAAACCTAGCCCGATTGTCTCGAAACGGGACAAGGCCGATCCATCCGCCCAAAGCATGAGGAAACGGATCGGTACCGTTATATACCCTGGCCTGGTCAATACGTCACCAAACGGCGCCCAGCCGATTCTACACAACGGCAGCCTGCCGATTCCACCACAACGGCAGCCTGCCGATTCCACCACAACGGCAACGTACTGATTGGGCACAGATATTAAGCTCCCCTCACAGATATTATTTATATAGTACTCCACAGTCAGTATACATTTAGTCAAGGTTGGCAGGGAGGATAACCTGCTCCCATCAATTCATCCTCTGACAACCGGACAGGGGGACGACTCTGCTCCCCTAAAATAAGGTCTCCACCCCACGTGGTGATGATGAACCCCCCACTCCTAGCCCACCTGCTGCAGAAAAAAGGGAAAGAATGTCAGAAGATCTAACCACTCTAGCCCAGCCTAAGGACTAGGGGGAGGTATATAAAGGGAGTTTCTTCTTTTACTCACACACACTGAAAAATACTCACACTTTCCCTACACTTAACCAGAAAAACTGACTTTGGCATTGGAGCTTTTACGCCGGAACACACTTCCGGCACTGTGCAGGTCCCTCACGGAGCTCTAGCTACCACTCTCCAACGTGCCACTTTACTAAAAACCCCTCACTCCGTTCAACGGATTATCACTTACGAAGCTCTCAAATTGAAGATCGAAAGTCCTGGTGCCCAGACCAGTGCAGATGCTGAGGTGCAGACTCGTACTTGCGCGGGACAGGTGCGCAAATTTCTCCCTTGTTTTAATCTTTGTAGAAAAGGGATGAATGTAGGACAGATGGAACCTAGATTGCAAAGAATTCGTCAATATCTGGAACATCTAGTTCAACAAATGCGTCCTCTTGGTTTGGAGCAGAAAAATAGTACTGGAGAAGAAAATTCACTACCAACAACATCTCTGGTTGATGCTTCAGGTGTTTATGGAAGAGATGGTGATAAGAAACGTTTAGTGGAGTTGTTGCGATCTGACGATGGAAACGGTAAGAATGATGGAGTGGTTCTGATAGTTGGTATGGGTGGGTTGGGCAAAACCACTCTTGCTCAGTTGGTCTACAAGGACGACAGGGTCCAGCAGTGCTTTGATGTTAGAGCATGGGTATATGTTCCAAAAAAGTTGGAAGCTTTCTGTGTGACGCGAGATCTTATGAAGGAGGTTGGGTTGGGGGGTGGTATTGATAATATGACTGCAAATCAAATGCATTGTGAGTTAGAGAAAAAGCTTGGTGGGAATAAAGTTTTGCTTGTTCTAGATGATGTTTGGGATGCTACTCAAAGAGAATGGGATTCGTTAATGAAACCGTTCATGTCTGTGAAACAGGGAAGTAAAATCATTGTCACAACTCGTCAGTCAAGTGTGGCGGGGGTCATTTCCTCTGTTACCACTCATCGTTTGGCAGAGTTAAGTGAAGAGAATTGTTGGCTTCTCTTTGCAAAACATGCATTTGACGGGAAAAGTTGGCATGAATATCCTCCTGCCTTAGAAAAGATTGGTAGGGAGATGGTGAAAAAGTGCAATGGCTTACCTTTAGCTGCAAAAGCAGTAGGAGGTGTCTTGCGCAACGAAAGATGTGTTAGTCGCTGGAGGAATATATTGAACAGCAATATGTGGGATTTGCCAAACAGTGACATTCTTCCAGCTCTAAGATTGAGCTATTCTTATCTCTCATCATCCCTGAAGCAATGCTTTGCTTATTGTGCCATATTTCCTAAGAACTATAGATTTACAAAGGAGGAGTTGGTCCTTTTATGGATAGCAGAGGGCTTTATAGCCCCATCAGGGAGAGAAGAGAATATGGAGATAGGAGAGAGATACTTTGAAGATCTTGTATCTAGGTCTTTTCTTCAGCAGCAAAGTACTACTAATTTGTATGACGAAGCAATTTTCACCATGCACGATCTCATGAATGATTTGGCTACACAAGTATCAAGAGAATTTTGTTCCAGGGTAGAGGATCTCAATTTGCTCAAGGCAAGCCAACGTACTCGCTACGCATCATGCCTAACTCATTATGAAATGGACAGAGACACATTTATTCTTGACAGTCCACACTCTTTGCGTACCCTTATTTTTACAGGAGATAATTGGCAGTCCCCCTTGAGTGTGGACAATGAAGCATGGCAAAAATTATTATTGGCGCTTAAGAGCTTAAGGGTTTTGCGTATACCCTATGGTGTTAGGCTCCTTGAATTACCAGATTCAATTGGCATCCTGAAGCATTTACGCTTCTTGAGCCTTCTTTCTCAATCAAATATCAAGCAACTGCCAGAATCTATATGCAATTTGTATAATATGCAGATTTTAATCCTAAAGGGATGCGGGTGTATCACTACGTTGCCCAATGACATGAGGAAGTTAGTCAACTTGTTTTTGCTTGATATTAGAGGCACTAATTTGCACCAAATGCCACCTCACATGGGTGAACTGACAAAACTTCAGAAGCTGAGCGGTGATTTTGTTGTGGGAGAACAGAAACAAAGGGGGTCTAACTCTAGCATTAATGAGTTGGGGAAACTTTGCAATTTACGAGGAAGTCTTTCTATTCGTGGTCTGCAAAATGTGGTGGATGCTGGAGATGCGAAGGAAGCAAACTTGAAGGGTAAGCAACATGTAGAGGAGTTGGGGTTGAAATGGGTTGATGAAGAAGAAAACGGTAACTGCTCATTACATCAAGAACAAGTTCTTGTAGAGTTAGTCCCTCATAGGGACTTGAAAATTCTCTCCATTTCTGGTTATGGGGGTGAAAGATTTGTAGATTGGGTGGGGGACTCTTCTTTCTCATGCATGGAATTACTGAAACTGTATAGATGTAAAATCAGGTCTTTACCACCACTTTGGCAGTTAGCATGTTTGGAGAAGCTTAGCATTGTTGACTGTAGTAGAATCATGAGCATTGGTTCTGAGTTACATTCTATGAAGAAACTCAAGTATTTAAGTTTCTATAACATGCGAGAATGGTGTGAGTGGATCTCAGATGGTGATGATAGTGACACTAATTTCCCTCTCCTCCAAGAGCTTAACGTGTCCTGTTGTCCAAAGCTAAAGAAGGCCCTGCCCGGTCACCTTCCCTCTGTAACTATAATTCGGATTGATTCATGTGAACAACTTGAGTTGGAGTGCTTCCAATTGGAGTGCTTCCCCAAGCTAGAAGAACTCATTATCAGAAGTTGCCCAAAATTAGTTTCCTTCTGCAAAGGACGATCATCTAATTGCTTCTCCAATTTGGCATTTTTTTTTTTGAATAAATGCCCAAATTTGAAGGCGTTGCCTGAGAATTGTTCCAATTTGGAAACATTGTGGATTAACAATTGTCCAGAAATTGAGTCTTTTGCTACGACTCTGCAGGTGAATCTGGGCGGCTCTAACTCCAAATTACGAGAACTTACAGTATGGAATTGCAAGAAACTTTTCTCAAGACGGCATGAGTGGGGTCTGGAAATGCTTCCTTCCCTCTTAAGGCTCCAAATTGGCGGTTGCGATGAGGTGGTGGAAGAATCCTTCCCTGAAAAGACGTTGCTGCCCTCCACTCTTACCTTTCTGAGCATTCGAGACTTTCCATATCTGAAATCTCTAAACTACGAGGGGCTTCAACACCTCACTTCTCTTAAAAGAATGAATATCTGGGATTGCCCAAAACTCCAGTCCCTACTACTGCCCAATCAGAAACTCGCTTCCCTTGATATACGTGGATGCCCTTTGCTGAAAGGAAGATGTGAACCGGAGAAAGGGGAGGATTGGCCTAAGATTGCTCACATCCCCCACATATATTTTGATGGTATCTGTACTTCTTCCAAGTGATTATGAATAGATGATGTAGCGTGGTTTTGTTCCAACATACAGATCCCGGAGTACAAGTATTAATTGAAGCAGCGTAATTGATGAGTTGTGAATTTGAGATTTCTTTTCATGTGAGTTCTTAACTTTGGAATTCAATTTGTTAATGATTAGGATGGCAATTATGCGGGTATGGGCGGGTATGGATAAATATCCACTCATACCCGCAATTAAATATCCATTATTATCCATACCCACTATACCCATTACTTAATTGGATATGTAATGGATATCCAATTACATTTACTTATTAATTATTTCACTTAATAAACTTCTAAATTAATTCAAAATATATTTAAATAATTTGATTAAAAAAAACTCATTTATACTTATTAATTATTTCACTTAATAAACTTCTAAATTAATTCAAAATATATTCAAACAATTTGATTAAGAAAAAACCCATTTATAAAAGATTAAAAAAAATATGAAAAGTGGATATGTAATTACTCATCTTAAGATGAAGATTATGTTTTTGTAATTTTTAATTTATTTTGTTCAAGCATTAAGAAAGAAATTGAGTTTTTATTACGGGAGAAAAATAAAAAAAGATGAGAAAGAGAGAGGAGAAAGGAGAGAGAGTGGAAGAGAGAGAGGAGAAAGGAGAGAGGCATTTTGCAGGTATGTTGTGGGTATGTTGCGGGTATGGATATATCCATACCCGCAATTATAAATGCGGGTATTATCCATACCCGCAATTGTATGTATGGTTATGGGCGGATATGCGGGTATGGGTACCCATTGCCATCCCTATTAATGATGGAAATTACTGCTCTTTGTGAACAGCAAGCAGACTTACAGGGTGTTTGGCGTTATGGTTTTGCCACAAAACCATGGTTCAGTGGCTGAAATGGCTTGATGGAGTGTTTGGTACACTCCATCTCCACTGTGGCGAGGCTGGCCAATTGGCCTTGCCTCGCGCTGGAGCAAAATGCTCCAGCCAGCATCCAGCGTGAGTTTTCAAATTACAAAATATAATGAACAAAACGCTGGTGGCTGCTCTTCCCTTTTTTTTTTTCTTTTTCAAATTCAATCAATTTTCTATCTCTATATAATGAACAAAATAAATTAAAAACTACAAAAATATAATCTCTATCTCAAGATAAGTAATTCTATATCAACTTTTCCTATTTTTATTAATTTTTTTGAAATGAGTTTTATACTAAATAAACATATAAATGCATAAATAATAATTAAAATTAATATTTAACTTTTTCTCCTTATACTAATAAATTTTTTATTATTCTTATAAATAAAATGTTAATTATTTATTTAAAAAAATAGATTAATTTAAATAATTTATATAAATAATACTTGAAATAGAAAATTGCATTTTATAGTCATTTTACGTAATTGTTTGACTCCCACTTGATTTACACTCTAATTAAATGTTATTATTAAAATTTGATTTTTTAAGAACAATTAAGAATGATTAGTTGATAATCATTAAGAGTAGTTTAATTAATAATTATATAATAATTATAATTAAATAATAATTTTGATTACTACAAAAAAAAATATGAAATATAGACCGTTATTCATATAATTCCAGACATGTTTTACTTTTTTTTATATTAGATAAATATATTTTATTTATTAATAGTATTAAGAAATTTAATTTTTTATGCTATTAATTAGTTTAATTTTTTAATTTAAATAAGTTTAATTTATTTATATTATTAAATAAATATTACGTGATAAATGTTAGATTATAAATAAATAAATAAATAAAATATATAAAGATAATAAAAAAATTAATTATAACACTTAAAATGAATTATGCCCGTAATGGTCATTTTACATCTAAACCATAATTTCGAAAAACTGTTTTACCAAACACCTCAGCTATCTCACAACACTTTTAAATTTTTTTACCAAACAACACCCTTCGTTTCTCAGAAGTCGCTTTCCCACAGGTCATTTTTCCACAAAATTGAAACACCAAACAGACCCTATAAATTCATGTTGTTCTCTTCCCTTCTGTTATTAGTCATTACTGTTGCTGTGAAAAAAGAAAGAAAATATTGTGCTGATTTGTTTTTACATATTCCGGTTTCTTTTTAAATTCATCTACTTTCTATAATTAATTACACAGTGAACTAATAAAAAATTAGAAAGGGTGAGGAGGAGTGGGGAGAGAGAGATGGTACTGTCGGAATAAATAATATTATAATTGGTTCGAACTTCATAGAATAACATGAAATTAAATTAATACTCCCTCCGTTTACTTTTAAATGACTTTCTGGAATAGTAGAAAAAAGTAAGCTGTTGATTTACGGACTTATTTTATTCCTCATTGTTTCATTTTTTCTTCTAATTTCTACTCAAATTATCACACCATCATCAAATTGGGTTGATTCAACAAAAAAAAATTATCATTTGCACAAAATATATGCTTCGAAAAAGATAAAATGACAAGTACTCCAAACAGTAGAAAAACGTATGAAAGTGACAATTAAAAGTAAACGGAGAGAGTATCATGTACATGATAAAATCACCTCAAATCCTTAAATATTATAATTAAATGATTTGATTGAATTTCTTGCCATCTTTCTCTTTCACATTCTTTTTTATCTATTATTTATACACATAAATAAATTATATTAAAAAACTTAATCACTTTAATTAGAACAAATATATATCTATCTAACTTTTTAGATGTTAACAATCACCTGTCGTTCAGTTTTAGTTCATACAAAGTAGGTAAGAAAAGTTTTCGAGTTCATGTATGCTTGTCAACAATCCTATCTATGTCAACAACAACAAAAAACTATTTGTCTATTTATTTTAGCACGAATTTACCACCACTATATACATAATACATTTCACCATATAATTTTTCTAACTCTTTAAATAACATTGTCTATTTGCATAAGTATTTTTATTTTTATATTTTTTAAGCATGACTTTAACAGTAATATATGTTTTTTGCTAGTTTAAATAAATTGATTCTCATAATATAGGGTGAATCACTTCCTGCCATTTATTTTCTCAACTTTGTTGTTTATTTTACTACAATTTTTCTATCATTTTTATCATCTCTTACCTTTTTTTCTATTTCTTCCTTTTTTCAATCTCTCTTTCGATCTCTTTTATCTATGGAAAAGTAGTTACGTAATCCTGTAAATATCTTTACCCATTTGTATGACTCTTTATTCTTTTACAAAAATTATAAATTAATCTTGCATTATGACTTTAGCAATATATTTTTTCTCCCATTTTTTATTTTTTATTTTTTCTATTTCTTCAATTGTTATTTTTATTTTAAATTTCAATTGAATTTTTTTACATTCTAACCCATTATTCTTACAAATTATTCTTACAATACAACTTTAATAGTAAGAATATTGTGTAGTGCGAATCCCTCCCCTTTGTTTATTTCCCCATGTTCATTTATTTGGTCATTTCTTTTTTCTTCATCTTTTATCTCTTTACAGATGCACCTTTTTTCTTTACCTATTATTTATACATATATATATGAATTACATTAAAATAACTCATTAAAAAATTAATTATTTAATTTTTTCAACATCACTAATCATTTATATAATATTTTTTTCTTACACCATGCCTTTAGTAATAAATTCCCTCCTCCCCTCCATTTATTTTTCTCTTCTTCATTGTTCATTTATTAATATATTTTTATAAAATTTTTACATTTCTTATTTCTTTTCTACTTCTCTAATTATTCTCTTCTACTTTATCTTTTACCTAATATTATAGATATAATTAAGCTGCATCACAAAATATTTAATTACTTCAACTATAAAAAAATTATTTACCCCTTTAAATACTACTAAACATATGTACGAGGAAATTCTTTATTTTTTCTTGTGTTTGTTCAAATTAACTCAATTAAATCTCTAATTTCAAATTAAGTCACACTTTTTTTCTAAAAATATATATATTATGGCACGTGATATTTTTTAATATTATTCTCTTTTTGGTTTTAGGTTGATGCACTATTGTGCATTATGATTAGGAGGAGTTAAAAATTTTAAGTGGTTTCCTCTCAACATATGTGAAATTTCACCATTAAATAATCATTCATATGATATATGTTAAACAATATTCATTAATTTCGTATAATATGTACAATAATATTTTACATAGTACATAATAATTTTGGCAATTAAACACTAATAAATTAAAACTAAAATAAATAAAAATGCAACTGACCTTGACTTCCATAAATATCACAATCAATATTTGTAGATACCTCCAATTGTTTTGTAAATAAAAGGAACAATTTGCGAGCACTTATATAATGAATCATGCAACCTTTCAAATTGTTGAACGATCATCTCTTTCAAATTCCATAATAAATTATATTAAATTAATTTAATATTTCAAGTGATTAAATTATATATCATAAATTGTATTAAAATTAATAATATATATAATTTAATTGAGCACACAAAAAAAATTATATTATCTAACACATTAATTTAGTAAAAAATAATAGTATAAAAATATTAAATAAATAGAATAAAAATTATTATATGCCACATGCTGAAAGCCTGAAAGGAAGATGTGAACCGGAGAAAGGGGAGGATTGGCCTAAGATTGCTCACATCCCCAACATATATTTAGATCTTATCCGTATATCCAAGTGATCATGAATAGATTAGGTAGCGTGGTCTTCTACCAACATCCAGATCCCAGATTATTTATTAATTGAAGCAGCGTAATTTATTAGTTGTCAATCTGGCATTTTTTTGGTGAGTTCTTATCTTTGCAATCATTTTACAATTCTAATTTTTTTTTAACCAAATACAATAAAATTCAAAATTTCAGATTTTTAAATTTTTTTTTTTTAATTCCATCAACCAAACACTATCTAAGAAAAGTTAAATTATTGTGTTTAGATGACATTTAAAATTTTCGAGAAAGTAATATTTTTGTGTTTGTTTTATACTAAAAAATCCTAAGGAAATAAAAAAAATTACAAATTTATCCTTAAATAATTATTTATTTAATTCAATTTGATTTCAAATGTATTTAAATAAATTTTAGTTAGGATTGTATGTTATAAGTATATGATAGATAATAACTTCAAAATACTAACATGGTTGAAGATAAATTATTTTTTAGTAAAAACTCTCTTTTATTGTTTTATTAATTAGCATTTTTTACTAAAAATTTACTAAACTCAACTTCAAGTTATTCTATTAAATAATTACTAATGAAACATATCACATTATTTAACCTATTATAAAATAATATAAAATAATTACATAATCAATAAAATAATTCAAGAATAAAACAATAAATTAAAGGTAGAAATTTCATTTTTGCTAATCACTTTCTCCTTTATTCTGTTCACCGAACGCTACCTTAATGTAAATGAATGGTTATGTTATCATGCAAAAGTTTCCTCTCATAATATAAAATTAGGGACTTATTTATGGTAATCATATAAAGTTAACAGATTCAATAATAAAATTGTTTCCATAAAAAACATTACAGTTTTTCTATTTCCTTCTTTCTACCTCAATGGCATATCATACGTGAAAAGAAGAAAGAAAAAACTGGACAGGATTTTTTTTCTTGAAGGAAAGCTTGATGATGTGCGGAACGGTAGCACAAACATTATGAATAAATTACTCCTTCAAAATTTATTAGATGTCAATTTTTTAATTTTCACAATAATTAAAATAATTATTTGATTACAATTATTACATAATTAATAATTAAATTATCCTTATTAATTATCAATTAATCCTTTTTAATTTTCCTCCAAAAACTACTTAATTTAAAATCGTTTTGCGTTAATTTTATCATTCTCTACAAAAATTAAAATATGCAATTAAATAGTTTAAAAAATTTTAAAATAAATTATTCGTTTCTTCATTTTTTAACAATTGGAAAAAAATCTTAATAAAAAATTTCTTATTTGATGTTCATCACGGTTAATTTTGAAATTATTAGGTCACAAATAAATAAGCTTCCAGAAGTATTCTATTATATAAAGGGGAATACTTATACTAAATCTGTGATTTTTGTTTATAAATGGTAGTGTTCCTAAATCAAATTATAGAAAAGATTAATCGAAATCGACATGAAGAAACGAATCAAACAGAGAAGCTTTCCCCTACAACACATCCAATACAAAAAGAGCCGACAGCGAGGCCAGAAACGAATCTCGGAAGCTATGCTCTCCCGGTTTTCGATAGGTACGATCGTGCCAAAGAACAGCAAGTTTCCTTCTTACGCTTGTATTCATTGTATCGCATGAAGAAATAGTTGAGGTAATCGAAATCTATGGGAGACATCTTTGCCTGTGATTAGAAATGCATATTTACTTGATACTAATCATCAATCACGTGGTATAATCTATTAGCCACAATAGCATAAGAGTGGGACTAACCTGGATTAAAGCCCATAAGGACCAGAACAGGTGTGAAGCTAACATGTAAGCGTTTGCCTCTACATAGAGAGCTTCCAGTTCTGCATCAGACGCCTGTTTAAAATAAGAGTACTGTAGTGCTCTTTTATTTACAGTCAAAAACATGAAAATTGCAAGAGCAAGAAAATTATGAAGCCGGGTAGAACCAGGCGAACTACAAACTCCATAACAAAAACAAGACCAATAAAGCCACGAGGACGCAAGAAGCAAAACTAGATTAGTCATCACAGGTAACTCCGAACTAAAGTACAATAAAGCTACACCCAGCTTATCAATTTGGAGTACCAAATTACATGATGTCCACACCCAACCATGGTCCCAGTAAAGTGGGATCCTGGATGGTAATTTTGAAAACAATCGCTGTTAACATTTCCATCTGAAGCAACTGTTTGAAGACTGAACTACAAGCTTTTATGGTTGGCATTCATAAAAATCATTATTCTTATAAAGCTAATGACATGGTGGCGGCAAAAGAATGATACATTCAGCTACAATGCAAAGACATTCAGCACATCTGATTCATTCAGAAGTAAAATAAATAATCCTCCATCCAAGTGACATATTCAAATTAGAACGCGATTTAAAACTTATGAACTACAAATCATTGATCCACTAGCATACCTCATGTGGTCTGTCAGGTTGTAAATAGTGCCTGAAGAAATGATATTGTTCATCCTTATTCGGGTATCTGCATTAATATGGCTCAACAATCAAAATGCTAATTTCTGAATTGATTCACATTGGCAATAGTTATACATGAAACTGAAGACAAGATCAAGAAAGTAAAGACATACAAGCTGTAGTCGCAATCATAGCCCGCATATTCAGCAAAGTGATTTCCAATGTCAAAGCCTCTGTAACTGTATGATCCGTACTCAAAATCAATCAAGTACAGTTTATCTGAAGTTCACAAGATATGCAGGGAAGTCAATAATCTGATAATGAAAAGAAATTTATCAGCAAACCAAAAATAAAGTAGCCTTTGAGCATAAATTTCTGCTGAGTAAGTTGAGCACCTTGTATAACCCAAAAAAAAACCACAACTTTATTGATTTTTGGGAATCATTTGCTGTATTGCAATTCAGCTTCACACTTGACATGGCAATGCATTTATCTTAAAAATACTAATGACAATAGAGATAGCAAGTACAGTCCACCCTTGACATGGAGGGAGATTATAAAAAGATTTTATCTATATTGAGAAAGAACACGATTAAGTACAACACTTAAAGTAAGAATAATTAGCACAAAGTGCCTATGCTAGAATGGAAGATAAAAAGAGCGAGACTGAAAAAAGATAAAACAGTACCGAAAGCCATGAGTTGATACATACCTTCATCTTCATTGACCATCAGATTCCCGGAAAGTAAATCATTATGGGAGAAAACCACTGGAGAATTAAGAGAGTCTGTCAATTCCTGTTTAATCAACAAAGAAGATGCATTAATGAGTATGAACAAAGCTCCTCAAGCCTGACAAGTTGACAGCTAAAGATCATCACACATAATAGTATCCAATGTTGACAAACATGAAAAATCATTACACTCTGGACATTCTTGGATCACAAAGGTCAACTAAGACTGGTCCCAACCCCCAACAAACAAATATTGCCAGGAAGGGGAAATTGAAATAGAAGAAATGCATCAAAGAATCCTATTTCCTATCTGTTAATCTAAAATACTTCCACGCCTTTCGCCGCACCCATGAAAACACCTCACCCAAGTACCTTCAACAAAGAAGGAGAGAACTAGAAAGTAAATCTATGGGAGGGACTACCTTAAGTTCAACAACTTCATCGTAAACTTCCTTAAATGAAATTGTGTCGTATTTCCTTTGTTTCTCAATATCATCAAATTGAAGTTTGGATGCTGAAAAAGATAAATCACCAGAACATGAGAAAGATGAACAGCTAGTTTACCAGGCATAATTAAGGATAAGCATACACAACATGTGAGATCAGAAGCAAGCACCACTGCACCAGCACATTAATTTCAAATAAATATGGTCAAAAGAGTGTGAAATGCTGCATCAAGAAGAGAATCATTACACACACCGTTCTCATAAAACATAAAGATTTCATTCCACAACTGAGGTTCTTTTGAACCTGGAATTTCGACTGCGTGGAATTTGCGGAGTTGCTTGGCAATTTCAGCAGCCAGCTTTGGCTTTCTCATGTCTGCCACAAACAAAGATCTAGGTTAAGGAAAATAAAGAAGTGACTTCAATTGCTTCATTGAAAGTTTTTATATCAAGAAATTTTGCAAAACAGAACCTTCATTTTTTTAGTTATATTCAACTGCCTTCTAAGTCAATGCCTTGTGGAATTTTATATGCATATGAGAATATATCAGAGCCATAAAAAATGTCAATCATGGTGATGAGAAAGACTCATACCTGATTGTCAGAACCGACACAAACCTGTACTAGGGACATTACAAATACTACAAATCAAGGACAGATGAATGGAGTAAAGGGTGCATTTTACATGAAGCAAGCAATAAAAATCAAGTAGGACAAGCTGAAATTGAAGGTGACTAATAATCAAAGGTTAATAATGTCACTTATTGTATTCAAGTAATTCCAAAGACTGAACAAGAAGAAGCATCAACTGCAATCAAGAAGAATCTGTGTGCATAGATGCAATCAAAATAGTTGTTTTCAGGTTAAAACCATAGCAAGAGCACGGATAGTGAAACTATAAACTCTTAAGCACCTTGCTACGCAGCAATAACTATTAACTAGTAATTTGTTATTGATAGATTTTTCTACAAGATCGAAAAGTCAACTAATTACAATTGCCAGAGAAACTGGAACACACTTATACAATCATAATTCAACTTAATCCCACAGCCAACATGCTTAAGGAAGTTGATTGAATCATCCCATCTTTACCTGCAGGGGTTAGCGTCCGTGCATAGATGAAAGATTGCACCATCCCATTTGGAAATACTCCAAGCAACTTGGCACCAAATCCCGCCGCAGAAAGGTATTTAATAGACTAAGAGCAGAATGTAACCAAAACTCAAATTAACAAACCACACACATCCAAGCAAACCACAAAACAACCCAAATTAACAATAAGCATGAGGAGATTACCACTTGCTCCCGCTCACGGTTAATGACATAGTCTGTGTTAGGACCGTATAGTCTTACGGTTACACACACCTCATTCCCACTATCCTCCTTCACGGATACCTTCAACACTGCAAATTAATCAATAAATGAATGGATGATAAATGCGCAAAACGCGGATTGGAAGCTCAAACGGAGGATAAATCAAATACTGACACAAATTCGTAATGCCACCGGAGACGGTTTCAACGGTAAAGGAAGAATCGTCCAATCCTGACCACTTTTTGAACAGATCTTTACACAGCTCTCTATCAAAATAAGAAACAACTCCATCACCAAAACGAATACTCCAAATTACAACATTCGACCACATAAGAGAAGCACATGAAGAACAAAGAAAGGAAGGAAGGAAGGAACGAACACGACGCGAGGGGTCATTTGAGGCAGAGGAAGGGAGCTGTCGACGGTGAGAGAAGAAGACAGAACAATCTCTGGTGACTCCGCCGGCTCTTCAGCTGGCGCAGCAGCGTTGCTGTGGTGGTTGTTGGCTCCGATATTTTTGGGTGGTGCCACCATTTTTGTGTGTGTGTGTGGTGCCAATGCAGAATGCGATTACTCAGGAAATGAGAACCGGGAAAACAGTATTTTTTATCGGGGTGGGTGATCGAAAGTTATCCTTTTGCTCTCGTAACTCGTAAGGCAAAGTCTTTTATGTAGGCGAGCGGTCTGACGGAAATGTTCTTCATACTTTTGCAGAATGACCGATTTTATCCCGCTGGTTTTTTCTTGCAAAGGAAAAACTTTTTATTATTATTTTTAGGATGAGTTGAAATTCAAATATAGATCTAAATTTTTTCTTTTATGTTTATCACCGACCAATAAATTACTCGCATATTTACAATTAAGTACTCTACTAATAGTAATTAAGAAAGTGAAATTAGATTTAATTAACCACCAATTTGACGAATTAATGTACCCATAATCCTAAATATTTATTATTTTATTTTAATCAGTCTCAAAAAAAAAAACTATTTTTATCAATTCTAAACATTTAGAACCGTGAGGTGTATTAATCCCCAATTTGACAACCAATTAATTACTCGTTTTATCAAGTATATATTTATTTAAATATATAAACATGTATCGCGGGCCTAAACTAAAGTGACTTAGATGGACCACGAGCCTAAAATTTCAAAACCTAGGTCCAACCCTCTAACTTTAATGGACGTGCATAAAAAGACCAAATCTAAAATTTAAAAGCTCAAACCTGACCTTTTATTATAGGTCTGAACTAGCCCTCTAACCCATCCGTTAAACAAATCTAGTTGTGAGCTTCCACATACTCAAATATGTTACTTCAACGTAATCTAATTTAATAAATGGTTGAGCTATATTTATTTTTCTCGCTAGTGATAAATTACTTAATTTAAAATTCTTAATTAATTTAATTATATTGCTTATGAGTGTTTTCCCCCCTTTTTAGTCCTCTCTTTCGCTTGTCCCCTCCTCTAGTCTTCTATATATTTTTTAATATTTTATTTTCCATAACATAAATGTAAGAATAAGCTTTTGATAGTATTGATATTGATAAAATATAATAATATATGTAATTATAAAATGATAATGATTAGAAAATAAATTATAACTATTTATAATGTCTACATTAACATGATCGGAGTAGTAGGATATAAATGACTTTTATTTTTGTTCTCTCTTTTCATAAGCTTTTTATTTGTGTTCTACTTTATATATGTGTAATGTCCTACTCCCTCTAACTTTATATATTTGACGCATTCAGCTTTAAAACGCATTAAGCGAATTAATTGACGCATTAGGAAAATTGTCGTTCAGCTTTCCACGCATCAGGGTTTTAAGGGAAGAGGAGAAAGAGAATTGATTTTGGAATGAGCATTTGGTCCTATAAAGGACACAAGTTTTGGGCCAAAATTTCAAATTGTTGCTGTTAGTTGTTCGGGCCCACAAGAAGTAAAAAATAAAAAATGACAAAAAGTTGTCTTTAACCGTAACTGTGTCAGATTTTCTTATTTTTTGGAAAAAATAACAGCGTATCTAATATATAAAATTAGAGGGAGTATATTTTTTTTATTGAATTAATTTATATTTTATTGTATTAAAGTTAAAAAATCTATTTAAATGGTATCTTAAAAATTTAAACTAGTCCAATGATAGAACATAAAACTCAAAAATGTCTTTGTTTTTTTTTTACTTGCACAATGTAGTCTACGGTACCCAAACTTGATTTCACAAAAAGAAACTCATAAAAGGAAATACGGGAATGGTCCAAGTAATATTTGTGAAAAACCCGAAAGAATTTTATCGGGTTGGGTTCAGATACGGGCACCCCAAGTTTTACCCGATTGTTAGAACCTAAACCAATAACAAAAATCTCACTCCCATGTTCTCGCCGGAACGCCTTCACCTCCGCCCTTGACGGCTACATTTACGCCATTGTCGTCCCTGTTTTCTACTTCTACAAGGCGAATTTCGATTCCATAAAGCACAAAAGTCAAGTTTTCTGTTTCGATTTCCTGCTCATTTCACAACTCACAAGCATGCTGCGACAATCCTTGAAGAATCCAGCTCTAAACCTCATCACTCTTCACCGTCTCCAATTCTACAATTCTTATGTAAGTTAATCTGCTTTACTATCCCAGATTCATTGTTTTTTTGTGTGTGTGTCAGTCCTTAATTTACAGCCACTGTTTTTGCGGCAGAGGGGGATGCACAGTAGAAACAAGAAGGCTATGGAGTTCATAGCGAAAGGGTGGAGTGCGTTGAAAGAGGTGGACAGAGTCATTGATTATTGCGAGCTCAATGACAAGCGCCTCATCCCTCTCCTCAAAGTAGGTTTTTTTTATGTTGTATTGTAGAGCAAAATCAGTATACATTTGGAATTTTTCGGTGCCTTTATTTGAGGAAACTGGAAAAAAAAGAGAGGAATAGGATGAACTGAGACAGTATTTGTTAATTCTGGGTTTTGATATCCAGGGAGCGAAGGATAACTTTGAGTTGGCATTGGAGGCTGATAACTCCAATACCCATGCTAGGTATTGGCTTGCCAAGTTGCATTTGAAATACCATGTTCCTGGGGCATGTAAAGCTGTGTAAGTTCATTGCTTTCCTTGGTTCGGGCTGCGTGTGCGCGGCTGTGTCTATTCTTGTCATGCCCTGAAAGTCCTGACTTTTGCACACATGTTAATTCTTTGCCTTTGGTTTGTTTCTTTGAAATAGAGGAGCTGCTTTGCTAGTTGAAGCTGCGGAGATGGGTGATCCTGAGGCACAGTATGAATTAGGTTGTCGTTTGAGAGTTGAGGTTAGTCTTGCTTTCTATGCTATATGATGTAAATAGTCTCATGTAGTGGTTTGCATATGAAACGACTGCAGAACATATATTGGAATTTGGCTTGAGTGTTGAAGGTTGTGAAATGTAGAATTGAGGAGAAAGTGAATTTGGTTTTTTGAACTCATAACTAGCATCACTAATAACTAGTAGTACAATTATCTCGACCATCTTTCATTCTCTCTCTTGTGGAGAGGGATTCTTTGCAATAATGTAAATGCTATTTCTATGAAGGTTACACGGCAGCTGTTTGTAATCATTTGCTTCTTCTTTTTTTAATGATAGAATGAGTATGTCCAATCAGATCAACAAGCTTTCTATTATTTAGAGAAGGCCGTCGACCAGGTGTATTTCCCTGAACGAATATTATTGATGTTGCTTCCATAATGTGCTAAAACCTTACATGAGCTTGTGTTGTTCTAGTTGCATCCAGGTGCTCTTTACCTCCTGGGAGCTGTATATTTGGCTGGGGATTGTGTGAAGAAAGATGTTGCATCCGCTATATGGTGTTTCCACAGGGCATCGGAGAAGGTGAGAAACTCTTTGGATTGAATAACTGTAACTTTGGGTTATCACTTGCTCTGGGAGAAGGTGAGAAACTCATTATCAAACTTGAGATTGATACACTCAGTTTTTCAGTAAAGCTATTGGACTTGTCATTTAGTCATATACAGTTGTAATGGTCTTTTTTCTTAGCTTTCATAGTGGTATTCATCTTATGAATGAGAACAAAAGTTTAGTAACTTAAAGAAGCTTCTGAAATAGCAAGTTTTTATAATAAGGTACCTTGACATGCCATTAAACATGCTTGAGAATAGACAGACAACTGCTAGCAACTTTGCAATTTAAAGTTTTCTACTTAGTTTGGGGCAACAAACAACATTGCGGAACTAGTTCCTTTCATCTTCTGATTGTAGGAGACTGAAAAAGTAAACCAAATTGCGGCTACAATAACAGATATTCCTTTTCTTTTTGCAGGGACATACTGGTGCGGCTATAGCTTATGGATCTCTTCTTCTTAGAGGTTAGTTATTTCTTTGAAATTGAAATGGATGCTTTAAGGATTTTCTGTACTGTTTTATAAGTGTGTAGTGCTTTAGTTTATATACATGCATGACATGATTGAATAACCTACTACGACTTTCATGAATAACACACGTAAGTTTAATGTTCCATCTTATTGTGCGCCGGGTTATGATCCATGACTACTGGTAGAGTATTTCTGATGAATTACCTACCTATGAACGTCCGGGTTTTGCAAATCATTTCATAGTTCTTGATTACCCCGATGGGTCTGTATCTTAGGTGCTCAAGTCCCAGAATCACTACTGAAATTCAACTCTAAGAGACGCTCCTCAGCAAGAAGAGTGAAGGATGGCGAGAAGACTTTGATGAATCCAGTAGAGATAGCAAAAGAGCAGTTCCAGGCTGCCGCAAAAGCAGGATGCGATCTTGGCCTAAAATGGTTGCTCAGAATTGAGGAGGAAGAGAAGCGTCTACTTGGTACAAGTAGCTCAAAAGATAAAATGTCACAAAGCTAAACATATACTCCGTCTGCACAAAGTTCAAAATTTAATCTTGTGATATTCTCATAGAAATAGTATAGCGTAGGAGATTGCAATCAATAATTGTGAAATTAATGATTATTCATGTACGTGGTGGATGATATTAATCTTTTTATACAAATTACGAATGTTTTTTTAGACCACTTTCGCAGAAAATGCATAGGCCATAGGTTACTTTCATTGGCATTTGCTTCTTGCATGTGAGTTGTCATATCTAAGCTTGGGCAAGGATGGCAAGTATATGGAAGGCTTGTGAGCTTACCGTATGTGTCAATTGCCAAAGCCACACGCAAACCATCAAATATGGCAAATGACAGAGTTTGGTGAAAGTAACCAAAATTCAAAATTATTTTGCTCTTTTCCTTTCCTACTCATTTGACGTCACTTTTTTTATTTAGATTCCTGCTCTTCTATTACGCTTGATTGCATTTTATATTTTATTAACATCTTTAATTAAAGTTTCGAGTTCGAATTTTAAAAATTGAGCAAATTATGTTGGGATATCCATTGAATTCATACGGAAATGGGAGATAAAAAATCTTATTAACATCCAAATCAAGTGAGTTAAGCAGTACTCTTTCCGTTCAAAAATAATAAACATTTTAACCCAAAAATTAAATTTTTAATTGATTAACATCCTGCTAAAAAAGTTGTTTTTCTAGTTGTCCGACTGCCCCTATCAGCTGGTCGATTGCCAAACTGCTATTTTTTCTTAATCTGTATAATTAGGACTCAAAAGTTCATTATATTTGAAAGGAGGGAGTATATGCTAATTAATGGATCTTGTATTTTTTTTGCATGCCAGAATTTGCAAAAATGCCATCTCTATTTTTGGTATTCTTCTGGGATTTAATCTTTCGAGTGATTACTCCATCGGATACTCACTCGATCCCTGCTTGGACGAGAATCTTGACAAATATTTCCATGATGCCTAATAAAGTAAAGCAAACACAGACTAATCTTTATACTTGTTAACTTTTTATTGTTTGCAAAATGTAATTTTAGGGTTTTTCTAAACTCTTAGAATGCGATATTTTGCTATTATTTTACAGTATTACTGTCTACTGGTAATAGTGTAGATCCGGGGAGAGTGGTGATTGGAGGGGCAGAAGAAGCAAAGGCAGAGGACAGAGGGGTTGTTTGGCTGTTTTTGTATATTCTGCGCTCCTGCGCCAACTCACATCTGATGTTGAACTTCCCCTTTGTCCTTACTTGCCCCTTTCACACTCCATCCCCCCTACATCATCAACATCATCATAGGGTAGCTACCTCATACCTGTAGCCCATACTGCCCTCCAATCACAATCACATATTTTTCTACCTTTCCCCTCTTAACCTCACTTCTTCTCTCTAATTACTTTTGTTTCACCTTGAGGCATGCACGTGACTTCTCATAAATACCTAAAAGTTAAAATGCCTTTCAAAAGAAACAAAAAAAAACCAATATTTTATGGTTATTTATTTGCAAAACGAGCGAAAAAAGACAAATCATGAATGAGAAGTTTAAAGGAATGAGAATAAAATGTATTATGCGATACCCATAATTATATTTATAGGAATATTATAAAGATCTCGTACGCTTGTTTAAGTGGTTTTAATTTATTCTATTATAAAATCTCATCATCTCTTTTATAATTTTAATAAGTAGAATAAATGTCCAGAACGTTAAGATTTATTGACGTAGAAATAATTATATTCGAACAGAATAAACTCATTGAAAGAGGTACGGTAAAATACTACGAGTAAATAATTTCTCTATATTTAAATTAAGAGGTACTTTTTTATTAAACTAGCTGTATACATTTGCTATCCAAAATATTATTATTATGTGTCACTGACGTAATTATAATATTATTATATATCATTGAGTAAATCTAATGACTAATTAATGATCTTACAATTATAAAATTTATACTATTAGATAAATTTTAAAATTAATTAGTAATACGACATTTAATTTAAATTGGTTATGATAAAAGGTATGATGGTTTGAATTTAGAATCTTTACTTTATTCTTCCAAGTAGTGTAAGATACACGCATGCTACCTTAATAATCTACTTCTAGTATTAATTAATCTATGCGTTTATGAAAAACCTCAGCTTAATAATCACCACCATCTCTCGCCGCAAAAAAACTTAGCTTTCCCGAGAAAATAAAGCAACAAAACTACCTAGTAAATGAACAATAGTTCGTCGTCCGACTCATTTTTTCCCTTTTCTACCCTCTCAACCGCTCACCCCCCTCCACTCACCCCACCTCCTACCACCGCGCGTGCATACAACTCTCCCAATAAAACCCAATCCCCTCCCGCCACGTCACCCACATAAATCCCCCTGTTATGACAAAGATATTTCCCACGGTTCTAATTACCTGCAGCAGGACCACAAATACACAACCCAACAGAAGGGTAATTTCGTCAAATAAAAAATCTGGAGCACGCGCGAATTAAATGAACCTTCCCCTCTCTCCCCTCAGCGGATACGTCCGACTCTTTGGGGATGGAAATGGAAGGAAAGGAAATCTCATTTCCCTCCTGGAGAATCGTGTCACTTTCATTTCATTTAATTTCTTCTCTCTTATAATTTCACACACTCAAATCAAACACATCCTTAACTCTGCATTTCTGCATTCCCCATTCCTCATTCCCCCCTTCTCGCTCAACAGAAAGATCGAACAAGAAGTGCGTGAAAAAGATGACTTGGGATGATCATTTTCATCACAGTGATGGCGGTGGTACTGAGTCGATGAGTCGGAGGGGGACTCGCCTAAGAGGCAACTACGTCCCGCCTCATCTCCGAAACAGTACTGCTCCTCCTCCTCGTTACTCTTCCACTGAGTCATCTCGCTTCCCTCGCTCTCCACTCGGCACTCCTTCCTACCGAGGTCGTGGACGCGGCGGTGGTGGTCGCGGTCGCGGGCGGTCTCATTTCCCTTCTTACTCTCTCAATCGAGAGCAGTTTGAAAACTACCCGCATTATAATGACGTGAGGGAAAAGTTCGACGAGCTGGAGGTGTTGGATGATGAGGAGAATGACGCTAACGGCGGGATCAACTTTGATGTGTACGACGACATTCCTGTTGACGTCACCGGGTCAGACGTGCCGGCGCCGGTGACGAGCTTTGATGAGGTGGATTTAGGTGCGGGTTTGAGTGAGAATATCAAGAGGTGTAAGTATGTGAAGCCTACTCCTGTACAAAAATATGCTATACCCATCGCGGTGGCTGGAAGGGATTTGATGGCTTGTGCTCAAACTGGGTCTGGTAAAACGGCAGCGTTCTGTTTTCCGATCATTTCTGGGATTTTGAAAGGAGACGGGTTCAAGGTTTTTGGGTCGGGTCGTGGTGGTGGGCCCCGCATGGCTTACCCATCTGCTCTCATCCTCTCCCCTACGAGGGAGTTGTCCTGTCAGGTTGTGCATTTGGGGTTTTTGTTTTCCATATTTTTATTTTATATTTTATTATTTGGATTCATCATTTTTAAACCTGATACTATGCCTTGGTTGCTGTGGACAGATTCATGATGAGGCAAAGAAGTTTGCTCATAATACTGGCTTGAAGATCGTTGTTGCATATGGAGGGGCTCCTATTGGGCAGCAGGTAAAAGTTTTTGACTTCCTATATTTTGTCGTTTACCATTTTGGCTTGTTATTTTTCTATTTGTTATCTTACCATGTTAAACAAAAAATGTACTGTTTTGGAGTATGTTTATTATCTGGGCTGATGCAATCTGTGGGTTTCTATATATAGTTTGTTCTTGTGTGTGGTTTTTATGTGAAGTGGAGGCTCAGTTGTGGTTTGTAGGTTGATGTTGTGCTCTTTAAGTTTGTAATTTTGCATTTTTTCAGTTTCGCAATTTGGAGAGGGGTGTTGATATCTTGGTTGCAACTCCTGGACGATTGGTGGATATGATTGAAAGGGCAAAAGTTTCGTTGAGTGTTGTAAAGTATTTGGCTCTCGATGAAGCTGATAGAATGCTGGATATGGGGTTTGAACCACAGATCAGGAAAATTGTCCAGCAAATGGGCATGCCTCCACCAGGTCAACGGCAGACTATGCTTTTCAGCGCAACATTTCCTCATGAGATACAGGTCTGTCTAGTTGCATGTTTCGTTTGCCTTATCTTCTTAATGATTGATCAAGCATGCAATGGTTAGCATATTGAAAACAAAAGTGGGATTCAGTGTGGTTTTCCTTAGTGATATTTCTTAGGCTGGCTGTAGTATCCTTTGTTGAGCATAACTTAGCTCATTTGCATGTGTTTGGCAGTTGGTTGTTTTGGTAGTAGGGTCACTGAACTGTGCAGGACAAAAAAAAGGGGTCACTGAACTGTTTTGACTTTTGATTAATTAACTTCATGCATTGCAATGTAACTCAGTGCCTGCCCAAGTAAATAGGCTTAACTCTTTACATGGTAAACTGTTACTATTGCTACATTCATTGTTGTTTTCGTGGTAATGTAAATGTGTTAAAAACTTGGACATAACTTTAGCTCGTCCCAAACTACTGTAAGTAGCAAACCTAGGGGCAGCAAAATGTTTTGGTTTTAGCTTGTGTCGTTATGTTCTCTTTGAAAGCTTTTTCTGATTGTGCTTTTTTTATTCATGCTAGTTGTAGCTTTGCATTTTTTTGATTTCCAGCTTAAGGGTTAAATCCTTGCAGAGTCAATTTACATGTAGCTATTCTCATGCCACTGACAATTGTTCTCTTGCAGAGACTTGCTTCTGATTTTCTTTCAAACTACATTTTTCTGGCTGTTGGGAGAGTTGGCTCAAGCACAGATCTGATTGCACAGAGAATTGAACTTGTTCAGGATATGGACAAAAAAAACCACCTCATGAATCTTCTCCATACTCGATCAGAGAACGGGACACACGGCAAGGTATACTGTTTACTTTCTGATTTGAATGCCCCCTTGTGCATTGCTGGTTATGAATTGGGATTGCAATTGCAATATTATGGGTTAATGTTAACCCTTAGTCTGAGAGTGAACCTTGATACCATTTACCTTTCTTGTAGCGTGCTTTAACATTGATTTTTGTGGAAACAAAGAAGGGAGCAGATTCCTTAGGGAACTGGTTATCATCAAACGGTTTTCCAGCCACTGCAATACATGGTGACAAAGTGCAGATGGTCTGTACACTTACTTTTTTCTATTATTATTAGCGTGGGTTTCATATCCATGATGCAGCCTTCAATCTTATGCAACTCTTTGCCACATTGACATGTCCCTGTTCTACTTTTTGATGTTCATAACTAAACGTGCACTCAAAGCTCCTCCACCCTGATAGAATGAATCTCATTACATGGTGGATCGTACTGTGAACGTTAATGCCCTGTGGTATTTCCTGGTATCAAGTGATTAGACTTAGTTGTCCTTTCTGCATAAGTAATTGGACTTCTGTTTTTCCTTTAGGGTGCAGGGTGAACATTTAAACCCGTCTACAGTAGCTCATGTTTATTGTGCTGCTTTCTTTCCTGTTATGTTCTAATATGATCTCATTTTCTGAATTTTAGGAGAGAGAAAGAGCCCTGAGATACTTTAAAAGTGGTGCTACTCCAATTCTGGTCGCAACTGACGTTGCTTCACGAGGACTAGACATTCCCCACGTTTCCCATGTCATCAATTTTGACCTGCCCAAAGATATTGATAGCTATGTTCACAGGATAGGAAGAACAGGACGTGCCGGTAAATCTGGACATGCGACTGCATTTTTTAATGACAAGAATGCGTCACTTGCAAAAGCACTTGTGGAACTAATGAAAGAAGCCAATCAGGAGGTTCCTTCTTGGCTAAGTCAGTATGCTGAAAACTCAGAAAGTTCATCTTTTAGTGGTGATTCTGGCCGATCCAAACATTATGGTAGCGGCAATTTTGGGAGCTATGACTTCCGCAGTGATGCCCAATATGGGAATGGTAGCTATAACAATTCAAGTCGTTATGATGGTGGTTCTTATGCTTCATCTTCTGGTGGTTTTGGTTATGGTGTTCCTGCTGGTGGTGATTATTATGCTACTGCTGGTGGTGATTATGTTTCTGTGTCACCTGGATATCATGATCCAGTTGTCGCCACCGGCTGGGATTAGACGCTCTTCTTTGTCTTTTGACTTGCCCGCAACTTAGGAGGTATATATGTCAGGCATATGATAGTTTCAAACAAAAATAGCTGCAGAAGACTAACTACAGGATGGAAAATAGACATCACAAATACATTCTTCACAGCTTGTAGCTGATGATATTAAGTCCTCACTTGTTTTTTTGGGTGAAAGATATGGTATGCTTAGATACCCAAGTTTTTACTCTACCATATCCTTTTGATCCATCTGCAGTGGCTGAAATGTTCCTCCCTTTTTAGTTGTTTGTTGTTGGGTATATATCCTATGAAAGCTTTTTTCGCTAGTTTGTACTTCTTTCATCATCTGCCTTAACTCGTAAGGTTTCAGGTTATCGTTCACATACAGACGTTTATTGTTTTTTGCTTACTCGCAAATTTCAGAATCAACTAAACTGTAGTTGTTTGATTCTCCAAGTTGACCAGTTAGAAGCTAGCAATAGTCTTGATTTGTGTTGGTGTGATGCATTGTTCACCTGCCACTTTCTTTCATCAGTGCCCCACATGCATTTTCCATTTCGTTTTGATGTAGGTGGGCATTGTTACCTAATAGAAAGCTTGATTTGTGTTTAGTTAAGGTAGAGTTGGTATTACCTGTTTGAGTTTGTTGCATTTACAAACTTAACAGTCGATTGTTGTCCAAGTTCTTCTACTCTCTTACAGTACATTAGAAGCCAAGTAATTGGGTTTTTTGCTAACTCATGTTAGTAGAGTGTAATCTTATTACTGAATGAAGCTAACTGGACCCTAAAGCGTTGAGTAATTTTTTTGCACTAAATGGGTTCCGGTATAGAATATAAAGATTGGAATTACAACTTCTTGAGAGCTGAAAGTATCTAAATCGCTTATATATTCGGTGGTATAAACTATAATTTGACACGCTAATGAGAGTGCCCAACATTTTACGGGGAAAGTGAAGCTCTACATAATATTTTTTTCGTTGTCTTTTTTTAGTATTTTTCACGAGAGATTAATCTTTATTAGAGCATTATCCATTCCAAAATTACCGTATGAAAAATAAAATCTTAATTTCTCAGTCATCAATTACCCAAAAAAATCCAAATGCATAGTATAATTTTGTTCATTTTGTGGCACTGGAAATTTAAGCCCGAAAATTTTACTCTTATCATAATCCGCTATCACCAGTCCAAAATCCAAACTGTCTAACCCAAACTTACGGCCGACATAGCATAAACGGCTTTTTAAGGGACACAAGACAAGTCGTTCATTTCATATAGACAAAATAAATTAACACCCAATTAGTTTATTTCCACACTAAACTAATTAGTTAAAAAAAAATTAACTTATTATGTTCCCATATCTCTCAATTTCTCTTGATATGATAACTTTCATATTTGTTACAATTTATTTTTGAGATCAACTACTTCTTTTTCTTTTTCTTTTTTTTAAACAATTATTTGATATCCACATTTTTTTTCCAGCGTAAAATTCACCCCTAATTTTTTATCCTCAATAACTTGACAACCAATTTTTATTAAATTACACATTGGTGATAAAGTACCGGTAGAGACTCAGTTTCGAAAGGTAAACACACCTCACACGGTCCCAAATATTTGTCATTTTATTTTAATTAGTCCCAAAAGTTTTTTTTTCTATTTTTATCATTCTCAAACATTTTATCCTTTAATTTAATATAGTCCCAACTATGAAAAAAACGTTAACGGAGACAAAACTCCATTAAATTTTATTATTTTAATATTTTTTCTTAACAATGGGATCTCACGTTAAAATATTTTTTAAAAATAGAAATTAAGAAAAATCTAATAAAATAGGAAAAATATTTTTCAAAAATTTAGAAAATTTAAAAAAACTAATAAAATACGATTTTTTTTAAAAATATATAGGAAATTAATAAAAATCTAATAAAATAGGAAACATATTTTTAAAAATATAATAAATTATGAAAAATCTATTAAAATAGGGAAAATCTAATTATTTTTCTATATTTTTTTAAAATATATTTTCAAGAACAAAATATGTAGGACCCACTAGATTTCAGTTTCTCAACACAATTTCAAGTCTTTCCACATTCTCTTTTAATTTCTCAAACATCTCAATTTATCATACAAATTCTCTTTATTTTTTTATTCAACTGCACATTTTTGGATGAATGAAATACACAAACACTATTCTTCACTACTGTATATTCTTCATATTTTCATAATTTTTAATATACGTTTACTATTTTATTAGATTTTTCTTAAGTTTCTATATTTTTTTAAAATATTTTTCCTATTGTATTAGATTTTTTAAAATATTTTTCCTATTTTATTAAAAAAAATCCTATATTTTTGAAAAATATTTTCTAACGTGTGAGATCGAATTATCAAAAAAAATTATTAAATCTAACGTTGTTTGTTTTTGTTAATTTTTTTTTTTATAGATGAGACTATATTAAACTAACGGATAAAATATTTGGGACCGATAAAAATAGAAAAAAAATGTTTGGGACTGGTTAAAATAAAATGACAAACATTTAGGACCGTGGGGTGTATTAACTCTTCGAAACTGAGTCTCTGCTGGTACTTTATCACCAATGTGTAACAGAATAAAAGTTGGTAGTCAAGTTATTAAACATAAAAAATTATGGGTAAATCTTACACTGAAAAAAAAAATTGGATATCAAATTGACTTTTTCTCAAATAATTGTTTAAGAAAAAAAAGAGAATAGTAGCTGATCTTAAAAATTAATTGTACCTTGTCATATTAAGAAAATTTGATAAGAGAAATTGAGAAAATATGGGAATAATTTTTTTAAACTATTTTGGTGTGAAAATGAACTAAGTGGAAACTTAAATTAAATAATAATATAATAATAAACATGAATAACAACCCTCGCCTCCCCA
The DNA here is from genome assembly GCA_963691705.1 of Viola odorata. Taxonomy (NCBI): domain Eukaryota; kingdom Viridiplantae; phylum Streptophyta; class Magnoliopsida; order Malpighiales; family Violaceae; genus Viola; species Viola odorata. The sequence goes on from OY829544.1 coordinate 8,023,317, forward strand.
TTGTTATTACTCCATTAGTTAACCTCTTCTCCTTCAACCCCGCCTCTCCGTTGCCGCGTGTGTTTTTCTTGTATCTATTTTTTTATCCTCTTCCACATAGCAAGTTTTTTGTTCTTTAGGGTTAGGGTTCCAGTCCGTTTTCGACTCGGTTTACGATGGAAGCAATTGCTGAAGGAGTGAACAACATTAGCTTGGATGCACAGAAGAAGAACAACCGAATTCAAGTCTCCAACACCAAAAAACCCCTCTTCTTCTATGTCAATCTCGCTAAGGTATTACTACCGTCTCCACTCTTTTGATTGAGTATTTTGTTCAAGTGGAGATTTTGTTGATGGCCAATGTTAATTTTTGGGTTTTTTTACAGAGGTATATGGTGCAGCACAACGAGGTGGAGCTCTCTGCGCTTGGCATGGGTATAAATATCACACCACCTCTCAGATCTCACTTTTTATCCATTGCTTCCTCCTTTTATTTGATATTACGTTGGTGAAAAATGGATTTCATAAATTTGTTTCATATGCCTGTGGATTTGACTTCAATACGCAAGTTATGTTTGTTAATTTATTTAGTGATGTAATTCTTGATTGGTTATAGTGGTAAGGTTTTGGTAATTATTGTAGTTGATCATGTTGGTTTCTGTGGGGATTTTGGATGTCAACCCAATTCATGATCTGCCGTTTCTTACCAAAAATTAAAGATTCCAACTAGATTTAATGGACTGATTTATTCCATGTTTTTTCCTTTGGTTCCTATGTGAACTAATTCCGTCATTTTTTTGTGTGGATTTGTTGTTCACATTTGTTATTGAGTAATCGTTGATGTGCATGTGTTCTGTCTTCGTTATCCCTCACCCATCTTTTTCTGGCATTGCTGCTTAATACTATGTTTGTTCTTTGATTTTCTGTAGCTATTGCCACCGTTGTTACCATTGCTGAAATTCTGAAAAACAATGGGTTGGCTGTTGAAAAGAGTAAGATTATTTTATCTCCCTATATCCATTTTGTTTCTGCCGAGTGTTTGAGAATTTTATTGCCAATGCAATTGTCTTCTACCTGTCAGAGATAATGACCTCAACCGTTGATATGAGGGATGAATCAAGAGGTCGTCCAGTCCAGAAAGCAAAGGTAAATTACGTGTACACATTTTTCTTTGTTTTGGACATACCATTGTTCCCTTTGTTTCTCTTAATACACACCCGGTGGATCCTGCTACTGAAATACCTTTAGTGTACTTGAGGATTAGATTGTCGATCCTTTTAGCATACTTTATTTGCTGTGATATTTATCTTCTCTTTAATTCCATTCTTTGATTCCCATGATCTTTTTCCATGTGATCCAAATTCTGATGGCATACTTGGTGTTGATTCAGGCACAGTGTTTCTTTCTCTTTTTGGGATTAATAATGCGATGTTAATACCTTTCAAGTGGTTAAATAATATTCACTAGATGAATTGTTTCCATCTTTTAAGCTGCTGTATCTGCTTTTTTGTCACCTTGGAAGATGTATATCAAGTCTTTGCCATTTTCTCTGTCAGATTGAGATATTGCTTGGAAAGACCGAGAACTTTGATGAATTGATGGCAGCTGCTGCAGAAGAGAGGGACAATGGAGATGGTGAAGAGCAGAGTTAAAGGAAGGGGATGCTTGGTTTCTGGTTCGGTTTGTCTTCAATGAACTGGTAGTAACATGAACATAAGTGGTCAATTTCTTTGATTTTAGGTTTCTGAGGTACTTTGATGTTGAGTGCATTCGTAGCTGTGAAAATTAATGGTCTTAGGATCATAGGGATGAGATCATTTGCTATCCCAGATTCAGTTTTGTCTTTTAGTATTTGTGTTGATTTTACAACAAGCTACTGTGTTGAACATGCTTGGACAAAGGATAATAGATCATCTAACCTTTGCGATGGCGTTTGATATACAATTTGTTAAGTCGTCGTTTATTTGTGTTCAACTAACCAATGCCCTGTAACTTGTCAAAATGGAAATTTTCGTCCATCCCTTAGCTGAAAAGGATGCCAAGGCAATGGTGATGGGTTACTTAAGCTTGATAGATTTTGGATCGAGTTGTTAATTTTACTGCAAGATGTTTTCAACCCGTCATCTATGCTTGTTTTCGTGGACATGAGATTAATCTCATTAAGTGTTATTGTCATTTTACACTCCGAGATTGATCTTATTCAAGTATTGTTGCGTTAGCTCTCCCAACCTTGATTAGCAATCTCGAATATTGAAAGTAGCTCCTCCTAATCTAACTTGAAAAAGAAAAAGAAATTAAAGACCATTCTTTTATGTCCCATTAATCTTCTGTTTTAAAAGCATCCCTTTATTTATTTATTTAATTTTTAATTTGTTGTAAAAGACTTTTAATGGAAAAAGTATAATTTGACATTAGAAATTAATTAATTGGGCTACATTTGCTGAAAATGGACTAGTATTAATTATTTTATTATAAAACCCAAAATCAATTTATGGCCCAAAAACTGTTTGTTAAAAGTTACAGAAACCCATTCAAACTCTTCAAAGCTTCAACCAATATAATTACGACACTGACAAAAAGAAGACATCGGAAGGACGACGACGACCCTTACACCAACATCTCCCCCTTTCCCATCCCCAATTCTGCAAACCCTAATCCCCCAAATTTCAGTTTTTTTTCGTCCTTTGAATCCCAGTCTCATGGACGGCAACAAAGACGATGCTTTAAAATGCTTGAAAATCGCTAAAGACTCAATTGAATCCGGGGACAAGCCTCGCGCTCTCAAATTCATCGCCAAAGCTCGCCGTCTTGACCCTTCTGTCGCTGTCGATGATCTACTCTCATCCATCGAGAAGGACCCATCTTCATCTCCCGATCAAGCGCCTACCGCTAACGGACACGGCCCCACCTTGAACAACGAATCAAAGCCCCGCCAGAGAAAACCATCTGCTTCTTCGTCATCGTCGTCAGCATCAGGAGCTGCCAGCTATACTGAGGAGCAGATTAATATTGTTAGAGAAATCAGGAGGAAGAAGGATTATTATGAGATCTTGGGATTAGAGAAGACGTGTACTGTTGAAGATGTGCGGAAAGCTTATCGGAAACTGTCACTAAAAGTCCATCCGGATAAGAACACGGCTCCTGGGTCTGATGAAGCCTTCAAAGCTGTGTCCAAGGCGTTTCGGTGTCTTAGCAATGAAGAGAGCAAGAGAAAGTATGATGTTACTGGGAGTGAGGAGCCTGTGTATGAAAGGCGTGCTGCTCGGACCCATGGAGGGTATAATAACATGTATTATGATGATTTTGATGCTGATGAGATATTTAGGCAGTTCTTTTTCGGAGGAATGGGACCAGGGGCGACCACTCAATTCAGAAGTTTCAATTTTGGAGGTGGGATGGGGCAGAGAACGGCTCAAAATGGATCTGGGTCTAATCTACGCATGTTGATTCAGTTACTGCCAGTTATTCTTATATTGCTGTTGAATTTCATGCCTTCTTCCGAGCCTATTTACGCCTTGTCTAGGTCATATCCTTATGAGTATAGGTTTACGACCCAGAAAGGGGCTAATTTTTATGTGAAGAGTACTAGGTTTGAGCAGGATTATCCACCGGGTACTCATGAAAGGGCTGCGCTGGAAGTCAAAGTGGAGAGGGATTATGTGTCAGCACTCGCTCAGAATTGTAGGTTTGAGTTGCAGAGGCAGCAATGGGGGTTTGTGAGGGAGACTCCTCACTGCGAAATGTTGGAGCAGTTCCAAAGTGGAGCGATGGCTGCTTGATGGAATTTGAAAATTAAGGTTGAATTTAGTACTCCTATAATTTTTGCTAGATGTTTACTATTTTTTGTTCCTTATGAGGGCTGGAGATGGTTTAATATTGATAGATTGCTGGTTAATAAGTGTTTGTTCCAAATTCTGTCTCCCTTGTAGACTATAGCATGCAAACTTGCAGTGTGCTTTTATTTCGCACAAACATATACATATTCACTTTGACCAGAGCTCAGTGTTTACTTGAATATGGAGGTATAGTTTTATTGTTTATAAGCAACTTGAATTGCATTGTCTTGACTTATTCTGTTACTTATTTGAGACTGATATCATGTCATTTTGGCTTAAGTGGGGCATTGGATTTTGATGCTTCCCTGTTTGATCCTGCGAGTGACTAAATTCAAGATAAAGGAAGCTAGATTATTAAGAATTATGGAATACTTCGGCTTGCATTTGCACTGAAGTGAGTTTGTGTAGGCTCCTTCCCATGGGGCCTTTTCTTTTGACTCATCCTTCTCCTAGCTGTTTACTGGTGTGTAAGTTGCAATAGTCATTTCCTATATCGATGAAACAAGTAAGATTTTGTCTGGGTATCAGGTGAAACCAGGATTTGAGTGTGGAAGAGGTGTTTGCATACCCCTACCTTACCACACAGACATGTGACCCTCGCATACATGAAGTCCTCAGATTATAAACTTTCCTCTAGTGCTTAGAACCATCAGAAGGAATATGCAACCATCAAAATGTTCCTGCCTTTGACATATGTTATCTGTCCAAGCAACCTTTATATCTCTCTGGTTTCGCTTTGGTTGTGACTGCGTGTAAAGATGTGTTGGAACCTCAGAGTCTATATTTTTCTCATGCATTTCTCCTCCGTTTTGCCTCAACCAAGAGATTTTTTGTTTCTAGGATTATGGCTTTATTATTGTTAGGGTTTATAGGAGTCGACATGAACTAGGAGTTTCAAATTTGCTCAAGAATGGCATTCAAATTTCAGACATCACAAGAGTCCTTGTTTTGTTGTATAGGTGCTTTTATTATTGCATGCATATGCATAAACATGGGTGTGTGTGTATGGTGTGAATAAAGGTTTTATTGGCTCCGGTTTTCATTCCAGACGTACTATAGTACAGCCAGCTGCAAAATGAAATCTCACTTTTCTCTCCTGTCGATTTAGTTTTACGATGTTGAGAAATGGTCCTAATGTAACATACCTATATTTTTGTCGTTGATATATTCATGGCTTTACTGGGCTTCTTTTTCTTAATTTTGTTAATTTAATCTACTAATATTAGCTCTAGATTGATGATGTTAGCATGCTTGTTTGTAATTATCATGTTACTATGTACTGCCGGGCTCATTGTTGTGCTTTTTCTGTTATTAGTGAGCAAGAGATTGTATTTGGTGGCGTCTTGTCTGTGCTTCAAGCTATGGTGGGTAACATTATTGATGCACTTGTGTCGATTGTGTCTTGACTGCACCTAATTTGTAGAAACTATTCTCTTGTGGATTTGTTTCTTGTTTTTGTCTTCAAGAAGTGAATGTTTTGGTTTTTTATTTTGTGCTTATTAGGCTTATGGCAGTTTTGCCAAACAATAAGGTTGTGCCACTGTTTTCTGTAAGCTATTACAACTTGGTCTTCTGCACAAGTTCTGTAAAATAATGTGTAGCTGTTGAAAAATCTTCCTTGATTTTGTTTTCCTACTGAATTGTCATATTTTGAATCGTTGATAGGAGGAATGAATCAAGAGTGCCGGCCTGTGCAGAATGTTAAATTGAAGTCTATATTTTCCTGTATAGGCCATTGAATCTCCTTTAGCTAAGTAAAATGGCTTGCCGCACAAAGATTACAGTGGATGCAGAGGATTCTAGCAGGACCAGCCCTCTTCAGCTACATTACTCAGGGCTCGGCGCAGGCGCAGGGCCTGTATCAACGGAAGATTATGAGCTTACTTTCTACATATTTGAATAGTTTAGAAAACTTGGGATTATTCATTTGTTGTGGTGCTTATTCTTAGTTTTGTCTGTGGAATATTAACTCAACCATGGAATCTCTTTTTTGTTCTAATGAATGGTGGTTTATATACACCCATATCGAAATTAGAAGACGTGCAGCAAACTGTCTTTCTAATTTACCTTTCTGTTAGCTTGAGAGTAGAGTGAACTCCGTCAATACTAGATAACGTTGCGGGTCGTTTATAAAACGTTGTTACCATAAACAAACTCTAACGTGTCGGGTTTGTTTGAAGACTCCATATCAGTGGTGGCACCACCTTTCAATTTGTTTTTGATTACTGTTTTAACATTCAAATGAGGACAAATGTACCCAAGAGAGGATATGGAATATACTAATGCATTCATTTTTATGCCATCTCTAAGATATTGGCTTGGTGCCTCTACATTATGTTCTGTGCTACCTTGTAAGTTGGTGGAAGCAAAATCCTGTTATATTAACATAGACAAGTTCTAGGCTTTCGAATCCAATGGAAGATACCTTAGGTCTAGTACTTGAAAACAAAAGAAAAAAGAAAAAAACAAGAGGATGTAGTATCGACTTTGCTGATGGCACGAGTGCTCATTCAAGATCGAGACGCTCAGAAACGGTCAAGAGTTACGAGAAAATAATGGCAAGCATTCATCTGCCAGTTTTCCCTGCTCATGAAAGCAGCATGGTATAAACAACTTTTCTTTTGCTTTTCTTTTCACATTCTGCTGTAGTATAACCATTATGGCTCCTATGAGCTAAAACTCAACTCAGTAACTTAATCATGAGATAGGGAAGAAAACAATCAATGCATTTTTCTAAGATCTAAAAACCACCACTTGAAAGAGATCCACAAGTTAACAACTTAAAGCAAAAAGAATTAAGTGGTAAATCATTCTGTCAATCGCTATGATGCCTTACTTCCCCATCCTATCCCGAAAACCCCAAAATCTCAAAACTGCAGTCTCTTCACTAAAACACCCCATGTGTATCAAACAGTAGACCCTCCGAGGTATCCTTTCATTGATCTTCTTCCTCTGCCATGATTAGTATCCTCTTGCATGCCTCGTAGCACATGAACGAAATGCCAGCAGCAGGGACGATTTTGACGCAGCTTGGGCCTAAACCTTTATACAGACCAGCCAGGCCTTCCATCTCAAAAATGCTTGCAAGAGCATGAAGCATGTTATGGTACTGTCTCCCATTCAGAGCCCCAGCCTGCATGTGCTTCCGAGCTACCTCAAGTGGAAAAGTTGCAGTGCTTGAGATTGCGCCAGCAGCTGATCCGATCAGAAGAGTCGCAATATTTCCAATTTCGTCCTTCTTAAAAGCCTTCTTGTAAGCCTTCTTTAATGAATCGTAAGCAAAGTAATTGGCAGCAGCATACGGAACTACTCCTATCAAACTTGGAGTTAGACCCCTGTAAAGTTCTCCAGGTCCTTCCTCTTGCACAATCTTTATGAGGGCATCAAAAAGATTCTTGTACACTCCTCTCTGCAGTCACATTTAAGGTAATAAAAATGACTTTTTTGCAAGAAAAACAAGTGTTGCTGAATTGCTTGTGTGTTTATGTTACCTGTACAGTCAATCGGGTTTTCAGCAACTCAAGAGGGTATGTACATATGGTAGAGGTTACTCCAGCAGCAGCACCGGCAATTGATGAAGCAGGGATCGGGAGTATTGGCTTCTCACCAGGCTTAGGCGTCAAGTGCTTCAGAACTGTATCATAAGCAAATAACTGCAAAAGGGTCCCAAATGTAGTGTCAATAAATTTATACTATGCTCAATATAAAACTTTTCCTTTGATCAGTTTTCAAGAATAACACAAATCAATCATGTTCAAAGTTGCACAGACAGCCAATGCGCTAGTTGTAAGGGCTACGGGAATCAAGTGATAAATTGCAAGTTCAACTCCTCGCAACACCAGCAAAAGGAAAAGAAAATGTAACATACATCCCATAAGCATGTGATATTCAATCAAAAGAGAAACATTAGAGATGCTCTCTCTCATCCACATCCAAATCTTTCTCAAGCAGGACCCTGATAAGGGATGGGAATGGCGGAATCCGTCTGCCCTCGTACGCAAGTAAGCAACTGGCCTTAAATTGTATCGAGCTACATGACATAGAAGCAGGCCTAAGCTGAACCTAAGAAGCAGGCCAACAAGTGGATTGAATCTTTTCAGACAGGCGGATTACCTTCGAAACAAAGGTTGTAAGCTTCCTTCTGCTTTGGGCAAGATAAGTGGACAGATAAGCTAGGCGAGGTTCCTCTTCTTTACTCACTAACCTAAGTCAACCCTTATTCGCTAGGCTCAGTCTCATATGTAAGGATATCTGTTTGACATCTAGGAAAGGATTTGCTGAAAGGGAGAAGCCAACGATGCATTTTGGCAAGCTTTGAATGATCTCAAGTACCACATGGGATTTCTTGCAACATTCAGCAACAAAGCTAGCCAAATCAAAACAGAAAAAGCTAGAGAAAATAGACTATATATATAACAGACTTCATGCTTCTTTGCAATTGAGAACTCATGAAATTACTTCAGTGACGACAATACTAAACAGTCAATTTTTAACTTTGCAGCTGATGACATCATTTTGACTGTTAAGGATCACATAAAAAGGGATGGCATCTTCAATTCACCAACCCATTCATTTGCCAAAATGCATGCCAATATGTACAAACGAGGGGATATGAGAATTCCTTTGATTTACTACTTAAAAACCAACTGACAACCATCCGTAATAAATAATCTAGATTACATTTGAGATTCAACAGATACCTGAACACATACAGCTACAATTACAAGGATAAATCAAACAATTAAAAGCAACAAGATCAATTTAACTGATTAGCAATTATAATGATGGCATACATGAATTGTGTCACTCAAATTTGGATGCATAAAATCATAAGAAATATCTGCAGTCAAATAAAAGAATGAAGAAATTTCATTTAGTATCCTAACAAAGATGACATGTGCCTTAAATTGATAGTAAAGCATCCAATACTGATCACTGGGACCAGTGATCAAATGTTGAGTACATTGGGAAACCATACCAATTCCCCTTTTTTCATGGAACAGACATGACCTTTGCCTACTAAAACCATTGTCAAAATTGTCTGGGTCCAAAGCAAATGTTGGTGTTAATGGACCACAAACCAAGTCTAATTGAAGACAGTGACGACCAAGAGCACCAATTACGTGTCCAAAGTTAGATGAGAAGAAAACAACTTAAGCCTTTTATGTAAATGTCAATTGTTTGAGTACCACAACAGAAGAAACGAAGAGGTAATGGGCTAGGATCAGTATCAACAACTCAAAAGAACAACAGTAGACAAAAATGTTATTTTGCAAGAACAAAACAACAACTCAGGCCATGCTATATAATCATTAGTCAATTAATTCAAACATCAACAAAGTACACAAAACACAAAACACAAAACACAAAACAAATAAAGGATTATCCAACAGACAACCAAATAATAAATAGGGTCGCATAAAAATGAGGACTGTCAAGTGCAAACCTCAATAGCTTTGCTTGGTGCCACTCGGATGACATTAACCAGATTGCCCCTGAACAATCCCTTCCAACCATCATGCTTCATGATATTCTCAAAAACTTCAGTTGCTGAATGCCCACAACTCCCCACCATCAAATGAGTCCTTATAGTCTCCAAAGGAGCAACAGCAGTCCTTGATATAGCACCCGCGATTCCCCCACTGATCAACCTCCTCAGCGCTGGATTTCTAACCTTAATTTTCCATTTAAATCCACCCTTCTTCTTCTTCACCACTTTTTTCTCTCCTGCCTCCATAACTTCTCCCACCACCAATTCAGTTGTCTTTTCAATGGGTAAAGCCGGCTCAGCAACAAATTTCAAGTGCATATTAGTGGCCAGAACTTTTGCATTTGGGGCATTTTCTAGAGTATTTGCAGCATTCGGTGACACCCCAAATCCTTGGCCTACATGATTGACACTTGCAAATAAGCCACGGGACTGAAACCTCCCACTCCGAATTTTACACTCTTGGGGAAACAATTGAAGCTTAATCCCAGAATTAGAGAAGACCACCTCCTTGTTCGCATGTTGAAGAACTTGTAAACTATTCACACCCATCGATTCCAAAGTTTTCAACTTTACCAATTCTTTTCTTCTTTTCACAGGCTTGCAAAATGAACAAAAATGGCCAAAAACCACTTGTGTACAAAGAATATTATGCTCTACACTGGAGATAGAAAAAAATTATTGGTTTTAACGCAAATGGATTTAAAAAATAGGAGTTTCAAGAGATGTGTATCAAGCAATGATGGTAAAGATGGAATATTTTTGACCAGTATGAGGAAAATATACCAAAAGCAAGTGTAGAGAATTAAGAGTAAAGGTTTTGTACCAGACGGTATTGATGCTTTTCTACCTTGCTTCTCCGCTCCACAGAGAAGCAGAGAAGAGAAGACAAGGTTGGCGTACACTCTCGATAGTGCTAAAGCCTTTAGGTTTGATTTGTTTACTTTTGCTTGAAAAGCCGCCCTTTTGTAGGCAAGAGAGGTCACGGTATAGTAAAATGAGTTCTTGTTAAACCCTACCACTACAAACAAAATATTTATACTTTTCCTCAAGATAAATTAAAAAATAAATATTTCTGGTGGAAAAAGGGATGTAGTGTATCTGACCATTTTAATGTTCATGATTATCTTTGAATTTGAGACTGAGTTGTTGGTAGAGAAACCTGTGGAAACCAACTTGTAATTTTTTTTTTCTTAAAACGATATGTATTTTGAAACGAGAGTACACTAGGATTAGTTTTTTTTTAGCTTTTAACATCTAATTTTCAAGTGATGGTTTGTGGTTTTGAGATTTATTCCAAAGAGAAGAAGGTGGGAGTGATTTGCGTTAGGAAATGAATGCTGTTGTTCTGATCGTAGGCAAATTTTTTTTATTGATGTGGATAAATTTGACTTATTCATCAGTGTGTTGTACTATATTTGTCCTTGATTTGATTATGAGGGCCAAGTGCGTTGCTTGCCACGAAAAGCAGATAAATTCGTCCAGTTGCACACCCTCGCTTCCTTCAAAGTTCAAACTTCATGTGAATTTTGTCCACCTGGCGCTCTCCAAAAACTGTTTCGTACCGCATAAAACATGGGGATAATAAAGCCTTGTCGGAGGGAGCAGTCTCATGCCAACACATGCTAAACATGATAAATAACAATTAGTTAAGAAAACATCCACTATTAACCATGTTTACTTCAAGTCACTAATCAGGAATCATAACCCAACCGATCAACGACTACGCACGAGACTGATTCATCAGGCCGAATACAGGGCCTATGACTTCCTGTTTCATGTCTATCTAGTTCGCGCAGCGCAATATGCACAACTAAGGAGCTCAACTGCTATTGCCCAAGAACAAGGAAATTCAACAATTCACAAACAGTACCCGTATACTAGTCACTAAAAGGTTTCCCAGTATTAATTTGAAAGGTCATGCGTAGTAGATGAAGCAATTCAATATGGTAAATATGCAGGAGAGGGGAAGGCGATTCAAATAGATAAGTATGAATTCTGTCAGTAAAAACTGCATCTGTTTCCCATACACAAACTTAGACATCCTAGCAAAAAACTTCAATGACATCAAAATTGTGTCTACCAGTTGTCAGATTCACTTTGCCTTTCCTTTATTTGAAGATCCTCCTGCTTTCATGGGCTTATTACTATTAGGTTTGTTTTTCGCCTTCATTGGTTTGCCAGCTGGTTTTAACTTGCTTGCTGTAGAAGGAGCCTTACCTTGTTGATTCCTTCGTTTTTTCTCTTTGTTGACATTGTACATAGTAACAGCCTAATTTCCAAATGAAAGTTCAAGTGAGTAAATTCTATTGCATAACCACAAAACTAGAGCAACCACCGAGTTGGTAAAGCTTACCTTTTCCACATTAAGTATCTCATGCGAATTCTGGGACATCAATTTGCCTAGAATTCTATCAGTTTGCTGCTTTTCTTGATTCCCTATCCCTGAACCTTCCGCGACTGGCAGAAACTGAAAAAAAGTAAAAGAGGAAAGCATTATGGGAACTTCCAAAGGAGATGTAGAAAGGAAAATTGAATCAAACTTCTTTGGCCATGGGTAAGTTCAAACCTTGCGATATTTCCCATCATGTTTAGCAGGCTTTTCTCCTTGCACCTTCTTGTCAAACTTCCCACCACTGGCTGTTGCTGTGGCAGCTAGTCCAGCCACATTTCCTAGCTCATCTTTAGAAAGTTTCTTTGGTGGAGCCTGTGTTCCAGTGATAGGCAAAGCTGTGGCAGCAAGCTGAACATGGCTGTAGAAAAGCAGATGCTTAACTCAACTTGTGTAGATAAATATTTTAATATGCAGTCACAAAAAATTCTCTACAACGACTCCTTTTTCTATTTATGAAAAGGTAGTAGATCAAGCACACTTGTTGCTAATGAGTATGTTCTCGAAAGTCCTAGCTACAAGATGCGGATGACAAAACAAGAACAATACATGCCAAGACAAGAATGATAATAAGGACGGAAACTAATGCTAAAATATGAAACAACTCTCTAAGCAGCTTCTACCTTGCACAGGCAAATGTTGAACCAATCAAGATCCTATTCGACCAATATTCTATTGTTGAGCCCTAAGCTAAGACACCATTGGAATGAAAATCTTATATTAAGGTCTAAGAGAGCTTGGTCTATGAACCACAGGTTCAGATGATTGAAAACAAGGAAATTACCACAATTGAACTTTGACAATACATGACAATGTACTGGCAAAAAACAACAATGTTATGGAGGATAATAACAAGAACTTTATAAAGAGGCAAAACCTTGGTAAAGCACCAGCCTTTGCAGCAGTTTTCAAGTTCTGCAACCGATTCTTTTCTTGCTTCTCGACTCTTGTCTTCTTTTCTGCTATTCTCTTGGCAAAAGGATCTACTCCTGGCTCTACAAAAAGCAAACACGTGAAATTTAATCAGCTTATTCTTCAATCACCAACTAGTCTAAAGCCGAACATAATTTAAGAATCAAGTACAAGCAGTCGTAAAACAAGGATTTCTTTGTGCGTTCTTACCATCAGTCATCTTTGCCTCAATGATGGGAACATCTTCATCATCATTAACACGGTCATATCCATAACGACGCTTCCAAGTACCAGTCTGTTCGTCCCATACGACCTTGTCTTTTTTGCGCTTCTGTATACCTGAAGAAAGAACAACACAGCCAAACACATTGAGCTCTAACATAGGGAAATTAAGATTCAAGAGAGAATCTAAATTAACTAGATGGATAAACCTATCCCCATAATTCCAGATCCCACTAAATTTCAAGAAGAGGTCATAACAAAAGCTCTTCTGTGTTTCAGTTTTGAATTCCCAACAAGGAAAATCACCTTTTGATTTGGCAAACTGTTCCCACTTTGTAGGAGGTTTAGGCCTTGGAAGCTGAAAATAAAACATTATAAGCTAATGAGTTTCAACATATACATATCCAGTACATTATGGAGGAAAAGACAAGGAAAATAAAGAAGCAACAGAATATGATGCTGTGCATATTGCTCTCCTGGCATCCATGTTACATAGTACAGGATTTGCAATTGCAGCATATTCGTAGGACTAGATCATTAACTGTACCGCATGCAGCTTTTCATTATTGTCCTTCCATTTTCTTTAACTTGGCACCTTTAACATCCCTCTTTAGCAGACAATTAGAGTCTCTCAAGAAAGTTTCATTCGACAAATTAACATAGATGAAGACTGAGAACCATCCCCCAAATAACAGCAAAGTGAAAAGAATTACTCAAGGCTTATTAAGATCAATTAGGAAATCTCGTGAGAGATTGTGACACCATAGCCACCACAAAGCTGATACAGAAAAATCCTCTGCAAGCAAGGTAAATGCAATATATTCGCTAACTCAAACAGAAGTAAAAGCCTTACATGCTTCTCTCTAGGAAGTTTAGTTGATGGGGGAGGCAACTTAACAATAGGCCCATCTACATCTTCAGTTGAAGGTAAGTTGAAAAGACGATCTGCAATGGCTTGAACTAGCTCAGTTCCTTTTCTAAGACATTCATTCACTAACTCCTCCCTGAAAGTAAAACACAAAAGCAAAAACAATGAAGAAGGTACACAACAAGAAAATTACAGATCAAATCACGAAAGCCAAAATATATATATATATATATATATATTAAGCTGGCCAATTTCAGCTAATACATCTGAGAAATCGACAATACACCTCCTGCCTCAGCGAAGTCACCACATAGACAATAAACTATACCTGGAAGAGGGTGTGGAGGAGAAGTTGTGAGAGGGATCAAAAGCCATGAGATTGCCTAGGTCCACCTCGATATTTGTCTTGGTATCCATTCTAAGTAATATCCTGGTAACCTGAAACAAGAAAAACCTGAGTTAGTGATGTTTTATGGGATATATGCAGAGATCACAACACATAAAGTTTAGAGATTGTTCAGGACTTCCACAGCAGACAGGAAATTCAATGCACATACATCAATGAGGTAAAGCAACATTTGGGGAAATAAATTCTGAAAAACAAAGAAAGATAAGGCCCCAAAAGAAACATGCCCTGACCAGCTTTACACCACGCTAAACAGGACAGACCCAAATTCATGCCAAGTATTCATTTTGCATTGAACAAATACGGGAAATCACATAAAACATTACATGGTCGAAAATTTAACACTGTGATTATTTTTCAAAAAAACATAAGTTGACTTCATTGAATGGATAGCACAGCTTGAACCTCATTTCTTCGAGAGCTAAGCAGTGAATCAAACACTCACCTGCGCGTAATAGACGAGCCTTCCTTCCTCACCAACTCGCGTGCTCTGCTTCTCTTAATTGGGGGAAATTTTGAAGGAGGCAATCTGGACTGGAAGTGTTTTGCTCATATTAGGGTTTTACAAGTGTCAAAACGTGACCCGTGCCCGACCTGTATACAATTAATCGGGTCGGGTTCGTTTTCGAATTAGCATGTTTTTTTTAAGGATAATGATAAGGGTAAGGCTGGGAAATTTAAGTTCGATGTTTTATTGGTATCTTTGATTGTATTATCAGAAATGGATCGAATTATACCGAATTGCTATAAATGTATAAAGTTCGGTTCTTATGATATTCAAAATAATTTTTTTTGAAGCTCATAAAAATTATTGAAAATTCAGAATTTTTTTTCAACATTTTTATTTTATTTTATTTTTTAAATTTGTTTCCGCGTTTTTATTTATTTTATTTTATTTTTTTCAATTTTTTTATTCAAAATCAAAACGATGTTATTGATTGATGGTTTATTATGGATGTTTTATCTTCTCTTTTATTATTAATTGAGATGGTAATTATGCTACTTTAAGTCCTTTTGCTTCCTTTCTTAATAAACAGCCTTTGGAGCATCAATCTGAAGGAAAGGAGCAGAAAGCTTGAAGATTAGAGCTTAAATCAATCATTTGGTGATGGAGTCCCGTTTTCAGCTTTGCTGCCTTGAATTTGGTCCATTCGTCCCTAGGCCTCGACAAGAAGCAACCTTCCGGAATCCCAGCTGGACTTGCACTGACCATGTTTTTCCGTGCTTCAATTAATTATTCTCTAGTGCATTTCCTGTCTTCTTGGGACTCATTTTTATCAGACACAAGACTTCTTGGGCCACTCCTTGTTATTCTCTTGAGCTTACAACTCCTTGGAAGAATGCAACAAACATTCTTCTTGATTTGGAGAGAATTTCCCCACTAGTGTACAAGCACTTTGAAGACAAGATTTTGGGAGCTTGTGAGCTAGTGTTGACTGACTTGGGAGAGGAGCGTGCAGGCAGAGGGAAGGAAGATTTAAGGTAGCAATTTCGGACTGAAAAGAGAAGAAGAACGTAGGAGGACAGTAGGAGGAACGTGAGGAGAAAATCAGCATTTCTCCCATTTTCCAGATTTTCCAGCTTTTTGTATTTTCGGATTTCCATTTCTTGAATCATTTTCCATTATGTTTTGTAACTAAGAACCTCCATTCCTGGTAGGGATCTTGTGGTTGATAATTCCAGTAGGTTGTGAGACTCTTTGATCTTCAATAAAAACGTTTTTCATATTTCTCTCCTTCTTGTTTTAACTCCAATTTATTCATGTTTAAGTTTGAGTTTGGCCAACTTGGATTTTGATTTGAATGATTACAGTCAGTTCTCTTGTGATTAAATCACTCTTAGAGAACAGTTGTAGACAAATCAGCAGGGCATGAGGGGTATTTGCTTGGTCTAAGCTGATAGAAGGAATTGAATTAGGCGGTCATCCCATCCCGAGGCCTTGAGAAGGGCCGACCTAGGTGACAGCTGGGTCAAGTGCCAGACTAGACCAGACTCGTGGATGATGAAAGTATTCCCTTGTCTAGAAGAGGGACCTCACTGTCTTTAATCAATTTCTCAAGTGCTTCCATAAGTATTCTGATTCCTTTGTAGAAGGCTCTGCATAGCCAAGGCAAAGTGGCGGATTAGAATCTTAGGATGAACTTAGGAAGATTAGGGTATTTAAAATGAAGTGATTCTTTTAAATACTTTTGTAGCAGGTTGGGAATCTAGTGTGAGCTGGTTCCACAACTTCTTCTATGAAAACCATTTCGAAAATGTATTTTGTCAATGATCAACAAGCATGGAATTGTCACCACATAAGGATCTCTACTAGGGATTTTCTTTCTCTTTTGTATTTCTTTATTTCTCTACTGTTTTCTTTCATGCAATCTCATTTTCGTTCTTTTTGTTTCTCAACCCATCATACTCTCACCTCTTTGCTGATTATTGTCATTTGCAGGAGCAATAAAGATTGGACCGATTTGTCCCTGTGTTCGAACCTCTTGCCGCTATCTACATTCATTTGTAGTTTAGTGACCAGTTGTAATATTTTTATTTATGCAGGGACCGCGACACCCTCGTCAGTTATTTCGATTAATCAGATCAAAACGACGTCGTTTTGATTAAACAGGTTGAGTACGGGTCGACTTTTAATTGATAGATCGTAATGAGTCAGGTCGAATTTGACCCATTTATTAAAAGAGTCACTATAAATGCGTCTGGTCGGATCAACCCCTTTTGACAACACTAGAATTTTAACCTTTTCACCCGCGAACAAACCCGAAACTTAAGTGCTTCAATGATATTGTTCAATCTTTTTTGCCTGATCAAGAAACTTTGTTTGAAACGTACGCTTGTGGTTGGAAAAGAATTAAAAAGCTCTAGCCAATTAGATTTTGAGAAGACTTGGGTCAGTTGACTCTTGTTATGTATAAGTTGGAAGCTGGTGAGGGATGGATCTCATCTCAAAGCAACCATTGTTCATCAAATTGTAAAACCATTAACCACTTTTATACACATCTTCCTTAAAAAGGATGCGGAAACTGATATCCTTCATTCCCTTATTCTCTTCTTTTCCGATATTGCTTTTTATCACAGTTCCTCTGCTCCAACTCTGCCCAACCACGTCCTCTGCAGCAGCAGCTGCAGCCATTAGTGGTGGTAAGAGTAATGAGACTGACCACCAAGCCTTGCTTCAATTCAAGTCCAAAATCACCAGTGACCCTTTTGCCGTCTTGACCTCCTGGAACACTTCCATCCATTTCTGCCAATGGTACGGTGTGAGCTGCGGCCGTCGGCACCAAAGGGTCACCAGGCTTGACCTGAGGTCCTCAAAATTGGCAGGGACGATCTCACCCCACGTTGGAAATTTGAGCTTCTTGAGAGTATTACAACTCCAAAACAACAGTTTTAGCCATGAAATCCCTGAAGAAATTGGCCACCTGCACAGGTTAGAATATCTATACTTGAACAATAACACAATAAGTGGACAAATTCCCTCCAATATATCCAACCTTTCCAATCTTGTTGAATTGATATTAAGTGACAACCAGCTTGTTGGACATATTCCTCCCGTGCTTGGTTCCTTGTCGAAGCTTCAACGTGTTAACTTACGACGCAATAATCTAACCGAAACTATCCCTCATTCTCTTGGGAACTTATCACGTCTTGTGACACTGGGCCTTGGTTGGAATCATTTGGTTGGGAGCATACCTGATTCTTTGGGCCAACTTGCCATTCTTGATCACTTGAGTCTTATTTCAAACAGGCTATATGGTACTATCCCTGCCTCCATTTTCAATCTTTCTTCTATCACCATGTTAGACTTGGCAGGCAATGATCTCTCAGGTAATCTTAGTCCGGACTTGTTCATCTCTCTTCCAATTATCACATATTTCTCCATTGCATACAATCGAATTTCTGGTTCCATTCCAACCTCCTTATCTAACTCGTCAAACATGGCACATCTTCAATTGCAAAGTAACCAACTTACAGGAGGGGTGCCCTTTCTCCATAAGGTTCAGAAGCTTCTGTATTTTAGGATCTACAACAACAGTCTTGGCAGTGGAGAAGCAAATGACTTGAGTTTCCTCGCCTCTTTCTCAAATGCCACCATCTTAGAGTACTTGGAGATGGATAGCAATTCATTCGGAGGGGTATTACCACAACAAATTGGCAACTTCTCTACTATGCTTCGGTGGTTTTCTATATCGGGTAATGAAATACAAGGGAGCATCCCGTTTGAAATCGGTAATCTTATCAATTTAGAAGTCATGTCTGCGAGAGAGAACCAACTTTCAGGTATCATTCCCTCCACTATTGGGAAGCTTCAAAAATTAAAAATCTTATTGTTGGATGATAATATGTTCTCGGGAAGTATTCCACCATCTCTTGGAAATATAACCCAGTTAATTCAACTCGCTATAAGAATAAATAATCTTACTGGTAGCATTCCTTTAAGCTTAGGAAATTGCCCAAATTTGTTACTCTTAGATTTATCCCAAAACAATCTCACCGGCCCCATACCCTCACAAGTTATTGGCTTACCATTATTATCCATAGGACTTGATTTGTCTAATAACCGTTTGAGTGGTGTCGTTCCTTTGGAAATCGAAAACATGAAACAGTTAGGAATATTGGATCTTTCTAGTAACATGTTGTCAGGTGTGATTCCTAGCATTCTGAGTAGTTGCATAAGCCTTCAACTCTTAGATTTACACAACAACTTATTTGAAGGCTCTATTCCCACCTCCTTGAGGTCACTGAAGGCTCTTGAATATTTGGATTTGTCTCGCAATAAATTTTCAGGAGAAATACCAATTTTTTTACTTCATCTCAACGAGCTGCAATATTTAAACCTATCCTTCAATTATTTGGAAGGCAGTTTGCCTACAGGTGGCATCTTTCAAAATGCGAGTGCTACTTCTATTGTAGGAAATAGTAAACTTTGTGGAGGCATACCTGAATTCCAGTTAATGACATGCAGTTCTAATAGGCCAAACAAGAAGGGATTGGAGACAAGGATAAAGTTAATAATTAGCATTGTTGCTGGGATTTTAGGACTCATATCTGTGCTGTTTTCTTTGTGGCTGCTAAAAAGGAGAAAAGCACCAGTTTTGAATAATCAAGCCAACACGATCATGCAATTATCTTATCACAATTTGTATGAGGCTACTGAAGGATTCTCCTCAGCTAATTTGATTGGTGAGGGTAGTTTCGGGTCTGTGTACAAGGGAGCGATTGACGCGGGAAGAACTTTAGTTGCAGTTAAGGTATTGAACCTTATGCGTTTTGGTGCTTTCAAGAGTTTTAAAGCCGAATGTGAAGCTCTGAAGAACATCAGGCATCGGAATCTTGTAAGGGTGCTAACTGTTTGCTCAAGTATTGATTCCCAAGGAAATGACTTCAGGGCTTTAATTTATGAGTTCATGGTCAACGGAAGCCTTGAGGAGTGGCTGCATTATCATCCTGTTCGCCCAAATCTTCTTCAGAGGCTACAAATCGCAATTGATGTTGCTTGTGCCCTTGATTATCTTCATCATCAAAATGAAACACCTATTGTTCACTGTGATCTCAAACCGAGCAATATACTTCTTGACGAAGAGATGATAGCGCATGTAGGTGATTTTGGATTGGCTAGATTCCTTCTAGAAGCACCCAACAAGTCTAATGGCAATCAATCAAGTTCGATAGGAGTAAGAGGAACAGTTGGCTATGCTCCTCCAGGTAATCTTTGTCCATACTTACTTACCTATCTCATAAATTTATGCACATAAAAGTTTCTAACAAATGCCTCTTCTATGGATACATGGCAGAGTATGGAATGAGGAATGAGGTGACAATATGTGGTGATGTGTATAGCTATGGCATTCTTCTGCTGGAAATGTTTACAGGAAAGAGACCTGTGGATGACATGTTCACTGATGGCTTAAACCTGCACAACTTTGTCCAATCCTTTTTGCCCGAACAAGTTACAAGAATTTTAGATCCGGTTCTGTATCAGGAAATAGAAGAGACAAGTAAGAACCAAAGAAGCATGACAAGCAGTACTCAAAGAATAGAAGAGTTGCTGGTTTCAATATTGAAGATTGGAGTTGCTTGTTCTGTTGAAACTCCAGGGGAAAGGTTGAGAATGGATGAGGTTGCGGCTCAGTTGATTTCAATCAGAGACAAAATTCTTGGAGCTGGAAGAAGAGGTGACAAAAGAAGTTGAATGTCTGTGTCTACTGATTTCAATCAGATGTGTCGACTTGATGGTAGTGATTTCTGATTTGTATGTTGTTCTGTGTGTGTGTTGGTGTTGAGGAGTGAGGAATGCTTTGCTCCGGAGCTAATAAATTTTGTCAGTCAAATTCAATAATTCAATTCATAAATTGTTTAAGCGCTAATGTCATTATATATGATGATTTTGTCCGATGATTTTTTTTTTCAATTAGTGTAAACATTTACTCAAATTTGCATATTTTTTAGAATTATTTTACTAGTACTAACCATTGAAAAGGTTAAAATTGTAACTTTTAGAAAATTATCGGATTTATATTGTCAATTTTTAAACTATAGAAAATTAAGTGGAATATTTTATAACTATAGAGTTATTTATGTAGTTTATATTTCCCTCAATTCATTCTAATGAACTTGTGTCATTGTCACGAAATTATTATTTATCAGAAGCACATAATGTGTTTTCCACAATCATATAGTAATTAAAATGAAAAAAAAAATCGTAAGAGTGTTATTATGAATAAAAGAATCGGTTCGGATGATGTCATATTATACATTGAGATTAAGAAGTGATTATAATGTGACACATAAAAATAATAATTAAATTAATATTAACCAATAAGTAAAATAAATATTTTTAAGTAACAAATTAATTAAATTATAAAATAATGTGTTAATTAATGTTACTTAATTATTATGTAACCGATTATATCTATTCATCTTCTGTAATAATGATGATAATTTAAGTTTTCTATTAATCAATAAATAAAATTATAGATTAATGTAATGTTAATGAACTTAATTATTAGGGTGTAACTAACATCTTTTCATTTTCTCTAACCATTAATACATTAATTCTTTCATTTATACCATTAAAATTTTGTCTATTCATCCTCTCTTTTTTTCATATGGTTTCTTATTGTTGCAACTATAATATGAAGACTAATCTTAATAATTAGTTACACTTAAATTAAAAATAAATAAAGTGTGAACAATAGTCTTCCTCAAGCATAAACAAATGATAGATATAGAAAATAAAAATGAAAAAATAATTAACAAGTGTACATATATGGAAGTGTTCCTTTTTATGAATAATGAGATGGAGAAGTTTAGGGCGCGTTTACTTCGGAGAATTTTCTGTTTGAAAATCTGCCGATTTTCTAAAATTAGAGAATTTTCTTTTCCAATTGAAAACTGGAAAACGTGTTTACTTCGCACTATTTTCCTGATTTTTCAACGGAGAATTTTGAAAACGAAAACTATGCCAAGTAAACACGTTTTCCGGAAAATTAGAAAACTGGGAAATTCTCCCAGGGGGAAATTGCAAAAATTGGTACCTGTACAAGAATTTAATGAAATGTTTCATACCTCATGTCTAAATTGCTTTTAAAAGACACTTGTACAATAACAAAACGTCACATTTGGTACCTCCGACTCACGCCGTCCAACAATCACCGTTAACTATCCTACGTGGCACGCCACGTCAGATGCCACGTGGCACACGGATGGCGTGGCATGCCACGTCATCGCGTGAAACGACGTCGTATCATACGTGGCATGCCACGTCAGATGCCACGCGGGGCATGCCCGCCACGTCATCGTATGAAACGACGTCGTTTCACACAAGGCATGAACGACGTTAATGATTAAAATGAACGACGCGTCGTTAATAATAGCTTTTATCATTCTCCAACTAAAGGAAATCCAAGAATCGAACTTGGGACCTCTCGCTTCGCAAGTGTGAGTCATACCACTAGACCAAATGCTCTTGATGTGTTATCATTGATGACTATCTATATATACTACTCCAAAACCCTTCCCATTGCCACACCCTGTCCTCAGTTCTCAACCCTAGACCGCCCCACCTTTCTCTGCCTCTCTCTTCGATTTGATGAATAGCTTTCGATGTTCATCTTTTAAAAATTCCAAAAAATGTAATAATTTAAAAATAATGAAAAAATTCCAAAAATAATTTAATTAATCTAAAAATTCAGAAAAAATGTAAAAAATTCTAAACATTTCAAAAAAAAATTAATTAAACTAAAAATAAATAAAAATGTAAAAAACCCAAAAAAAATATACAAATTCTAAAAAAAATTGTTAAAATTCCAAAAATAATTGTAAAAGTTCCAAAAATAATTTAATTATTCTAAAAATTCAGAAAAAATATAAAAATTCTAAAAACTGTAAAAAATTCTAGATTAATTAATTTTTTTGGATTTTAATTCGGAAAAACTTGTAAAATTCCAAAAAAAATGTATAAATTCCAAAAAAAACTGTAAAAATTCCCAAAAAACTGTAAAAATTATAAAATCCTGAAATTAATCTAAATTTTTTCAATTATTTTTTGGAATTTTTAAAATTTTCTTTATTTTTAGATTAATTAAATTTGTTTTAGAATTTTTTACAGTTTTTAGAATTTTTATATTTTTTCTGAATTTTTAGAATAATTAAATTATTTTTGGAACTTTTACAAATATTTTTGGAATTTAAACAATTTTTTTTGGATTTTTTACATTTTTATTTATTTTTAGTTTCATTAAATTATTTTTGGAGTAGTATATATAGGTAGTAATTAATGATAACACATCAGGAGCATTTGGTCTAGTGGTTTGACTCTCGCTTGCGAAGCTAGAGGTCCCAAGTTCGATTCTTGGATTTCCTTTAGTTGGAGAATGATAAAAGCTATTATGAACGACGCGTCGTTTATTTTAATCATGAACGATTCGTCGTTCATGCCTGGTGTGAAACGACGTCGTTTCATACGATGATGTGGCAGGCATGTCCCGCGTGGCATCTGACGTGGCATGCCACGTATGAAACGACGTCGTTTCACGCGATGACGTGGCATGCCACGCCATCCGTGTGCCACGTGGCATCTGACGTGGCGTGCCACGTAGGATAGTTAACGGTGATTGTTGGACGGCGTGAGTCGGAGGTACCAAATGTGACGTTTTGTTATTGTACAAGTGTCTTTTAAAAGCAATTTAGACATGAGGTATGAAACATTTCATTAAATTCTTGTACAGGTACCAATTTTTGCAATTTCCCATTCTCTCAGGTAAACACGGCCTTATTGTTTCTGTGTGGTTTTTTAATGTATTACAAATATTTTTAATATATATATTATTTAATTAAAAGTGCAAAAATATTTTATGACTTCTCATAATATTTCTCGAAAGTTATTTCATTACGATATTAGGAGTCGAACTAATAACTTACGTCGTAAATACGACATGCACTAACCAGTTGGACTATAACTTACGTGTTCTTCTCAAAAGTTATTTTATGATCAAAAACATTTTTTTATTTACTTATTCTTTATTCAATTTATTATGTTTAGTAAATAACAATCAAAAAAATTCTATTAAATTAAGTCAAGCTTTGAGGATAACAGAATTTATACTCCTACTTGGGATCTTGTAACATTTATCAGGCCGAGCTTTGAGGGGTCCTTCATGGATTACAGGCAGCTCGTCGGTTGGGTTGGTGCAAACTTCAAGTTCAAGTGGATAATGCAAATGTAGTTCCCTTTCTCAAACATGTTTATCATGAGGCCGATATGGTTGCAAACAGGTTAACAAACCTCACATTCGACCCTTCCAATGATGCACTTCGTTGCCATAAAGAATCTCATTAGTTTATGGAGATTGTGTCGGTTCTTTTCATATTCCAAATGTAAGACTCTTAAAGTGAAAATGGACAACAGAACGTAAAAGATCATTTTTTTTTTCAACTGCAAATGGAATGTACCTACACAACAGACTACAACGAACAATTTCTCCAGAAATCCATTGCTACCTGAAGATCTTAAAATGATAAAACTCTGGTTACAAAGCTAAGGTTAGAACTTAGAACACACATTTCTAGCAGTGGGGAGATGAGGATGAATACAAATGTCTCACAATTATCACACATCTGGTACATTTACAACAACAGATATGTACAGAATGCCATGTTTCTGTTGCAGCAAACATTCATCCTCGGGTCAAGTCAATATCTGTGTGGGGATTTCTCATATCAACTGCTCGTGAACCAGGCCAGACGTTCATCGATGACGGAGGGAAATTCTGATTAGGATGTCCCATGTTAGGCATAGCAGATATTGCTGTAACTGGCTTTTCATCCGGTTGGGGTTGGGATTGGGATTGAGATGCTTGGTTCTTCTCAAGTTAATAGGACCACATATTAACTCTATCAGTCAGTCAGTCAGTCTTCTTCTTTTTTAAATTTAAAAACCACTGCACAATATGAAGCACTATTCATATTGGGTCATCTGGATGTGATATGCATACAGTAATTTTGTTGTTAAGAGAAAAAATGGCAAAATAGATTTTCATTATTTTTGTCGCAAACCTTTCATTAATTTTAAAACTTATAATCTTTTTTATAGTTTTTAAAAACCTGTGGATGATATTAGTGGTGTCAAAAAGTTCCGAGACCCGAAGACCCGGTCCCAGACCCGAGTTTTTTTCCGGGACCGGGACTAAAATTTTGGTCCCGTTTTTTTTCGGGACCGGGACCAGTCCCGACCCGCATTATCTCGGGTCCAGACTGATCGGGACCGGGACTAGTCGGGTCTGTCCCGACTAAAAATGATCCCGGTCCATTTAGGGCAAAAATGAAAAATTAGTCTTTTGGCCTCTCTCACTCTCCCTCAATCCGCCGCACTCAGTCTCTTCTTCCTTCACCCAAAAAATCTGAACCCTCTCCGTGATTACCCACTTCATCATCATCGTCATCAATCATCATCAGGAACTGTTAACGACATGCAAGATCTCAGGTGCTACAGTGCTTCCTATGCATCCTCAGTGTACCCAACACAGACCCATTTCAGCAATTCGAATAATAATACTAATAATAATAACAACAGTAATGGTAATGGTAATTATACTGATGTCAAGTTCCAGAAAGGCAAGTCAACAAGTGGGGCTGTGTGAAAAAGCTGGAGTTTTGCTGATCCAGAATTGCAGAGGAAGAAAAAATATATATATAAACCCGGGATCATTTTTTTCCGGTCTGGTCCCGGTCCCGGTTACTTTTGACGGGTCGAGACCGGAACCTAGATTTTGGTCCCATTTTTTGTTAGGACCGGGATCGGTCCCGACCCGAACGGACTCGGGTCTACTGGTCCCGGCCCCGGTCCCAACGAGACCAGTTCCGGCCCGAATTGACAGCCCTAAGTGCTTGGGGTCGTTTTATGCTGTTATTATAATAATTATTAATTTATCTATCATTATTTTATTTTCTTCTTTGTTTTGCATCTCCAATTGTGCAATTTCAGCTTACCTAATCTTTTTTTATTAGCTTATTTTCACACTCGATTAACTTATTTATACAACAAAATAATTTTAAAAAAAAATTGGTTAAAAAGAAGTTATGTTATTATGTTATCATATCTTCTCAATTTCTCTTGATATAATAATTTACATATATGTTACAATATATTTTTTGAATCAACCATTTTTTTTTTTTTTGCTTTTCCTTTTAAAACTATTATTTGAGAAAAAATTCTATTCAATATCCAATTTTTTCTTCCACTAGAAAACTTACCCCTACTTTTTTATCCTTAATAACTTAACACCTAATTTTTATTCTGTTACACATTGGTGATAAAGTACCAACAAAAATTCAGTTTCGAAGGGTTAATACACTCTAGGGTCCCAAATATTTGTCATTTTATTTTAATCAGTCACAAATATTTTTTTATATTTATCGGTCCTAAACGTTTTATTCGTTAATTCAATATAGTTCAAAATGTAAAAAAAAAAAGTTAACGGAGACAAACTCCGTTAGATTTTATTATTTTAATAATTTTGTGTGACAGTCGGGTCACACACGTCAGAAAATATTTTTTTTAAAATATAGGAATTAAAAAAAACTAATAAAATAGGAAAAATCAAATAACATAGGAAAAATATTTTTAAAACACATAAGCAATTAAAAAAACCTAATAAATTAGGAATAATATTTTAAAAAATACAGGAAAATCTAATAAAATAGGAAAATATTTTTACAAATCTAATAAAATAATAAAAATATAGGAAAAATAGTAAAAATATAATTAAATAGGAAACATATTTTATAAAATCTAATAAAATAGGAAAACTATTTTTAAAAATATAGAAAATTAAGAAAAATCAAATAAAATAGGAAAAATATTTTAAACAATCTAATAAAATAGAAAAAATATTTCTAAAAATATAGGAATTTAAAACAATTAATAAAAAAGGAAAATGATTTTAAAAAAAGCACATGTAAAACTTGATAGTTCACTTTGAAATTAAAAAAAGTATGAATGTGTAAAAAAATTATAATAATGTAAGAATTTAAAGGCATCTTCATAATATAATACAACTAAGAGAATATTCCTTTTTTCTTCCATAATGTGGTAACACACTAAGAATGATAGCAAACTAAATAATGTTTATACTTATAACTTCAAAAATAATCAATCTACACAAATGATGGAGCCATCATATTTAGCCCCTTAATTTTTACATTTTTATTATTATTTTTTATTTTCATATTTGTTGTAATCTTTTGATTTTTTTAATTTCGAAATGAATTATCAAGTTTACACGTATTTTGTTTTTTAATTTTTATAAATTTTAAAATAATTTTCCTATCCTTTATTTTTTCTATTTTATTAGTTTTTTTAAAATAAATTTATTATTTTATTAGATTTTTCTTAATTTCCTATAAAAATATTTTTCTATTTTATTAGATATTTTAAAATAGTTTTCCTATTTTTTAAAAATATGTTTCCTACTTTATTAGTTTTTTCTTAATTCCTATATTTTTTAAAAATATTTTCTGATGTGTGGGACCCGATTGTCAGAAAAAATTATTAAAATAATAAAATCTAATGGAGTTTGTCTCTGTTAACATTTTTTTTTACTGTTGGGACTATATTGAACTAACAGATAAAAAAACGTTTGAGACCGATAAAAATAGAAAAAAATGTTTGGGACTGATTAAAATAAAATGACAAGCATTTGCGACTCTAGGGTGTATTAACCCTTTGAAACTGAGTTTTTGTTGGTACTTTAACGAGATAAAAGTTGGGTGTCAAGCTATTAAGGATTAAAATTTAGGGGTAAATTTTACACTAGAAAAAAAGAGAGTATCAAATAGACTTTTCCTTAAGGCTTAAATAATTGTTTAAAAAGGAAAAGGAAAAAGAAAAAGAAAAGTGGTTGATCCCAAAAATTAATTGTAGCAAAAGTTATCATATCAAGAGAAATTGAGAAGATATGAGAACATAATATTGTAATTTCTGTTTAACTATTATAGTATGAAAATAAGCTAATTAGGTGTGGAAATAAATTTTTTTTATATATATTTATTTTTATTTATTTTTCAGTATATGAACATTAATATTACCAACCAAGTAATATTAAACGGAATAGCCCATGCCACGATGGGATTAGAACGAGGATGCATATGATCCTAAATATAAAATTATGAAACATGAAATGTTTCTTTTTATTGATTGGCCGAATTCAATTCAGCGAGATGGTTTCTTGTCAAGCAAGTTTGTTATCACTTTATCACAAGTTAATCTTAGAATTCAGGGAGATGGTTTTAGTAAATTAGCCGACTTTTACTCATTAACGGTTTTTCCATAAGAGAGATACACCAAACATGAGCTTAGCCAGCCCAGAAAAACTGCAGAAATATACATAATAACACAACACTAGATCTTACAACAATTACATCTTTTTCCCCAGCATAGAGATGTATTTGGATTTGTATTTCTATAATCTCTTTGCTCTCCTCTAGAAATCTACCTGTTACAAACACATACTAGAAATTACTGTACCTGATCCTTTCATGTCATGACCAGCAACTTTAATGAAACCGAACGCAAATCGTAACATACCTTAGGACGTTTCCTGGACAACTTGAGGAAAACTCTTCCATCCCTTCATTCTCAACTTTTTCATCGCATCCACGATGGCAAGATGAAGGTTGCTCGCTCGGACTTCAAAGAACCATGACAAAAATCTAATGTTCGTTGCCTAATTTGATAATGTGGCTTCTCCTTCATGACAACCACATAAGGGAAGACTCTGCAGGGGTAAACAATCAACAAAAAATAAAAAATGCAGCAACGAAGAGATAGCTACTCTCTTAAGACTAGATTTAATGTCTACAAAGCAAAACTACTAGCACCAAAATGAAAATCAGAGCCCTCTACATTTTCAGACCTTATGTTACAAATCCCTACGATCAATCAACTTAGTGAATATTATAATAACTCAGAGTCACTAGTAAAGAACATGTGAATAAACCAAGGTGATAGCCGCAAGAAGCTTACAGATTCAATGAATTTGATGGCTCCCACACTCGCTCACGTCAAACTCAATGCTCAATGAATGTCCATCAATCTGATATCGTCTGTACCTTTCATCTATAATTGCAGCAGAATGAATGAATGCATAGGTTCCTTTTTAAACAACTACACCTACAAAATCGACAGCTATATGGAAGGCTTCAATTTCTATCTTAGATCAGGTCATGTTGCCGTGCTCCTCCCCCCCTCTCTCGCTCTCTCAAAAATTTCATTTCTGATCCCACACATGCAGCCATCTGATATATAGCCTCAAATTGTGGGTGGGACTTGTCCCCTGATGAAAACCCATGAAGAGGCAAGGATGCATCTACATCACCAATATCCGCCCAACTAAACCCTACTTCTTTCTTCACTCCCTTCTCTCTCATCTCTTTCCTTATTCTTGCCACCATATCCCACTGTCCCTTCTCAGCATACAAATTGGATATCAGCACATACGAGCCAGATTCTGTGGGTTCCATCTCCATCAGAGCAGCAGCTACTCTCTCCCCCAAGTCCACATTCCCATGAATTCTGCATGCCCCTAACAAGCTTTGCAACACAGTCAATCCTGGCCCTCCTGGAATGCTATACATAAGCTCCTCTGCTTCCCTTAAACGTCCTGCACGCCCCAACATATCCACCATGCAAGAATAATGCTCTGGGGATGGTTCAATCTCATAGTCTTTGATCATTGAGGAAAAAAGATGACGACCCATATCAACCATCCCCTTTCTTGCACAGGTTGTTAAAAGAGAAAGAAAGGTGATTGAGTCAGGCCTCACCTCTTGCCTCTCCATCTCCTCGAACCAATTCATGACTGATTCGTAGTCTCCATGTCTTGCATAGGCAGATATAATCGAAGTCCAGGCAAGATTGCTTCTTTGAGGTGCCTCATTGAAAACTCTCTGTGACTCGCAAATGCTACCACGCTTTGCGTACATGTCAAGGAGAGAAGCAGAAACAACAGGGTCAGAGTTTAACCCGAGTTTTATTATTTGAGAATGGCACTTCTGGCCATGTTTTAGAGACACATCCTCAGCAGCACCAATTGCACACAAAACACTACCAAATGAGAATTGGTTTGGCTTGGATTCTAGAACAGCTGAAGAAAATGTCTGGATAGCTTCTCGACACAACCCATTCTGTTCATACCCAGAAATTAAAGCATTCCATGTTATTATCTCTTTGCAATTAACCTCCTGAAAGACCTTAACTGCATCCTGAATGGACTTTAATTTAGCATACATAGAGATAAGGCTGTTGCGAACATTTATTTGTGAAGAAAACCCGGATCTTATACAAAAGCCATGAACCATCCTGCCTTGTTCTGCCATCTCCCCAACTGTTATAGCATGGATCAAAGCAATAAATGTAATATCATTAGGATATACCTCAGCTAACCTCATTTTACCAAAGAGAGACACAGCATCCCCTTTCTCAACGGATATTATTGTAGTCCAAGAAACGACATCACGGCAACCCATATTTTGGAACACCAATTTAGCATCTTCAGTGACCTCAGACCTTGCATACATTGACATCAGAACATTACCAACTGAAGGATGCTTCCCATACCCATTCTTTATACTCAGACCATGCACCTGTTTCCCAATCTTCAATTTCCCCTCATGACCACAGGCTGCAAGCACGCTTTTAAAAGAAACATGATCAAGCTTTATTCCTAACCTGACCATTTCGATAAATGTTAAAATTCCTTCTAACCCGTTTACCCCTTCTTGACTATATCCAGATACCAACGCATTCCATGAAATCCAATCCTTAATTCTCATTTCATCAAACACTCTCCTAGCCTCTTGGAAATGTCCCCACCTACAATACATACTTATAAGAGCATTCCCGATAAAAATCTCCTCATCCAACCCAAATTTCATTAGACAAGAATGCAACTGTAGCCCAAAGAGAAACTCTTCATGCCTTGAACAGAAAGAAAGAGCTTTAGTATAAGTTACAGCATCAAAAATAACGCCACTAAAATTCATTCTCTGTACAAAATTCAATGCATCTTTGCTCTCTTCAAACCCCGACAGCACAGTATTCCAAGATACAATGTCACGGTCATTCAAACTCTCAAAGATGACTAAAGCTTCACCAAAATTTCCAGACTTACAGTACATATTCATCAACGAATTACAAACCATAATACGCGAACTAAACCCAGAAGTAACCACAAACCCGTGGATTCGACGCCCTAGCAATGAGTCCCCATTGCATCCCTTCAGGGCAAGCGCTACGGTCACCTCATCAACGGAAACCAGGTGGAGTCTCGTCTTGAAAGTCTCAAATTGAAGGATTTTAGGTGGCGAGGAGGGCGCCGGGTGGCGAAAGGGGATGTCATTTGGGTGTGGAATTATGTCGAGCGGGTGGCATGCTTCAGCGATCGCGTGAAGGTTTTTGCACTGTCGAGATATTCTGCTGGTGGTTTTGAAAGATGAGAATTGGCGGGAGATCATTGGTCGTTAATGACAGTTAAGATGGGAGAAGGAAGAGGAAGGAGATGAGGAAGATTGGTTATTGATGAGTTCAATAACATGATTCGGATTTTGGAGGGAGATGGATGGAGCGGGAGAACACGTCTGGCCAATTTAGGTTTTGAGACTTTAAAAACTTCAAATAACGACGCCGTTTAAAAATTCTATAATTATATTTAGATACGATTATCCGTTACCTTCTCTCTTTTTTCCCCCCTCCATAGGTCAGTTGATAGTTAGCTTCTTGTTTCATTTATTGGTTGATTCAGTGATACACAATGGATAACTTTAAAAGTATTTTAGCCTATTGGTCCAGGTATAAAAAAAGCATTTTGTGTAATTCATACTCCCTCCGGATTTTATTAAACGACTTTTACTATTTGTGCACGCATGTTGAGGAGGTCGGATGACTCACTATTTGAGACAATTTTGGCCCGAATTTTTTCTCGGACGTACGTTAAGGATTAATGTACGTTCAAAAAAAAGTACGAATTTTTTTGGGATCAAATAGTGAGTCATCCGGCTTCCTCGATATGCGTATCTACAGTACAGACGTCGTTTTTTATAATCCGGAGGGAGTAATATGTTCGAAATATTAAGATTATATTACGAAAAATCTCAAAAATGAAACGGTGAGGAATCAAAACAATAGTCCTTCTTAAAAGTAGACATGATAGGATCTCGAATTTGAGTTTCTTATTTTTAATTATTTTTTTTGGGTAATAAAGTTTCCTATTCATATCTATCTCAGAAAAAAAAAACAACAAAAGAATAGATTCCACCAGCTTCTGATCAGTGCTCAAATGTTATACTCCATCTAATCTTTGGAGGTTATGACCAGCAAACCCAATGCACCTATGAGTATGTACTGCAAAAGAAAAACCAAAACCAAGGTTAAGCACAACATGCTTTGCTTAAGCTTGAAAATCTTATAGCAAAAACAAAGAGACTCGTTTATTAGTTGATTATTTCGTCATAAACTCAAGACATGCGAGATAATCGCAGTATTAAGACTTCCTTTAACGCACGCACACAACAAAAATCTGCTCGCGCTTGCGTACCTTAATAACAGGCTTCTCAGTCATGATAATAGTTACCCAACCGACGTACGGTAAGAATCTGCAAGAAACACACAATGAAGAATCACTTAGACCAAGAAAGAAGACATGTTTTCTTATACCAGAGAAAAATTGTTCATTTTGATGGGCATGCATTAACTCGGGTAGTTTGACGCTTTTATCAAAATCATCACCAACTGTGGAAGTATAGTGCATTTGTTTACACAGAACATGCGAAGGTAAAACCATTAGCTGAATAGATTAACATGTTAAAAGTAGCACAAAATATGAACTCAGGAAAACCAAGTATTGAACTTGCTTGTTTTACAAATGCTATTTAACTTGGAAAAATAAGCGCATATGTATTCTTAAGTGAGATTTTACCCGACAGCTCTACCCATGATATGTTGTCGCTTCAACCAATTTTGACCATAGTTATACAACATCCTATCATCCATATCATTGTTGTCTCCTGGTAAAATAAGTCAAACACAAAAATAAGTCAACCACAAAATGCCCATTAGTGTGATGAGAGGTAGTAATGCTTAAACGAGCACCAGAAACAAAAAGACCATGCACATATGAGAATGTTTATTTTCATCTCATAGGTAATTTCTTGTATGGCCACAGCCCTACAGGAAATTGTCCCTCTCCCCAAGCATTATTAATAAACAAGATCAGACCTTAAGCATAACCAAAGAAAGAAGAATGATCAACGGGAAAAAAGAAGAAAAAGAATACTGGAACAGAATGATTCATTTGTCAGCAATGTAGGTGGATAAAACTGACTACTTTGATTTAGAAAACAATGGCACCTTTTGTAAGGATATCAACTTCTCCATTATCGTGTCGTTCATGAACCTGCCAGAGACCAATCAAAGAAAGTTTGAACCTTTTCTATAAACATCAAAGAACATTACGGAACAATGGGATAGCAACATGACGATTTACTCCTGAAACTCTCAATTCTACACCCTCTCAATCCAGATACCACTTTTCTGTATGCTGATAAACAAGTTTTAGAATCTTAGGACAAGAGTCTAACAGTGACTCAATCAGTGAATTCCTTGGGGAATGAGTGAACGTTAATGTCATAGAGTCGAGGAACATCTAATGTGTTACTGGTATATTTCCTAGTCGGAAAATTTAACATATTAAAAGTAGAAGAAAGAAACAAGTGGAATTTCATACTAGTAGCCTCTATTCTGTATGGTAAACAAATGCACTAACTTTAGGCTATTGTAGTTGAAAACTAAAGAATAGGATAACCCAATGATTGTAATGCAATAATTCAAGCCACACTGAGAAATAATTTCACTCCATAGACAAATAGCATGTATAAACACAAAAACATGGGGTCGTCTGCGTATTATTACCTCAATAACTCGATGCACAATTGGAATGTCGCGTCCCTAAACAAAGTGCAGACTATGGGTTAGTAATAGAAAAACCACAGCAGTGTTGAGTTTACAAGACACATAGCAGTAGCAAGAATGCCAAGTTAGAGGCAGAGAAATGAGCAGAAGAAAGAAAAAGGTCAGAACATAATGGAGATATATGCTAATGACAGTGAACCTTTCCCTCAATATTTTTGACAGAACTCATTAAGCAAGTTCAAGTTGATTATCTGAGGAATTCTGTTTCCTAATCCATTTTAGCATTCAAGAATTTGGTAAAAGAAGTAAGTAAACCCTCATAAACACAATACAAGAAGATATGTTGGTATTTAACATTCGTATCGAATAGAAAGCCGAAACCTTTTCATAAAGGAGCCCACTTTAATTTTCCTAACATTGATGCACCCAAAAAGAATGAAGCCATCCATCAATAATAACAACAATTTAAAGATGCAGAGCACAAATAAATTACGGCAACCTAAAAGAGAAACGAGGACCATTACATCTATGTTAAAGACAACGATTTCCCCTGTGCGAATTGGATCCTTGCTCATGTGCAAGAACAAAATATCACCCTGAAAAAACAACGAATTTAAAAAAAAAATTGCTTATTTTCATAATTTGATACTAGCATTAAGACGCAGAATAAAAAGGCACCAACAAAAAAGAAAGAAAGAACAGATAAATAAATAGATAAATTACTCTTTTGAAGCCAGGCTCCATACTTCCAGAAAGCACAACTACAACAGGCGATTCGCTACCGGTTACACACATCAATCCCTTCCAAATTATAAGAGCAGATGTCACGATCATACCTATAAAAACAATTAATTCAGTTGAATTTCTGAATATTATTACCCTTCAAAAAAAGAGAGAGGGAGATGAAACGGACGAACCAAGAGTGATGGCTTGATGGAGTGTGTCTCTGATCTTAATGGATTTGATGGACTCCATGTTCTGTTCTACCCACCCCATTTTTCCTGTATATCAACGTCGTCTTCCCTCTGTGTCGCTCTTCTGACAATTTTTTGGCGGACTTATGTTAAAATGGTCGGCATCGACTCAGTCGGGAGTATGGAGTTTATGGACTGAATCGGAGGGTCCTGGTACGAGGATGATGCGTGGCACTTTGAATTAGGTTACGACACGTGTCTTTTTTGGTGGGATCTTTCCAAATTGATTGAATGACAGTTTCGCTAACCAACGACGCCGTTTCACATCTGAACTTGGTCTTTTTTTTTTTTTAATTACCAACAGTGTTGGAGCTTGATTTTGACTAAATATGGCAACGAAACAAATGTTACCTAAACTAAAATATATTGCCAATCTTCTTGAATTTACTAGTTATGGATTTAATTAAATTATTCAATTTTGGGTTAAATTGCTTTGATTGAGCAAGCACAATAAATAAATTGCAAAGTTACTAATACAATACATGAGCTAAATTGTGAATTTTGTCCATGTTTTTCAATCTAGGTTAAATTTCTTATATTGGAAAAATACAAAAATAAATTGTAAGAGTATTAGATGTTAGCTAATTTGCGAACTTTAGATCAGCACGGACCTCCTCTCGTTTAAATGTGTTATCTTTTTTAACGGTAATCATTAGTAATATTTCGAAAAATATTCTTTTTTATTGGTAGTGCTTTGTTATTAGCAAACAAT
Source organism: Viola odorata (assembly GCA_963691705.1). Taxonomy (NCBI): domain Eukaryota; kingdom Viridiplantae; phylum Streptophyta; class Magnoliopsida; order Malpighiales; family Violaceae; genus Viola; species Viola odorata. Next base: position 8,058,570 of record OY829544.1, read on the forward strand.
CAAACTATACATTCATTTGCCATTTTGATATTTATATTCTTAATACACACGCTTCATTAGTCACCATCTAGTCATTTACAATAGTTTTAGGATTAGATGATTTGATTTCAGGGTGTGGCTCTCCTCCATTTCATTTGATGTTTCAATGTCAATTATGAATCATCTGGAGATACAAAAGATTACTGAAGTTTATATGCCCCAAAAAAAAACCCTAACAAGATTACGAATTATAGGCGCTAGTTGGACCACTTGATAGTACAAAACAATAACACAAATAGACAATATCTTTTATCTGCTTCGAGAAGAAGCAACAACTAAGTGGTCGTGCCGGAGTGGTTATCGGGCATGACTAGAAATCATGTGGGCTCTGCCCGCGCAGGTTCGAATCCTGCCGACCACGTTTTTTAACTTTTTTACCCATATTTTTCCAATCCTGCAAAGAATCAATCAATCAAATGTAGAAAAATTCCCATATATCTAATCATAGAAAAACAACTCCCCACAATCGATCTCTTCGTGTATCCTTTTCATTTAATAGTACCGCACAATAACGCTAATATACAACATTTATTATTAGAGAAGATGTAACGACTACGTGGTCGTGCCGGAGTGGTTATCGGGCATGACTAGAAATCATGTGGGCTTTGCCCGCGCAGGTTCGAATCCTGCCGACCACGTTTTTTAACCTTTTTTTTCCATATTTTTCCGATCCTTCAATCGATCTCTTCTGTGTATCTTTTTTTTATCTTTATCATATAGTAAAACATAGTCCGACTTTATTTTCGATTCCTTTGTGTATCCTTTTCTATAATTTCTCACAATCGGTTTCTTCTCTGCATCTTTTTCATCTTTATTGTATAGTAAAATTAGTCTCATTCGAATATAATCAAATTTTAAAATTTAAAAGAACGGTTTTCCACATGATTTTCTCCGGTTAAGATCCATAAAAGAATATCTTGTTATTTAACAACCACCATGACAAATGTTAACAGAGTCTAATCATACTAATCAAAAAAAAAAAACAGAGTCTAATCATATCCTAATGATTAATTAACGTTATCCTCTAAAGATTGCCAGTAATCTCAATTGATCTCATCAAAACAAACATGCTAATCTCGCCACTGACAAGCGACCATTCTATGAAGATATACATATCCCATCTAAACATATTTGAACGGAAGTAATTAAAATGTTGCATTTGTGTTTTCAGTATAAAATTGTAATTCATAATATTTTATATTTTATATTTATTGACTTATTTAAGATGTTAGTAATTAATAATAAAAAGATATTTATTAATTTTTTTAATTATTAATATTTTTTTTAATTTTTCCAACCGATTATACAATTAATTATTAGTTATTAAAAAAGTAATTAACTTTATCGTCCTGTGTTTTTGGATATAATAAAATATTTATGTTCAAACCCAATAATTAATTTAATTTTTATTAGTATTTGAAAGCACTAGCAACACATTGGATTGGACGATAGCAGAACAGCTGTGGGCAAACAAATCAAGAAAATAGTGGTGTTTGAGAAGAAAAAAACATCACATTGATTAATTATTTGAAAGAAGAAAAAAAAACTGGAAAGAGTGATACGGTGCCGTGCCGTCCAACCCCCACAACCATAATAATTTGTTTATTTTTTAATTATTTATTTATTGTTAGGAATAATTTATGTATTCTTTAAAAACCTGTGTGTGTTGTTCCCATGAAAAAGGATCATAACAGGTCAACTTTTAATAATGTTGACAGATCTCAACAAGTTGGATTGGATTTGGATATATACAATCCAAATGACAAAAGGAAAGCTTTGAAATGACACTACAATATTTATTTATTTTTCATTTTTTTCTTCAGAGGGAAAAACTGCCCATAAAGTGATTTAATTATTATATTTTGATTTGTCCAAAAACAAAACATTGGTGCGATTGGTGGAGAAAAGGTAGAGGTGGAAATGTCAAAATGGATTGAAACAAATCCAAATGGCTTAGCTGCACATATCCATATTAGTTTTAGTGGGCTAGAATATGAGGCGGGCCGAGTGCGGGAGGAGGACCCATGGACCCATGCTCAATTGTCTGCTACTTATAATTATATTTATGGGTCCGATCCAGATCATTTTAAACTGCTATATTCCTTCTGTGGGCCAATTTATATATTTAACTACAGTTCACATGTTGCATGTTTGCTGTAATGGCAGGCTAGATTCATAGTAGATGTTTAACTTTGAGTGCTACTACGTGTTTTGGTGCATTGTACTAATTAGTTGTTTAATCAGGATTATGTGAGGAAGTAATTTGCAATTATCTTATGTTTAAACCCTAAGCCTAGGGTCTCGATTACTTAATTAGGGATATCTTATGTTTAAACCCTAACTTTGAATCGTAATGTCGGTTTGAGTATTCCGTCACTATCATTTTACTTTGTATCACCCGTATATATTTTATAGTCATTGCCCATCATTGTCGCCGAGGTGTGTTTTATCAAATCCATAGGGGTTTAAATCTCTTTTTTTTACATACATCAATGAGTATTTAGGTATTTTTTCTGAACTCGATTAATCTAAACTCTTATAGTGGAAATCAATATGAATTTTTATTTAGGCACACTAAAAATTAGAACGAGTAATTCTATTAAGTATTTTAAAGTAATTATTTCCGTTTCGAGTCTCAAAAATATGATCTTACTATCCAAGTATCAATTGATCAGTGACAATAATCAACTCTTCTCATGGGCCTACATTAATTATGATGATCGCTAGGGAAGTCAACTTTCTAGTTTCAACAATTTCCTCACAATACTTGATGGAAACCAATAAATACATCGGTGACAGTTATTCTATCTCAGGTTCGATTCCTGAATATATAATTGTATTAAAATTTATGCGAAGAAATTTTATGGTTCGTATAACATGGTGACTGGTCTCAAAAAGGAAAAAAATATGTGATTGAATTTAAATCTTAGCTAGAAATGCAAGATCGTGAAATTAAAGTGGTTTAACTTTCTAGAATACTCGATCAACAATTTATATGGGCTTTGAAAAGGGTATGACTTATAAACAAATTAAGTAATTATAAAGTCGATTAAACTATATAGTCAAACTAGCCGTAGACCTAATTAAGCAAAACGACCCTAAAAAATCACTCCTACCATACATGTCTTCTCCTAATCGAATCCCATAACACTTTGGATGGATCTTAAAATATGCTTCTCTTTAACAAAGGATCTTGAAGTATATGACGGTTCAAAGATTCAATGGCTAAAAATAATCTCATCTTCTACTGCTAAACACGACCGACGCACCTACCGCTCCCTCTAGCTACATAGCTAGTACTTCACTGATTTAAGTGCATAAATTAACAATTTTTTCTTTTCTTTTAAAGTACTCATTTTATATCGGTATATATATAAAAAAATGATTAAAAAAAGAAGAAGAAGCCAACAAATTACACATAGAGAGATGCCGTTTGTATGTGTAGTTTTGCCTCAAAAAATAATTACACATATATTAAAAAATAATTACAACTGATAAGTTCTTAACTAACGTGTATTTGTTGGAAAAAATCTTCCATTTAGGATCGAATAAAAAAAATACAGCAAATACACAACACCGAGAATTTACGTGAAAAATCTCAAACGAGGAAAAACTACGGAACTAACTCCAAAAGCCTCTACTAATAATAAATTATGAGGTTTACAATCACATCAATACCAAAAGGAATATTAACTCTCATAGTCTCTCTCAACTCAATATCACATCTAGATCGAAAAGATCACACTAGAAAAATAATTACCCTCACTTATTATTTTTCTCTTAAATACTCTATATTTTTCTCTTACGAGATACTCAACAGTAACCCTCTCTATCTCCCTCTCTCAAATTTACACTCGGTTGCAATTTTACAATCCTTACATTTTTTCTTCTTCTTCTTTGTTGCAAGTTTCTGTCTCTCACTCGTTGCATTTGGTCACCCTAGGGTGCCCACCGTCCACATCACATGCATGTTTCACCTTTTCTTTTTCTTCTTTTTGTTTCTTAAAACGTTTTCTTTTGGGGAAAAAACGTGAACAAATTGTAATTTTATTCAATCAGTTTTTAATATGAATTTAATTAATAATTTCGGTGATAATTTATTCCCCCCATTAATTGCAGTGTTACATAACAAACTCTCATAAAATATCTTGAGGAAAGACCTGGATCCTTCTCACACAAGTGAATGAATGCCACCTCCGCTTCTTATTATCCTTGTCTTGCATGATGGAGCCCATGAAATATCTTGAGGCTCAATCTCAAGTCCAACAAGGTTCACCGGACATAGCCTCCAAATTATTGTCATTATTTAATATTTTGTTCAAGAGGCAACCCATCAAGTCTTACACGTTACTTGGTAATTTGCAGAAAGTAGTATAGTGCTGCTGAGCTACTAACTCGTCGTTTTTTCGGACATTAAATTTTATACGCCAATCAGTGCATTCATTTCTCAGCCAAACACAGAGTAGGAGGATTTAGGTGGAATGTGGAATGTGGGGTAGCAATTGCACTAATTTTTTGTGTGTACCTCTCTTACTCTTAGCTTAGCTAGGACAACGTTACATATCACAAATTCCATAAAGAAGCTCTAAAAATTATTAATTTTTAAAGTGTTCACATTTCTGCAGCTGCTATATTTCGTGTTCCAGATTATTTCTTCTTCTATAGAATCCTTTTTTAAAGTGGTGAAGAAAAAGAAAAAACCTCCAATTCCAATTACCATTAACAGACAATTAATGCTGCCAACCTAATCCCATTTCTCAATAATACAAGCCTCTTCAAATTTTCCTACTTAGTGGGGCTGGAGGACCGCCACCTCAAGTTCAGAAAAACTGACCACATGCCCTTTGCCTATAAAATGCAGTAGCTTGGTACATGGTCCTCTCAAATCATACACACGTTAGTCTTTCAGCTCTAAACTACACAGAAGAAAAGAAAAGAAAACACCATTAACATTTCAAAACCCTTCTTTATTCTCCAGCACTCTTAATTTGCTCTTCTATCTGCTGCAACTTTTGATTCAAAGATGGTTAGTATACTATAACTTAGTTACTGTTTTTTCGATCCCTACAGTGTCCTCTCCCTTTTCCGGTCAGCCAAGGGCTATTACTACTTGGTTTTTACTTACATCTTTCTGTCTCAAAAATTATGCATCAGGCACTGGATGGGAAGATGAGTTGGGTCATTGCAGATACAGTAGACTACCAAGGTTTCCCTGCCGACAAATCCAAAACTGGTGGTTGGGTTCCTGCTGCTCTCATTCTAGGTTTGTTTCTGTCAAAGTTCTTTACTTTATTTCTTTCATTCATCTTATCAATTTCCAAAAGATAGGGATTCCAATTTCCCAAATATTGAAGACAAAATCTTCAATCCAAGATATTTTCGATGGAAGTTCTAGAGAAGCACAAGAGCTTAGGTTCTAGTGTTTCTTGTAAGTTTATGTTGTTTTTGTTTTACATTAATTAAACCAAAGTAGCACTTGTCACCAAACCCTGAGTCATGGAGGATGAGTGGTCAACCTAGATTTACATTTTTTCAATATTCTAATATTTTCTTCTGTTCCACATTTTCCCCAAGACTAGGACATGACATGAGGAATGAGGATGGTAGTAGATACAAAGTTGAAGGGGCACCCTTATCAAAATATGAATAAATAAGACAACAGAACAAAATCAGTGGGACCTTCCATAACAGAAAATCCCTGTATCATTATGATGATGATAAAGTTCATGTCCTTTTCTGAAACCTGAAGAATTTAAAGATATTCTCATTCCTACCCTTCCTTTTTTCCATGTAGCAAAAGATGGAACATCTTTCACTTTAATAGTTTTTCGACAGCTAATCTATTTTTTTACGCTTATATTTTGATTGAATTTGTTAGATCTTTATTGGGTATCGGTGAAATATTTTATTATTTATATAATTACTAGAACGTAAGGTATGAATTGGTATTCTAAGAGTAACGGATCATTTTGACTCGTTATGCTAACATTGTTACTTATGAAAATGGAAATTCCACTCCTTTGCCCATCATAACATAAACAAAGTTAAGAACTTTCTTTGAATAAGGCTCCTTCCGGACAGATCCGAGCCTTCAATGAGATATCACTATGGAAGAGTTAGAATTCTTACTTTATGACTGGGACCTAAAAAAAACAGTACAAAAAACAAACAAAATCGTATAGAAATTAATAATTTTTATTGATTCACTGATGAATTTAGAATGACAATATGTTCTGAAAAAATTGTGCAGTGATTGAGATATGTGAGAGGCTTTCAACAATGGGGATAGCAGTTAACCTGGTGACATATTTGATTGGAACAATGCATCTACCAAGTGCAACTTCTGCTAATACAGTAACAGATTTCATGGGCACATCATTCCTCTTGAGTTTGCTTGGAGGCTTTCTTGCTGATACTTTCCTAGGCAGATACAAGACAATTGCAATCTTTGCAGCACTTCAAACCCTAGTAAGCATTCATTTATATATCTACTTCATCCAAAAACCTTTTCTCATGGTCTATTCTTAACATCTTTTTCCATACTACAACCTTGGAAATTTAGGGTACTGCAAGTCTAGCAATGGCAACAAAACTGCCACAGCTGCAGCCGCCTCCTTGCTACTCTAAGAATACATGCACACCAGCAAATGGACTCCAGATGGGAATTCTCTACCTGGCTTTGTATCTGATTGCTCTAGGGACTGGTGGCCTGAAATCAAGTGTTTCAGGATTCGGTACTGACCAATTTGATGATAAAGATGAGAGGGAGAAGGCTCAAATGGCATTTTTCTTCAACAGATTCTTTTTCTTCATCAGCATAGGAACTCTGATGGCAGTTACAGTCCTTGTCTACATTGAAGATGAAGTCGGTAGAAGCTGGGCTTATGGGATTTGCTCTGTTTCGATGTTAACCGCCATCATAATTTTCTTTTCTGGTACAAAGAAGTATCGGTATAAGCGCAGTTCAGGCAGCCCAATTGTTCACATTTGCCAAGTTATTGCAGCTTCCATAAAGAAGAGAAAGTTGAACATTCCGTATGACATTAGCATGTTGTATGAAAACACACCTGAGGCCTCAAGAATCCAACACACTGAACAATTCCAGTAAGTTAAACCAATAAAGATTGCAGCTTTATGATAAAAATCTGTTCTTTTGGGGTAAATCATGCTCATTTCCTGGTCTCTCCATTGCAGTTTCTTGGACAAGGCATCAATTGTTGCAGAAGGAGATTTTGAGAACAATAATAGTTCTGCTCCGAACCCGTGGAAGTTATGCTCAGTGACAAGGGTGGAGGAAGTGAAAATGATGGCGAGGTTACTGCCAATTTGGGCAACAACCATCATATTTTGGACAACATATGCACAAATGATCACATTCTCAGTCGAGCAAGCATCCACCATGGAAAGATCAATGGGAAACTTCCAAATTCCAGCAGGATCCCTCACTGTTTTCTTTGTGGCTGCAATTTTAGTCACTCTAGCAGTTTACGATCGCATGATCATGCCCCTCTGGAAGAAGTGGAAAGGAAAACCAGGTACATGCAAACAAACCTGATCTATTCGTGCTACTAAAACTATAGTTATAAAAACCAGACCGGACCTGTAAACTTGATCGATGAACTAGTGATGTAAACCCAGTGTGACCCATTTTGACCAATAATCTATATTTCTTATAACAGTCAAGTCCGGTTGAATCATTAGCCTATTGACCTAAAATGTTGACCGATTTGATATCCTCTCCAGTTTTGATACTGTTACTAAAACATTACTGTTTCTGCAACAGGTTTCACTTGCCTTCAGAGAATTGCCATCGGTCTTGTCATGTCAACATTGGGCATGGCGGTGGCGGCATTAGTTGAAAGAAAGCGATTATCAGTAGCCAAATCTGCAGGTCCCAATACATCAACCCTGCCCTTAAGTGTGTTTTTGCTAATTCCACAGTTTTTCCTGGTGGGATCAGGAGAAGCATTTATATACACAGGACAACTTGATTTCTTCATAACACAATCACCAAAAGGGATGAAGACAATGAGCACAGGACTTTTCCTGACAACTCTGTCACTTGGGTTCTTTGTCAGTAGTTTCTTGGTGATGGTTGTCAAGAAAGTGACAGGATCTAGCAATGGTGGACAGGGATGGTTAGGTGACAAGATCAACAATGGCAGGCTTGACTGTTTCTATGGACTTCTGGCAATTCTTGGTGTCATCAATTTTGCAGTTTATCTTGTTTGTGCAAGATGGTACAAGGCTAAAGATCATGAGGCTAAACCCAGTGCTAATCTGCAGATGGCGGAGGAGAAATGCTGAATAATTAATTAATTAATTAATTCAGCTGTTAATTAATTTGAACTACTAATTAATGTTGCTTAATGTTGAGTTGAGGAGGTTTTGCTCATTTTGTACATTAGAAATAATTTGTGTGTTTCCTTTTTTCCCTTTCCTTCTCTTCCTTGCCTGTGTTATTATCATTTGGCTTGGTAAGCTTATAAAGATTTCAAGTATTGTCACTTCAAAATGATGATTAATGAAATGTAACTTAATTTTGCTTCATTTTCCCTACCAATTGTAGTTGGGTTTGTCAAGTAATTATCTTCCACTTTAATTATAAATATAATTACTTTTTTTGAACAGGCATACTCCACAATGAAAATATTTCAAAAAATTCCACAATGATAAGTAATTTTTTTTATTTTTGTCAATAGTTCAAATATTTAAGTTACTGACGTTATGTAATTATGATAAAAAAGTTGCATTATTTCTATTTCTTTAAACTAAACCTTATGTCATAGAATTTTTATTGCATTATATAAAAATTAAGTTACACTTAATTAATTATTAATTACTGTATTAATTACACCAAACTTTGGCAAAGGAGGTGCAAACTAAAAAGAAGAAGAAGAAATGATTCGAGACTTCTATTTTTATTAATTTATTTATTATTGAGAGACTCTTCTTGATTAACGTTAACCGTCCTCTCTAATCATTTTAGTATAGATGCAAAAAACAAGCGAGGGATCAGGCCTAATAAAATGGCGTGAAAATGCACTTGCTTGCCAAATCTGGGACTTCTTCGAAACGGTTTCTAAACCAATCCCATTCACGACCCACCTCTACCTCAACAAGCGAGACCCACATCTTCATTTCGGATTTCATCATCTTTCCCACATCTAAAGGTTGGTTTTTTCTTCTCATTTTCATGGCATCCTTTTTGAATGCGGAAAATCAGTCATAAATGAAAATGAGGGTGTCTTGTTATGATAAAGGTGCAAACTTTATGTATTTGGGTTTGCTTGCGAAGTGCAAGATGTGTGAGATTACGCATTTTGTATTATTTTGTTTGTGGTAAAGAGTTGAAATGAGAATGACGGTGTGTTGTTATTGATAGAAAGTGAGAAATGTGTGTGATTTTGTACCTGGGTATTTTGTTTTAGTGTAAGATGTGTGTGCCTTTGTTCCTGAAATGAGCTGAAATGTGTGAACAATAAAAGGGTTTAATTTTCTTTTATGAATGCATTTTAATCCGGGGATCCTTTGTAGTATGGAGGAGGCATTGATGAGGAATATGCAGAAAGAGCAGGAGAGGGAAAGGCGGCGTCAACGGGACAGGCAAAGAAGGCAATCTATGAGTGTGGAAGAGAGAGAGAAACATCTAGCTAGGCGTCGTAGGAACTATCAATTGCGTAGACAGAGAGCACAAACCAATGCTCAATTTGATCAAATGGGCCGCCACATTGGCAGGGTTGGTGAAGATATGATGATGGTCCCTAGCAATGGGCACCAAACAATTGTCTCTGTCCCCACTGTTGGGATCCAATGCAGTGCCCTCGTGGTGGCAGCCCCTGCAAATTCTACGGGTGAGTGTCTTTGGCAATGCTGAATTCAATGTTGGTAAAATGTTTAACCAGTTAGTAATGATAAGAGTATTTACATTTTCGTTTGCAATTTTTTAGTGGTTTTGGATGTTCCAGCTGATAAATTGGCAAAATTACCAAGAAGGTCACGCCTGAGCCATATAAAACATCTTGCCAGATCACTGGATGATCCTTATGATGATGGCCTCAGAATTACCACAGATTCTATCATGAAGTGGAATGCAACCTCCAATTGTAAGTTTAACTATGTACCATCACTAGAATAACTAATGAATGCTGGAATCGGGTAAAGTTCAGTATCTGATGGTACTTTTATGTGTTGGAGGTTCTGGTTCAAATTTTCCACCTAAAGGATTGCGATTGAATCGTCTTAAACAGCTTGCACGAGCACTAAATGCTGATATATCAAAGACCTCAGGACAAAATGACCAAAGGAAAATAGAAGGTGGGTTACTTTGTTACTGTTCCCAATATTTGAAGTAAATGTGGATTTAGTCTAGTACCTGGTTGAGAACTTTAATTGATGATAGGCGATATGCCCAAAGTATTTATCCTGATAAAATATATGAAAATAAACATCATAGATCCTTATCTGATAGCAATTGTTACAATTGCTTGATCTGTCCTAGGTAGTATTTTCTGCTTAGTAGTCTTTTATTTGATTTTATTAGTGAGACCTTAATGATCTTTTGGTGTTACATGTAGGATAGTAGACTTCTCCCCACGTTATTGAGGAAAAACAACCTTTGTAAGCGGCACACAAGGGTGAAATTGACCAATCTCCCTACCAAAGTTTCTTAACTCGACCAGTAAGTTGGAAACATGCTATTTTGTCTTCCTTGATACTCATGTAGATATCACATTTTTGCATACAACTGACGTCAATAGCCTTTATTTTGCATTTGGAGAAGGTGATCATAACTTTTGCGTACATCTTTTTTACTATTACTTATCTGCTTCTTTTTGTTCAAATCAATTCGTTTTGATTAAAAAGATCAAGTGAGTGAAAGCTTGTTGTTATTACTATTGGATATGTTGTTTCTTGATGCATAAACATACAGTTAAGCATTGAATGCTATGTCATATAAATTGAAAACGAGATCTCTTAGTTTTTAGTCGCTGATGTTTGCCATATTGATGATAAGTGGGCTGCTTTTATCATTCATATTTTATAGCATAACATCACACATCTTCATAAAAAAAAACAGGAAAGAAGGTATAACTTTTGTGTGTGGTTGAATTGGCTCTTGGACTGAGTAGTTATCTGGTGTTACCATGACCAGTGCAGGAATCTGAATGAACAGCAAGAGATGTATCGGCTAGTTTCTTGTACTTTCAGTAGAGCGACGAAAGAAGCCTTCGCGACTAGCGGGTGCCCGGATGTAGTTACAGAAGTGTATTATCCTTCTTTCAATCTTTGTAGGTAATTTAGATTATTCTGGAGATGGAAAAAAAGCTGCAAACTGTAATTAGATGAAGTTAACTGCGGTTATGCAAGTCTATTATAGTCTTTGCTGAAAAGATCATGGCTGTTGTTGAAATTTTCTTTCAAGCTTTCCCTCTTTTTATCACAACCAAGAAAAAGAAAGAAAGAAACAAGATCAACTGAAAATTTAAAAGAAACGATGGGACATCATTGCAAAGAAGTGTCTAAGAATCATATCCTTAAGGAATCAAACTTCTATTGATGAGATGCCTGAATAGTAAGGCTAGAGATTTTTGTCTGGAATCATGCAGGATTTTTAGGTCAATCAAGAAAATTGAATCGGGTGGTAGGATTAGGGTTTGACTAATCCTTCTTGCTTTAGGCCAAGACCACATCCATCCATATCCACCATGGACCGAAAAAGTTTTTTCTTTTTATGACCCCTAAACCATGAATGTATAGCCTAGTTTAATACCTAAGCTCCCTCTTATATTTTGAGGAACAGATTAGTGGAGGAGAAAGTCATTGAGAGCAATTATCTTGTACCATTCAATTTGTGGCATTGTCATTTATCACTGAAAATTAAACGATTTCTCGAGTCGGGAATGAATAAAAGGCGATCTACTTGCATTTGGCGACTCCTCGATATTCAATCAAATTTTCTTTTTTGACGATGAAATGCACCCGATAGCCCCATATTTAGTAATTCCTGAACAGTTTCTTCAGTATTAGGGATCATCAAAATAAGCAAAAATACTATTTCCATGGAACATACCATTTATAGGTATTTCAATCAAGATATCGGAGTGGGGTATTAGGCCGTTCTCTCGTTTTTGAATCGGTTGGAAGGGCATAATAAATTGATTTCTTCGCTTCTTTACCAATAAATCAAAAATTTTGTGGGGAATAGTAGGATATACAAAATTATAATGACCAGTACAGAGAATTCGATTAAGTTCTCAGAAATCCTCCCTTTTTTTTTTTTACCCGAAAGACATTCACATATCCAAATGAGAATTAAACGGTGCCAAATTTTAATTATAAAGTCATAAAACTAGTCGGTACATCATTCTTGTATCACAGATTTAATTAACGATTATTATTACATTATTCAAACATATGACATCTTCTTCCGTTGTAGTCCAACGGTTAGGATACTTGGCTTTCACCCAAGAGATCCGGGTTCGATTCCCGGCAACGGAATTTTTTATTTTGTTTTTGCAACGATCGTTACTTGGGCTTAGGTTTTTTTTTGTTTGAAAAACTTGGGCTTTGTTTTGTTAGAGTTATTTTAATGTCCGTCTATCGGACAACATCAACGCTAATATGGTTTTGAAAGTTAACGGGTGATAAAATTATCGGTAAAAAATTAGATTCGGGTTCAAATCTCACCCCCATTTATTAAATAAAATTATAATTTTCAAGTGCAAACTAATATATTAAAAAAAAAATATTTGATAAAATGTACGGTTATAGCCATTGACATGATATGTACGGATAGATCCCTAATTCACATTTTGTTTGTTGCTAAATGTATATTTATTTCTTTCTTATCTTTTTGCCAATTGGCTAAGCAAAATTATCGGACACATCCATCCTTTGTTTTCGCACTTTGTAAGTATAAATTCAGACAATAATAATCGAAATGCACACATACCCTTGAGTCACCCCATTTGACAAATTGAATGGATAAAACCATGAAACCTTTAGCCTCTGATGCGTTTGATTACAAGGGTGAGAGGGCTGATAAGACCACGACAGGTCGTTGGGTATCTGCAGCTACCATCCTAGGTAAACTTAATTACTCTTGTTCTTCTTTGTCGCCTTAATGACTATCTTCAGTGCCTGTATCTGATTTTTTTCTTTTTAATTCACTGCTTATTCTCGCTAGTTTGTTTTAATTTACTACTCCACTTTTTACGTGCGTGTCACGTATTTTCTATTCATTTTGTGTCAAGAATCTTTAGATGAGACAATGTTTTTATCAATTCATTTTTTTTTTTGGTGTTCTGAATTCTAATTGCTCTTCTTCTTCTTTTTCATTTCTATACAAATTTGATAGGGATTGAAGTGGCAGAGAGACTTTCAACAATGGCTATGATGACAAATCTTGTAACATATTTGGTTGCCACAATGCATCTCTCTAGTGCTGCTGCATCAAATTTTAATTCAAATGTTGGGGGAACTGCCTATATGACCTCTCTTGTTGGAGGTATTCTTTCGGATTCACTCTTGGGAAGATACTGGACCATAACCATTTTTAGCATAATCTGTGCGCTGGTAAGTCACTCATTTCCTACGAATTATTAGTCAGGCTTGTGATTTTTCAACTGAATGTGGTGATGGGTGGTCGACTTTTTAAGCTTCTAGATGAGCTTATGATCCTTTGTGAGCTGTTGGATGAGCTTCAATTTTTCATAGAGGGCTACGCGGATGGTGTCCCTCAATGCCTTGTGTCGAAACAGTCATTTTTCTTATTTACTTTTTTGTCTAAACGTTGAGCAAAGAAAATAAAGAATCCTTGTTTCTTGATTACAACAAAAGATAAAAACTTTTTTCTTCCTCTAATTTGATGATGGTGATGAATATTCAGGGGACGTGTGTACTGGCAATCTCAACAGGGTTGCCACAGCTCCGGCCGCCTCCTTGCAGCCCTACATTATCCAACCAATGCGTAGAAGCAAACAATTTCCAAATGGGTATCTTCTATCTAGCCGTGTACACTTATGGAGTAGGACTTGGTGGTGTCAAATCAAATGTTTCCGGGTTTGGGTCGGACCAATTTGATCAGCTAGATGAGAAGGAGAAATCCCAGATGACATATTTCTTTGGTAGGTTTTACATTGTCATCAACATTGGAACATTGTTGGCCGTCACGGTTCTTGTTTACATACAAGACAATGTTAGCAGAAGTTGGGGTTATGGCATCTCCTCTGCTGCAATGGCAATTGCAGTTTTTATTTTTCTTTTGAGGACTAGAAGATACAGATACAAGAAAAGAACAGGAAGTCCTTTGGTTGAAGTTGCGCAAGTTCTAGTCGCAGCTGTCAGGAAAAAGAATCTTGAATATCCATCCACCTCTGCCTCTTTGTATGAGGATCCTACTCAACAATCAACAATTCGTCATACCGATAAGTTCCGGTGAGTTTTCAAATTATCCATGAAAAGTCTTCAAGTTTCGCACTTTTGCGCGTTTTATTTGGAATGTGGCATTCCTATTACAGGTGTTTGGACAAGGCAGCAATTGTAAGGAATGATGAGGATTATAAATCAGGAGTCAGGAATCCATGGAGGTTGTGTACAGTGACAAAGGTGGAAGAAGTTAAAATGATGATTAAGTTGCTACCAATTTGGGCAACAACAATTATGTTCTGGACAGTTTTTGCACAAATGTCCAGTTTCTCAGTACAACAAGCTTCTACCATGGATAGAAAGCTTGGAAATTTCCAAATTCCACCTGCATCGTACAATTTTTTCTTGGTTGTATCAATACTGATCACCCTCTCTGCTTACGACCGGATCGTGCCCCATTTGAAGGAATCAAAAGGAACTAGAGGTACTGTTTCTTGACTGACTAAGTTTAGACCATATAATCCAAATCCTGATAAGAAATGGTTTTTCCTGACAGGTTTGACAAGTTTGCAAAAGATTGGAGTAGGGAATTTCTTCTCCATACTATCAATGTTGGCTGCAGGTTTTGCTGAGAGCAAAAGATTGTCAGTTGCCAAAGCTAATGATCATGCAAAAACCCTACCAATCACTGCATTTATATTGATTCCGCAGTTTGTTCTGGTAGGAATTGGCAATGGATTCATATATTCCGGCCAGCTTGATTTCTTCATCACTCAATCTCCAAAAGGAATGAAGGCAATGGGCACAGCTCTATTCCTGACAACCCTGTCGCTCGGTTTCTTCCTCAGCACAGCCATTGTTACCATAGTCAGGAATTTTACAGGACGCGCAGGAGGATATAATTGGCTTCCACGCAGGATTAATGAAAGCAGATTAGATTGTTTCTATTGGCTTCTTTCTGCTCTATGTGCTGTTAACTTTGTGGTTTATGTGTTTCGTGCTATGAGGTATAAGGCTAATGATCTTAGCACTTCTCAGAAGGTAAATTCTGAAGTTGAAACTCCTACCAAAGATCAGAAAAAGGTGCAAGAATGATCAATGTTCTTCTTCTATTTTTCTTTCCTTTTTGTTGTAAAGTTAATGGCATTTTTATATGTCTTCTCTGAATTAAGGAAACATTCTTCAGATTTTTTTTAGTAAGCTGCAACATTGTTCAAATATTTCTTTATATATTGTTACTTTCATAGTTTTAGATCTCTTCGCTATTCTCTTTGCCCTTCGTGTAGAATATTAAGCGTGTCCGAGCATGGTCTGATCTAGAGGGGTGACTCTCATTAATTTTATAATTTAACAACATTTTACTTAATATTTTAACCAAACACGCCAATATTTTTTGTAAATAACAACTTTACTGACGATATAACGAATGCAATACACAACAACACAACAACAAAGCCAAACAAAATACCAAAAAACAGTTTAACTTTAATACTAAATTAGTTGGTTTTTGGGCCTTTTGGCACAGTATTAATTTCAATTTTTTCTACAAATTTTTCTTCCCTCATTTTTCTTCCCATCACAAATTTGAGGAAGAAGAAGCAATTCCAAAATTGAAAGGATTAATTAAGCATGGATTCATTGGCCTCAGATGCATTTGACTACAAGGGTGAAAGGGCTGATAAGATCACGACAGGTCGTTGGGTATCTGCAGCTACCATCCTAGGTAAACTTTATTACTTTAATGCTTTTCTTAATCAATTTTGTTTTATATTATACACATTTTGATATAGTGATTGAAGTGGCGGAAAGGATTTCAACAATGGGGATTTTGACAAACCTTGTGACATACACGGTTGATACAATGCATCTCCCTAGTGCTACTTCTTCAATCATCCATTCAACTTTTACTGGATTTTCCTATCTCATCTCCCTTTTTGGAGCCATTATTTCCGATTCTATCTTGGGAAGATATTGGAGTATAACCATTTTCAGCATAATCTCTGGATTGGTATGTCTCTCCTAATCTTACCGATCACAACTATTTCCATTCTTTTTCGTTACTTGTAAATGTTGGTACTTATGTTGACCGAAATGCTAATGTCTCAGATTTTTCTCCACATTTACTACAAATGCAGGGCTTATGTATATAGTTTTTTTTTCCTTTTATTTGAGAATTTGGCACAATGCGGTACTCAAAAGCTTACTTAAGCCTTTTTTTTTTCGTTTTCTGATTTGGGTCTTAATCAGGGGTCATGCTTCTTGGCAATAACAGCAGCGCTGCCACAGCTCCGGCCACCGCCTTGCAACCCTACAATATCCAACCAATGTGTAGAGGCCAATAGTTTCCAAATGGGTATCTTCTACTTGGCCCTGTACACTTATGGATTAGGACTTGGTGGGGTGAAATCGAATGTTTCCGGGTTCGGATCTGACCAATTCGATCCGCAAGATGAGAAGGAGAAAGGCCAGATGACATACTTCTTTGGCAGGTTTTACATTGTGATCAGCATGGGAACATTGTTGGGTGTTACAGTTTTTGTTTACATACAAGACAATGTTAGCAGAAGTTGGGGATATAGCATCTCCTCTGCTGTAATGGCTATGGCAGTTTTGACTTTCCTTTCTAGGACTAGAAGATACAGATTCAAGAAAAGAACAGGAAGTCCTTTGGTTGAAGTTCTGCAAGTTCTGGTGGCGGCTGTCAGGAAAAGGAATCTTGAATATACATCCACCTCTGCCTGTTTGTATCAAGATCCTACTCAAGAATCAACAATTCGTCATACCGTTAAGTTCGGGTGAGTTATTGCCATGAGCACTAGAAAATTTCTAAAAGTTGGTTCATAATTGTTTGACGTGGAACAGATAGTTCAGGAATTTCAGTCTAAAACTGATAAGAAAAGAAGGTCAAGAAACGCAGTCCAAAGACTCCAAACTTAAAAAAGGGGCATAACTTTTGATCTGGTCATTGGTCAGACTTTTTTTGTAGTTGTTAATTTGCCATGACAAGTCTTCAAAGTTTCATGCTTTGCGCGATTCATTAAGAATGTGGTTTTTTTGTCAATTGCAGGTGGTTGGACAAGGCAACAATCATAAGCAAAGATGAGGATTATAAATCAGGAGTCAGGAATCCATGGAAGTGTTGGTATCCAGCTCGAATGAGAAAAATTGTGTGCATGTGGGTGTGTGGACGTGATGTGTGCTGGAAAGGAGGTGGAAACCAAATTAATTGAATGTGTTGTCAATTAATTTGGCTGCAGCAAAACCAACAAAAGTTGAAAGGCAAAGGAAGAAGGAAAAGAAAAGGTTGTTCTTTTCTTAAAGGGGTGGAGCGTGGCCTTGCTTTTGGTTGAGTGGAGAATAGTGGGAGACAAATTGTAAAGGAGCACCATGCCATGTTTTGTGGCATGTTTCATGGCAATCCTTATAGAAAAGCAAGAGTTGCTTTTCTATCTATATACATACCCATTGCATTGCTGCAATAGAAAGAAGAGGCCGAGAGCAAGAAAGAGGCCGAGAGCAAGAAAGAGGGCAGAGAGCAAGCTTGCAACAATGTAGAGAGAGAGAGAGAGATCAGTTGCAATGAAGAGCAACTGATCTGTGATTGAGAGGGATATTTTTAATATCCGAGAGAGAGAAAAATAGAGAGTATTTTTTTTGTTTGTGATTGAGAGAAAAATAAACCAGTGAGGGTATTTATTTTTCTAGATTGTGTCTCCTCGATCTAGATGAGAGATTGAGTTGAGAGAGATTGTAAAAGGGATGTTGTTGAACATCTTGAGAGATTGTGAAAGGGATGCTGTTGAGCATCCTGATGTGATTGTAAGACTAATAATTTATTATTAGTGAAGATTGTTCGGAGTTGGTCCCGTGGTTTTTCCTCATTGGAGGTTTTTCACGTAAATCCTCGTGTTGTGTATTTGTTTGCTGCTTGCTGTATTTTTGATTGTGTTCGATCCTGGGCGGGGAAAAGGTGATTTTTTCCCCAACAACTGGTAGCGGAGCTGATGGTTCGATGGGCATGCGGAGCTGAAGATCCTTTTGGGCCTATGAGATGGGCTTTGATCGGAATCGAAGGTTCGATTGGGCATGCGGAGCTGAAGATCCGGTTGGGCCTATGAGATGGGCTTTGATCGGAACCGAAGGTTCGATGAGCTTGCGGAGTAGATCCGATGGATTGATGGGGAGTATGTTGATGATGGCACAGACCTAGTGCACGAGGTCTGGTGCAGTGGCGGCACACAACGAATCTCCAAACTGATGAGCTAAAACGGTGGGCCAATAGATTGAGCCCGAAGTATGATGGGTGAATTCCATATTTCGTGCAAGTTGATGGGCCAAATTGATAGGCTTACTCAGTTTGATGGTGAATTTTAAAGTACGGTGAATCTCCGAAAGGAACTTGAAGTCGGTGGGTCCTGTTGAGGACTGTGTAGAGCTTCGTTCAGAGGGAGATTGTCGGGCTCAGATGGTGGGCCTGGTGGTACTTTAATTGAGGGGGAGATTGTTGTAGTGTAGATGTATGAAAATTGATGTTTTCTCATGATATGAGCTGGAGGGGGAGAATTGTTGGTATCCAGCTCGAATGAGAAAAATTGTGTGCATGTGGGTGTGTGGACGTGATGTGTGCTGGAAAGGAGGTGGAAACCAAATTAATTGAATGTGTTGTCAATTAATTTGGCTGCAGCAAAACCAACAAAAGTTGAAAGGCAAAGGAAGAAGGAAAAGAAAAGGTTGTTCTTTTCTTAAAGGGGTGGAGCGTGGCCTTGCTTTTGGTTGAGTGGAGAATAGTGGGAGACAAATTGTAAAGGAGCACCATGCCATGTTTTGTGGCATGTTTCATGGCAATCCTTATAGAAAAGCAAGAGTTGCTTTTCTATCTATATACATACCCATTGCATTGCTGCAATAGAAAGAAGAGGCCGAGAGCAAGAAAGAGGCCGAGAGCAAGAAAGAGGGCAGAGAGCAAGCTTGCAACAATGTAGAGAGAGAGAGAGAGATCAGTTGCAATGAAGAGCAACTGATCTGTGATTGAGAGGGATATTTTTAATATCCGAGAGAGAGAAAAATAGAGAGTATTTTTCTTGTTTGTGATTGAGAGAAAAATAAACCAGTGAGGGTATTTATTTTTCTAGATTGTGTCTCCTCGATCTAGATGAGAGATTGAGTTGAGAGAGATTGTAAAAGGGATGTTGTTGAACATCTTGAGAGATTGTGAAAGGGATGCTGTTGAGCATCCTGATGTGATTGTAAGACTAATAATTTATTATTAGTGAAGATTGTTCGGAGTTGGTCCCGTGGTTTTTCCTCATTGGAGGTTTTTCACGTAAATCCTCGTGTTGTGTATTTGTTTGCTGCTTGCTGTATTTTTTGATTGTGTTCGATCCTGGGCGGGGAAAATGTGATTTTTTCCCAACAGGAAGTTGTGTACAGTGACAAAGGTGGAAGAAGTGAAAATGATGATCAAGTTACTTCCGATTTGGGCAACAACAATCATGTACTGGACAGCACAATTGCAAATGAACTTCTCAGTACAACAAGCTTCTACCATGGATAGAAGCCTCCGAAATTTACAAATTCCAGCTGCCTCCTTCCATGTTTTTATGGTTTTATCAGGAATGGCCACCCTTGCTATTTACGACCGGATCGTGTCTCATTTAAAAGAATCAAAAGGAACTAGAGGTTTGATATGTTTACAAAAGATTGGAGTAGGTCATATCTTCTCCATACTATCGATGTTGGCTGCAGATTTTGAAGATAATAGAAGATTATCTGTCGCTAGAGCTAATGAACATGCCACCACACTACCAATCAGCTCGTTCGTATTGGTTCCGTAGTTTGTTCTGATGGGAATTAGCAATGGATTCGTATACTCCGGGCAGCTTGATTTCTTCACCACTCAATCTCCGAAACGAATGAAGGCAATTGGCACAGCTCTATTCCTGACAACTGTGTCATTGGGTGCTTTCTTCAGCACCGCGATTGTTGCCATCATCAGGAAAGTTACAGGACACGGAGGAGGACATAATTGGCTTCCGCGAAGGATTAACGACAGCAGATTGGACCGTTTCTATCTGCTTATAGCTGCTCTATGTGCAGTTAACCTCTTCAAGCAGTAGAAGACCAGGTAGGATTAATATATACAATTGGTAGTACAGAAACAGAGTGGAGAAAGATTGCTACACCTGATTATGCTTGCTATATTCCTGTCTCTGATGGTTGTTACTCTTCCCTGCAAGAATCTGTCCATTGGGCTCGTCATTTTATGGATCAGATTGTTTATTTTAACTTTAGAATGGAGCGGTTTGGTTTGCTTCCCATGCCTTCTTCTCTTTGCAATAGTAGAGAAAGATAGGGTTTTGGATTGTGGGTTTTAAATGACTGTTTATGTGCGTCTTCTGCTGAGATTGAGAGCGGTCAGTGTGTTTTACAATTATGGGTCACGAAGGAGTATGGTGTCCAGGAATCTTGGACCAAAATCTATGCCGTTCCAGTTTTCTGCTCAAGCCTATACAGCTTTATTCAATATCCTTCGGTCTTGATTTCATTCAACACAGACAAAATCTTCATGTTGTGATACAAAAAGTGAATAGACTCACATATTGTAATGAAGAAATTTCTGGGCGTGGTTTTTCGACTGCTTACAGCCCCTGCTTTGTTTCACTCAGGGACACTGCGAAAACAGAACAATTAACAGTTTTCAGGAGAGGAGAGAAGATAATGTGTACGAACATGCCACCACACTACCGATCAGCGCATTCATATTGATTCCACTGTTTGTTCTGATAGGAATTAGCACTACCAATCAGCGCATTCATAAGTAATTAATTAAACTTATATTAGAAGTAACAAATTTATGAATAAATTAATCTTAATAAATACTAGTACTCGACCATTGGGTAAATCATACGTTTTTTATTACTGAAAAAAATAAATTTATAAGATACCAAATATTGCTATTTTTTAACATAAAATTAAACCCTACCTTTATCCACTACCCTTATTTAAAAATCCATCAGAAAACTGCTGGCTTTAAAACTGATTCTACAATAAAAAAAATAAAAAAATAAAACATTCGTTCATCTCGATTCTTTAACTTTAATGGCGGGTCTTCCTCATCAATTTAGTGACTTCATGTAAATTTTTCTTTTATTGTATTTTTTAAATTCGGTGTTCTAAATATCTAAGGAATTTTTTGTTATTATTTGATTCTAATTTGATTTTTTTTTTTAAATTTAAGTATTAGTTACTTGTTGGTCTTCTACTTACTTTAGACTTCAACTGCTTCCGGTAACAACCATTTATTTTGGATAATTATGCACTGGTTGATTAGTATGCACTAAGTTTAAATTTTAGCTACATTTTTTTTTCTCTGATTGCCACTTTCTTTATTTACCGTTGCTTTTTACCCGCTTCACCTAAAGAGAATAGACAAATATTTAAGAATTTCCATAGAGAGGGTGGGTAGATCAAGACTTTCGAGTGGAGAGGGATCGGACCTAGGTGGCAATGATTGCCTATTGCTGGAAAATATGGTTAAACACAATGGCTTCTTTCTACTCGGGAAAGTGCTTGGGAATGTGGGGGTCAGTTTAGGTGCTTATGGGACGTTTATGAATCGTATATGTGTCTTGTGGTACTTAGTTGGTGAGATATAGGTTACGACTATTGAGGCAAACCTCTTCCTATTTCGGTTTGAAGTGGAAGATAACTTGATCTGAGTCCTTAATCGTACACCTTAACTTTGGAATATGAATTTAGTGGTTCTCAAAAGAGTGACCGAGGATGAACAATTTCAAGAAATTGAGCTGAACTAGTCTGTCTTCTTGGTCCGACTTTATGATGTGCCGCTGAACCTCTACACCAAGAAGAATCTTCGAATTATGGGGAATAAGCTTGACACTTTTATGCCTATGGACGATGAGGATCTTAGACATTTCGGGATGTGGGTGAAAATTCAGGTCTCCATTGACGTGGAGCAACCTTTAGTACTAAGATGAGGATCTTAGGCATTTCGAGAGATGGGTGAAAATTCGGGTCTCTATTGACGTGGGGTAACTTTTGGTACTAAGGTAAGGATCCTTAATCTTTGGGTAAAGAATCCTTAAAAAAGTTTCATTCGAACGACTTCCCAATATTTATTATTTTTGTGATATTTTGGGACGCAGCCATCAAAATTACAAAATTCGAAGTGGATCAACGGTGAATCAAGCAGTGGAAAGATTGAGGAAGGTGGTTATTGATGGTGGATTAATGGATGAGTTGAATGAGGGTGCCGATGATCTTAGTACACTAGCAACCCACCTAGTGCATAGTTAAAACATTTATTGAAAGTTGGGGCCATTTAGTTGTCTACATATTTCACTTTTCAAAATTATTTTTCGTAGCGAATGATAAATTAATTCAAAATAATTTTAAATTAATTATTTTTTATAGAAAAATTAAAAAATATTAGTTGATAATCAATAATTATACAATAATTATCTTGATTATTGTAAAAATTAAAAAAATCACATTTAATAAAACTCCCTTTGACATCGAGTGCGAAACTGCTTTATGATTGGAAAAATCGATTTATGAAAAATAAGGCGTTTGGTTACTACAAAAACAGGGTGTTTGGTTATTATCTCATCTTAGCCTTATTGGCAGAATTTATCATAAGCAAAAGAAAAATCCAACAAAACCCAATTCCATAACTTCTTCTTTGATCAGCAAAAACATAAAACACGTTCATTATTCTGAAGCAATTTGAACAATCTTTTTCCCAATGTTGTGGCCTCGGAAAAGTCCAACAAAAGCAGCAGGAATGCTATCCACACCACATGAAACATCTTCAATAGACTGAATCTTGCCATTACGAAGATATTCACTAGTTTTTGAAATGAAATCTGGAAAAACACCCATGAAATCCGCTACTAAGAACCCTTGAATCTGGAGTCTTTTGTACACAACGTCGATCATGTTTGGTGCCGCTCTTCTTCCACTGTCTGTGTACTCAGAAATCACCCCGCAAACAGCTACTCTACCAAAGGAATTCATGTTTGCAACAGCAGCTTCTTGCATTTCTGCCCCCACATTGTCAAAATATATATCTATCCCATCAGGAAAATACCTGCACAATCCAAAACATGAGTATTTTACCCAACAATATTTTCTTCATCCGCAAAATGAGAGAGAGAATATCCACAAAGACCCAAAAAACATGAGTTGAGAGACTCGTACCTTTTGAGGGCTGCACTCAAATCAGGTTCTTCCTTGTAGTTGAAAGCATCATCAAATCCAAGATTCTCTTTAAGTAAGGCCACCTACAATTCAAGAGTGACCCGTATGAAATTTATAAATCATAACTATCTTGACCTAATTCTTACATAATTATTCTAATAATTGATGTGTTTTATCATTTAAAGTAGCAGAATCTGACTTTTTCTTTGCTTCCAGCACAGCCAACAACATAGCAGCCAAACAATTTTGCGTACTGCCCCACCAAATTCCCAACTGATCCAGAAGCAGCAGAAACAAAAACCTTCTCCCCTTTCTTGGGTTTACATATATCAAAGA
Source organism: Viola odorata (assembly GCA_963691705.1). Classification (NCBI taxonomy): domain Eukaryota; kingdom Viridiplantae; phylum Streptophyta; class Magnoliopsida; order Malpighiales; family Violaceae; genus Viola; species Viola odorata. Next base: position 8,082,534 of record OY829544.1, read on the forward strand.
AGCCAGCATAGGCTGTCAGTCCACTAAATGCTGCAACACAAAAACAGACACAACAATGCAACAATTGTTTTTTGGAGTTAATGCCAAGAATTCAATTTTTGTTTCGATTTCCTCTGATTTCCTCTCTACCTTTCCGGTGAGAGACTAATCTCGTTCGAAGACGGTAGGAGGGTCACGAGAATGATAAAAACCACTATACATAAACAATACCTAGAGTACCAACATGGTATGACAAAGGAAATCCCATAGGATCCAACTTCCTTAACATGCCATCCGGTTTTATCACACTGTATTCTCCCCATGTGATAAGTCCTGCAACTATGTCATCCTTTTGAAGTTCTGGGTTCCCAGAAACCACAACTTTTCCCACTCCATAAGCATCAACAGCCTGCTCAAGTCATAAATCAACACAAAGCCATTAACCAACAGGCAAAAGTACGAACACGATTAGCCCTAACACATTAATCAACTGACATATGAACACCCTCAATTCACTGACAAATTACACAAGATTCTTAAAAACCCAACTTAACTAAGCTGATAAATGAACACCCATAAAGCCAAATTGCCCATTAATTAGAAAACTATACAGATACAAACAAAAAACTCGTAAAAGGTGAGTGCTTTATCTGTGCTTACCACTCCAGGAGTTAAGGCAGTAGCAAATGCAGAGTGTTTTTGGGATGAGCTGGAAGATTTCATGCGGTTGATTTGATAAGGGTCGATTGATACATAAAGATTCTTCACAATAGTATCTTTGGACCCTGGCTCAAGCACTAGATCTAAAGTTTCAGACTTTAGCTCAAAATCACACTCTTGCGCACCATCAACATGATTCTTGATTGCCACATACCTGTTGGTCATAACTTCCATTTTTGTAAAATTCTCAAGCTTTTTTCGAGATTTATGGAGGAGTATACTGGAAGGAGTATTTAATTATTAACATAGCCGGCAAGAAAACAGAACCAACCGTTTAAGTGGGTGTTTGGCATTCTGGTTTGTACCAGAAAGTTGGTTTACCAAAACAGTTAGGCCATTTGCCTCCATGTGACCTTAACTTAAATACTCATGGTTTATTACATTCTTCAAAAACAAGATTTTGTTGCTTTTGGATGGAAGCATGCTACTGTCATAGTGATTCAAAGTCTACAGTATAGAAAGTTCAACTAGTGGAACTCTATCTAGCCATAATATTATTATTAGTAATGGAAATATTGTTTATTTTATTACACGAAAGGAAGAACTTATCATAGAGGAATGCATCTTGGATTTTTTTCTCAACAAAAGATTTAATTTTTATGTTGTTATATAGATCCTTAAAAATAAATTAAGCATTATGGTATCTCTAAGTATTTTTTCAACAAAATTAGATTTTTTTATTACTAATTTAATGCATACTTACTTCCATCAACCACACTTACCATAATTGTAGCATAATTTTTTATTATAAATAAAATATTAATTATTTGTTTACAGAAATATATTAATTAAAAATATTTATATAGAGTTTGCAAAATTTTTAATATAATGCTTTAAACCATGGTATTAGTAACTTATATTTTTTATGATATTAATAAGTCTAATTTATTTATGATATTAGATAAATATTAGGTGGTAGATATTAGATTATAAATAAATTGATTAAAAATATATATAAAGATACTAAAAAAACATTAATTCTAACACTGAAATGAATTATACCCTTTATGGTCATTTTACATTCTAACCATAGTTTTAAAACAGTTTTTACCAAACACCAAAAACAACTTCTGGTTTCTCCACAGAACTTTTAACAAACATTTACCAAACAGCATACTCCGTTCTACAAAAATCTAAAACTGACTTTTACAGACTGAATTTTTTTCTACTGAACTTTTCCAGTTAGAACCGGAACGCCAAACAAGTCCTAAGAATTCTTTGTTTTTTAGTTAATTACTGAAAATCTGTTTTTTTTTTTTTTGGCTTTTGAAGGAAAAGAGGAAGACTCAAGTAGTCAACACCTGATCGACTCAGCACCAAAAATAGGTTTTGCCGCCTTTGTCTTTTCTTCTTGTGTGGCTTTGTATCATGTCTTGGCCTTGGTATAAACGGTACTTTAGCGAAAAATAAAATAACTGCTAATTTAAAATTCGAATACAAAATTTTAAAATGGCAATGTAAATTATAAGTTAATTCTCTTGCACTCGTTTAATATTTTTCCTCCCAATCACGCTAACTTGAAATTAAAAACATGCTCAATTATTAGGAAAAAACCCAAGAATTTGATGGTTGGGCCTTCTATTCACCATTCCTTAGGTCGGTCGGACCAATGGTAAACTTGGTCTGAAAAAATAAAATCACAAGTCACAGCCCATTTATATTGATAAATATTCTGACTGTGAAACATCCCTCAATTAGTACACATTAATTAAAACAAAGAAAAAATTAATTATTTGTCAAATTATCGTATTTTATGTAAAAACATAATCAATTAGATAAAACTATTTTAATGTAGTTAGTGCTTAAATATTAATAGTTAGAAAAGAAAGCATGCTTGAAAATGACAATTGAATTTATGAAAACTACTAATTAACTCCATTTTGTTTTTATCACAAACTTGAAATTTAAAACATACTCATATTCTTGATTAAAAGAAGAAAGAAAAAGAATTCATGTACTCATGTAACCGACAGATCGTTCGGATTATTCTGTTTTGTTTTCTGAAACGACGAGTCATTTATGTTGCAAAGAGTGCACCTTCCTTCAAGAACAACGTGTCGTCTACTGTCGTTTCTCATCTCTCCATTTTCTAGTAGAGCTTAGGGTCTGTTTGGCGTTTCGGTTCTAACTGGATAAATTATGTGGGAAAAAGTTCTATTTGAAAATGACTTGCTGGAAAAGGAGTAAACTGTTTGGTAAATATTTGTTAAAAGTTCTGTGGGGAAATTAGAAATTGTTTATGCTGTTTGGTAAAATAATTTTTAAAACTATGGTTGGAATGTAAAATGACCATAAAGGGCATAATTCATTTCAAGTGTTAGAATTAATTTTTTTAGTATCTTTATATATGTTTTTAATCAATTTATTTATAATCTAACATTTAACACCTAATATTTATCTAATATCATGAATAAATTAAACTTATTAATACCATAAAAAATATAAATTATTAATACCATGGTTTAAAGCATTATATTAATTTTTTTGCAAACTCTATATAGATATTTTTAATCAATATATTTCTGTAAACAAATAATTAACATTTTATTTATAATAAGAAATTATGCTACAATTTTGTTCCAACAACACTTTTTTTTAATGAAAAAAATTAATATGATTATTTTCTTCGATTTGCAAAGACTAATAAACTAATAAATATATTTGTTGCGAAAAAGTTACAGTTATTATAACATTTACAGTTTTACATATATAAATCACAATTACATATTCAACATTAAATTATATGAATAACATTTTAAATTAATATATAGTCATTTTAATCTTTATATATTTTGTATTATAAAATGTAAAGAAAAATCGCGTAATAAATTGAAATGTAGTGAAAAATGAAGGAATTTCATTTTTCACGCATGACGCCTCGCCCTGGCTGAAAAAATAAAGTTCCTTCATTTTTCACTACATTTCAATTTATTACGCGATTTTTCGGTCTTCTTTGTCATTTTAAATTGTCATGAAAATATATATTCATTTCAAGCATTATAATTAATATTTTTTAGCCATATATATATATATATATAGATTATTTACCAAATCAATCTATTTCTTTAAACAAATAATTAACATTTTATTTATACCAAGAATTAAAACTTCATTAGAAGAACAAGAAAAAGTTAAATATTTAGCACTTTTTGAAAGTTTTACATATTCATCATTAAACTATTAGCTATTAGCTATTAGCTATTGAGCTACAAACTACATTGGTAGGTAACATTTCACTATTATTTCCATCACTTTGCCTACTTCCTTCACCCATATCATTTTAAATTAGAACATAAAAAATAGATAAATTAGAACATCTTATAATATCTCGGTAATGTTTGAATGAAAATAATTTTATTATGTATATAGACTATTTAAATTAACCTATTTCTTTATACAATGAAAGTAAACATATTTATTAATTTTTTCTGCTTGTATTTAAAACAAATTATTATATATAAACATTTTTTTAATATTCTGAAAAATTATTATATTTTAATGTATTTTTAGTTGGAAAATGCAGGAGTGGAGATTTTGATGTGCTTGGATGGCTGAAGAAGAAAGCTGGTAATGGAAGAAGAGAAGAATGATGAAGCTAGTACTATTTTTTATTGAGGAAAATGAGGAAAGAATGAATTCATTAACAAATCTACAAGGATTCAGATTACACAAAACACCATTCTATTACAATACCTATTACACTAGAAGATGAAATGAGTATTCTATACAGACACAAGTGACACAACATCAATCCAGATAGCAGAATCTGAGGAACCAGCCATGAGCACTAGATAATTTCTAAAAGTTGGTTCATAATTGTTTGACGTGGAACAGATAGTTCAGGAATTTCAGTCTAAAACTGATAAGAAAAGAAGGTCAAGAAACACAGTCCAAAGACTCCAAACTTAAAAAATGCGCATAACTTTTGATCTGGTCATTGGTCAGACTTTTTTCGTAGTTGTTAATTTGCCATGACAAGTCTTCAAAGTTTCATGCTTTGCGCGATTCTTTAAGAATGTGGTTTTTTTCTTCAATTGCAGGTGGTTGGACAAGGCAACAATCATAAGCAAAGATGAGGATTATAAATCAGGAGTCAGGAATCCATGGAAGTTGTGTACAGTGACAAAGGTGGAAGAAGTGAAAATGATGATCAAGTTACTTCCGATTTGGGCAACAACAATCATGTACTGGACAGCACAATTGCAAATGAACTTCTCAGTACAACAAGCTTCTACCATGGATAGAAGCCTCGGAAATTTACAAATTCCAGCTGCCTCCTTCCATGTTTTTATGGTTTTATCAGGAATGGCTACCCTTGCTATTTACGACCGGATCGTGTCTCATTTAAAAGAATCAAAAGGAACTAGAGGTTTGACATGTTTACAAAAGATTGGAGTAGGTCATATCTTCTCCATACTATCGATGTTGGCTGCAGATTTTGAAGAGAATAGAAGATTATCTGTCGCTAGAGCTAACGAACATGCCACCACACTACCAATCAGCTCGTTCGTATTGGTTCCGCAGTTTGTTCTGATGGGAATTAGCAATGGATTCGTATACTCCGGGCAGCTTGATTTCTTCACCACTCAATCTCCGAAACGAATGAAGGCAATTGGCACAGCTCTATTCCTGACAACTGTGTCATTGGGTGCTTTCTTCAGCACCGCGATTGTTGCCATCATCAGGAAAGTTACAGGACACGGAGGAGGACATAATTGGCTTCCGCGAAGGATTAACGACAGCAGATTGGACCGTTTCTATCTGCTTATAGCTGCTCTATGTGCAGTTAACCTCTTCAAGCAGTAGAAGACCAGGTAGGATTAATATATACAATTGGTAGTACAGAAACAGAGTGGAGAAAGATTGCTACACCTGATTATGCTTGCTATATTCCTGTCTCTGATGGTTGTTACTCTTCCCTGCAAGAATCTGTCCATTGGGCTCGTCATTTTATGGATCAGATTGTTTATTTTAACTTTAAGACGGAGCGGTTTGGTTTGCTTCCCATGCCTTCTTCTCTTTGCAATAGTAGAGAAAGATAGGGTTTTGGATTGTGGGTTTTAAATGACTGTTTATGTGCGTCTTCTGCTGAGATTGAGAGCGGTCAGTGTGTTTTACAATTATGGGTCACGAAGGAGTATGGTGTCCAGGAATCTTGGACCAAAATCTATGCCGTTCCAGTTTTCTGCTCAAGCCTATACAGCTTTATTCAATATCCTTCGGTCTTGATTTCATTCAACACAGACAAAATCTTCATGTTGTGATACAAAAAGTGAATAGACTCACATATTGTAATGAAGAAATTTCTGGGCGTGGTTTTTCGACTGCTTACAGCCCCTGCTTTGTTTCACTCAGGGACACTGCGAAAACAGAACAATTAACAGTTTTCAGGAGAGGAGAGAAGATAATGTGTACGAACATGCCACCACACTACCGATCAGCGCATTCATATTGATTCCACTGTTTGTTCTGATAGGAATTAGCACTACCAATCAGCGCATTCATAAGTAATTAATTAAACTTATATTAGAAGTAACAAATTTATGAATAAATTAATCTTAATAAATACTAGTACTCGACCATTGGGTAAATCATACGTTTTTTATTACTGAAAAAAATAAATTTATAAGATACCAAATATTGCTATTTTTTAACATAAAATTAAACCCTACCTTTATCAAATACCCTTATTTAAAAATCCATCAGAAAACTGCTGGCTTTAAAACTGATACTAGAATAAATAAAATAAAAATAAAAACATTCTCCGAACGAGTGTTCATCTCGATTCTTTAATTTTAATGGCGGGGTCTTCCTCATCAATTTAGTGACTTCATATAAATTTTTCTTTTATTGTATTTTTTAAATTCGGTGTTCTAAATATTTAAGGAATTTTTTGTTATTATTTGATTCTAATTTGATTTTTTTTTAATTTAAGTATTAATTACTTGTTGGTCTTCTACTTGCTTTAGACTTCAACTGCTTCCGGTAACAACCATTTATTTTGGATAATTATGCATTGGTTGATTAGTATGCACTAAGTTTACATTTTAGCTACATTTTCTTTATTTACCCTGCTTGCTTTTTACCCGCTTCCACCTAAAAAGAATAAACAAGTATCTAGGAATTTCCATAGAGGGTGGGTAGATCAAGACTTTCAAGTGGAGAGGGATTGGACCTAGGTGGCAATGATTGCCTATTGCTGGAAAATATGATTAAACACAATGGTTTCTTTCTACTCGGGAAAGTGCTTGGGAATTTGGGGGTTAGCTCGGGTACTTGTGGGACGTATATGAACCGTATATGTGTCTTGTGGTGCTTAGTTGGTGAGATATAGGTTACGACTATTGAGGCAAACCTCTTCCTATTTCGGTTTGAAGTGGAAGATAACTTGGTCTGAGTCCTTGATCGTACACCTTAATTTTGGAATAGGAATTTAGTGGTTCTCAAAAGAGTGACCGAGGATGAACAATTTCAAGAAATTGAGCTGAACCAGTCTGTCTTCTCGGTCCGACTTTATGATGAACCTCCGCACCAAGGAGAATCTTCGGATTATGGGGAATAAGCTCGACACTTTTATGCCTATGGACGATGAGGATCTTAGGCATTTCAGGAGGTGGGTGAAAATTCGAGTCTCCATTGACGTGGAGCAACCTTTGGTACTAAGATGAGGATCTTAGGCATTTCGAGAGGTGGGTGAAAATTCGGGTCTCTATTGACGTGGAGCAACCTTTGGTACTAAGGTAAGGATCCTTAATTCTTTGGGTAAAGAAGTCGACTTCCCAATATTTGTTATTTTTGTAGTATTTTGGGACACATTTATTAAAATTGCAAAATTTGAAGTGGATCAATAGTGGATCAAGTAGTGGAGAGATTGAGGAAGGTGATTATTGAAGGTGGATTAATGGATGAGTTGAATGAGGGTGCCCATGATCTTAGGAGAAACTTGGGTAGATTATGATCTACCTATATCATGATGTAAGATGATGACACGTGTCCAAAAGTGTCAAGAATAGTGGTATTCTAGCACTATTTGGGGCACGTGTCATCATCCTAAATCATGATGTAGGTTACTCAAGTTTTTCCCATGATCTTAGTACACTAGAAACCCACCTACTGCAAACATTTATTGAAAGTGGGGGCATTTTGTTGTCTAAGTATTTCACTTTTCAATAAGTGATAAATTAATCCAAAATAATTTTAAATTAACTATTTTTTGGAAAAAAATAAAAAAATGTTAATTGATAATCAATAATTATACAATAATTATAATCTAATAATTATCTTGATTATTGTAAAAATTAAAAAAAACGACATTTAATAAAACTGACATCGAGTTTGAAACTGATTTATGATTGGAAAAATCGATTTATGAAAAATAAGGCGTTTGGTTACTACAAAAACAGGGTGTTTGCTGTTTGGTTATTATCTCATCTTAGCCTTATTGGCAGAATTTATCATAAGCAAAAGAAAAATCCAACAAAACCCAATTCCATGACTTCTTCTTTGATCAGCAAAAACATAAAACACGTTTATTATTCTGAAGCAATTTGAACAATCTTTTTCCCAATGTTGTGGCCTCGGAAAAGTCCAACAAAAGCAGCAGGAATGCTATCCACACCACATGAAACATCTTCAATAGACTGAATCTTGCCATTACGAAGATATTCACTAGTTTTTGAAATGAAATCTGGAAAAACACCCATGAAATCCCCTGCTAAGAACCCTTGAATCTGGAGTCTTTTGTACACAACGTCGATCATGTTTGGTGCCGCTCTTCTTCCACTGTCTGTGTACTCAGAAATCACCCCGCAAACAGCTACTCTACCAAAGGAATTCATGTTTGCAACAGCAGCTTCTTGCATTTCTGCCCCCACATTGTCAAAATATATATCTATCCCATCAGGAAAATACCTGCACAATCCAAAACATGAGTATTTTACCCAACAATATTTTCTTCATCCGCAAAATGAGAGAGAGAATATCCACAAAGACCCAAAAAACATGAGTTGAGAGACTCGTACCTTTCGAGGGCTGCACTCAAATCAGGTTCTTCCTTGTAGTTGAAAGCATCATCAAATCCAAGATTCTCTTTAAGTAAGGCTACCTACAATTCAAGAGTGACCCGTATGAAATTTATAAATCATAACTATCTTGACCTAATTCTTACATAATTATTCTAATAATTGATGTGTTTTATCATTTAAAGTAGCAGAATCTGACTTTTTCTTTGCTTCCAGCACAGCCAACAACATAGCAGCCAAACAATTTTGCGTACTGCCCCACCAAATTCCCAACTGATCCAGAAGCAGCAGAAACAAAAACCTTCTCCCCTTTCTTGGGTTTACATATATCAAAGAAGCCAGCATAGGCTGTCAGTCCACTAAATGCTGCAACACAAAAACAGACACAACAATGCAACAATTGTTTTTTGGAGTTAATGCCAAGAATTCAATTTTTGTTTTGATTTCCTCTGATTTCCTCTCTACCTTTCCGGTGAGAAACTAATCTCGTTCGAGGACAGTAGGAGGGTCACGAGAATGATAAAAACCACTATACATATGAACAATACCTAGAGTACCAACATGGTATGACAAAGGAAATCCCATAGGATCCAACTTCCTTAACATCCCATCCGGTTTTATCACACTGTATTCTCCCCATGTGATAAGTCCTGCAACTATGTCATCCTTTTGAAGTTCTGGGTTCCCAGAAACCACAACTTTTCCCACTCCATAAGCATCAACAGCCTGCTCAAGTCATAAATCAACACAAAGCCATTAACCAACAGGCAAAAGGTACGAACACGATTAGCCTTAACACATTAATCAACTGACATATTCTTTTGCAAAAAAAAAAACCTCAATTCACTGACAAATTACACAAGATTCTTAAAAAACCCAACTTAACTAAGCTGATAAATGAACACCCATAAAGCCAAATGGCCCATTAATTAGAAAATTATACAGATACAAACAAAAAACCCGTAAAAGGTGAGTGCTTTATCTGTGCTTACCACTCCAGGAGTTAAGGCAACAGCATATGCAGAGTGTTTTTGAGATGAGCTGGAAGATTTCATGCGGTTGATTTGATAAGGGTCGATTGATACATAAAGATTCTTCACAATAGTATCTTTGGACCCTGGCTCAAGCACTAGATCTAAAGTTTCAGACTTTAGCTCAAAATCACACTCTTTTGGCGCACCATCAACATGATTCTTGATTGCCACATACCTGTTGGTGATAACTTCCATTTTTGTAAAATTCTCAAGCTTTTTTCGAGATTTATGGAGGAGGAAGTGGGTTTCTGCTTGAAATATAAAAATTGATGACAATCACAACAAAACTTTCTGTTTATTATAATAGATGTCAAGATCCTATTCTCCATGGAAAGCATATATGGGCAAGCAAGAAGACGAGTCCAGATCCTCCAGGCTGCCGCTCCCTCTTTCCTACGAAAGAAAACGCCGCAATTTTATCATTGAGCATAGAAATAATTATTAAAAAACGACTCAATCGGATATAGATTGGAAGGAGTATAGCCGGCAAGAAAACAGAACCAACCGTTTAAGATACTCAAATAAGAATTCTTTGTTTTTTAGTTAATTACTGAAGATCTGTTTTTTTTTTTTTTTGCTTTTGAATGAAAAGAGGAAGACTCAAGTAGTCAACACCTGATCTGTTGGGGAAAAAATCACCTTTTCCCCGCCCAGGATCGAACACAATCAAACACAGCAAGCAGCAAACAAATACACAACACGAGGATTTACGTGGAAAACCTCCAACGAGGAAAAACCACGGGACCAACTCCGAACAATCTTTCACTAATAATAAATTATTAGTCTTACAATCACATCATGCTCAACAACATCCTTTTCACTATCTCTCAGGATGTTCAACAACATCCCTTTTACAATCTCTCTCAACTCAATCTCTCATCTAGATCGAGGAGACACAATCTAGAAAAATAAATACCCTCACTGGTTTATTTTTCTCTCAATCACAAACAAGAAAAATACTCTCTATTTTTCTCTCTCTCGGATACTCAACAGTATCCCTCTCAATCACAGATCAGTTGCTCTTCATTGCAACTGATCTCTCTCTAGCAGCTACATCGTTGCAAGCTTGCTCTTGCTTCTCCATCCATCTACTGCCATGCCTATTTATAGGCATTACCAACACCAAAATGATCACACGGTGATCATGAGGAGTCCAAATTGGCTTCTCATTTTTCCTTTCTAGCACAACCTTTTCTTTATTCCAACACACTCATCACATGCCCACCAATCAAAGGAAATCATCACACGCACACACCTTCCACTTTTCTTTTCTTCATGTGCTGCACACTACTTTTCCATTGACAATATGCACCCATTGTTCACATGGTGCCCACCGTCCACTTTACATGCATCCACACTACATGCATTTTCCTTGCTTTTGTGCTGCACTAATTAATTGACTCCTTCAATTAATTTGGCTGCCTCCTGCACACCTTCCTTTCTTTCTTTACAGCTATCAATATGAGCTGGACACAACAATTCTCCCCCTCCAGCTCATATCACGGGGAATCATCACCAATCCTTTTTTTTTTTTTTTTTTAACCTCGGTTCAAACCAATCGGTAACCAATCTTCATACATCTACACTTCAACGATCTCCCCCTCAATTAAAGTACCACCAGGCCCACCATCTGAGCCCGACAATCTCCCTCTGAACGAAGCTCTACACAGTCCTCAACAGGACCCACCGACTTCAAGTTCCTTTCGGAGATTCACCGTACTTTAAAATTCACCATCAAACTGAGTAAGCCTACCAATTTGGCCCATCAACTTGCACGAAATATGGAATTCACCCATCATACTTCGAACTCAATCTATTGGCCCACCGTTTTAGCTCATCAGTTTGGAGATTCGTTGTGTGCCGCCACTGCACTAGACCTCGTGCACTAGGTCTGTGCCATCATCAACATACTCCCCATCAATCCATCAGATCTACTCCGCAAGCTCATCGAACCTTCGGTTCCGATCAAAGCCCATCTCATAGGCCCAACCGGACCTTCAGCTCTACATGCCCAATCGAACCTTCGATTCCGATCAAAACCCATCTCATAGGCCCAACCGGATCTTCAGCTCCGCATGCCCAATCGAACCTTCGATTCCGATCAAAGCCCATCTCATAGGCCCAAAAGGATCTTCAGCTCCGCATGCCCATCGAACCATCAGCTCCGCTACCAGTTGTTGGGGAAAAAATCACCTTTTCCCCGCCCAGGATCGAACACAATCAAACACAGCAAGCAGCAAACAAATACACAACACGAGGATTTACGTGGAAAACCTCCAACGAGGAAAAACCACGGGACCAACTCCGAACAATCTTTCACTAATAATAAATTATTAGTCTTACAATCACATCAGGATGCTCAACAGCATCCTTTTCACTATCTCTCAGGATGTTCAACAACATCCCTTTTACAATCTCTCTCAACTCAATCTCTCATCTAGATCGAGGAGACACAATCTAGAAAAATAAATACCCTCACTGGTTTATTTTTCTCTCAATCACAAACAAGAAAAATACTCTCTATTTTTCTCTCTCTCGGATACTCAACAGTATCCCTCTCAATCACAGATCAGTTGCTCTTCATTGCAACTGATCTCTCTCTAGCAGCTACATCGTTGCAAGCTTGCTCTTGCTTCTCCATCCATCTACTGCCATGCCTATTTATAGGCATTACCAACACCAAAATGATCACACGGTGATCATGAGGAGTCCAAATTGGCTTCTCATTTTTCCTTTCTAGCACAACCTTTTCTTTATTCCAACACACTCATCACATGCCCACCAATCAAAGGAAATCATCACACGCACACACCTTCCACTTTTCTTTTCTTCATGTGCTGCACACTACTTTTCCATTGACAATATGCACCCATTGTTCACATGGTGCCCACCGTCCACTTTACATGCATCCACACTACATGCATTTTCCTTGCTTTTGTGCTGCACTAATTAATTGACTCCTTCAATTAATTTGGCTGCCTCCTGCACACCTTCCTTTCTTTCTTTACAGCTATCAATATGAGCTGGACACAACATGATCGACTCTCAGCACCAAAAATAGGTTTTGCCGCCTTCGTCTTTTCTTCTTGAGTGGCTTTGTATCATGTCTTGGCCTCGGTTTAAGCGGTAATTTAGAGAAATAAAATAACTGCTAATTTAAAACTCGAACACAAAATTTTAAAATGTTAATGTAAGTCATAAGTTAATTCTCTTGCACTTGTTTAGTATTTTTCCTCCCAATCACGCTAACTTGAAATTAAAAACATGCTCAATTGTTAGGAAAAAACCCAAGAATTTGATGATTAGGCCTTCTATTCACCATTCCTTAGGTCGGTCGGACCAATGGTAAACTTGGTCTGAAAAAATAAAATCACAAGTCACAGCCCATTTATATTGATAAATATTCTGACTGTGAAACATCCCTCAATTAGTACACATTAATTAAAACAAAGAAAAAATTAATTATTTGTCAAATTATCGTATTTTATGTAAAAACATAATCAATTAGATAAAACTATTTTAATGTAGTTAGTACTTAAATATTAATAGTTAGAAAAGAAAGCATGCTTGAAAATGACAATTGAATTTATGAAAACTACTTATCACAAACTTGAAATTTAAAACATACTCATATTCTTGATTAAAAGAAGAAAGAAAAAGAATTCATGTACTCATGTAACCGACAGATCGTTCGGATTATTCTGTTTTGTTTTCTGAAACGACGAGTCATTTATGTTGCAAAGAGTGCACCTTCCTTCAAGAACAACGTGTCGTCTACTGTCATTTCTCATCTCTCCATTTTCCAGTAGGGCTTATAGGGTTTTACAACAAAACACTCTTCTTCTCCTTCCATCAATTCCTTCCTTCATCTTTCCCGCCCAATTTCACCTCAGATTTCTTACACTTACATGCCTCTAGTGTCTTTTTCGTCTTCTTCTCCTTCTCCATCTTCTTCCTTCTAGGGTTTCAAGCTCCACAACAATGGTCTCTTCAAGGCAACTTCTCTCCACCATCGAATCCTCCCTTCTCGCGCCTTCTCATCCTTCTCCTGCCCACCGCATCCAACTCCTCCACGCCCTCCGCAACTCCCTCCCTTCCTTCAAATCTCTCCTATCCTACCCTGTAACCCTTCTCCCCCCTCGTCTTACACTTGCTCACACATTTCGTCCTCTCTATCGCTCCTTAATTCTTAATTTTTATTTAAATCTAATTTGATTTTCATTCTCTTCTATTTTTCTGCAGGCTCCCAGCGCATCCGACAGGGCACAGGTCAAGTCCAAAGAAGTTAGGCTGCCGGACTCCCCGCCATTCTCATTAGACGACCAGGATGTCCAAATTGTTAGTTTCATTGCGCCTGATTAAATTTTATTATCTGTGCATCTATTTCAATTGGTTTGGACTTTGAAACAATGTGAGCTCATGTTTTTTTTTGGGGGGGGTGACATTATAGGCTTTAAAATTGAGTGATGAGCTTCGTCTCAATGAAATTGACTGTGTCCGGTTACTAGTCTCCACCAATCAAGAGGTATCATACCAGAGCTCTATCTCTATTGTCCTTTTTCATGGTCGTTAATTCAGGCTATGTGCTTACTCATGCATTTTGCTTTTGTTTGTAGTGGGGTTTGATGGGAAGGGAACCGTTAGAAATTTTTCGACTTGCTGCTGGATTGTGGTACACAGAGAGGAGAGATCTCATAACTGCTTTGTATACGCTACTAAGGGTATGTTTCGCATTTGTTTTGAATGTTTTAAATTCTATTTGAGGGGATTTCAGCTCTACTTGTGTTGCAGGCAGTTGTTCTTGACCAGGGACTTGAAGATGATCTTGTGTCAGATATTCAGAAATATTTGGAGGATCTGATCAATGATGGACTTAGACAACGCTTGATTTCTCAAATAAAGGTTTGTTTGAAGTAATCCTACAGTTTTTTTTCTTTTTTGAGTGAAAGAACCAGCCATTTTTTTGTGATTATTTACTTGCTCCTCAGAATCTGTAGATAAAAGTGTCGTATAAACACTTAAGACGTACAGACACCAAATAGGGTTGTCCTGCTTCCTTTTGAACTGCTTGTCTAGATTACCAGCCAGGTGCTTTTTACTTAAGTTCAGCTTCTGTGCATTTAGCTCAGTGTGCTCTGCCATATACTGGGCACAGTGCCCTGTTTTACCACATCTGCATCAATCATTTTTTGTCAGTAGTTCATTGATGGAGATTGATCATCAGAACCTCATGAAAGTTTTCAAGTTTAAAAATGACAGTATTTTTCTTCCCGAACACGTTTCTTGCTAAGTGTTAAGTCATTCTGATTTTCTTTTTTTGAGTTGTAGGAGATACTTCAGTATTTCTGATTTATGACAGTAACATTTGGTATTAGTATAGCCAGATTATATAACAAATATTATCATTCGTTTAGTTTCTTTCCATATTGAGGAAATGGATGTATCCTTGATTCTAGGAACTCAATCGTGAAGAACCTTCTGGTTTAGGCGGGCCACATTGTGAGAGCTATGTTCTTGACTCTAGAGGTGCACTTGTGGAGCGGCAAGCTGTGGTTTGTAGGGAAAGACTGAGTCTTGGGCATAGCCTTGTCCTCACTGCTTTAATTGTGCGAACAAGTAAGCTGCCATTAATTTTCACAGGAGTTCTGTTCTCTCTTTTTGTTTGTTTCTGTTATCCTATGTAGGTTACATGTGAAGAAAGGTTTCATTACCATTACATGAGTTCGGTTTCTGGTGAAATGTTGCTTTGAAAGAACTGTCTTTGTTGTAAATGTTGCTTTGAAAGAACTGTCTTTGTTGGTAATGTTAGAGAGAGAGGTTATCCCTTTCAACAATGGTATAACATATCCTTTTGCAGGTCCACAAGATGTTAAAGATGTTTTTAGTGCCTTAAAAGATGGTGCAGCTCAACTGATAACTATGAACGACACATTAAAGCATCAGGCACGTCTTTGTCTTGTGTTGTCTGAAATTTTATACCCATTGTATCTTTTGGTGGTAGACCTAGTGTATTTTTCTGTGCTTTCTTTCCCTCGCAGATTAGAATACCGGTAGTTACTTCTTGCTTTCCGTATGTACGCATATCTAATGCACTCATGCATTTTCATAGAGCTTTTTTTCTCTCATTTTAAAGTTATGGCAATGGCTTTTCAATTAATTCAGATATTTTTTTCTTCCCATGCAGATTACTTTTAGTCTGCTTTCTTTTTTAGTCATTGCTTTCATATCTGATGCATTGAGTGCAGTACCGGAAAAAGCATCTATCTTGTCTTGTGATGCTTCTTTCAGAAAAGAATTTCATGAAATGGTAAGTTCTGCAGTTATTTCTGTGTCTTTATGCTTTATTGATGAACTTTTAGTTGAGAATTTGCAAGTCTTAATTCGTCCTGCTTCTCTAGGTGATGGCTGCTGGAAATGATCCTAATGTGGAGGGCTTTGTTGGTGGTGTAAGGCTTGCTTGGTCTGTACATTTGATGCTGATACAGGATAGAGTTTCAGTTGCTTCATCAAATGATTCTGGCTACCTAAATTCATGCTTGGAGTTTGTTTTTTCACACAACATCTTTCAGTTTTTATTGGATAATGTTCTTCGAACTGCAGCATACCAGGTTTGTTTGGTGGATTTTCTCTTTCAATTTTCTTTGTAAAATCTCTACGCTCCTCTAGTCATTGCACTTTGAGAACTATTTATTCTAATAAGCCTTGCCTCCTGGGATAAAAAAAAGAGAGTCTATACTCCAGATGACCTTGTTTTGTTAGTACATCTATGAATTTGTTTATTTATTTATATTCTTGGCTTGACATTTTCCATGTTTCTGCTTTGTAATTGAATCATAAGCAATTGTCCCATCTTTTAAATGCATCTTTTTTTTTCCATATGAGGATAAGGCCAATGAAATGGACAATTTTAATTCACAGTAGACGCAGAATGGAAACATCTGGCATAAACATGTGTGATATGCAACTTATGTACTAGTAAGGTTCAAAAAAAACATTAGGCCATCATTGTTATTGCTATTATTATTTGACTAGCATCTGTTTTGATTTCTGCAGAATGATGATGAGGATATGATCTACATGTACAATGCTTATCTGCACAAGTTGATCACTTGCTTCCTCTCTCATCCTCACGTTTGGGACAAGGTTGGTTAAATCATTCAATTCTCAAATTTTAATAACCCTTGAGAAGGTAAAAAGAAGGGACTAATTTTCTTGTCATAAATGCTGTGTGGTAACCAGCTCACTTGTGAAAATGCAAGATTTTATTTTTGGTTTGTATATCTGCTTGTTTTATGATTCTGCTAATTGAACACCTTCCATTTTGGAATGTGTTGCTGTATGCATGCATTTTTCCTTTTGCTCTCTTTTGTGATGCATGGCATTCAAAAGCAGACATCATTTGTGTTGATACTTGGCCATACGTTCTTGAAGGTAAAAGAATCAAAGGAGAAGGCAATGAGCACGCTTATTTCATACCGTTTGGCTGCACCACAAGATTTTGTGCATGGTAGCAACTTGAATTCTCAAGATGCGATTGAAACTGGCCCTTTACTGTTTGTATCTCTGATGGAAATTGTGAGCGAAATTTATCAGGTTTGTCGAGATTATTTGCATCAGTTGTTGCATTTGTCATTTGTAACGGATTTTGGATTTAGAAATTCTTTAAAGACTTTACCAGCTTTTTGGACTTGAGTTGTTTTATTTTATTTTTCTAGGTAAATTTGTAAGGTAGTTGAGGTTTATGTTTAAATTTATGATTCGAAGTCGTAAACTGAATTAGAAGATAATTCTTGTTCAACCTCTCTTACTCTCTCTTAATGTTATGGTATTTCTGTTGTTTCAGAAGGAACCAGAGCTTATGTCTGGCAATGATGTTTTGTGGACATTCGTGAATTTCGCTGGAGAGGATCATACTAATTTTCAGACCCTTGTAGCTTTCTTGAAGATGCTGAGCACTTTGGTATGTGAATTGTAATTGAATTCATTGTATTATGCTCCATAATGTTTATGCCATGCCATACGTTGTTGTTGTTCTGATATATTGCTTCTCTTAGGCTTCTAATCAAGAAGGTGCTGGGAAGGTTTATGAGCTGCTTCAAGGCAAAGCATTCCGCTCGGTTGGGTGGAGCACTTTGTTTGATTGCTTAAAAATATATGATGAGAAGTTTAAACAGTCTCTTCAGATTGCTGGAGCCATGTTACCAGAGTTTCAGGAGGGGGATGCAAAAGCTCTTGTTGCATATTTAAACGTTCTTCAGAAGGTTTTGACTTGTTTCGTGCTACTGCCTGATGTCTTATGAATTTAAGAGCTTGTGTGCAATTTATTGACTTGTGTCTGTGTCTCTATGAAAATTGTTGATTCACTTAGGTAACATTACAGAATCTGGCCTGCTGGCATGTCTTGCTGTGAGATCTCTGCAATAGAATTTCTGCCTTTTTTTTTTTTTAGTTCTGATAATGTCCAAGGATTGTTAAGACTTTCTCATCCCTACAATAAAGAATTTTAGGCTATACTTAAAGGCAAACTTGTGTGTTCCATTCCACAAAAAGTTATTGTTTTACGAATTATAGTGGTAGGGATGTGCTTTGCATGTGAACCTATATGTTTCGAATAAATATAACAATATTTGCTCTTAAAGTACGGACTTAATTAGCTATGAAAGGTGCAAAATATGCTAGGTTTAAGTAATTTAATATGATATCTAATCTGGCCCTAGGAATGGTTTCATGGTCCAAACAACTTTCTCAGTAGTCTCCTCATTACTTTGTGTTGGTATTGGTATTGGTATTGGTTCTGAGTGGATACTGGTCTGCAATGGCATGAACATCTAGTTGACAGTTGTTAGAGCTTTGGTTAAATAGTTTTATACTCACATGAATTTGCTTACCAACATTCATCATTTTGAAAAATCCGGAACATTGAACTGATTTTCTTTTAATTACATTTTCCAAATGTCCAATATCCTGGAAGTGTTAGTGGTATTCACATTCCATGAACTCAAAAAAGTTTCAATGTGAGTTTTTGTGGTTTACTGCCCAGATTCGATTCCTTTTATGTTTGCCTGAGTTACATGTTTCCATCTGCTTGTTAGATTTTTGCAATTAGTGTATGTTGGCCTAGAAAATAGCATTCTTTTTACCTTGTCTGCAGAAAAGGATAAGAATAAGTTTATTTTTCCTCTCCCCCTCTCTCTCTTGCTTTGACTTTTATGATGACATGTGGGGTAGAGCTGTTTCTATTGACCAAAGTATTAAACACACTTTAGTTCTACAGACTTTTGGGATCGTCCTTGGACATTGGCAAGAAGGAGAGCTTTTTCCTAAACTTTTTGCTCAACTGTTTGTTCCTGATTTGCTACGTGCTGCAGGTCATGGAAAATGGTCATCCAATTGAAAGAAAGAGTTGGTTTCCTGACATCGAACCATTGTTCAAGCTCCTTAGTTATGAAAATGTGCCTCCTTATCTAAAGGTTAAGTTGAAGTTTTTTGAATTATTCTGCTTCCCTATTGGGTGTTTCATGCTTGAATGGAGGCCCTCTTTAAAGCTCAAGCTTCCACTAACTTGTCAGCCCCCTTCTAAATTGAATATTTGTGCTTTTACAGGGTGCTCTGCGAAACTCAATAGCTACTTTTATTCATGTCGCTCCCGGCCTAAAGGATGCTATTTGGAGTTATCTAGAGCAGTATGACTTGCCAGTAGTCATTGGAACTCCTGTTGGAAAGAATGCACAACCTATGGCAACCCAGGTGCGTTTTATTGCCTGTAAATACTTTCACTTTCTGGTGTCCACCACCACTTATTAGAATACATCAGGTTATTCTCATATCTGCTTTTCTTATGCTCATCATTTGTTCTCTTTAGTTTGTCATATTTCATTGAACCAGTGCAATGTTATGATTGTAACTTCACAACTGTTCTGGACATTTGATTCTCTAGAATAGTTTGAAGATGCTTATGTCTCTGTTTTGAACCGCTTTTCTTTATGTGAGGTTGCTTCACAATAGTAATTGCTGTTAGTCATAAAACATTTACTCTCTTTGGGAGTTGATTTGTTTACAGTATAAGGGGAAAATGAGCTAGGAATGTGAGACTGGGATTTTTTTGTTTGGTAGCATTAAGAATGCTGGATCTTCAGGATGCTCAGATTCTTGCATGCCTCATTTTACTTTAATCACTACCGTCAACTTATATTATGTTTGCTGCATCTATAAAGGCCTGGTGATTCTATTTGTTTTTAACTGTGTAGGTTTATGATATGCGATATGAGTTGAATGAAATAGAAGCAAGGAGAGAACGATATCCTTCGACAATATCTTTTCTTAACCTGTTAAATGCTCTGATTGCTGAGGAAAAAGATGTAAGCGACAGAGGGCGTAGGTACTGGTGAATGAATTTTTCTTCTGCTGTTGTGTATATCAATTTATTTTCTTTCTTCCCATGACATTAAAGGGTCTCTTGCAGATTTATTGGCATCTTTAGGTTCATATACGATCATGTGTTTGGACCATTCCCTCAAAGAGCGTATGCAGATCCTTGTGAGAAATGGCAGTTGGTTGTTGCTTGTCTTCAACATTTTCACATGTGGGTCTTCTGACGGTTGAATCTGAAAGCTTTTTAAGTTATTATTCCCAAAATTTTAGCTTAGATCCTAGCTTCCTGTTCTTTTCCTCTTTTAGTTTTTGCTTATATCTGTCTATATTCTTTTCGCAAAAGGTTTTTAAGTACCTAAATTTGATGCCTATACAGCTCCTTATCTACTTTTACGTGAAGTGAACTTCTGTTTAACCCCCTGCTTTAGTTTCAGGGGTGGTAATTAGTAGTTGCTATTGTTTAGCTTCCAAATTAAATGAAGCATTTTCCTTCTTTTTATGAAGTGTATAATGTCTTGTGCAGGATGTTGACCATGTATGAGATGAAGGATGAGGACATTGACAGTGTTGTTGACCAGTCACAGCTTTCAACGGTGGCACAAACATCTTCACTTCAGATGCAACTTCCTGTCTTAGAATTGCTAAAAGTAAATCTTTGCACTGTTTATCTTTTATCCTTTGTCAAAAGTTTTTAATTTTAAAGCCTATGTATGCCTATTTAATTTATTTTTTTGATTCAATTGTACTCTCTTTCTGCAATTTATTGTTGCCTTCCCTTCAGTTGTATGTGGATCTGTTTTCTCTCTATCTCTCTTTTTCTTTTTTGCCCATTTAAGTCTTGTAGCTGGAATCATATTTTATTTCTTTCCCGTGTCAATGTATTGTAAATATCCGTGTCTATGTTATGATTGTATTTCAGCCGTATTTTGATAGTTGACCTTCTTTTGGATAGGATTTAATGAGTGGCAAGACGGTTTTCCGTAATATCATGGGTATCCTTCTGCAAGGGGTTAACTCTATCATCACTGAACGAACTAAACAGATTCATGGACAACTACTAGAAAAGGCTGTGCAACTTTCCTTGGAAATAATAATTCTCGTCTTTGAAAAGGACTTAATTATTTCTGATTACTGGCGACCTCTATACCAGGTACTTATCTTCTTATATTGTATGCTGCATAATATATTTATGGTAGTGGTATTATTGTTCAGAATAACACAAAAATGGAGTATCTATATGGGGTCATGTCCCCAAAAAAGCTATGATCTCATGCAGCAGAAAGGAAAATTGTGCAGCTATAAAAAGCCAAAGAAGGGGGTTTTCATGTCATCATTATTTTAGCTTTGAATTGTTCAACATTTTGAAGCTTGGAAACATTCATCTTCCAACTTGGGGATAATGCACCACTAACACTTGATGGCTAAAATTGTCATCTCTAGATCTGGTTTAGATGGAACTTCTCAAATTTTAACTTCAAATTGCTAAAATGTTGTCTAGTGTTTAGTTATAATTTTAGTTCATCTCATTTTGGTTTTATAAAGTCCTCGAATTTTGAGTTAGTTTTAATCATCTCTGGCCTTCAAATGATCCCATTAGTTGCTTGTTGTTGTGGCAGCCTTTGGATGTTATACTCTCTCAAGATCATAATCAAATTGTGGCATTGGTGGAGTATATCAGATATGATTGTCTTCCCAAAATTAAACAATGCTCTATCAAAATCATGAGTATTCTAAGGTATTCAGTTTATTCCTATGTTTCTGGCACTCATCAATAATTCACTATATATGCCTTTTTACTCAAAAATAAACATGGGACCAAATGCGTTTCCTATGTGTGTGTATTTTGTGAGCCCAAGAGGAGAGGGTAGATATGAGCTGTGATTCTGTGCGTTTACAGAGGTTTGGTGGTCTTTCCATTGACTTTGACTGTATTATTACTTCTTTGGGTGACAGTTCCCGCATGGTTGGGCTTGTACAGTTACTGCTAAAATCCAATGCTGCTGGCTGTTTGGTTGAGGATTATGCAGCCTGCCTGGAGTTGCGATCAGAAGAGTGCCAGGTCATAGAGAACAGGGCTGATGACCCGGGAGTGCTTATAATGCAGGTTAGTCCACCTCCAGTTCTACTTACATGGTGTCTCTGGTCCTGCAAATTTGATAGACGTCCACTTTTGCAGCTTCTAATAGATAATGTCGGTCGACCAGCTCCAAATATCACTCACTTACTGCTTAAGTTTGATCTTGACATCCCGATCGAACGAACAGTTCTACAGCCAAAATTTCACTACAGGTTTTTCATTTTTTTATATGTATACAGGTTTCCTAAAGGTTAATCTTTGTATTGTTTATGTTTTTATGATCATCTATACCTTCTTATTTCACTTGTAGTTGCTTGAAGGTTATTCTTGAAATCTTGGAGAAACTTTCGAAGCCAGATATCAATGCACTGCTTCATGAGTTTGGTTTTCAGGTTGGATATAATTTCTAGTATTTTTACTTTTACTCCATTCTGGTGTTGGAGATGCTGTTTGTATCACTATCTTGGTTGTTACAACCAACTAACTTTTTGCCTTGGTCAGCTTCTTTATGAGCTGTGTTTGGATCCATTAACTTCTGGTCCCACCATGGATTTGCTGAGCAAGAAAAAGTATCAATTCTTTGTACAGGTTATTTCTCTTTGATCCCATACGATGTGATGTAATTACCAGTTTCACTTCTTTAGTTATTTGTATTTCTTAGGATATCTTTCTTGTCATGACAGCACCTAGATGCCATTGGTGTTGCTCCGCTTCCTAAACGAAACCACAACCAGCCACTTCGTATCAGTTCACTTCATCAGGTTTGCTGATGCTTATGGTTTCAATAGCCATACCAGTGATTTTTTAATAGTTTTGATGGTTAACCACTTACCTTCGCATTCTTGTTTGTGGATCCTCCGGTCTCCACATTTTAATTTTTAAATCACACCTGCACTAGAGTTTCTAATTATTTATAACTATGTGGCTCATGGCTGATTTAATTTCATTTTTGTTCTTCTTTTATGTTTTTTCAGAGAGCATGGCTCTTGAAGCTATTAGCTTTACAGTTGCATTCTGGTGATGCTGGTAGCTCCACCCACCGAGAAGCTTGCGAAAGTATACTTGCTCAGCTTCATGGGGGAGAAATAACTGAAATTGGTTATGATTCCTTCACACTCACTGCACAAACTGGAAAACAAACAATAAGCAAGAGTAAGGTATTTTTAGTCACTTCTGACAGACCCGTGTGAATTGTCACTTAAATGTATGGAGCGTGAACAGGCCGAGATGAAAAATGAGGGGAAAACATGACTTGTCAATTATTTTTTTTTACTTCTAAAAGTTGACAGCTTGTTTTGGCTGTCAAATTCAGGTATTGGAGTTGCTTGAGGTTGTCCAATTCAAATGCCCCGACACTAGTATGAAGCTCTCTCATATTGTTTCTAGTATGAAGTATGAGTTGCTGGTGAGACCCATATCCTTGAGATTGGCTTTTTTGCTGCAGCTTATGCACATATTTACACTCTAGTTGTCTTGTAGACAGAGGATGTACTTGGAGACCCAGCAACTACTGGAAAGGGTGGCATCTACTACTACTCAGAGCGAGGCGATCGCCTGATTGACCTAACTTCTTTCCGTGACAAACTTTGGCAGGTTGGTTTTTGTGATTCCCACTGTGTGCCAGAATTGTTTCTCTTTGACTTATTTTCAAAAAAAATATCATTTGTGAACTTCTTAGAAAGGATGCTAGTACTGATTTGGTTTTACTATTAGAAATTCAATTCAACTTATCCCCAGTTGAGCAACTTCGGCAGTGAAGTGGAGCTTAATGATGTGAAGGAGACGATTCAACATTTGTTGAGATGGGGATGGAAGTATAACAAGAACCTTGAGGAACAAGCTGCCCAACTTCATATGTTAACTGGCTGGTCACAGATCGCTGAGGTCCATGCTGTTTCTCATACATTTCTTTAGAATTTTTTGTGCTACAGCTAAAAGTTTGTTGTGACTTACTTTTTGACTGTCTTTTCCTAACGTTTCCCATTTGTGTAGATTTCTGCTTCCAGAAGAATATCATCAATTGAAAACCGAGCAGAGATGTTATATCAGTAGGCCTATATTCATTAATTTCTTTTTTCCTTTCCATTTTCTTCCTGTGCATTCTGTAATTACTTTCATGCTCGTTTACAGGGTCCTTGATGCCTCTCTGACTGCTTCTGCTTCTCCTGACTGTTCCCTGAGGATGGCCTTCATCTTGAGTCAGGTGCAAAAGAATTCATTTTTTAACTTAACCTTTCAACTTATGATGAGGTCGTACATTCTGAATGCCGGGGATTTATGTTGATATGCTACTAGGTTGCACTCACATGCATGGCAAAGCTGCGTGATGAAAGATTCCTAGGCCCTGCTGGTCTGAATTCTGATAGTATCACATGCCTTGACATTATCATGGTAAAGCAATTATCAAATGGAGCTTGTCACTCAATATTGTTTAAGCTTATTATGGCAATTCTGAGAAATGAATCATCAGAGGCCTTGAGGAGACGGTATGGTTCCTTAAGACTGAAAGTGAAGTCATTATTAATGTTGTTGGACATTTAGTAAAAATCTGACCCACCTTCCTTTTACCCCCTCTCCTCCTTTTGGCTTTTTTCGTGGTATATGCAGCCAATATGCACTGCTCCTAAGCTATTTTCAGTACTGTCAGCGTACATTTGATCCAAATATCCCAACAACAGTTCTGCAATCCTTGTTGCTGGATGGTCAAGATGGTGAAGATCTAGATCTTGAGAAAGTGCGTAATTTCTATAAACTTATACTATTCTTTCTTATGATGGTGGTTTGTCATCCATGACCTGCTGTCGTATTTCCAGATTGACAGAGAACAAGCAGAACTAGTTCGTGCTAACTTCTCAATGTTGAGGAAAGATGCTCAGGCCATCTTGGATTTGGTTGGTATTCTATTCTTTCATTTTAATTTTAATTTCATTTTATCTTGTATTTTGCAAGAGAGAATGATGCTATCTTTGGCCTTCTATCCTGGTAATGGATTTTAGATAGAGATTGGAAATGAGGTAGCTTGATGTGAAGAAATTTTATCCAAAGAGTCACTAATTCGAAACGACAAACGAGATCTGTAGTTACCCTTTAGTAAATTGCTGCTGTCCTTGCATTTCTGTTTTGTCCATAATTTAAGTTTGTTTTAGCAAATAGCATATTTCTGGCTTCTCCTTAATGTAAAAAAATTGAACTTTCGTGCTGTTTTGATTGCCTTTTAGGTTTCTTTCTTTGTATTCTACTTTGATCACTTTTGGTTTGTTCTTTTATCGTCAGGTAATAAAGGATGCAACTCAGGCTAGTGAACCTGGGAAAACAGTAGCTTTCTATGTTTTGGACGCATTGATTTGCATAGATGATGAGAGATATTTCTTAAGCCAACTTCAAAGTAGGGGATTCTTAAGGTTTTGCCTTATTAGCATCAGCAATATTTCCTATCAGGTATTCCTCCCCCACCCCTACCAATAAAGTTAAAATTCAGACAATTCCTCATGCAATATGCTTCTGTTTCTTCTGGTCTTTTTGTTCTTGTTATGCTTGTTTGGTTATAACTAGCCTTCATGCCTGAACAATGCTGCAGTGATAACCTCAAATTTGTACATTAGATGTTAACTACATTCTCATAAATTTATGTCAAAAGATCTTTAAGGTTAAGCTTTGAGAAAAGTGGGATAAAAATTGAAATATTCAAGTTGAATAAAATTAAGTATTCATGTGGAACTTCCCTCTCCATTCTTGCTATCTAGAGAGCACCATGGCAGACCCCAGCCGAAGTTCCCTCACCATTCTTGCTTTTGTTAGTTTCTTGTACTTTAGTTAAGGGTCTCTACTTATGTTCATAATAGGCATGCAAATAGTTACCTAATGCAGTATGCTTCTGGTTCTTTTGGTCATTTTTTTCTTGCTATGCATATTCAGTTGTAATTTATCTGCATATAATTGTTCTTGCTTGATAGGATGGTGGGCGTTCATTGGACGCTTTGCAGCGGGCATGTACTTTTGAGTCTGAGTTAGCATTGCTTCTAAGGATTAGCCACAAATACGGGAAATCAGGGGCCCAGGTTTTATTTACCATGGGTGCTTTGGAGCATGTTGCTTCCTGTAAGGTGGTCAGTTTTCAGGTGATAATATTATCTACCCACCTATTCTTTTGTCCTTTTTCTAGTCCATAATTCCTATTAAACTGAAGCAAAATTAACTATCAGGGAAGTTTGCGACGGTTTGACCCAAAGCTTCGACGGGATGTGGCTGTGGATGTTGACAAGCAACGAATGATTGTCACTCCAGTGTTGAGATTGGTGTTTTCTTTGACATCATTGGTTGACACATCTGATATCTCTGATGTGAGATGTCTTACTTCCTTATTTTGATCACTTCTTTCTCAGTTTTATTTTTTTTGTAGCCTGGAAAGAAAAATGTCACTTTCTGTTTTCTTTGACATCATTGGTTGACACATCTGATATCTCTGATGTGAGATGTCTTACTTCCTTATTTTGATCACTTCTTTCTCAGTTTTATTTTTTTTGTAGCCTGGAAAGAAAAATGTCACTTTCTACTGCCAGTCACCATGGCATAATTTTTCCTTGAGAAAAGTTTTAGTGAATAACATCCTTTCATTCCCACAAATTAAAACTAGAACTTTGTGGTGGATGCTCATTGGATTGAAATTTTCACCACTTATACCTCTGTGGGAAATCGGGCATCTTTACCTTTTGTATTCTTTATTACTTTTCCCTCATTTTGCAAAACACATTCTCCACCTTTTTGTCTTGTAGGTGAAGAATAAAATTGTTCGGGAAGTCATAGATTTTGTCAAAGGACATCAGTTGCTCTTTGACCAGATTCTGCGGGAAGATGTTTCTAATGCTGATGAATTGACTATGGAACAGATAAATCTTGTTGTTGGCATACTTAGTAAGGTAAGATTCCTGGAAAATCAAATCTACTTTAGGAAATTGGAGCGGGTTAAGTTGTTCCTCTGGAAGGAAGCACCCAAAAGCCTAAGCTTGTTGGTCATATCAACACACTCCCTCGAGTGTTGGACTTGAAACGTGAACAGGCCTACACTACCTTGTGTTGAATTATTTGACTAAATATAGAGATGGTAGGATTCTATTTCTTGACAGCTTATGGGGCTCTTTAACTTAGTCAATAAACCCATGAACCTAAAAGCTTAAGCTTATGGGTGAGGTCCACCAACATTTTATTGCGTCTGTGTGATTGTTTGGAAGACAAAAGTAGAAATCATACACATACCTGTAAAGTGGGAATATAACCATTCTACTTGTTGGTTGGGTTAATTGATAAAAGTCTTTTGGTAGATAACCATGATTTCATGTTCAAATACCACTTAAACATGAATAGGAGGGGTTGGACGGACAAAATAGAAGTGACCATGTCTGCCATAGTGTTTGGGATTCTGCTTTTGTGTTGTCAGTTAGTTTTCTTGTTTTGTAATGGTTTCAGTTAGTTATGTGTAACTCTAAATGGTTTAGTTCTTTTCCTGTAGGTATGGCCATACGAAGAGAGTGGCGAGTTTGGTTTTGTTCCAGGTCTTTTGGCTTTGATGCGCGCTCTTTTCTCTCGAGAGTCAGAGTACTCCAGTATAAGCAGACCAGTACAATCTTCTGAGGTAGTTTTTCCCCTTTAAAAGAAATTATAGTTGAAAGAATTGTGGCACTCATTTAGTCTCTTTAATCTTGTCTGTTGTTTCTTGGAGAACAGTGTAAGCGGAACTCAGAGCTGAACTCATTTCGGCTGTGCTTCAGTCTGACCTCCTATCTGTATTTCTTGGTCACCAAGAAATCTTTGAGGCTCCAGGTATGCCTGTGAACATTAAGCTAGTGGTTATTTTGCCGTCTAAAATGTTTGCTATTACTATGTGAATGATTTAAGTGTTTCTTGTTATGGTAAAGGATATATGATATTGTAACAGGTTACAGATGGGTCCAATGATTATCATTCTTCTGCTGCACTGCAGCACCCCACACTGAGCCTACTTGGTTCTCTCCTTTCTTCAGTGACGACTGCACTCGAAAGATCTTCAGAGGAGAAATATTTACTACTTAATAAGGTACAATATTCTTCATGTGCAGCTCTTCTCCACGCTTATGTCGTTTCTAGCCTTCTGCTGGTCAGTTTGTTGTGAGGTTTGGCTCAACTAGAAATGATCACTGCTTTTATGGATTTGCAGATACACGATATAAATGAACTATCAAGGCAGGAAGTGGATGAAATTATCAACTTGTGTACTCGGCATGACCGTGTTTCATCATCTGATGACATACAGAAAAGGTCCCCCCTTCACATACTTGTTTTATATTATGACATGATTTCTTTCTGGCCAATTTTGCCTAGTTCATTGTCTGTCATCTATTGCCTGTCTTATTCTATTCATTCTTAGGAATGAAGCAATAGATTACCTAACCATTATTGAGTTTTGGAATTCCTCTGCTGGACAAAGGCTCTAATTTAAACAACATTTTAACAAATTCATCCAAAAAATTATTCAAAGAGGGGAGAGAAGATGCTTGCCAAGGACTTTTGCTATTCAGCTTCCTGTGTGTATTGAGTGGGGGCACATTTATTTTGACTACCCTTCATTTCTTGCCAGATTTGGTTCTTCTCTAACTAGTGAATGTGAGACCATGAAGTCACCTCGCTTTTGGCTTTTGTTGATTATTTATTTTCCAAATCTTTGGTGGGAGTCTTATTGATGACTTTCACAGTGGAATGTGAACCATCAACCACACAGTTCCATAAACATTGTGTTGCTCTTTTCCACAATCATTTTATTTTCCTTACAGTGAATATGACTTGTTCTCATAATTTTGGAATCTCTTGTATGTTTTGGCAGGAGATATATTGCTATGGTGGAGATGTCCCAGGTTGTTGGCGACAGAGACCAGTTAATCACCTTGTTGCTTCCACTTGCAGAGCATGTACTCAATGTCATCCTTGTTCATTTTCAGGATGGGTGCGTTTTTATTCTACTTTGCTTTAAATTGATATTTCCATGGCAGATAAATCTTTTTGTGTACAAGAATGTGGAATGTTCTGTTTCATAATTATGATTTTACCTCTATTCTGAAACTTTTCATAATAAGTATTAGCCCTTTGATGGACATAAAAGAATCTAAGTTACTGTATTTTGATTGTAGTTTAACCGTTAGGGGAATCTTTCTAGATTTTGATTTTCCAGAATCTTCTCAGTGTAGGTTTTATTTTATATTAAAGTATATATGTAGTGTGTATATGATTTTACAAGTATTTGTCTAGATAGTAATTACCATTCTTGTTATTTGATTATTTTTGACAGCTCTATCATGTCTGATAGCACTGGCGGTACCAAGAGAATCACATATGGTGCTACATCCGACTCTCAAGGGGACCTATCATCATGTTGTGAAAAGTTGGTTTCATCCTTGGAACAACTTGAGCGTCTAAGTGAGGTAAACCTATTTCTAGTTTTCTACACTGTTACAGCTAATCAATCATTTCACTTGCTGAATTTATCTTGGTTCTTTGTTTTAAGCTATCTGCACTAGCACCAATATTAACCAAAGAATAGTAGTAGCAAGATGTGTTAAATTTGGACTAGCCTCCAATATGGTGATTGTAAGCACTACTAACAGAAAGAGCGGATCCTTTATAGGTCCCCAAGCTAAAAAAGTTGAACTACTTTTCTGTGTACCATGGAATGAATGTGATATTTTCAGAATTGAAATTTGTTTCTGTACGAGGTTTTGTTTCTCCCTAATTGAAAGTGAATGGAATGAATGTGATATTTTCAGAATTGAAATTTGTTTCTGTACGAGGTTTTGTTTCTCCCTAATTGAAAGTGAATAAACTGTGGTCCATGTTTGAGGTAGATCTAGTTGGCACTCCTGGCATCGAAGGATATTTACAGTTAGCATTGCCTCATGATGTCACATATCATCTGTGTACCCCAATTCTATTCAATCCCTACAGCTTTTTGCTGTGTTCGACATGTTCTTACTCGTGGTGACTTCTCGTTGGATTGCAGGAAAAAGTCAGGCATAATCTTAAGGTGTTTCGCCGACTAGTGACCTCCCTCAAGGAGATGGCCATCCAGCACTTGGCTTGATGAAAGAAAGATCCTTGGATTTTGACTCTTGTTGTTATCCTCTTATCTTGTGTTGTAGATTTGCGCTTACCTTCGGGAGTTCTGATGATATTGTATTATTAGCTGGTTCTAGGCCTCCCATGAATTAATGTATAATATAGCAATTTCAGACCATTTGAAATAGCATCCAATCAATATAATTGCTCGTTTGTATTTCACACGAATCGAGTCTATCTAAAATTACAGAAATTCACTTTGGAATTGTTTCGTTTTTCCTTTTTTCCAAGGAAATTTGTTGTGAATACAACATTAAGAACACAACATTCTCAGTGATATTAGCCTTAAGAGATGTAATTAACAGCGCAATACAATAGCAAGGGAAGGCTATATATTGGAGTATTTTCTATATATTGGAGTTTTTTCTCTCCTTTTGTTCAGGTAGACGTCTCGTGGATTATCTATCTTAATTCAAAATTTGTAACCTATTTTTTTCTATGCTTTTGTTCTGAGTACCAAAATAAAAATAAATGTTATCTAAATTAATTTTATGATCTTGATTCTTGAATCCCAAATCATGATTTCATAGTTTCGCACCAAATGCAGACCAAACGAAGAATCCTTCTTGATTGACATGTCACTTTCCAAAAGAATCCTACTTGATTGACATGTCACCTTCCTAGACGACAGAGCCCACATCTCGTCCTCCACCTTCCCAAAAAACGATCTAATAAAAAAACACTCACTCACTCCCATTATAATTCTTTCTCCAGATCCAATCTCTGATCTTTCTCCTTCCCACACTTTCCCGGAATCAAAAACCTAACAGGACCGAAAGGAAAAAAGAATTCTCCTAAAGCTCGAAACAATTCCATGGCAAACGCCTGGAAAAGAGAAACCAACAAACACCCACTGAAACTCTTCTCCACTAAACCCCTTCTTCTCCTTCTCCTCATCTCCTTGTCTCTCCTCATCCTCTTCCATTTCCTCTCCTCCTCAAAACCCCCAACCACCACCACTCACACCTCACTCTTTCCCCCCTTAAAGACTCAAACTTTCCCCATCCCTCCTTTCAATTGCGTCGATTCTCCACAAGCCCACCCTGTAATCGCCAACATTGTTGAAAATGTCAAGTACCCATTTCTCTTTTCTCTCTCCGATTTCGGGTCTTTGCCTGATAAGCCTCATAAGAACATTGTTAGGTTGTTGAAAGGAAAACCATTCAGGAAACCGGATATTTCTGTGACAATCCAGGGACTTTTGGAAGAGATGAAAGGGAGAGAAGGGTTGGTTCTGGACGTTGGTGCTAATGTGGGGATGGCAAGTTTTGCTGCTGCTGTTATGGGTTTTAAAGTGCTGGCTTTCGAACCGGTAATGGAGAATTTGCAGAGGATTTGTGATGGGATTTGGTTTAACCGTGTTGGGGAGCTGGTTACTGTATTTGAAGCTGCTGCTTCTGATAAGATTGGCAATATCACTTTTTATAAGGTAATAGATGGAATACCTTTCTTTCTCTTGTTCCTTAAAGATTTGGTTTAATTGTGTTGTTGAAACATGTTCAATTTGTTAAGAGTGTGATGTTTACTTTTGCAATTGCAATGTGTGTAATGCTATAGTGCAGGCTAATTAAAACTGTGTTTGAATTCTCTTTCAAGGAAAAAAAATGGTGCTGAAAGACTTGATAAAAGATATTGGAGAGTGGTACATAATTCTTCTGTAATGCCATAACAACATGATCTGTATTCTGTAGCCTTATTCTTTTAGTTCAAGAACTGGATTCGGGTTTGCTAGTTCAAGTGCATTTTATTGGGATTTTGCTTCTAATGGATATATTATGATCCCTGTTTTATTTACATCTTGAAAAATGTTTGCTAGCTGAATTTGATGATTCATTATGCTTCCAGCTAGTGGGTCGGCTTGATAACAGTGCTGTTTCAGCCTCGGGTGCAAAGTTGGCATTCAAGTCCAATGAAGAAGTAGCTGTTCAAGTGAGGACTATCCCTCTGGATGAAGTAATTCCAGACTCAGAGCCTGTGCTTCTGCTCAAAATCGATGTTCAGGGCTGGGAATATCATGTACTGAAAGGGGCCTCAAAGTTATTGTCTAGAAAGAAAGGTGAGGCTCCTTACCTGATTTACGAAGAAGATGAGCGGTTATTGAAAGCCAGCAATAGCAGCACCAAAGAGATTCGCAATTTCCTCCAGAGTGTGGGTTATCGAAAATGCACACAACACGGTACAGATGCTCATTGCTCCAAGGATTAATGAACAATTTGTTTTTGCAGTAGGAAACAAAACCTCAACTAGATGGCTTGGTTTTGCCATGGTTCTGGTTAAGCTCAGTACCAACACATGATTTGGTTGCTGCCTAATAGAATTTGTTAGATTTGTGAAGTGTATACCCTGCAATTTTACAGCTAGTCAAATCTACAAGATTTAAGGTAAAAGCTTGTTGAATCTCATCCTCTATGCTGCTGCAGCGACACCGAGTGTGGAAATATGCAATTCAAAGTAGCAGGGAACTGTGATAGAAGCTTTTCTGTTTTTGAGCTCTCATTATGGGAGAATGTCCAGCCGGCTTGCGAGTAGTTTTTTCATTTAGTTTTTGTTAGATTTGCATTCTCATGCTATCGGAATGTAATTCTCCGCGGCAAATCCAAATTGGCCATGTATACAGAATGTTTAAATTCTAATAATCATTTGACGCAATACTTGTTGATTTACAAACACTTCATCTACGCAAAAAGAACATGTGAATCTATTCCTGGGGCAGCATACCTACTGCTATCCAGAGTAATCAACCATGTTCAACTTACAGAATACGTACTAGCTCTAGTGCATGTCAAAGCATACACAGGATATGTACAGATTAACATTCAGTGAAGTTGGTCACTAGGAGCAACAAAACACTGGTTGCTATATAGTTATAAGAAGTTTTCAGGCTTCAGGGCCTTGTTGTATCTCATTGATGGCAATGTGCATCTTTCCAAGTGTATTGCTGAACACTTGTTAGCCTTTAAGATTGTTTCGGTCCGCTGGTTTTTGAAGGGCCAGCTCTCTCCACCATCACATCATAAAGTTGCTTCCCATTCTATTTCCAACAAGAAAAAGCAAAAAAGCATGAATCAAAATCAAGAGTTGAACGGAAAAAACAGATGGAAAATTGAGCCCAAAATCTCATTTCACCACCGATTCTTTTCTTAACATGGTGCTCCCAGCATTCTGAGGCTGTCTTTTGACTACTTACAAAAATAACAGGAAAGAAGTGCACTTGTCCTTCAGGTTTTGTTTGTGTCTCCTTAAAGTACACAAGAACAGGGAAATTTGGCCACCAGAGTTCCCAATTCACAAATGATGAATATCTGTCAGCAAAAATAGATAAGTAGTCTTCTATAATTCTTTAACTTGGATGGGGGGCTGAAAGAGTACTTACTTCCAACGGTTTTTCCCACCCACGAACACATTTTCACCTGATTCCTGAAGCTGGTCTCCTACTTTTACTTCCTATCATCATGGCGCGTAAAAGGTTATAGGGCAGGGAAGAAGGTAAGAAAAGATTACAGTACAACTACTGAACTACAGTATCAGATGAATTTTATTTCAAATAGCAAGAACACAACATAAGAAACCATAATGGATTCATCCTTCTTTTTTCTTCAAAAACAGAAGTTTATTTGGAAACATCTAGATTTATTCGTTTTCTGGATGCAACTAGTTGTGCATGCAAGTGCAGCAGAAAACAGCTAAACCTACTTGAGTTTTTGGAAACTAGACTTGTGACAACAGAATGAAGTTTCAAAGAAACTAGATTCCTCAAGGGATTCCTTATACGAGCAACAGTAACACTGAGGTAAAGCTGCGCCCATAATAGTTTTAGTTTGGTGCAACGGAAGTTATTTAAAGGAAAAGTGAGTGAACTAACCAGAGCCTCTTTGTCGAAAACAAATCTCACTCTACTTGTCTGGAATTACGAAGCAATATGTTAGAGAAGAAGTTACAAATGTACAAGCACAAGGATTAATAGCCTATTCAACTAAACTAAAGGTGTTCATACTTTAACTAAAGTATTGACTTGTCTATCTTCATCAGTATTCACAGTATGATCTTATTCAGACAGTGGTTGAGTACACCATTCTGACAGTCAAATAAAGGCCATAAAAACACCAGTGTTTTTGTAAAGACTAGCCGATGTCAAGGGGTGAAAATTGAGAATAATTCTTAACAACATCCATTTTTGCTATTGTGTTACCTGGAAAAGTAGCAGCAAGCCAAGGAGACCAGCAGGTGCCGCTGGCAATAGGTTATTAGTATAAGCTAGCCCACCAGCTAAACCTGTTGGAAAAGAAGCATTTGCAGCGTAAGCAAGATTTTCATGGTGAATGCAATCTTGTCTAAGAAGATTAAAGGACAGTGAAGAACAACCACAGGCAAAGCGATCAACAGTCTACATGATAATAGTTTGCGCGGCCGATAACAGGTACATGACCCAATGTGGTTCGTCTAATGTAACCTATAAAATGCAGGAAATGCAGAAGTTCCAAAAAACTGATTCTCTTGGAATCTTGGAGTTGGTGCACCAAGCAAAGAAAAGTACAAATACAAGCCGACTCAATCATGGAAAACAAATACTTGCAACTATATGCGAATCCAAGTATTCAATACTGAAGTTTCCAAACAGGATAATAAAACTTTATTCCAAGGAGTCTATTCACAAACAGCCTAATTGCAGTAAGGGAGTACTTGATTTCAAGAACTCCTAGTTCAGATCAACTTCATTTTAGTTTCTCTTCACATCCTTCGAAGTAAGATTCATAGCATTGACACCCATAGTTCATATGAAAAATCAGGAAAAAGAAGGGTTATAAGTATACCCAGTAGAACAACTGGTATCCGGTAGTCTGGATCAGGTATAACAGTCTCTCTTTTCTGTACACCCCTTCCAACCTGCGACAAACACAAGAGTAAGCATCTCAAACACAAGCAAGTTATAATTAAATTACTCTAAGCACCAAAAATTAAAATCGATTGTTTATGGGAACCCAAATGGTAAAATTGAATGAAACATGTGCAGAAGGGTAAAAGTATAACAAAACCAACCACTGAGGCAACAATGGAACTGCCTCCTCTGATGCTGCTAATTCCTCTCCTCACACTCACAATGCTTTGGTCATATATCACTTTACCATAGAAAGAACTCCTCAAGTTCTTTACAAATCCATCACTTCCCTGTCTGCTAAACAAAAATGCTATTGTAAACACAAACAGGCATATTTGTATACAAATTGAAGAAAAACAAGAACTTGAAGCATAACCTATTCTTAAAGTAATTACTCTGTTAAGGGAGAAAGCAGGCAGTAGATAGCATAACCTATTTTTAGCAAAGAAGTTATTTACTTTGTGAAGGGAGAAAGCAGGCAGCAGATAGCACAGCACTATTAGCCATCTTCTTTCTTTAGCTTTCTATTTTTCAAACAAATTGTATTTTTTACAGACTGCGGCAAATTTTGGTTTCGAAATCAGATATTGACCTTAATGCCCTTTTTTCCATGGACACGAGCATGGCACTACCACTTGATAAAAATAGGCATTTAAGTAAAAGGAAGCGAGCTGTCCCCTTCCTCTCATACCAAGAAGCCTTATCTGATCATTAACTAGTATTCGTTACCACCAACATTTGATTTGCACACTTATAAAAGAAGCATACTTTCACCCTCGTTTCACTCGAAAGAAGAAAACCAGGTTCAATTTTTCTTCTTTTGAAAATCTAAATGGCCAACTGTATATGTTTCACTCCCGTTTGCTCATTCACATCTCCCAACAAACAAGGTACTTCTCCCTTCTTTCCTTTTAATACATGTTTATGTTTGGGTTTTTTTTTTTTTTTTTTCTCTTCTGCTGCTAAACTGTTGTTTATTTGTTGTGATGGCGTTGTTAGGATTGTTTATTGGGAAATCAGCTGCTGGGCAGGTTCTTAGAGTGAAGGAAGTATTTCCAAGCTCTAAAGTTTCTAAATTTCAATCCTTAGAGGTCAAGGTGAGTGTGTTGTCTGATTTGAGTTTTAAAAAATGGACAATTTTGTTTTTTACAGTAAACTAAAACGAAACGAAAGGTTCTAAATTTGAACTTCTTCCTGCCTCGTATGTATGTTGCTTTATTGAGAGGTGACTCCTTCAACAGTTTTCTAAAGGAGGTTAGGTGCTTTTTCTACTTTGTAGCTACTTGTGTTGTATATAGACTATGGAAAGTTTTACAAGTTAAAGCAATAAAGAGGATTTTCTTAAGGACTGGTTTGAGATAGATGGCTCTGTTATGGTTATGGTTAATAGGATGTGTAGGCTAGTGGTTAGCTGATAGCGGCGAGTGCCCACATTTTGATGAAAGGAATGCTGGCGAAAAATTGCTTAAAGGAGCAAGGATGACTCTGAGATATGTAGCACGCTTATGAAATAAATTTAGTTTGAAGAGCACTGATTGAAAAGTTCCACAATAGCTCCTATCAAATGAGGCATGGCTCTCTCAATATGCATGAAGCCCCACTGTCTTTTGCTTCTGTACTTTTCTTCGCTTTTATGGAATATATTTCTTTACTTTTCTCTTGGTCTTGCAGGCTACAGATGACAATAAACAAGGCACCAAGCGAAATAGCTTAGTTTGTATTGATTGTGATGGAAATGGTAAGCTTAAGGCTTTTGCCGATATGTACTTTTTTCTGTTATTTTGGTTTACGTCTTCTCATTATCTATGCGAATCAGTGAAAAAGTTTGCATTTCTGCTTACTGTATGCTGTCCTAGAGAAATAGAGCCGCCATCAATACAGGCTCTTTTCTTACAAGAGGGAGCTTTAAGTTCTACTTCTCTGTTCACACTGTGCATTTCTATCCTCAGGGTTAAAGTTCCATATTAGTTATTACCACTGCACTTGCAACAACTCAATTTTCTTGTTTCCTTTCAAAATGTGTTTCAACTATTATTTAGGCTGAGGATCTATTTGAGAAAGTCTTTGAATTTGTCTGGGGTCTTTCCAGAGGGAGTAGAGTACAGCCTGCTATGATCATCACCATCACATTGTTGGAGATTTTGAAATAGCTCGCATAACCTAAAATCTATAATATTTTTTTTATTGCTTCCTGCATTTGCTACCAAGCATTGTTTTGCTTGATTCTGAAATATATACTATCTTGTTCATGTCCTCATTTACAAAAATGTTCATCTCCCTATAAATCTTCCAGGTGCTATTGCGTGCACCCAATGCAAGGGTAATGGAGTTAATTCTGTTGACCACTTCAATGGAAAGTTTAAAGCTGGTGGATCATGCTGGCTTTGCAGGTAGTTAGCCTCTCTGCCTTTTCTGCTAATAGTAGTATCGATACCATTATATCACCACTGGAGGATTTGAACCTCATTTGAACTGTCAAGCATAGAAATAAATCACCCTATTTAGTAATAGGCTCAATCATTGTTTTGAAACCCGATGGTAACTTGCATCATGTTTCTTTGACCTGAAAAGTTTCAGTTAATGATGCAAGTATAGCTTTTCCCAGGTAATTTGCGACCAATTCTTTTGACACAGATGCAAACAAATACTCGAAAACTTGAATGTTGGTTGTCTCTTGTACAGCATGTATTTTGATGTCTTAGTTTTCCATATAGAGCTGAAAGTTTAGTCACATTTGAGAATGAGACCATAATAATAGTCACTCACATAGGCAAGTAACTCGTAATGCGATTTCATTTAGCAATGGCCCAAAACAGGTCATAAATTGAACATGGTTTAAAACTCTCAAGTCCTTACTTTATGTGATCTTTTCTTCTCTGATCACCAAATTTGCACTCGAATCTGGATTTCTTTCCTGCATTGTTTCTAATGGTGATCGGTACGAGTCAATAAACAGTTTGAAAACGTGTCTTTGCAGAGGAAAAAAGGATATTCTGTGTGGAAGCTGTAATGGAGCTGGTTTTCTCGGCGGATTCATGAGCACAGTTGACAGTTGAGAAAAATCTCATGGGAAACTGGATTGTAACTGATTGCCAATCATCAAAGCTGCAAATCTGGAATATCAATTTTTGAACTTTTGTCTTTCTTGTATGTTAGATTGGTATTGCCATACACTAGTAGGTTGAAAATTTTGTATTCTCTTTTGTTTCTTGTTCATTATCCATTATATTATTGCAAAATTTGTATTTAATTAAAATAATGGAAGAAAGCAAAAAAGTTGGGAAGAAATAAAAGAATCGACGCGCCAGGTAGGGGTCGAACCTACGACCTTCTGCTTAGGAAACAGACGCTCTATCCACTGAGCTACAGGCGCTATCTGATGTTGGAGAATATGGTAAAGATACTTATCATCTCAGTCAACCAAAAATGATATTTTTAACATAAAAAACAATTGTCCAATAATAATTTATTTATTCATAATCCTTTTTATAATGTAATTATTAACTACATTATTACATAGCTCCCATGAACAAAAAAGCAGACAAAGAGGGCTTCCGGCAGAGGTTAAACCCATACCAAACCCCATCAGGTAAGAATGAGTTGTAATTAAATTTAACAGACTTAGTGCCTGTTTGGCCCCCTGGGTTGGGTTGGGAAAAGCACTTTTCCTAACCCAAAAGCTAGAAAGGGTGTTTGGTAAGCCTAGGTTTTGGATAAGTACTTCTCCAAAACCTTAAAAAACTTTGATTTTGAAGAAGCTTGAAATACTTGCTTTCTCAAAACCATTGGTTTCAAGAGAAACACGGGAAGCAGTTTACATATTTAAGTGGACAAAATTATTTGCCCAAGTTCATCATATTTACGATGATACCAGGTATAAAATACCCAAAAAAACCCAATTCTTTCTCATTTCCCGTGGCTGCCTCGTTCTCCTCTTCTCTCACACTCTCGCCCTCCTCACCGCCGCTCACCATCTCTCCCTCTCGGCCTCCATCATCACCGCCGCAGCACCATCATCAACCCTCACCATCTCTTTCATTTGTTTCCCATCTCTCCCTTTGCTAGAACGGGTAGATTTGGTTGGTTTAGTGAGGCTGTGGGAGATGGTTCGATTTGGCGGAGGAAAAGAGATGAGTTTTGATGGGTGCTTGGGTTTGAGGAGATGGGTATGAGTTTGGGTTTCTGTATGTGAGAGTGAGGATTTGGAGAGAAAGGAGAAGGGTTTTTGGTTTGGTCTAAGCAGAGCAGAGAATCGAAGGAAAGCGCAAAGCTAACCGAAGCAAAACGCTTTCTTCAGATCGAAGGACTGGTAACCGTCATTCTGTTATCTTTTTTCTGCTCAATTCAATTCAGTTCCGTATTTGTTTATGTATATGTGGGGTTGATCGAGTGGGAGGTTGTGTATGTATAAAATCACTCAGTCACTATCACTGTTTATGTTGTTTGCTATTTTGAGCATTTTTCACTTGGCTGGAGATTTGTCGTTGCATTGCACAAGTTCTGGTGTTTTGGTTGTATGGTTTCTGTGTGAGGAAGTGTGATGGGAAGTTTTGTGAACAGGTAGTGTTGAAGATAATCAAGCACTGCAATCTAGTTTGCTGAGATGGTTCTTTGTTGTGGTCATTCTTGCATCTTCTGTTTATTAAGAGGATTTCTTGTATGAACTTTAACTCTTCATCTTGAATCTTTTCCTGTTAATAATTGTTATTAGTTCTACAAGATGAGTATACAGTTTAGTTTAGGAATTGGCATAGCTTGCTTTTTAAAGTTGATGAGAAGATTGAGTTGTTGTGTCAAGATAGTGGCATACGAGGCTGCTGGTTCAGGTGTACAGTCTTGCAGGTATCCAGGAAACAGATTAAAGTGCAGTATGATGATGTTCAGGATGAGGATGAGTATGGCAATCTTGAGGTGTGCGCATGTTGTAATGTTTTGTTTTCTCCCAGCTTGGGATGAGGATGAGTGGCATACGAGGCTGCTGATTTTTTCTTGAATGAACTCTCAAGGAGATTCAAGATAGCCCGTCTGATCTAAATGTAATTGTTACAAAGCGGCGAAAAGACTTCACTGGTGTATGCTCCACCAAATTCAAACCATTACTAACTTGAAAGATTGCAGGGTGTATGCAACACTGACACGCACAATTTTTAACTTGAGGAGATGGGTATGAGTTTGGGTTTCTGTATGTGAGAGTGTGGATTTGGAGAGAAATTAAATTGTGAGGAATTGACATGGATTGAGAAATTATGCGTCTGTTTGGAATTGAAAAGAAACTGGAAAAAAAAAATTCTGCTGATGTTGCAACTGCTGCTGAAGATATTGCATTTGCAACATCTGTTGTTGGTATTGTTGCTGCAAGAGCTGCTGGTCCTGGGGTTGTTGCTGCTGCTGCCAAAGAAGCTGAAGCTGTGGCGGTGCATTAATCAAAACTCTCATTTGTTCTGTGCCAAACTCCAAATCCTCTCCCAAATTAATCAAATTAAATTGTTAAGAAACTGGAAAAAAAAATTCTTAAGCCAAACTCTTCATAAATCCAATTGCTAATCAATTTGTTTAAATTGTTAGTTTATCTGTTGTTCAATAATTCATACTCATCCTTTAGATTAATTAGGTGTCTTCAATTTCATAATACGATAAACAGTTTGCTCGAATTTTTGATTCTTTATTAATTAACTAAAATATTGTATTTATCAAATTAAATTTTGTGTGTGTATTAATTGAACATTTGGTTCGAACAGCTGAATCGGCATTAAATTTAGAGACATTTTGGTCGTTTCAGATTTTTAAACCATAAAAATGCATTGTGCCCTTTATAGTCATTTTACATACGAACCATAGTTTTAACAGCAGTTTTTACCAAACACCATAAACAGCTTCTAATTTCTCACAGCACTTTTAAAAAATATTTACCAAACAGCATACTGATTTTTACAGAAGTGATTTTCACACAGCACTTATCCAAAAAGCTCTACTCCAACCCAAACCTGGGGGCCAAACAGGCCCTTAATATTCGGGCCGCTGATCTGGACGCTCTCTGGTTTCCAGCCGTCGGATCCAGTCCTACGCAGGTACAAGTAGCAGATGTCATATGCGCAAGGTCCACTTATCTGGAAAGTGTCGGTGGAACACCTCTCAAATGTCCCTGATCTTGGATCATCAATCCTCTTGACATACACCTATAATCAAACACCCATCAGGTAACGTAGTTTTGTTGTTGTTTTATTGTTCTTTCACCCTGAAACGCAAAAAAGATTGGAACTAACCTCGTTGCCATGAGCATCACCATATGCAATACTGATCTGGTCTCTGGTGCGAGATGAAGATGAGCAGCTTGTCTTTATCTTAACTGTGTATGAACAGCTCCTTGCAGCAACCTTATAATCATACAAAAAATAATTAATTGTACTTTCTTTCTCACTCAATTACATATATCTTTTGCAAAATAAAAACCATACCTTTACCTTATTAATAGCTTGAGGATGGAAGGAATTGAGAGGATGAGGCTCATGAGTTGGAAAAATGGATCTGGCAATTGCATTTGGTGATGAAATGGAGAAGGAGAGAACAATGAGGAGGAGGAGAGTGAGGGGTTTCACCATTTTTTTTATTATATCATTTTTTTTGGGCTTAACATAATCTTGCATTTATTTATTTATATTCAGGTGATGGAGATAAGAAGAAGGTTTGTCGTTGTTTTATTTAGACATTTCTATATTTCCAACTAACCAGTTAGGAAATAAATAAAATGGTCCCATCATTTTATAATAAGAAACTTAATCTTTTTATAAGAAATACCACCGAAGTACAAATTCATTCACTGTCGAAGAAACATCAATCCGCAAGAAAAAGGATATATTTAAAATGAGACAAACACGTAAGGATTTTGTCATCAACATACCATCCAACAAGACATTTGAATTGTTAATCATTTGAACAGATCTATGATAATCTTTTCAAAGATTATAACTTTGTTGTATATAAAATAATTAATTATAGGTACTTAATTAAGTATAATTAACCTTTTATTTTAATTAAAGGGCATGTTTCCATAAATAATTTGATGGTAAATAATAAACGGATCAAGACTTGTTAATTACTAGTAATCCATAGACAAGGAAAATACTTTAAATTTCAAATTATTGGTTAATTACTTACCCTCAACTCAACTACTCTGAAAAGTCTGAAAAGTCTTGGTCTCTCTCACCCACTGCTCCGCTTCATCATTTTTTCCTTCTCCTACTGTTTGTTTCCCTGCACCCTCCCATCTCCACAATCCTGTCCTTTGTGAACCAAGAAGCCATTCCAGCTTTCTAGCCATGGCCGAGCTGGCTGTTGCAATCCTCTCCCCTTTCATTAGCCCTTTGATTCAGAAGATGGCTTCCGTTGATGTCCGCGATTTCTTCAAACGCCATGAACTCGACCAGGGACAGTTGCAGAAGTTGAAGGTAACCTTGAATACTGTTGCCAAGGTTGTTGCTGACGCGGAGGAGAAGCAGTTTACTGATCCTCATGTCCGAGCATGGCTAGATGATCTCAAAGATGCTGCCTTTAGAGCTGATGATTTCTTGGATGAGGTTGCTTACGAAGCTCTCAAATTGAAGATCGAAAGTGGTGGTGCCCAGACCAGTGCAGATGCTGAGGTGCATACCCAAACTTGCACAGGTCAGGTGCGCAAATTTCTCACTTGTTTTAATCTTTGTAGAAAAGAGATGAATATGGGAGAGATGGAACCTAGGTTGAAAGAGATCCAAGAGACTTTGGATCATCTAGTTCAACAAATGGGTCCTCTTGGTTTGGAGAAGGACAATAGTACTGGAAAAGGAAAATCACTAAAATTGGATGCATCACCACCAACAACATCTCTGGTTGCTGCTTCAGATGTTTATGGAAGAGGTGGTGATAAGGAACTCTTAGTGGAGTCGCTGCGATCTGGTGATGGAAATGGTAGGAATGTTGGAGTGGTTCTGATAGTGGGTATGGGTGGGTTGGGGAAAACCACTCTTGCTCAGTTTGTGTACAAGGACGACAGGGTCCAGCAGTGCTTTGATGTTAGAGCATGGGTATATGTTCCAAAGGAGTTGGACGCTTTCCGTGTGACGCGAGATATTATGAAGGAGGTTGGGTTGGGGGATGGTATTGATAATATGACTGCAAATCAAATGCATTGTGAGTTAGAGAAAAAGCTTGGTGGGAATAAAGTTTTGCTTGTTCTAGATGATGTTTGGTATGCTACTCAAGGAGAATGGGATTCGTTGATGAAACCGTTCATGTCTGTGAAACATGGAAGTAAAATCATTGTCACAACTCGTCATTCAAGTGTGGCGGGAGTCATGTCCTCTGTTACCACTCATCGTTTGGCAGAGTTAAGTGAAGGGGATTGTTGGCTTCTGTTTGCAAAACATGCATTTGACGGGAAAAGTTGGCATGAATATCCAGACTTAGAAAAGATTGGTAGGGAGATGGTGAAAAAGTGCAATGGCTTACCTTTAGCTGCAAAAGCAGTAGGAGGTGTCTTGCGCAACGAAAGACATGTTGGGCGCTGGAGGAATATATTGAAGAGCAATATGTGGAATTTGCCAAACAATGAGATTCTTCCAGCTCTAAGATTGAGCTATTCTTATCTCCCATCATCTCTGAAGCAGTGCTTTGCTTATTGTGCCATATTTCCTAAGAATTATGAATTTACAAAGGAGGAGTTGGTCCTTTTCTGGATAGCAGAGGATTTTATAGCTTCATCAGGGGGAGAAGAGAATATGGAGATAGGAGAGAGATACTTTGAAGATCTTGTATCCAGGTCTTTTCTTCAGCAACAAAGCACTACTAATTTCGATGACAAAGCAATTTTCACCATGCACGATCTCATGAATGATTTGGCTACACTTGTATCAAGAGAATTTTGTTCCAGGCTAGAGGGTCTCAATTTGCTCAAGGCAAGCCAGCGTACTCGCTACGCATCATGCCTTCTTACACAAACTCATTATGAAATGGACAGAGACACATTTATTCTTGACAGTCCACACTCTTTGCGTACCCTTATTTTTTCGAGAGATAGGGGGCAGTCCCCCTTGAGCGCGGACAATGAAGCATGGAAAAAATTATTATTGGCGCTTAAGAGCTTAAGGGTGTTGCGTATATCCTCTGATGCTAGACTCCTTGAGTTACCAGATTCAATTGGCATCCTGAAGCATTTAAGATTCTTGAGCCTTCTTGATCA
Source organism: Viola odorata (assembly GCA_963691705.1). Classification (NCBI taxonomy): domain Eukaryota; kingdom Viridiplantae; phylum Streptophyta; class Magnoliopsida; order Malpighiales; family Violaceae; genus Viola; species Viola odorata. Next base: position 8,126,965 of record OY829544.1, read on the forward strand.
ATCAGATATCGAGCAACTGCCAGAATCTATATGCAATTTGTATAATATGCAGATTTTAATCCTACAGGGATGCGGGAGTCTCATTACGTTGCCCAATGACATGAGGAAGTTAGTCAACCTGTTTTTGCTTGATATTAGAGGCACTACACTGCACGAAATGCCACCTCACATAGGTGAACTGACAAAACTTCAGAAATTGAGCGGTGATTTTGTTGTGGGAGAACATAAACAAAGGGGGTCTAACTCTAGCATTAATGAATTGGGGAAACTTTGCAATTTACGAGGAAGTCTTTCTATTCGTGGTCTGCAAAATGTGGTGGATGCTGGAGATGCGAAGGAAGCAACATGTAGAGGACTTGTGGTTGCAATGGGGTGATGAAGAAGATAATGATAACAGCTCATTGCATCGACAAAAAGTGCTTGAAAAATTAGTCCCTCGTAGGGACTTGAAAATTCTCTCCATTTCTGGCTATGCCGGTGAAAGATTTGTAGACTGGGTGGGGGATTCTTCTTTCTCTTGCATGGAATCCCTGAAACTGGATAGATGTAAAATCAGGTCTTTACCACCACTTTGGCAGTTAGCATGTTTGGAGAAGCTTAGCATTCATGACTGTAGTAGAATCACAAGCATTGGTTCTGAGTTACATGCCATGAAGAAGCTCAAGCATTTGAGCATTACAGGACTACGAGAATGGTGTGAGTGGATCTCAGGTGGTGATGGTGACAGTGACACTAATTTCCCTCTCCTCCAAGAGCTTGACGTCCCATTGTCCAAAGCTAAAGAAGGCCCTGCCCAATCACCTTCCCTCTGTAACTAAAATTGAGATTCGAAATTGTGAACAGCTTGAGATGGAGTGCTTCCGATTGGAGTGCTTCCCCAAGCTAGAAAGCCTCAACATCGGAGATTGCCCAAAATTAGTATCCTTCTGCAAAGAACGATCACCTAATTGCTCCTCCAATTTGGTATCTCTTACTTTGGAAAACTGCCCAAATTTGAAGGTGTTGCCTGAGAATTGCTCCAATTTGGGATTTTTGTGGATTAATAATTGTCCAGAAATTGAGTCTTTTGCTACGACTCTACATCTGGGCGGCTCCAACTCTAAATTACGAGAACTTAGAGTATGGAATTGCAAGAAACTTTTCTTAAGACGGCATGAGTGGGGTCTGGAAATGCTTCCTTCCCTCTTAAGTCTCAACATTACCGGTTGCATTGAGGTGGTGGAAGAATCCTTCCCTCAGAAGACGCTGCTGCCCTCCACTCTTACCTTTCTGATTATTCAAAAGTTTCCATATCTGAAATCTCTAAACTACGAGGGGCTTCAACACCTCACTTCTCTTAGAGGGTTGAAGATCTGAAATTGCCCAAAATTCCAGTCCCTACTACTGCCCAATCAGAATCAGAAACTGCCCTCTTCACTCTCTTCCCTTGAAATATATGGAGGCCCTTTGCTGAAAGGAAGATGTGAACCGGAGAAAGGGGAGGATTGGCCTAAGATTGCTCACATCCCCCACTTCTTTATATTTGCATGATGTCCGTACTTCCAAGTGATTATGATGAATAGATGAGGTAGCGTGGTTTTGTTGCAACAGACAGATCCCGGAGTAATTGATGAGTGAGGTCTTCTTAGCTTTGCAATTCAATTTGTTACTGGTCTTTCTTTGTGAACAGCAGAGGTGTCTTAATATAAATTCATGTTGTTCTCTTCCCTGCCGTTATTAGTCATTAATGTTACAAGCAATAATACATATTCCATATTCCGGTTTCTTTTTTTTCTTTTTTAAATTCATCTACTTTCTATAATTAATTTTTAATGAGTTTTACCAATTTTTATTTATGACCACTTTCCTTATTGGATATAAAATGATGACCACGAATGGCTTGTTATCAAATTGAAATTAAAGCTTTTGTTTTATTCAATGGTTAAAATTTTGAATTAGGTTAGATATGGACATAAAATGAGTAAAGTTTTTTGTCCTTATTTGCATGAGATCAACCTTATAATTGTGGCTTTATTTTTCATATTCTTTTATAGATGCCTTTAATGTATATTTTTAACTTCATTGAAAATATTTTCATCCATTTTTGTTGTAACCTTATTTGTAGTAATTTTGAATTTGATTTTGTTTTGGTTCATTGAATGACAACTCATCAACAAGTCTGAATTTTCATCATAAAGTTGGAGATAGCTCTTCTCACTTAATAACATACTAGAAAATTATTAGGTGAATCTTTCTCAATTTTAGTTTTCTGTTATGTTACTAATGTGAGTAGAGCTCCACTCAATCATGGAAATTGGAAAAACAATCTAGTCAATAAATGATGTACCAAAACATTATTATCCTAAAATATAATTTTCTGGTTCATCCCTTATCTAATTAGAATTTAATTCCGTATAATAATAACAATATTATTCACATCTTTTTAGTCATAAATCTCTTTTCATTTAATGGTATTATTTAATTTTCTCTTATTTTTTTTCCCTTCATTTCTCCATCCATATGAACCCATGTTTGTTAGTAAGATGATTATCTAAATTATATTTTATTTTTATTCATTTTTCTAGTTCTGTAAAAAAAAAATTATATTTAGAAGTAAAAATTATCAAAATTTATACATTCTTTATATGTTTATTAGACTTATGCAAATATATTTATGTCAAATTATTAATTTACTGGGTCAAGTTTCCCACTGTCCTCAATAGATTAGTTAATTTTAAAAAACACAATAATTTAGTTTATTTTGAAAATAAATAAAAATTAAACTTAAAAAAAACACATTATAATAGAAAATAAATCATTTACTAATAGATAGATGATGAAGATGCAAAGCAAAGAATTAAACATGTCAAATGTAATGTTCCTCCTTGTCTCATCATACTTATAAGATTTGGGGTATTAATCATGATTTCGTCCGGATGTAAATTATAATGTTCATAATATATAATTTAAGTTGTTGTAACTGAAAAAATATTCATATATCATGAGTTTAAAAAGAAGAAAAATCTATACAAATTAAAGAATTGATAGCAATCTACCTATAATTTATATCTGCAAACTATCAATATTACACACATAAAAGGACTAATTTGTTCTAATCTCCATCTTCAAAAGTGAGGTAAAGAACCTTAATTAAAAAGCTAGTAACCTAATTAGAAGATAAATAAAAGAGATTGACTACACCAAATCAGTAATGCATTGTGCAATATCACATAAATAAAAGAGATTGTCATTCAACTTCTCCTTTCTTTCTCTTGAACCCATTTTCACATGTTCTTGATGCTTCCATCACTGCCTTCAGCTCTACATAGGCATTGCTATAATGCTCCGCCATCGATCAACCCCACAATAGTATCCGAGTATAGCTCCAAGCAGTCCTGCAACCGATCCACCACGAAAGGGTTGAAAGCTCCGCTGTTCAACAAATTGTTGATGCTCGAGACGGAGGAGGTTGCGTTCTTTATAGCTAGTTCCATGAAGATTACGGCTAGTCCGTGCGGGTGTTTGAAGTGTGGCTGGAAGGGATTACTTGGAGAGAAGTTTTGCAGAAGTTGTAGCTGAAATGACTAGAATGTTCCTCTACACATCTTTTGCAGGTCCGGTTCACTATATCATTTGTATCCGGCACTAAAGGATGGCAGCTGTTAATTTTTTTATTTGAGAATTGAAAGAAGAAGCAAATAACAAAGGAGAAGAAACAAATGCGCTTCATTTTTTCTTTTCTTTTCTTGTAGGTTAGATTTGGTAGGAAACTGGGTTTACACATTGAAATGCTTGTTTATTATGCAAGAAAGTTTCATGTAAATACTGTAAACTGGGACTCTTGGTGGGCCAATCTATAAATATTTATGGTTCACCTCTGAAAAAAAATCCATAATGTTGGAGCTTGGAAGCATCAAGCTTCCTCCACGAAGAAAGCATTACTATTGAACAATAATGCAAAAATCCCGAGCAAATAATACATGTTCGGCTCTATTAACCAAAAGAGGACGTTTGAAATAGACCCTGTTGATTCATTGCTTTGTGCAAATTCCAAATCAAAATAGGATTGTAATCAGGAGGGAAAATTGTTATCTGACGAGACAATAAAAAAGGAAACTACCAAGAAGCTCACTCTTAAGACTTAAGAGAGAGTAGCAATGTGTTCAAGACAAATAGTCTTAATTTTTCATTTTTTAAACATTGTTTTGGTCAGATTCATTTTTCAAACAAAGTGAAGAAAAAAACTATTTTTTGTGCTTAACTAGCCACACTAATGGATCTACCAGCTTAACTAGCCACACTCATCTAATGGGCCCTAATCTCTGACCAGCCCAAAACAAAAGCTCCAGCAGCCACCCAAAACTACAACCCTAAAACTTATCACCATTAACTTCCTCCTCTTTCCTCTATAACTCCACCGGAAAACACACCGGAGATGTTACTTTAAACACCTTTAAATCTCCTACATTGTTTTAAGTTTTAAACTTTTACCATCAGATGAGTCCGCGTTATGATGCGGCTTCTTTGGATCCCACATTGAATCTTAAAAAGATCATTTAATTCCCCTCGACTAATTAGGGTGTTTTTTTAATACATAAGTTGGATAGGATTAAGAAAAACGACATAAAATGTGTGCTCTAAACCATGTCCATGATTTTTTTTATTTTCTCGTATCACAGCAATCAGCGTCTACACATTGTGTCAATGTTTGTTTTTGATAGATGCATACAAAGAGTGTTTTGGTTATCTTCTTTTTTCTTCATTTTCTATCTCTTTACTTATTCACTTTTTTTTCCTTACCTATTACCGTATCTCTTTACTTATTCACTTTTTTTTCCTTACCTATTATTTATAGGTACAGTACAGATGATGCTCACCTGCGTTTCCTACCATAGAGTGCTAAACACAAATTCTCTCCTAATTGAACCACCAAGCAAGCATTCTTCAATACAACTCACCAATCCACAGAACGCAATAACCTCTCCCGGGACAATGGTTTCTTCCGAACAGTTTCGTTCATCAGTGAAATAACGAAACAATCAGAAACTACATACCATGTTTATAATCAGATGCTTCTACCTAAAGCTACAGATATATTCACGAATTTGGTAAGCATGATATCAAGATCTAGACCAAAGTAACAGCTGCTTCACTTTCATTGGAGGAAAAGAAAAAAGGAATTGTCACAGCGAAAATAGAGTTGTTTCCAAATAAACAATTCTTGTGGCTTGCACTATTACACAATGCAAGACTGTAACTGAGATTATATATACATTAAGTTAATACCAAACGAAGGATATCCCCCGAGTACTTGAAGGATTTTTCCGTTTCTTCCAAACAATGGTCCTTCTCTTCTCTGGTCCAGCTCTGAGCAATCCCATACATAAACATGTATTAGTTACCATATCCCGTAAAAAACAACATAAGTACACAGATAGCGAAATGTAATAGCATTGATGATTTTAATGTACTATACAGTATGGACAATTGTGAAATAAAGGGACAGATATAGGGGAATATCACAAAAGTAAGAAAATCACCTCTGCGACTTTGTTCAACTTGTCCCTTACATTCTGCAACAGTACGGAAAGGTCGCCATCCCATTTATAGAAATCCAATTCCTTTTTGTTGAGAATCATCTCAGCCACCTAACATAGAAGAAGAAGATGAAAAAGGCGAGAAAGGAAATTCAGAAACTATCCAGTTTCATTGATGTTACCCAAGTGCATCTCATAGGAAAGCATAGAATCAACTTGGTTGAGCTAAGATAAGAAAAGCTATTAGTACCCATAGAAGGCACAACAATGTCTTGTAAGCACAACTGATGCACAATAAATTCCTCAGGCAAACACTTCATCAAATATGAGAAAACATGCATGCATAACAAACATACTTTGGACAGAATATATCTAAAGTAGATTTGGATAAACAAGAAACAACATTGGTCATTTCAGGGAAGCCAAAATTGACGATTCAAATTTCATTCATGTTCACATGAAGGAGAATGAGATTATTTAAATTTCGTAAGTTAATATTCACTACCTTCTTCCCGATCATTCGGCCACCAGCTGTGTGTGCAAAATAGACATTGTAGAAGTGGCAGATAAATGCCTGGGGATCATTCTCTGACAATTCCTTCAAGTATTCTGCATATGTAACCCCTGGAGAAGAAGGTTCTGGAATGGTGTAGCCTTGCTCTCTGAACCATTCTAAATCTTTGGCCAAACTTGCAGACCTTTCCAGTCCAGTGTTCTTGAACTCAGCATCTATAAAAGAAACACAGAGATTACATGTTAAGCTCTTGTCAATAACAAGGTAGATAGCACTACTTGTGCACTTTATGATCTCAATATCTATAAGCAAACACAAGAACAGTATTATTTAGATGTTAGATGCAAAGTAGATAGCACGAATCAGACTAGAAACATGTGCAGGAATACTGAATAAACAAAGAATCAGCTTCATAAGACCCTTGAAGGGTCTAAATGTATTTAACTAAGACATGATCTGTAAGCAAAAACAAGAAGATCCCAGCAAAATGTGCATAGTTCTCTGAATAGCCAGAATGAACATCTAACTACATTCTTTGGTATCAAAATGCCAACAAGGACAGTTCTAGACAACTGGGAACAGGCGAAATGCTTGAGGTTGCAGTAGGAAGGACAAGAACCAGCACAAGGGAAACACTAGGAGCGTCATATTACAAACAAAAGCATTACAGATGTCGCCACTCTAAGTCGAACCTCCCTGGTAAGCAACAACCCACCAAAATAAAGAACACTTTTATGACCTTTCAAACGCAATTTAAGAACTACTAGACATTCAAATATTAACATTATGACGATCAATATCCTAGTAAGAACAAAAGATGCCAGAGCAATACACCAACAAGTAATTGCAAAAGACAAATGTCTCCAAGTACACAAACCTTAATGCACAGCAATCCACTATCAGTAAACACAAACCAAAATAGCCAAATATATGTATGCAAAATCAATCAATTCACCAGGGAAACCATCACAACCACAAAAAAGACCGAGTTAACAAAAGGGTGTCAATCAAACAATCCAGAAAACCATAAATTGAATGGTAAAAAAGAATTCAACTTACAGAAAGGGAAGGCTGCTTTCTGAACAATCCCTTCAAGGGTATCGTAGACCAACTTGCTATCAACCAGAAACCTCAAGTAACCTTCAACAGTAGGTTCCCATTTGCGCACAGCTTTCTCCTCTGGCTGCTCTACTTCTTTTTCACCTTCTCTAGCTTGCTCCCTAGTATGCAACTTCATTGCAACAAACCTCATCTCCTCCACAAACCCTTTTGCCTCACCTGGGTATCGCTTCTTCGACTTCTCCGCTGTTGTGTCTGCCATAGTTGCAGACACAACAACAGCAGCAGCCGCCTTCCTCAATGGCATACTAGCAATCCTGTTAAAGAAGGAAACTTTATGCTGAAAATTCAATCTTTTGGGCACAAAACAGGATTGTAAATTCAGGGTAGAGGATGAAGAAGAAGGGGATGGAGTTATTTTGTTAAATAAAGACTGGGAATGAGAGATTGGGGTGAACGAAGCCATTTTTGCAAACAAAATATTGTATTCGATAAGGAAAGAGTGCACGGCACCGAGGTTTTTACTATTTTTAATGGAATGGAGAGAGACCAAATTAAGAGGACAAGGAAAAGGAAGAGAAGTCTGCTCTGGTGGAGAAGGAGGAGGAGAGTAGAAGGTTTGGCTTGAACCGGCGGTTCAAGTGTTCTTCAAGACAAAGCGAGGATGGATGGATAGATACGGAGTACGGAGTTTACTTATGTAAATTAATTAACTAATGAAGAATGGGCGTGTCCTTCCCTTGAGAGAATAGATATCTATTAGTTTAATTGCTTGATAAATGTATAAATAAGACTCAATTTCTATTTATACCCGAAGGTATTTTTAATGTACGATTAAGATTATGTTAATCCAATGGTGGAAATTAAATTTCTAAATATATTCTAGAATTTTCTATACATTTATCACATTTTAAAAAATTTCTAGAATGATCTATACATGTTCTAACTCAAGTGGGATAAGTTTAAAAAAAACTTGAGAAGTTTAGTTTGGGAGCCCAAATGTGCGTTGGTAGGCTTGGGAGCCCACACAAGGCCGTGACACCAGCTTCTTGTGTTGTGTGTGCACCGCTTTTTATTGGAGTATAATATTACTGGATGTATATAATAAATAGTAAAATAAAATTTCCTGTTTCATTTTGGATTAGGTGTCCATATTTTGTTCCATACTCCGAAAATTATTTAATAGCCATCCTAAAATAAACAGGCAATATTATTTTATTAATAAAAAACATAAGTCAGAAATAGTGAAATACTTATATATGCATGTTGGAAACAAAAATTCTAGTTTATTTTCGTCAATTTGAAGCTGTGGTGGATGGGAAGCGGTGTCGTTTTCATGTGGCTTGAATTCTTCACTTGTTCTGAGGCGTTGCTGACTGGTTTTGTGGACAACTCCGTTCCGTGGAGAACTATGTAACCCACCTTCAAAAATTGACAGAAAATGACAGATTTTTTTATTTTATTTCATTGACAGCCTTGAGGGGTATTTAATATTTAATTATATTAGATATATACGCCTTGCAAAATAATACTAATGTTGTAATAATGACTAATTGTTAAACATAAATATAGATTTTTTAGTAATAAACTTTCAATGACGCTCTATTGTTTTCTTCTTTTTCCAGGAATTATTTGATGTTCGGTTATTGTATTAGATATGTAAGCTTTGTTTTCAATTGAATTTGGAACAAACTTTTCTAATCTCCCCATCTGTCCCAATCTTCACATCAATACCACTCATCTTAATCATAGCTTTTGAGAACTCAAAATCAAATCTAATCCCAAGCAATCCTCTTATAGTCCCTCCATAATTCTGCACAATCCTTCTTGTGTTTGCATCATCCATTAGTCTTTGATCAGACTCCAAAATTCCATTCCCATCCCTCACATTCTTGAAGAAAGACGCATCAAATTCGTCCTGGCTGCCTGTATCCAGCGCAACTCGCTTCGATCCATCACCGTTCGGTGGGCAAAGAGCTCGAAGCTGAGCTAAGAATGATTGACTGATAGTTGGGTCTGCATTTCCTGTTGCTGTGAAATTGTATAACCGGTATCTGAAGAATTGGCAGTCCGTTTGGCCTATGGTATGCGCCCCTGCAACATAAAATGCCTCATCTGTTAAACATGTCACAACCCACATCTAATAAACATTCAAATCACCTTATCTACAAAAACCCGAGGGCCGGTCCCCTATTGGGCTGGCTCAGAGTCGGTAGCTAGATGGGCAGGTCATATAGCTTTTATGTATTTGTGCTTAGCACAGTCTTGCCTATTTACGCTTATGGGCCGGTCCATTTGTTTTAGAAGATTGGGTCTGGACTTTAAAAACTTGAGTCGGTTGAATATGAGCTTGGGCAGACCCTCTAAAGAAATTAATGGGCTTTCAATTTTATGTAAACGTGCATATCGACCCAAACGTTAGACAAGTCTAATTATAGTCAATTTGACGTAATTATGCAGATGGGAAAAGAAATTGTACCAACAAGGGTGACAAGATCATGGTCATCGAGGCCTTTTGCAGCAAATTTCTGTTTCTGGGCAGCGATTGAATCAAGAGGTGAAGGCAAACCTGAAACTTGGGATGCTAAAGAAACTCTGCCATCTCTTCTACCAGTAGGGACTGACCAACTTGGACCGTCGCTCTGAAAAATTAATTAATTGGAAGCAAATTAACCCAAATTTGACTATTTTCTGCTGAAACATTCAGATATTCAAATTCGGTGGGTTCAAATTTAATGTGAATTTGGTGGTCATGATCAGACCCAAGGATGAATGAACTGACCAGGACTACAGCATCACGAGCAGCTAATGCAAGAATATCAGCACATGACACAACTCCATAGCAAGAGCTCTCTAATTGGGATTTTGCATCATCAATTACTTCAAACCCTTTTAACCCAAGGTTTGGTAAAGCACTCCTCTCAGCAGAGGATCCCGCAATTAACACCGAACCATCACACCCCTGCAGAACATTTTAAACTATCAATTAATCAAAAAATGCTCGAACCCGATTAATCTTCAGTAAAGTAAAATCAGATTCATTTCAAAAGTAAGAAAAGGAAGAATGAGAAGGAAATGAATGAAAAACCTGAACGAAGCAATCATGGAAATGCATCCTGAGCAATCCAGCTGCAATGGTGGGATCTTTCTTGAAGTGGGATTCAACAGTGGACCTAACTATCCCTTCAGCTTTTGGACATGAAGATGAATAAAACCCATTTTTCAATTGCCCCTCTACACTCAAAAGCATACCCAAAATTACAACACAAGTCAACCAAGAAGCTAATTCCATAATTTCACCAATTAATTAGGAAGAATTTGGGGTTTTTTTATATTCTATTTTTATTTTAGACAAAATGTATTGTAATATACACTTCTTTGCTTATAGTCCTTACTACTACCAATCACTACAATAACTTGTATTCGAATTTATAGATAAAATGTGATGAACATTTGGGGTAAACATATAATATTTCTTGTTTATAAAATATAATTTAGACGTGTGGACATGAAATAGTGGAGTGGTACATATCTTCTTTTTGAGTAGTGGAGTTCACTATTCTCCATGGTTTTGCAACAAATGGTTTATATACATTCACGGGTTTTGCAACAAATGGTTTATATACATTCACGGTGGTTTTACATTTGTTTTCATTTTTTTTAGATTTTTTTTCGATTTTTTTTCAATTTTTTCGATTTAATTGATTAAAAATAAACAAATTTCTTATATTATTCGAGCGTAGCAAAAGTTGGTATGTCGTTTTACATTTGTTTTCTTTATATCTTTATATATTCTCTCTTTTTGTACGCGTATTTATCTTTATGATACGTACATTTCACTTTTGCACTCCTTTTGACTTCAAAATAATTCGCTGCATTCACATGTTATGGATTTCTATTATTTGCATGGATCCGTGGCTAATTAATTACGTGATCAATAATCTCTTGTTAACGTGACATTTCACCTAATAATGTACCACTATATATTATATATAATAAAGTAGTCCAAAGTGTTTACAAGCATAAAAACACTAAAGAATTTGGAAACCAGCTGGAGAAACAGAGATTTCATATTATTAATTACTCACTCTCTCTTTTTTCCGTTAAGAATTCAATCACTAAATTAAGTGCCGATAACAACTCTCAATCCGAGCCACATTTTTTACTATTTTATCACCTATAACTAATAGTTTGTCAAATTCTTCTCTCTTTTTTTGACGGCAGAGGACTCCCTTGACATGGCTTTTGGATCTTGCCAGCTAGCTGAAACTTGATTGGTGATTTTTTGGTTAGACATTACATCCAATATTTAGTCCAACATTTTGATCAGAGAGCAGAAGCAAATCGGGATGGTGTGCCCCAATTGGCTGGTTGAATAGATCGATTCAATCGATTGAATACAATTTACGTGGTTAAACAATGAATATCGACCGATATACTGAACAGTTTCTATGATAAAAATACCATCGAGTATAATCATATAGAATGCCTCTCCATCTTAATTATCTTCTTGTTTTCTCAAACTCATATGCTCAACTATAGTACACTAAACTTAGTGGAAAAAAACTAATTTAATTCACGCCGTAAACTCCTCCTGTCCAGTCACAATCCGGATCTATAAAATTTAAAACCGCATCAATATTAATATCACTTTTCAATATGAATATATATGTTCAACATATTAAAATTAAAAGATATAATAATTAGCTCAATCGTATGAACGGTTTTTTCTAATCTCCATTAGCAATTGCATAATTTCAATAAAATAAGACTGAGTATGCTTGGATGAGTCAGAATTAACTTGCAGTATTTATGATTAATCAATCATTAATTATCCTCATGTGCGATTATTGTTGCAATTGCATCATATGGCACTATATCTTGCAATATGCACGTTGAGCAAACATGTATAAATTACATAATCCCATAATTAGTTTCACGTCTATGAGCAAAATATAGTTTAAGAAATGTACGTAATTCAAGAACATGCTTTCCCTTTTTTACATAAAAGAATCACCAAAGAATAAGATCTAATGAAGTCAACAGAAACTAATTAGTTTGCTTTGGCAAAGATATGTAGACAATATAGAGGATTTCGAACTCAAATTGGCAAAGAAATCAGCAACACGTTGCCTCTCGCAAGATATGACATCAGCAACACGTTGGCAAGAATCGACCAATCAAACGAATAAATAACAAACATGTGGTTGTACTCGTGGTTTAATACTCTTCACTTACGCCGACATCCAAAATTTGATTTATCTTTTTAATTAATTTGATTAGGGAGTCGGTTTGTGGTTCCTCATTTTGTCACTAGGACCCTCGTTTTGTTCTATTTTAATAACATCATCGGCTTCGCGGTATAAAAAAGAAAATAAAATACAATACAAATAGACAGCTCAAGGATACCCCAAGGATATTTTTGACCTTTCATCACCAGCGAGGTTCCCGATATATGTACTTCCCGATATATATCACCGCTAACAGTCAAAATTATGTATACCAACTCTACCAGGTAAGTATACTACTTGTATGACATAGTAGGGAAATTATCGGGTAAAGGGATAGGTATCGGTAATGGTTGACCAAGTCCAAGCTGACCCATAGGGCGAGGCTATAAATACTCCCGTCATCCCTTCATTAGGATACACACTTACACGCGCATGCGTATTAAAGCCCTGTCAGCACAATTACCCAACTACCTATCTCCAACCGATAGTTTTTCTTTACTATCTATTTTCATCATACATACCAATTTGATTATCGGAGTCTCTACGCTAGAGATCCTCTCCAGCGCTTTGCAGGTGGCGTAAGAGCAGCGAAATAGTCCACGTCGGCACATCATATTACAAGGTCACTCTCACTCCAGATCCAGAATTATCAAAACATAATTAATTCTAATTTAGTAAGCTTATTATACTTATGGTTCAGATAAAAAATAAAATAAAATCAAAACTAAAGATATTATGCCACAATTGATAACTGCATCTCTTTATAAATTACTCCATCATATGTTGCAGGAAATAAAATTTGTAGGCATTGTAATAATAGATGAATAATATAATTAACTTTCTTTTAAAAAAATAAAATAAAATCAAAAGGTTAAAGGGCGTCTGCCGCCGAACTATTTTGGGTACAGTGGCTGATATTGGACTAGTTCTTGGCCCACAATGAGGTATAGACTAGTGCAGCCCAGTCGGTCGTGAAATTGGCCCAACCTCCTAGCTATATGAAGTGCTTTCAACACAAACAATTTGAACTGAGCTCTAACAAAGGATTCTCGTGAGAAAACGCCATAGTATCACGATAGACATGCTTGATATCAACTTCTCATTCCTCTTGCTATTAGTTTAGTTATTAACTCGGTCTAATGTTATGCTAAAATGATAAGTATGAACTGGGGAATTAATTAAGGACAATATTCTGGTACTTGTGCTTATAGGATTCATTTCAGCTTTAATTTATAGCATCTTTTTTACATTAGTGTTAGTATCTAAAACATGCATAATACACGCATGACGGGTAATTTCGAAAGGGGGGACATTACAAAGTAGAGAATTGGATACTACTCTTAATACTACTAAACATCCACTACTTGGCTACTTGTTCAAGAATCGGAACTTTTTTCCAATCATCCTCCAATCCACCAAGTTGCAGAGGCGGCAACGAGAAAACGCTAACGGTGGAGCTTTTGCTCCGAATTTCTTTCAAAGCCCGCAATGCTGATATGGTGCTCTTCATGTATAAACTCTCCACAAGCTCAATCTCTCCAAGTTCCTTGGGGATTCTAACCACACCATCATTATTGGATACGACAGAAGTGGAAGGATCACAGCTTTCATGAACATCAGCTGCTGCCTCAACAGAAGATGGCAGTTCGATTGTGGGGACGAGGCGGTCGAGCATTGCCTCGCACTCTTTCACGAACTTGTACAGCAAATCAGTGGTGAAGAAGGGTTGCTGCAGAACCCTCTGGATGAAGGGTAAGCGGATGAGAGCACCAGTCCTCTTGTCATACTTCTTCAGTATTTTCACCAATCCTGTTGAAAACAGAGTTTGTCATCATCTGTTTCAAGTTTCAGCAATAACCAACATCTATACCCATTACAATCTCGGAAATCCTATTTAATTTCGAAGAAACACGACCCTAAAGCTGTACAACGCCACAAGAGTACAAGGAACTTCATTCAATAATGTTCAAGTATATATACCTGTGTAGTTAAGAGCACTGTAATTCTCCAGTAAAACCATCTCTCCGTGGAAGTCTACAATTTCTTTACGAATTTTTATCATTTCTTCAATGGAAATTCTGGGCTTTGCCACCCTATCTTGCAATTCCTGCACCATATAAACAAGGTTCCATTGTTAGTCTACATCTCATTCACACTTATGTGGAAACTAGCAAGTGATTTGCTCTATCGAGTCGCTGAAAATCTGGTAACTATCGAGCAACAAGAACTACACAATACTACTATCAACCCTATACAAAAAAACTTGCAAACAAAGCAACTATACACTGTATTAATTAATTAATTAGTAATTAAATTAATAATTAGCGTGAGTTGAAGTTAATTAGAAATAATTGATGGATGATTTATTAGACAGAATATACCACGGGACATTCCTCCGAGGGCTGAATAACGAGTTGTTGTAAACATAACACCTGGCAAACAAATATTAATCGTCCACCACAAACCAAAAAGAAAAAACTAACGGAACCCCACCATAAAAAACGTAACGGCCTTAACTGTCCGTTACAGTACCTCTACTTTCTCACACTTTAAACACAACCACCTGATAAACGACACCGTTTCAACCAAGTCGAAGGAAATCACGAAATTTTCTCGGCAACCGAACAGACTAAACACAGAAACTGGAAAAATATAGACAGTAAAATGATCGATAAAAAAAATAAAAATAGAAGTACCTTCAATCTGATGATGTACTCTTCCTCTTGCTCAACGAAGAACGTGTTAAATTTCTCCAACTCATCCTCTAAAAGCTTAATGAAATCAAGCTCTTCCTTCGTCATGCCGTCCTCGCCGCCGTCTGCGGCGGTTGTGGTGGCGGTGACATCCAATCTGGGGCGTTTACTGGGCCTATCTCCTCCGCCGCCTGATTTGTTCGGTTCAATGAGCTTCAATTGCTTCTTAAGCTCCTTGTAGGAGAGGAACTTGTCCCTCCATTCAGGTAATGTCTCCTCGATCTGGTTGCTGAGGCTCTTGCCAAACTTCATCTGTTGATTTATTTTATTTTATTTTGTTACGGGGGGTGTTTGGTTGGAGAGAGAATTGGCGAGAAAGTGAGGGAAAATAAAAAAACAAAGGGAAGGGAAAGTGTGAGAGAAATGAGAAGGGAAGAAGGAGGTGGGGAGATATAACTGCAAGGGGGAGAATATTCGAGGGATTTATATAGGAATATCCAGTTGATCTGTGAGAGCGAGAGAGTATATCTCGGGTTTTATTCCTTTTGAAAGAGAAATATTAAATTATATTATAATTAATTGCTATTTATATTTATATTTATTCTTTATATTTACAACTAAATATATAACCCAAATCAAGGATAAAGAATTATATGTTGGAGTTGATTGTTACCGATTAAAAGATTTAAAAGATTTAAATTTTGAAGATATTATACGTTTAGATAATGATAGAATAAACTAAAATGTGATTAGTCGTGTGTAATCACTGTATTAATTAGGTGATTCAATTTCTCCTACTATAAGTTACTGTGCCAGCGGAGATGTGGGACTGATCGGTAAGTGGCGGGAGCATCTTTAAACTCGCAAAGTTGGGCAGGTATTTGGACTTCTGGTCCAACCACCGCTTCCATTTGTCGTGGTGATACCTATACACAAATCAAAGAAAACCATGAAAAATGGGAAAACGAATCTTTTCTTTTTTCTTTTTTCTTTCTAACAGAAGAACACGTTTTTACAAACACACTTGAAATAGCATCACTTGATTCCAATAGATTAGTGCACTTTCTCGCAATCCCTTTCTGCCATTTTTGATCCAGCAATTGATTTCATTCGAGTATTACTGGTCAGCATTAATAGTGAATAAATTCGATAATTAATCAGAGACTAGTGCATACTCTAGTTGTTGAATTTGTTCGCTATAAATATTGACTAATCTCTACTTAATTAACTAACCACTCTAAGTAATAGTGGGTCTTAAAATCGAGTATTTTGTCCACATATTATGAAATTTCTACTTAATCTGTTTCCTCTCATCTATTATTCTTATTTTATACTTCTTCTGTTATTTTTTTTAAATGTCATTTTAAACGATAATTTTACGTATTACAATAATTATACAGTGTTGCCAACTTGATATTGTAATACAAGTTCCTATTAGTTAAACAGGTTAGATTTGCTTATTTTGCTTATCAGTTTTGTAAATTCTTCTAGTGACGGATCCAGGATTTGCCCCCGATTTTTTTTCCGAGTATTTTAAAGGAAAGGCAAGCGAGCTGAACGAAAAATTGAAAAAATGCTCAAGTATTTGTATCTGTCCACTAAATAACAAATATTCAGATAAACTTAACAAAAAGATAAATAAGAAGACAATATAGAAAAAAATTAATTATACATTAGAATTCATACAATATACGTACTTTTTATAATTGTTCTCTACGAGTTTTCATTTTTTGATATCCTTGTATGATTCTCTCATTCTCTACACTATCAAAATTTTCTTTTTCAACAAAAGTAATCAAACAATCATTTAACATATCATCTCCCATACGGTTCCGCGGTCGATTCTTCACAATGCTCGTATAAGAAAAAGTCCTTTCCATTGTCGCAGTTGCAACCGGTAAAATCAAAGATAGCTTCAAGAGTAAATACACTAGTGGATAGACAATATGCTTTCTTCTTTCAATTAACTTTTCGGAAAGATCATTAATCCCTTTCAAATTTGAAAATCCAATATCCGACCGCATATCCAAAATATAATTTTCAAGTTGATTATCAAGAGCAAGAACATCAATTGTAGAAAACTCATTAGGATAATATTGAGTCAATTGAAGCAATTTCTCCTTATTGAAAGCAACAAAAGAGTCTCTTGGATTTAAACATGTCACACAAAGGAGTAATTCACTATTCCTCTCATCAAATCGATTATTGAGCTCATGAAGTTGCATATCAATGACTTGATAAAATAAATCAACTTGATAATGATGTAGATTGGAAATTTGCTCACCTTTCCGCCTTGGTCTACCTTGGGCAACAAACATATCACTCATAGTTGGAAGATTTATATTATGTTTGCCACAAAATAAAGATACTTCATTAAGTAATAACATCCAACTTTCATCCCTCATTAACTGCAGTCTCAACTTGGATACTTTGAGTAAATCTAAAGCATTTACTATGTCTTAATCTTTTCTTTGAAGTGCTTGAGAGAATTTATTAGTAATTTCTAATATATTCTTCATCAAATGCAAACAAAATATAAATTCAAAATATTGTACCGTATTCAATAATGCACATGCTTCTCCTCTTTTATCTACGTTCAAGCGATCTTCCTCTATCATTTTAAGCACATCAATTACCGATTAAGCTGAGCATTGTACCATAATGCGAACTCCATCGAGTATCTCCTGCTCTTTTAATGGTCTTTTCTTGACTCAAACTTTTTCCACTACATATTGCACCATTTTGTAATCCTTCGACCACATGATCTTTTTGCTTCTCTCGAAGGGCATCTTGCCTTTTGCATAAAGCTTCAACCACATTGCACACATTAGCAACCATATTAAAAAAAATGAAATTGCAACTTATTTTTTTGCAACAATAACAAGTGCAAGTTGAAGTTGGTGTGCAAAACAATGAACATAAAATGCACATGAATTCTCCTTCAAGATCAAACTTTTAAGACCATTGAATTCTCCTTGCATGTTACTCGCTCCATCATAACCTTGCCCACGTACATTTGACAAGCCCAAGTTATATTTGGCAAATAAAAACTCCAAGGCTTTCTTAGGAGAGCAAGCACGTGTGTCAGTAACATGAACAAAACTAAGAAAATGTTCAATAATTTGCCCCTTCTTATTCACATACCGCAAAACAACACCCATTTGCTCTTTAATTGATATGTCACGACATTCATCAATTAAAATAACAAAAAAATCATCTCCAATATCCTCAAGAATAATATTAGTAGTCTCACTAGATGCAACACTAATATTTTCTTTTTGGATACTCGGTGCTACCAACTTAAGATTTCCACAAGCATGACTCAAAACATTTCTAATGGTCTCATTGTGGTTAGCAAGGAATTGTAAAAGCTCAAGAAAAATTTCTTTATTAATTGAATCTTCAGACACATCATCACCACAAAAAGCTAGTCCCTGACGAAGTAGAAATCGAATACAATCAACTACTGCAGTCAACTGAATCCGATAATCTTATTTTATTTGACTAGATTGTTGAGAAAGAGTCACTTCAATATGTTGCTTTTGATTCATCAATGCTTCACATTTTCTCCAAGCATTATTATGACTACTATTAACACCACCAATATGTTTCTGTAATCGTACTTTCATGTCTTTCCAATTGTCAAAGCCAGTAGAAATAAAAACACCACTCCTTCCTTGGTCTTCATTCTCTGAACCCATCAAATAACAACATAAATAAAAAACTGCATTTTTGGACGAACTATACTCCAACCAATTACCAAATTCATCATACCATTTAGGATTAAAACGTCGTTGAATACCTCTAATTAATGTTTTAGGAAACTCTCTGTCTCGTGGTTGACAAGGACCTTTCAACATATAAGCTCTACGAATTTGATCCCGATCATTAGGATGGTATGCTAAAATTTTAGGTCGCATACCTAGATCAGCAGGAAGATTTTTAAATCAACTTCTAAAAATCTCTTCGACTTCTTCGCAAGTCGTTCTTCACTTTTATTTAGACCAACATTTGATGATATCGATGGTGCTTGAGTAGATGGTTTAATCAAATATTTGTCCATATCTAAAAAAATATATTAATACAATTAGCATATTAATTCTCAAATCATGTGGTGATGGAAAGGAGAACTAGAGAAGCGAAGCTAGCTACCTGCTGCGGGCTGTGGCGACCGGATGATTTTGTCGGCTGCGGTGGTGTGTTGACGAAGAGCTGATAGGCAGCAAACAACAACGACGTGGCTAGCGGTTGTGCGACGACGACGGCAGCGTGGGTGAAGTTTGATTTTATTTGTGTTTATTTTCTTTCTGATTCTCTCGACTGGGTTCGAATTGGGTGTTTGGATTTTTGGTGATTGATTGGGTTTGGTTTCGGGTTTGTAGTGGTGTGGGTGGTGGTTTGCTGCGGCGATTTAGTGGTGGTTCTTGCGGCGATTTGAAATTGGTTTTGCAGGGATTGGAATTGGATTTTTGAGTTGATAATTGCAGAGTAATTTGGAATTTTGCAGGGGGGCTTAGGATTGGAATTGAATGAGAGATTGAGAGGGTGATTGATATGTGATAATTTGGTGTAGAAATTGAATTAAATGGAGGGATTGGATTTCGGCAGAAATTGAATTGGGTTTGGCACGAGTTTATTGGTAGTGAGGATTTGGGAAATGAGGATTTGAGATTTAATTGAAAGGATTTGGGTTTGGGTTATTTGTTTGAGTTGGGTTTAAAATTTGAGTTGAGCTTATGGGATAAAAAATAGTTATTTGATTGAATCAAGGGTGCGGCAGCTCACCTTGGCCACTAGCTAGATCCATCCCGGTATATGAGTGGGTATCTTTTTTTCTTTCTAAATCCAATACGTATAAAAGAGCTCACAAAAGATGCGCAAAACACAAATTTTGGATCTAAAAGAAGCAAACGGTACTATTGGAAGACCTTGGCACTTTGTATTGTCGGATATCTGTGTAATTAGTACTCCTTTTTATTTATTTTGCAAGGATTAGACCAAAGAAAGTGCTCAAACCTCAACTATTTATATTGACTTTTTAAAATAATCTTCAACCGGTGCAAAACTACTTTGATTTTACAGGTCAAGTATGATTTGATGATCTTTAAGGTGATGACGCTATGAAAGTGGTTGGGATTGTTCATTTAGTTTAAATCTCACACATAAATGTTTATGACGCAAACATAATTAATTCATTCTAATAGTTTTGTATGTAGTTGTAAAAATCACGATTCAACTCTTAAATTTTTATAATTTATTTTTATCTCTTAAGCTTTAATTTTTTTTAGAAAAATAGAAAAGTATATTAAAAATATATATAATAGTACGTGTGACGTGGAAAATAAAGCCTGAAAGAAAAACTACGCACGTGCTGCCGCGTGGGAAAAAGCTTAAAGCTTCGAGGCCAAATTTGGAACATAATTTAGCAGGCCCCAAGCGCTGATTTGAAGGGAAGTTTTGTAGTATCTGTTTGGACTGTTTTGCCCTTCGCTGCGACCGACTGGGAGAGAGATTCGGATCCCCAGTGGGATATTCTTGGATTTGGAATCTACTGGTGGCATCGTCGGACAATCCTATCCGTACACATCGAAAGACTGGAAACAAAAAGTCTGACCAACGACTCAATTACTCCGACCGTTCTAGTTAGAACTCTGCCGTTTTACTTCCTTTTTTTTAATAATATCGTTCTTTTATAGTCGATGTCTATTTTACTCTCTTTATTCGATAAAAAATCTCAAATAACTCTCTAAAATTTGATAAAAGTTGGCATTATAACTATGCATAACTTAAAAGCAATTAGCGTGATCTCCTTTGGGTTGATTTTATTCAGTTTAAGGTCGGTCGGTTTTATCACGTGTAATCATAACAATTTTATTAATTGAATGATCATTTTATATCTGTTAAATTAGAAATACGAGAATAATGTATTGGCATATTCTTATTTCAGGATCCTTTATGCTGCCAACATAACGTTGTCGGTACTTCAAATTTGACAATTGGCGGTCCATTCCTTAAACGGCACATAGACTTCAAATAATAATAATTTATGTTATCTTCCTATTCAACTTTTTCGTTTTCCATAACAATAACTATAATCATTTCTTATACATAATTTAATTTAAATTCATAAACCTCTTAAAAATATTACTAACCTAACTCTAGTGGGGGGTCCTAATTTTTTATATATAATCTAATTAGACTTGGTAATATGGAGTCAAACCTAATCACATCATAGGAAAAATACAAGGTCATATGGTTTTTTTGAAGGAATAGTGTTAAAAAGTAGTTGGAAGATATTAAATTAGTGATATAAAAGTCGCTAATCCAAAGAATATGCTAAAATCCGAAGTTGCTTTATTATATTATTCAAATACTATATAATATAATATCGGATGAAATCTATCTATGTTGGATAGACACCTCATGGTCAATAAACAATGACACTAAAAAATATAATTAGGCTAATTAATATTAGTTGTATTTTTAACTATAATCATATAAATTAATATAACTATTGATTATAAGAACACTCCGTTATTTTGTTTTCTTCATTATATTAATTATTTTACTTTAAATTTATCAATCTAAAATTAAAACATTTTAAATAGATTATTTTCAGTTTTATAACTTGCGGAAAAGATAAAAATTATAATTAAAGAATATCAACTAATCTCCTATTCTAATGATATGGTTATTAAAAGTACTTTTATCTCTTAGTTAACTAATTTTAGTTGATGAGGTAAGAAATGCTTGTAGATTAGAATTTTTTTTTAAATATATTAATTCAGGATTGCTTTGTTTCTTTCTTTTCCTCCTTTTTGCCTCTTCAACTATTAGTCTCCAACTATTATTGTTTATTTTGAGAAAAGCTCATGAAAACGAAATCGGTTCCAATATGTAGAGTTTTGCCATTTGTATGAATTTGGGCCCGTATTGGGCCTAAAACAAATTCGGCAAACAAATGAGTTCTTCATAAAAGGCTGGGCCTGATTTCTCTTTTGGGTTTGAACCCACACTCGTATTAAAATGAAGGTCTTAATAATCATCATCATACCGCCATCGTCATCGTCGTCCTATGATCATTGAACTCACAATTTTATTGTTGATTATGCATAACTTTTCTGTTGGAGTTGGAGTGGGGGTAATGGCTCCTTAAGATTTACCTTTCGATGCCGATCTTAGTAGTTTGAGAACGGTTTGTACTCCTCTTAGTCTTTTTAAAATCGGAGTTAGGTTCTCATTCAAGCTTATTTTTTGTGGTGCCTTTTTAATATACTTTCTTTCTTATAAGAAAAAAACTCACAAATTTTTTTTTTTATGGGGAAAGATAGGATTCAAATCCGATACTTTACAACCAACATATAAGTTTATAACCGTGAAAATTCATAATTACAAAGATCATATTCTCTTAGTTTAGTCCAATTTGCATCTTGTGTCGTTGTTTTTATAATATGGGCAGCTTATCTAAGAAAAGTACATCACAAGCATATAGGTATATATATATATACTAATAAAGGTCCAATATTCCTAAACAATGTGCACAACAAGCCCAACTCATCTATAATTATACTGGACTTCCAAAGAGTATCAATAGGCTTTCAATAATGGTTCATAGTAGTGATTGGGCCTGATAACTAAGATTGCTACAAGCCCACAACATTATTTTTGCCAAATCATGGGTTTGTTTTTTTTGGAAAACTTGGATAAAATGGTCTTTTTATCAGCGTGCAACCTACCAAATAAACCAAACTATACAAACCCATTAAAGTTGATGAGCCTAGAATTGTGTTTAATTTTTTGTTGGATGTTAGCTGGATAAGCAACATTTCTTCATTATTTGCTCCATTTTACATACTCCAATGTTGTGCGTGGAAAACACATAATTGAAAGTAATTAGCAGCCTGGAAATGGTAGTTGAATTGTGTGTAGATGCATGTGGAAGAGTACGGTTTGTATTTAAATTTGTGTGGCCATATACTTCATCTCTTAGTAGTTATTATCAATAACGAGCTTTATCTAATGTCATTATCAGAAAATAAGACAATGTCTACCTTGTTTGTTTGTGATTCCTAAAAGCTTGGGGCATTTCTTAATTTTAGATGATTACCTAACTTCTACAGCCAATTCATGTCTTCCTAACACCCTAACATTTGGTTGGTTAGTTATTTCTTAAGTAATTAAAATACTCGGTTCCATACCTATAAATGAAAAAAGAGATCGTAATCGACAAAGCTCCCCCGTTTAGCGCTTACTAGTCGACTATAAATTAGTGAGGTTGAATTATATATACATATAAATAGAAAAATACTAGCTAATAATTACCTTATCTCATTATGATCCTAAATCTACCACATTTTCGCTAAAAATTGCCCGTTGGGACACTGTCACATGTAATTTCTCACATCGCTATACCGATCAAACTTATAACCCTAACTTTGTCCGAAATTATCTCATAAAAAAAGCATACACAATTGAGCTGTGACTTTTATTTTCGTTTTGTTAGAACTTGGACAATGAAAAGCAGGGACCAAATTGGTACCGCATGAAAAACAAAAAAAGGAAGAAGGGACATCATAATTAAATGTCATTACTATATCAATTATATGAAACCTTTTTTAATAACGGAAATTAAAATAGAAAAACATTGATAATGAACCCAACTACCAGCAGAAGCATATTGCATGGTCTTCAGGTTGAGTAGTCGATCGAGTGTCGACCTGTAAGCTTTTCCACCACAGGGCACAACCTATCTTAATTGGCTTAATAAAAAATATTAAAATAGAAAAAAACACTTAAATGACATGATTTTGACATTTTCCTACATACAGGGGTGGTGGGAGGGCCCAAGCCCCCTAATTTAGATAAGAATAAAATACAGTTTCAGCCTTAAAAATTTCCAAATTCCTAATATAGTCCTTAAATCAATAATTCTTTTGACTAACCCTATGATCGCTTATTGGGAGCGTAAAAAATAGTTATAAATTACAACTTAAAACCATCCATAAGGGATTTGTAGATAGTGGTAAAAGGATCGTCCGCATAGACTCTGTTGGTAAGATGTGGATTCTTTTGGTGACCGATTGTGATGACTTTAAGTCACAACTTTGAGGGTTTGTTTGTTGGAAATAAAACTGCAAAAATAAAATAAAACTAAAAAATGTGTTTTGGCCGGAGGCTTGACCAAGACAAGTGGCCAGGAATAAAAACAGTTAAAAGAAGATTCCTGGTAAGAGCATGAGCGAGCTATGTTCTTATGATTCGATCATTGATTCATTGATGTTTATCTTTATTTTCATAGTAATGCTATAGAATGCAAGGACTCATATACACTCCTACTTCCCTCCTCTTCAAATTCCCTAGCGGGTACTCCCAACTACAATCATAACCAAACAATACATTGTTGGTTAAATGGTTTACTAATTTGGTTGATGGTATGATTTGACCGGACACAGCACAATCGTGATCAAAAGCACAGGGGAAGACAATACCTAACTCAAGCTACCTCACAGTCGAGGCCCTAGGTTGTCAATCTGATCTGAGTTATATATATATATATATTTTTTTAAATAAGATGGAGAATATATTATTAACAACCATGAGACATGGCTGCAGAAAAGAGGAATAGAATATACAAGGAGCTGCAACAAAGCAAGGCTACTGCCGCAGCAGAGACCAAAAACTCAAGGAAAAATAGAAGCTACACACTACTACACACGACAAGCACACAACAACCACTCAAGCTAATCAACCCCACCTATGCAACCAAGCAGCCGACTGAATCATCTGATCTGCCTTGTAAGGGAAAAACGTATCCATGCTGAGGAGCCAATTCTGCCAATGCCCAAAAATGGCATTGAAGACATGCCGATGACACGGGATAGTTTGCCTCAACACAGTCGAATTTCTTTGCAGCCATATCGACCACAGAATAACGACAAGAAGAGACATCCACATCTCTTTCACTGACTGCCTTTGGATGTCTAGAAGACACGACCACGAAGCCCACAACTTAGTCACTCTCCTTGGTTTCACCCATTGACAACCTGCCCAAAGCGAGAACTGCTCCTATATCTTGTCCGCAAAAGCACAGTGAAGCAGCAGGTGGTGGACTGACTCCTCGCAATCCAAGCACAAAGGACAGTTAGAGTCTTCCTAATGCAAGATGCCACAACGACGAAGATAATCACGGGTTGAGAGGCGCCCATGCATAACCAGCCACAGGAAAAAACTTATGCGATGAGGCACTTTTACCTTCCAGCATGCCCAAAGATCCTCATTAACAACTCCTCCCTCCCGCAAATTCTCTACTCCCACACGCCAAGATCTGGTTCTGAACTCTCCCATCTTTTCAAGCTCCCATTTCACAACTGGCGGACAGTAAGCATGGGTAGGCGACAGGATGCTGTCAATAAGATTATTTAGAGCATCTACTTCCCACTCAAAAAGGCTCTGACGCCAATTCAAGACCCAACTCCAAGTCGTTCCTTCCCAAGAGCCAAAATCCTGAACCAAGCCCATCTGGTTGCTAGATAAGGAGTACAACCGCGGGAATTTAATTGCTAAAGGCATCTTGCTCGCCCAAGTGTCCCACCAGAATCTAACTTCAGTACCACTCCCAACAGAAACGCTAACCTGCTCTTGCCAGAAGCCAAATATCGAGGATGTTCTCCTGCACGAGCTCATAATATCACGCCAGATTGGCGACATCTTATTAGTCTCTAATAGCCAAAAATCCCCCATTGCGGAGAATTGATACTCCTTCTTAATCATATCCACCCATAATTTCTGATCTCCCTTCAAGACACCCCATATCCATTTAAAAAGGAAGGCAATGTTTCGCGCGTGTAAACTCCCCAACCCCAAGCCACCTGCCTTCATCGAACCAATAGCTATCTCCCATTTAACTTTGGGAAGCCCCGTAGAAGAAACCCCCCACACCATAAAAATCGCCGCATGATTCCTTCGCATTGACGGACAATTCCTTTTGGCATGAGATAGATTGACATGTTATACACTGGGATACTATTTAACACCGATTTAATGAGAGTTATCCCGCCACCCACCGACAACAATCTCCCCTTCCAAGTGGCAAGCCGCTTTCGTATAGAATTGAGAAGGGAATCCCAACTAGCTAATCGTCGTGGGTTAAGACCCACAAATGAACCCAAATACTTAAAAGGGAGAGTCTCATACTTACATCCTGCGCGACGAGCAATTATCTCCCTAGAATGGTTGCTCACATTGATACCCACCAGAGAACTTTTATGGTAGTTGACCTTCGGCCCCGAAAAAAACGTCAAACCACTTGAGAATCCCCTTAACACATTGGATTTCCTGCTCCTCATTGTTCACAAAAACCAAAGTATCATCCGTAAATTGCAAGTGTGAAACCCACCATCCTGTCATAGTATTACCTATTCCGTTCAACATACCTTGGTCTTTTGCTCTTTTAAATAAAAGGTGGAGCCCTTCTGCTGCTATATTGAATAAGAAGGGTGACATCGAGCACCCCTGACGCAATCCACGCCCCACTCTGAATTGCGCAGAAGGCGATCCATTAATTAAAACCGATACCCTCGCTGTCGAAAGGCACTCCTGTACCCACCCACGCCACTTCACACTAAACCCCATGAAGCCAAGGACATCATTTAGGTACGTCCACTCAACCGAGTCATAAGCTTTCTCAAAATTCAGTTTAAACAAATACCCTTGCCTCCTACTAGTTTTGAGATAATGGATTACCTCATTAGCAGTCATAACACAGTCCAACGTCTGACGCCCCTTTATAAAACCATGATGCACATCACTCACCACGGAATCAATAATCCTTCCCATACGTTTTGCAAGGACTTTGGATATGATCTTATAATAACTGCTGACAAGGCTAATCGGCCTAAATTCAGTGAGCCTCTTGGCCATTGAGACCTTCGGGATCAGCGTTAGAAAAGAGGTAATAGCACCTGGTGGGAAACGCCAAGAGCTGAAAGATCTGCTTACTAAGTTGCAGATGTCCTCCCCAATAATGTCCCAAGCATTCTGAATAAACAACATTGACAAACCATCCGGACCTGGAGATTATCTCTGCCACAGCTCTTGACAGCCTCCCAAATCTCTGCACGGGTCACTTCACTATCAAGCATAGCCACCTCATCCTCCCCTAGTCGCCGGAAGCCCAAATCAGTCATCCTTGGTCTATCCCAAGTCACTGCCTGAAAGAATTTCGTATAATATGAGACCGCCTCTTGCTTAATATCCGAAGGTTCAGTCAATCTACCACTCCTGTCTAAAATCTCTGTGATATTGTTTCTCCGTTGAGTGGCTTTAGCTACATGATGGAAGAACTTCGTATTACGATCCCCTTGAGAGTTCCACCGGATCCTAGCTTTCCTTTGCCATAAACGAGAAACCTGGCCCTGTTTTTCCCACAAGGCTGCTTCAACTGCTACCTTAGCCGATTTCTCTATAGCAGACAGCTCCCTGTCATCCGCTTCAACTTCCATCCTGTCCATTATCTCTTGATACTCCTTAATATTTGTCTCAATATTCCCGAAAATCTCTTTGTTCCAAACCCGTAATTTTGCCTTAAGCCACTTGATCTTTTTAACGACCTGATTTCCCCCTGGAAATACTTGTTCTGCTTCCATCCACCATAACCGAACTTGATCTTTAAACGCAGCCAGGTCGCGAAATGACTTAGGGACCCAATCCTTCCGATAGTGATGAAGCAGCAGAGGGGTGTGGTTGGAAAAGTTTTTGCCCATAGCTGTGAGCTGGATAGTCGGATAGTGCAAGAGCCATTCTGAGTGGACAAGGATCCTATCAATTTTACTCCTATTGATGGAGTTAGCCCAAGTGAATTTCCTTCCTATTAACGGTAATTCCATCAAATGACATCCCTCTACCCACTGCCTGAAGTCTTCCATGCCACGAGTAGAGCTATTTCCGTGCAACTGGTCTGTAGGCTGGAGAATTTCATTAAAATCTCCTGTAACCAAAACAGGCCTGTTAAAGCCTTTGATAATGGATTGAAGCTCCTGCCACAATTGGCCCCGCTGAGCCATTCCAGAGTAGCCATATACATTCAACATTGCACAAGGGAAATTGTCTGCAATGATACTCCCTTGCAGCCAAATATAACGACCTCATACCACGGTCCTGACAACCTCCACCTTACGTTTGTCCCACATGGATATCAATCCTCCCGACCGCCCCACTGCTGGAGCACTCTCCCATCCCGTGTCCACATTATTCCACATCGAATTGATAAAGAAATCGTCAACCATTTTCCTCTTCGTTTCCTGCAAAAAAACAACTTCAAGCCCCTCTCTAATTATCGTTTTCTTGATGAACCGTCTCTTAGTACCCGACAATAGCCCCCTGCTATTCCACAAAAGAAGCTTAACCATTCCACAAAAGAAGCTTAACCGTTCACTGCCCATAGCATTCCACCTTCCCCTCAAATCTCTTTGTCAAAGGTTCTCATGGCTTCTTCATTAGCCTGTGATGTGATTGCCAATTGTTTCCTAATCTCCCAGACACGACCTTCAAGAAGAGTAGCATCGATTGCCTTATTGCTATTCCTTATGTCTTCATCTGTTGCACGAAAAATACATGTAGCTGGACCGAGACTAGAGACCGTCGCTAAACTACCTGTCATACCTACTAATTTCTTAGCTCGCCTTATAGTGATACTTGGCAGAAAGCCCCCCCTCATATCTATCTCATTGTTGTCACCAGGTTGTTCCATTTCTGCCGAATTTAAATTGCCTTTAGCAGGACTACCCACTGAATTTTCATCCTCCCAATGATCATACTTTCTTCCCTCCTCTTTATCTGATTCTATGTCCGATTCCCCTTCTTCCCAAGCCTCTTCACCTTGGTCAACTCATATCATCCAGTGTAGATTAGAGATGACCCCCTGAATGGGTTCTTCTTTACAAAATACCATACTCAGCGTCCCATTCAGCCTTTTACGATGCAAAGTATTTTCATCTACCACGACCAGATTCCTGAGTTTTGCCCCTATCGCTTCAAAGGTTTTAAAACCCCATGCTTGGATAGGGATGCTCACACACTACACCCAGCAAAACCTACTACCATTTGTGTTTATTTCATTCCATGGGACAATTTTTGAGAATAAAGCCTCACAGTCTGAATTATTGGGGGACATCGCTTTCTCATAATCACTATTCCTGTCAAACTCTAGAAGAATTAAACCACGTCCCATAACACGGGTTTCACATATCCACTCTGCCTCTAGCACCAACTCCTGTATTTCTGGTACGTGCTCAATGTGTTTCAGCACTCCTACTACACTCTTACGCAACCAATCTTTATTTTCCTCTGGGATATCCAATTCTATAGCTTCTGTTTCCGTAGGTGGTTGTTCATCTCCTCCGTTAGTTCCTCCCAACACCACCTCTTTCCAGCTCTGGTTGGTCGACAAGACCTTAGTGGTTATTTGTCTCGCCCGCTTGTGCCTTGACGGTTCTGACCTAACCGTCCTAGTCACCAGTCCCCCTTTTCCTCTTCTAGACTTCGCTAACCGACATCTCAGTGCAGACGCGCCTATGAACTGGTGGTCAAGGGCATTAACCATGGCTTCTACCTGTCCTACATTGTCCAGTCTGATGAAGCCAAAGCGCTTACCAGCCACGTTCCTACGACGGGATATAAAAATATCTCTCACCCTGCCGAACGCCGGGAGCTTCCACCTGCGGTAAACTAGGTAGCGTAGCCCGTGCTGATCTACATGCTCCGGCAGATTTTCTATATAGAATGATGAAACCGCATCATCATCCCTGGGCGATTGGATTGGATTCTGGTTTGAGAGAAAGGTTTTGGGATGAAATTTCACTCCAGTTGTGTGAGGCATACTGGTGTTTGTAACTCCGGTAGCAGTGGGTTGGCCGGAGGGGAAAGCCAAACAGCAATGTTAGGGTTTTTCTATTTCTCTTTCGAGAGAGTTCTTTTTCTTTTTCTTTTTCTGGCACAATAATTCTGAGTTATATTGTTTGTTTTCTCTAGCCTAAGCGAGACTAGTTGTCTACTTTAACCTATCTGATTTCACTCGTCCTCTTCAAGGTTGACTGCAACTTTCAAATTGTAATGCAAGAGTGATCAGTTCTAGATTTTAATAAGAAAGCAATTTTATAAAATCAGAAAATAAACAATTACGAAGACAAAGATTATTAAGAACAATTTAGATCTCACGAATATATAAGAAACATAGCTCTTAAGCTCTTACCAGGAATGAAGGAGATAGCTAGATGAAGAAAACTGTTTTATTAATTCTGTAAAATTGAAAACAGGAGGAGATAGATGATTTCCAGTGAGTCCTTGTAGCTTAAATAGCTTACCTACATCCTTAGTCCTACTTAAACATAGCCTCTTTCAAAAGAAGATAAAATATTGTTCAGATAAAATCAAATAGTATTATTTATGAGGGAGATCTGATAAGAATTTTTGCTTGGACATCTGATCTTGATAAAAAAAATCCCTCAATTCTCGTTTGTCACCGCAACTGCCATCCTTTATATTCTCGCTCATTTTCCGAGTCTGCTACCGAAATCTGCCTCTCTTGAGACTGTCTTGGCCAAGCCCACAGCTAAGACAGCTTCAAATGTCTGATTTGCTCCTGCCGATATTGTTCTCATTTTGGTCCTCCTCCAAGGAATTATGCACAAGTGAGGGAAATTCAAAGATATTAATAACTTTACTGCTCAATTTGCAAGTAATTAGGCAGTAAAAACATGAGAATAAAACGCTCAATCACCCTAACTATATTTAAGAAAATAAAATCAAACTTTCTTAACATATTTTATTAAATTTTATAATTAATTTTCCAAGATAATTTCTAAATATCCTATATTTTTTTATTATAAAATAAAAAAGTAAAAGAAGCTATAATATAATTTTTTTACACAATACCGGATGACCCGCAAAAGAAATTAGTCTAATTTTGTCTCCCAAACACTTTTTTTGACTCCGCCCCTACCTACGTATGATCAATCAGCTGTATAAAGTTGTAGTTGTTGTTGTCCCCTCTCCTCTCTTTTTTCCATCTCATGAGAATTATTGATGTTGGTTAGCATATGTTATAAATTATAATGAAGAAGAAAGAGAAATAATGAAATAATGTAATTAACAATAATAACGCTTAATTAATAATCTACCACGTATTCTTTATATTATTGATTTTTAATAAGTTCCTAAATTCTTAATTTCATTTATGAAGATATATGTGATTTTTAAAAAAATAATATTATCTTTAATAGCACCTTGTAGAGATTATAAAATCAATAAATTAACTTGATATTTCCAACATTGTGATAGGTGATGTATGAGCTAGGAAAATCTGAGGCCATTAGATCATTATAATATGTTGCAAATAATAATTCAGCCTGAATCATCCCATATCGGTATTGAAAATCGACCCTAGAGTGGTCGGAGTATATGTTGCAACCCTAATTGACTGTTTGTTAGACCAAATGTCTCCAACCAATGTGGCAAACAAATTAATTAGTGTATGTTTCTTTCAGCTAATTGCGATGTTTTTTATTGGAATTGTTGGAACTCAAAATTCGGTGTGACAAGTATGGTGCCTATCACTGCTAAAATGATTGATTAATATCCAATCGATGTGACTATTTGGATTTGGATATGGAGAAAATGTACTTACTAGGTACATTATTGTTGGTTGTATATATAAATCAATTTGATGTGGATTGCTTAATTAATTTATGTGTTCTTCACTTTATAAATCAATTCGAAAACAATTAAGGATACAATACCTAATTAATTAGGGATTCCAACCCTATACCTTAATTAATCACTACCCAGTCATTTCTATTTAGATTGGCCAAATTAATTTAACATTACTTATTAAAAAAACTATCTAGTTTCACTAAAATGTGAATTGTGAAGTGCTCTAGTAAGTTATTTATTTGTACACAACGGTCAAACTTTTTTCTAATAAATTAACATGAAAATTATAATTTTATAAAATATTAAAATTGGTCTAAAATTACAACAAATAAATATGCTACGGTCTAAGATTGTGAAAAAAATTAATGTAAATTTTCTCTGCAATTAGTTATGAAATATTTTCCTTTTCAATTTTTTTTTCAATTTTTCTTGGAATTTTTTTCATTTAAGTGGAACCTATAATATTTGTTATATTTTTCATCAAAATATCACATTGTTTATTTTTTTTACTTGTATAAATGTCAAAATTGCAATTTTTAAAAAATTATAGAATTTTAAGACGCAAAGTGGAAATTTTTCGTAAACTTCAGTTTTTTTTATTTCTAAATGATTATAAGAATACATCATATATCCCACATTTTTCCTTAAATATATATACAAATATTTTTTTTTAAAAATTATTATATTATTAATTATTATTATAATATTAATAGAGATCGAACTTATAATCTATATTATAAAAATAACATACACTAAGTTGAACAGGGTGTAACCTCATGTGCCTTTAAATACAATTTTGTACACAAAAAAGCATGCATCATTGGCAAATTAAGGTTATCTTAATTATTTAATTAAAGCATATGATCCATATCCTTAATACTCCATCTCACTCTTGACAGCCAATATGGCCCATAATCAGAACGACAAATAAAAGCATGATATATATATATATATATATATATATATAGCCACCAAAGTTGAAAGAGACTTATATATATTATTCGAGAAAATAAGGAACGTTGAATATAGAAGAGATTAGATCGAAGCAGATTAAGCACCTGACGACGCAAAGTATTTTGGCGAGTGTAGTATTAACTGTATTATTAATTACCTGCAATTGCAAACGTCGATCACTGACCGTTCGAGTTGACCAAATAGTGCCATCAGTATCCTCCTTCGCAAGACATCTCTCTTCTTCTTCTTCTTCTTCTTCTTCTTCTTGTGTTTGATAATTTTTTAAGGAATAATTATAGAATCATCATTTTTTCATTTTTTAGATGAAATTTTTTAATCACTCTATAATTTTTTTTCATTTTTTAGAGAAATTTATTCAATAAGGTTTGAATTTGGGATTAATTTTCTTTTTTTCTTTATTCACACCAAATAATTTAAATAATAAATAAACTTTTTAATTATCTAATTTCACCGAGAAAAATGAAAAAATAAAAGAAAGAAGAAATTACCAAATAGCTCAACTGTTTAGTATATATAGTTTTTATAATGTAAAGTTAAAGGTCGATTTCTTTTATTATAATGATAATTGATAACATGATATAAAAAAAACCCACCATATAGCTAAAAATTATATGGAAAAAGAAAACTACCAATGACTTGGCCTGGGTTCTTTAAACATATAACTACGTCAGTGTAGAACTTTCCAATATTTTCTATAGTGTTGTGAAGGCTTTTTAAGTAACATAACATCACTTTAAATTAAATGTCGCATAACTAATTAGTCATTAGATCTATTTAATAGTACACAAAATTTATAATTGTAAGGTCATCAATTAACCATTAGCTCTATTCAACGATAACATAACTCAAATAATGACATTATAACCACGTAAGTGCAGAATTTTCCAGTGAATATAAATAAATTTGATATAGGTGCCGATGACAAAAGATGAAAACATAGACAATTACTAGTATGTTAATTAGGTCCAATCACAATTCCTTTATTTTTCACAAAACATATATAGATAACAATTTTTTTTAATAAATAACTATACCACCCAATTTCTGTAATTTTTCCTCCCCACCTTTGGCACAAATATCTATTTTTGTGACTTCAAATATTTATAACTATATACTTAAAAGAAATAGAAAAAAGTGTATGGTATAGTATAAAGACATACTAAACCTATACCAAGTGCCAACCAAACAAAAGACCCACACGTGAATTCCCATAAAAGAATTTGAAGACAAACTAATTAGAGGAAAAAGGTACTACCAGGATCCATTGCCCCTTCCGGAGCTCCGAATAAAGAAGAAGAAGAATCCGGACTTGGACAATTCCTATTCAGAAGCTCTTCAATCATTTGCAACGCAATCCTCTCCTCTTCATCCATCTCCTCCTTCAACAACGGCCCTGGCGCGGCCCCCACTGCCTTATTAGACTGATCATCATTAGTTGTACTCAGCGGGGGCAAATTAGCTTCCTCCGAAGAATTCGGGTCAAACTCCTGATCCTCCATTGCCCGCTTCCCGAGCTGCACCGTCATGACCAAAGTGGAATCGGACTTCTGACCGGCCCGCTTCTGCCACACCCCAATGTGGCAATTCTCGGTATCAAGCCTCAAGCAAGTCATTGACGGCGATGGCAATTTGCTGCACTTCCTTAACTTGGCGTGCAAGATTTCAGACAACCCGTTTAGGGGTGATTTCGGGTCGGAGCTGGTTCTCGGGTCCCCGGATATTGGGAAGTTGGTTTTGGCATTGCGCCCACTCATCAGGATCGCAGCTTGATCGTAAGCTCTCGCTGCTTCCTCTGCTGTCTCAAATGTGCCCAACCACACCCTTCTCTTCCTGTAAATTAACATCAATTAAAAATCAACCACTCAGAAACATCAGCCAAATGTCTCTACGTGACCGGACATTAAAAGCGCATCTCACTTAATTAGAGAAAACATAAAATTTCTAGAATCGAGGAGTTGGGGTAGTTAAATAAGAAGGAATGCGCTTTTTCCCTGGCTCATGACAGAAACATTATTGTGAGCTAGTTTAGTACGTACAGTAGTGATTCTATCCGATGTGAGATTTTATTACAACGATAACAGAAAAAAAGAAAAGAGAAGATCCTTATATATAGCACGTGTATGCTTACAATAAAGGGTGACGAATTTCTGAGACCCAGGAGCCCCAATGTCGTTGCCTGACGCCTCTGAACTTTTTGGAATGAACCATGTTTTTGGATTTGTTTGGTGAGTGCGAGAGATGATGAGGGGAGGGACAGGAAAGAACTTGCAGAGGGGAGAGGGAGTTTATATTACAAGTACATTTTTGCTCACAGAAAGAAAAGAAGGAGGATGGATATAATGATCTGAGAAGTACTATAGACTACAGTAGGGGTGATGAGTAAGTTTATACTTTATTGTTGAAGGGGATCGGTCGTACAGGAAAGCAGGTGGTATCTTTATTGTAATTAAACTAACCAAACACTGTACGATGCAATAAACAACACGAACAAATACAAATTACACGAATGGCCCCGAATGGCGCAAAATTGTTGCACCTACAACAAATATCCTTCAAACACACTCCAACAGAGGCGAACTCAATGGCGGACTCGCTCGCTAAGCAAGTGCAGCGTTCGGAAGAGTTTCTGGGTTGTTGGCTGTAATATTTGTGTTGATTTAAGCTGTTCTATTCCGACAAAATGACATAAAATAACTCTGAACTTTAATGTTTTATTTAAGTGCAACCCTTAATTATTTTTTTGTTTAATTGCAACTCTGAACTTCTTCCCTTATGTCATATTACCCCCTACCGTAACTGAAATCCGATGTGGCTGTGCTATATCAGCTACTATCACAATGCCACGTCAGCGATGATCAGGGGGTAATTAAATAAAAAAAACAAAGTTAAGGGTTGCGATTAATCAAAACATTAAAGTTTAAGGTTGTTTTATGTCATTTTGGAGGTCGACGTGTCCTGAAAAGTGATGTGGCACACTGACATGACATCGTGATACTAGCTGACACGACACATAACGATGCCACATCGAATTTCAGTTACGGTAGGGGGGTAATATGACACAAGGAAAGAAGTTCAGGATTGCAATTAAACAAAAAAGTAGTTAAGGGTTGCATTTAAATAAAACATTAAAGTTTATGTCATTTTACCGTTCTATTCCTTTCCAATTTTGCTTTACTGTTGTTGGTATCATCTGTGTCCACCTTAGACCTTTGACACCTATTTTGTTCTCCCTTTAATTTTTTAATAAATCTGGAGGTTATTAAAAGAAGAAAGCGACACGAACACGTACAAATTACACGAGGAAGTCTAGTAGTAGCATTTAGTTGTCATGAAGTAAGATAGATCTGTTCATCCTTGATCGAGCTATGGAGTTCAAGTTTAAGATATAAAAAAATCTATGCTGAAAGAGTTATTCTAATAAGGAGAGGTCATGTTCGAATATAATTAATTTTTTATCATAGTAGAGATCAGAGAAAAAGAATGGTACGCGGTGTGTTTTCACATTTATCCTCACATTTTGTTGTTGTTGAGAAATTGAAATAACTAAACTATTTGCCTACGAGTATAGGGTAGCTCATTTCCTTTTTAGTATAGAAAATATCAGTAAAAAATCGAATTTAAGTTCAAATTTCACTCCTATCTGTTAAAAAAAGAAAAAAAATGTATAATTACGTACGAGGATAGCTTGTTCTTTATATATGCCATTCCAAAAAATGATCCATGTGAATTTCTACGGGACTCCTTTTATGCAAATCAAAATTCTCAATTTTTTTTATAAAGAAAAGGTTACTTTTGGTTTTAGAGTGTTTTGAAATAAATAGAACTTTAATGTAAAATCTAATCTTTTTAAAGAAAATAGAAAAAATGTACATGTATATAGAAATTAATTACTTGAGCTTAAAAACAAAAATTTAGGATAAATTATTAATTTTCCTTTTTGTGTAGAGAATTAAAGAGACGGGAGACTCAACTTGAAATTTTATTTTTTTTACTAATCGATAGAAAATAACATTAAACTATATATTTATTGATTACCAACGGTTAACGAAGTATAAATAAGCGACGTGGAATTTGGGGTGCAATGTGTGGCCATACCCTTTAAGATTCAACAAGCACAAGGAGAAGACATTAAATTTGCATCTAGAAATTGGATGTAAAAGCTGTCTTTTAACTTGTTCCGATTTGGTAACTCGTCCGATTACCCATTTTGTCACCTTTTAATTTTATTCATTACCTTTGGGCTTTCTATGTCATGTCTACGTCGGATTCATTTTCGACACCGACATTCGACGAATACCTACACGATATATATCTGACTCACTACTTTTCGTATTTTGTTTTTTTTTGTTAGATTTGTAAATAATTATTGGTGCTAAAAAAATATTTAACATAAATTATAATTATTGATAATCTTTAAAAACTATAAAACAACTTTTTTCCGACAATATATGGAAAGAAAAGATGAACCGGTCGAGATGAATTTTGAAAAATTAGAGGAGTCGGATCTCTGAATTTTGATGGACCAAAACCTAGACAATTGAAAAGTCGTTTGTACTTATACCAGTCGAGCCCAAGATTAAGTTTGGGCCATCGGATCAGCTCCATCACTACTCTTGTACTGGACCGTCTGATCGCCGACGTACTGTGGAGTTAGTAAATTAATGTGTGCACAACTGTCAGTGATATTTAATATGCATGCATATGCACGAATTGACCCCGATTAAGTTGGTGTAAGGTATGAGCCACGGACACCGGCAGACTTTTCACACCACGTGGACAAATTAAAAATTATAAGAAATTGACATAATATATATATATTAATTATTATATAAAAATACCATTCACAACAATAAAAAAATATTTTTTTTATCTCTAAGGATACTAATAAATTGAAACGTTAATTTCAAATTGAGTTTAATTTTTAAAGATTATTAACAACTATAATTTACGTTAAATATTTTTTTGACATCAATAATTGCTTACAATTCTGAATATATACCATATTTATATTTTTATTATTATATTGACTTAACCGTTGAATTCGATTGTGGATATTCCTCGTGAAATTTAATGGGCCTACTAGTTTCCACTCTTGTTGCCCATATGCTTATTGGGCCTTTTCTTATCGTGACAATTGAAATTCCGTTAACACCAAATCCCTTGTTTATGAACAGAAAACACCTTCTCTGCTCAACCAAACAACCATTCAACGGAAAATAACTACCATTCTTTCCGAATCAAAATGGAACCACAGAGGTTCGTCCGAGTCATGATCCGCCTAGCCATTTTCTTCTCTCTTTCCACTTCTCAGTTTCATTTCCAAGCCCGACACGCCAAATTCACCTCCTCTAACTCGTTCTCAACCCACTTACTCGAGTTATCATGCTCAAGGGAAAGCTCAAACTCCCCGGCAAGGCTAGGTTGGTCTTCCCTGACCGGCTGGGGAGCTTGGTCGCTGGTAAATTTGATGACAAAGATGAGGAAAATGGAGGGTCCGGCCAGGTTTTCGAGTACGAGGAGGAGCTTGAATTTATGCAGCCAAATGCGTTTGGTTTAGACAAGGGAAGTGGGTATGAGTTCGAATGTGAAATCGATGTGGACGGTGTTGATCTTGATGAGAAAATTGCGATGGATAAGGAGGGTGGTATGATCCGGAAAAGACCTGAAAAGGATGGGTCGGCCCAAGTTTCGGTTTTGAAGGTTATTGCTGCTGATGAGAAAAGGTCTGATCTTGAACACGAGGTGAGAAATGGGCATATTTATTTTTGTTTTTTTAGTATTAATGAAGAATCTGTTTGAACTTTTTTTTTCTGGGCGTGGGTTTTGGTGGGGTTTTAGGAAGTTTATTACTAGATTTTTAGGGTTTAGACTTTAACATGTTTAGCTGGTGAAACATTAGGAGAACGAGAAGGGAAGAGATATGTTTAATTCCATGCAAAATGCTTAACCCAAACAAGTAAAAAATTGTCACTTAAGTTCTTATTTTTCCGCGTTCTTGTCATCTCTAAGTTTTGATCTTGTTTTCTTTGTTGATTTTTTTCTGGTCAGCTCTCTCAATGGGAAATAAATTTGGAAAAGTTGAAGAAGATTGGTAGCTCTGGGATTTCAAATGGGGGAGGATTGCGAGCAACGGCTTGGAAGGTTGGCCTTTATTTTCTTAATTCTGTATTTTTGCATGGCATCATTGTGCTTGTTTTGTCAAGTATCTGAATTTTGGGCTTCCAGTGGGTATATAGGAGCTCCAAAGATTTTTTTGATTTTTTTTTTCCACTTTCCCGTTAGCTTATGTGCTCATGAACCCAGAATCTCTTTATCATTACCATGGTGCACTCAACAAATTCACCGATGAAGTAGAATAAGAATTCGGTAGTTTTAGTTAGTAGAAATTCAATGCCAACCTTGCAGACTTTGCAGTCATGTCAAGAATGTCCTTTACGCTGTTGTTTTATCAGATTTAGTGGATTTTCATTTTCATTGTTTTTATATTTGTCAGAAGTCATTTGTGAAATAGGGTGATATACTGTTAATGGTGACAAAGCTCCTGGAGACATGATATAATGATAACCTTAGCATAATAACTAGGAATGTGGATATATTTCATCTGTGCTCAGACGCGTTCTATATTGTAATATAGCAAATTTTTTTGTTATCAAAAGCCTCATACGATAGCAAATTACGTGCGGATTTTGTAAACTTTTAACAGAGTTTTTATCACTTAATTGTTTTTCTCCTAATGAGACATCTCCTTAAATTTAAATCCTGGTAGCTGCTCTTGGGTTATTTACCTCCTTCCCGTGACTCGTGGGAAAAGGAGCTAGCTGAGAACAGACAAAAATATGCGAAGCTAAAAGAGGAGCTTCTATTAAGCCCTGTAAGTTCCTGAGTGCTATATCCTGATCACATTTTCACTACACTCTCAGTCAGTAACTCTCACGCACAAATTAAATCAGGGGCATTTTTTGGTTAGTGGTTAACCATACAGTAACCATAATCTATCTAGACAGTCAGAGCACACTTCGGATGATACATTGAATCCTGGAGAGCCAAATGCTGATGTTGATACAGCTGGAGGACTGCTTAGACGACAAGTAATTTCTCATGAAGATCACCCCTTGAGCAATGGCAAGGCTAGTCCCTGGCATCAGTATTTCCAGGTAAAGGTTCCCTCCATTCAGAGTGTCTGGAACTGCTTGTGTTAAACTGGAGCTTATGTCTTCCAAAACGAGCATTTCCTTTGTAGCATACAGAGATTGCAGAACAGATTGACCGTGATCTCCAACGCACACATCCAAACATGAAATTCTTTTCTGGGCAGTCACCATTCAGCAGGAGAAACAGGGTATATCTTCCTTCAGCTGGCACCTTTTTTTGCTTTATGTACTTTTTCCTTTCTGTTGCAATTAGTTGGGGATGGCAGGGACACCGTCTCAAATTTAAATGAGTAGTAAATTCTCCAGAATTTTTTTTCCTAGTTTCAGATGATAACAGGGTAATATACTGCAGTGTATAGCAAAGATAAAAGCAATACTTATTAGGATGAAGTCTCAACAAAATTCTATGATGTGCAGGAATCTATGAGGAATATTCTTCTCCTATTTGCGAAACTAAATCCTGCTATTCGTTATGTGCAAGGCATGAATGAGGTCTTGGCACCACTATTTTATGTATTTAGCACCACTGATGACCAGAATGCTGTAAGATGATTTGTCCGAGTACCCTTTTATGGCAGATATTTGTGTTCCATAATATGATAAGATGGAAATAATTGGATTTTTTTCTTTTTATTAGCAGCAGCATTCTCTTGTATGATTGTGAACACAAACAACATAAGCTAATATTTCCCTCCTCACTTGTTCTGCTGAGCAGGAAAACATTGAAGCAGACAGTTTTTCCTGCTTTGTTTGGCTTCTAAGTGACTCGGTGGATCACTTTTGTGAACACTTGGATCACAGTCCAGTTGGTATCCTCTCCACTCTTTCCCACTTGGCAGTCTTACTGAAATCAAATGATAAGGAATTATGGCATCATCTTGAATTCACAACTAAGGTAACCTAGTGAAATGTGACTATAATATATGCTTGTCTTCTTATTTACACAAACCACATTAGACCTGTCACAATTGGTTTGCTATAACCTCCGGTGAATCTTTACAAAGTCATAGCTTTATCGGCATCTACCATTGAAGCTTATACCATGCATTGGAACTTGGAATGAGCAGGTTAAGCCTCAATTCTACGCATTCAGGTGGATCACATTGCTACTTACTCAAGAATTCAACTTCCAATCCATCTTGAGAATTTGGGATTCTCTCATGAGCAATCCTGACGGTATTCAGGTCTCTCTTACTCCTCCTCCTTCTTACACATTGAATGATGTATAGTCAATTAGTCATCTTGATCAAAACAAATGTTGATAGACCAAAGTTTGAGCAGGATATGCTTCTGCGGACCTGCTGTGCAATGCTGCTATGCGTGAAAAGCAGGCTATTGAGTGGCGATTTTGCAGCCAACTTGAGGCTTTTACAGCACTATCCTGACATCAACATAGAGCACCTTCTCCAGGTTGCTCGGGATCTCAGTTATCCTGACCCTTAATCGTCTTTGTACTGGAAATGTCCATGTTAACAAGCTTGATTTGTAATGACAGTACCACCATTTCAGCTTCATGCACATAGCTATGTCCATCTTTCTCAAAACATCGTATGGTGTTGTTCGGTGAATTTGAATTTTGGGGAGCATCTCGTAGTTTGCTCTGTCGTATCAATTCAGAGAGCATTCCCGTGCCTCAAGGAAATGACTTTCTCAGTATGGGTTTACTTCATTCACCAAATTCTAACGCCAAACTGACGTTAACTGTGGATGTTGAAGTATAAGGACTTTTTAACCCCCTTTGATGGGATAATAGGTACTTTTTTTCTCTCTCCCTCTTACAAGGAATGACGACGCGTAGGCTTATTATGCAAGTTAAGGGCGAGTATAAGAAGTGGTCGATGCTTTTAGGTCAAGGGAATTGCAGAAAGACCTGCACTACATGGCAATAGACCAATTAATAAACTAGGAAATATTTAACATGAACAACTGTATTAGCTGTTTCAGGAATTAGGGATTGACTTTCCAAATTTAGGGATCTTAACTCTTAAATATGAACGGGATAAGTGCCGGAAGGAGACAGAACACGCGGAGAGAATAAAAAAAATATTATGAAACTTATGTTAATCAATGAATGTCAACCCTGTATTTGAAATATTGATAACTTAAGTTTAAGATTATGTGGAGAGAAAAAAGAATTAATTTAATTCAATTTTGATTTATTTATTTTCCCTCGAAGTGAGAAAATTGGTTGTTAGTTGCATGATCTTAATCCCGGATTTACTTCTAATCGGTTCTGATTTTCAGAATATAGCATGAACAAATCATGCAGCTCATCTTTCCTTTCTTCCTTGCTTCAAGAAAAATAATATTTCAGTTCTCTACCCTTGTCAGCTGCAAATTAATGGCTTAGAACATACTTCAAATGATTCAAGACCAAGGTACTTGTAAAAGATCAAGATTCTTCTAGCTGCGCACATTCTGGTTGGAAGATGGACCGCGTTTCGCTACATGGAACTCTCCATGTCACAATCTATGAAGCTACTAGGATTTCCAGTCCATGTTGCTGTAAATTCCTCTGTAAGGTACAGAATCCCATCTTGTTAATTTTTTTTTTTTGGGTTTACAACGATCAAACCGCTGAGCTGTTAACAGATACTCTAATCCCTCATCCTAATGCGTCAGTCCACATAAATTATCCTATTACTGTTTCAATGTGGTTGCTTTGCTACATTTATATTCAAATTTTGTGATCAATGCAAAATGCAAATGATGTTTCCTGCAGACTGTTGGATGTGGAAAAGGTTTCCCTAAGCTATACGCTACAATCGACATTGAAGGCGCTAGAATTGGTAGGACTAGAACGGTGCAGGACGCTCACTCCAATCCAGAATGGTCAGAGCCTTTTCGCATTTACTGTGCACATAAAGCTTCCAATATTGTCTTTCTGTCAAAGAAGACAACCTGATTGGTACATTTGTGTTTGGAAGAGCTCACTTGCCTGTGCTGAACTCCTAAAAGGAGAATCAGTGGATAGATGGATACCGATTTGGGACAAACACGACAAGGCTGTCCATAGAAAAGCAAAGATCCATGTGAAAGTGCACTTTTTTAATGTGGCAACCAAGCCTAATTGGTCAGAAGGGATTATGAGTCCTAAGTTTCCAGGTGTGCATTACACATATTTTCCTCAAAGAACTGGTTGTAGGGTTACCCTTTATCAAGATGCTCATGTTCCTGGTAATTTTGTGCCAAAGATCCCTCTTGCTGGAGGAAAATGGTACGAACCACACCGATGTTAGGAAGACATTTTCGACGCCATCTGTAATGCGAAACAAATGATTTACATTACAGGATGGTCTGTGCATACTAAGATCAGTTTGGTCAGGGATTTGAAGAGGCAAAAATCAGGAGGAGACATGACCTTAGGAGAGCTACTGAAGAAGAAAGCAGATGAAGGTGTTAGGGTACTAATGCTGGTTTGGAATGACAGAACATCTGTAAAGTTGCTGAAAAAGGATGGAGTAATGGCTACACATGATGAAGATACAGAAAGCTATTTTCACAACACGAGAGTCCATTGCGTATTGTGGGCAGAGTTTGGTTCGAGACATAGAGGTTGCTACAATGTTCACTCACCACCAGAAGACTGTGGTGGTGGATAGTGACTCGTCAAATGGGGAAATGAAGAGGAGGATTTTGAGTTTTATTGGTGGCATTGACCTTTGTGGTGGGAGA
Source organism: Viola odorata (assembly GCA_963691705.1). Taxonomy (NCBI): domain Eukaryota; kingdom Viridiplantae; phylum Streptophyta; class Magnoliopsida; order Malpighiales; family Violaceae; genus Viola; species Viola odorata. Next base: position 8,170,486 of record OY829544.1, read on the forward strand.
TACGATACACCAGTTCATTCACTTTTCAGGACATTGGACTCAGCACACCGCAATGATTTTCATCAGCCTAATTTAGCAGGATCATCGATCGCGAAAGGAGGGCCGAGGGAGCCTTGGCATGACATTCACTGCCGGCTAGAAGGACCCGTTGCTTGGGATGTCTTGTTCAATTTTGAGCAGAGGTGGATGAAGCAGGGAAAGGGAAAGAAAGACTTGCTTCTTAAAGTAAGAGATCGAGGTGACATTTTTCTACCTCCATCTCCTGTTATGTTGCATGAAGACCATGAAACATGGAATGTCCAATTGTTTCGTTCGATCGACGGTGGGTCTGCTTTTGGATTCCCTGATGATCCTGAAGATGCAGCTAGAGCTGGCCTTGTCAGTGGAAAAGATCATGTCATTGACAGAAGTATTTAGGATGGTTATATAAATGCAATTAGAAGAGCAAAGAACTTCATATACATAGAAAACCAGTACTTTATAGGAAGCTCTTTCGATTGGAAATGCAATGACATAGAAGTGAAGGAAGTTGGTGCTTTGAATCTTATCCCAAAAGAGTTATCACTAAAGATAGTTAGCAAGATTGACGCGGGGGAAAGATTTACTGTAGACATTGTCATTCCAATGTGGCCAGAAGGAATTCCTGAAAGTGGATCGGTCCAAGCAATACTAAACTGGCAGAAAGGACTATGCAAGTGATGTACCGCGACGTAGCAGAAGCCCTAAAAGCTAAGGGTCTTGAAGCAGATCCTAAGGACTATCTGTCATTCTTTTGTCTCGGAAACCGAGAGATTAAGAAGCCAGGGGAATATGATCCTGCAGGGAAACCTGAACAGAATTCTGATTACTCTAAAGCACAGCAAGCTAGGCGGTTCATGATCTATGTTCATGCCAAGACGATGATCGGTAATTTAATTTCGATTACCGCGCACATTCGTGATGTTACATGCTATATTCTGACAATGCTGAACATTTTTGCAGTTGATGATGAATACATTATCATAGGATCTGCCAACATTAATCAGCGATCAATGGACGGAGCGAGGGACACGGAGATCGCGATGGGAGCGTACCAGCCACATCACTTGGCAGCCAATGAGCCAGTTAAGGGTCAAATTCATGGTTTTAGGATGGCATTGTGGTACGAACACCTAGGCGGCAGGATAGATGACTCCTTTGTCTATCCTGAAACATTGGAATGCGTCCGAAAAATGAACAGAATTTCTATAAAACATTGGTGCCTCTATTCATCTGATGCATTACAGCATGATTTGCCAGGCCATTTGCTTACATATCCAATTGAAGTGGATCGAAACGGAAAGTTCAAGGAACTAGCCGGAACAGAAAATTTTCCTGACACCAAGGCTCGGGTTTTCGGATCGAAGTCCGATCTACTACCTTATATTCTCACAAGTTGATTAGTCTGTAAATAATTAAAGATTAAACTATCCTGCTAGTGTTAGTGTTAGAATATCTTAGTTTTCTTTTTAGTGTTATTGCTAAGCATACACTTTGATTAGAGTATCCAAAATTTGATTTGCACTAGAGTGAAAAGTGTGAGGTTTTAAGAAACTCAGATTTTTAAGAGTGCACGCATAAACTTGAGCCGTGCGGTTGGTCTGGTCAACGAATAGCAAGCCCAATCATGTGATGAAAAAAGAAAGGTGGGTAAGATTTAAACCTAAATTTTACGATTTTATTAGTATTTAGGAAATAATTAATAAATTACATGTTTATTAATAATATGGTTCGACTTAAGTTTTTTTGTGTAAGATTATAAGTTCGAGCATAATTTTTAATTTTTAAATAAAATTCAATACAACATTAATATCTGTTTTATAAAAGTGACTTTGCTGTACCTACTAAAGGGATGTTGAAGATTTTTTTTCATCATGTAATACTCCCTTCGGTCCGAATTAAACGTCGTTTTAGCATTTGCTTTTACTGTTCCAGAACGTATCTTAAGACGGTCGGAATAGTCACTATTTGAGACAATTTTGCTCCGAATTTTTTCTCGGAAGTACGTTAATCCTTAACGTACGTTCGAATTAACGTACGTTCGAAAAAAAGTACGGAATTTTTGGGGGTCAAATAGTGCCTCATCCGGCCTCCTCGATATGCGTTCCATACTGAATATTGGGATGCGAGGAAGACATTTAATTCGGACTAGAGGGAGTAATAACCATTTGTTTAACTAAGATTAGTGTAAGTTTTCAACGATGACGTGGCCAGATTAGTTGTAAAAGCATGCCTTAGCTATCCAAGTTGCAGCAAAATTATTGTCGCAAAACTTATCGTTTTGCCCTTTAATAAGAAATCGTTAGCCCCATCAAATAGTTGCTTACTCAAATAATAAGAGATTATCGATTCGATTAATCCAATTAAAATAGTTTCTTGAGATGGATTTTTTCGTGTTTTTTTCGTGAGGTTGAATTACTGACTTTTTCATGATATAATTGGTATTTGTTTTTTTCTATTATAGCTAATAGTTGAAAGTTACAATTCCTTCTCTGAACTTAACTCTCCTTACTTTACAAGAAATAATATCTAGCTACAAAATTATTGGTATGATATACCGTGAACGGCCCAGCGAAATCAAAACTAGTTAGGGTTATCAGTTCGGTTCAATACGTACAAAGGACAAACTACTCCAATTGTAAACCAAGAAGAGTGCGGCGCGTGTCAAATCAGTTGGCCAATCGAAGCACAGTAATACTATATTAAGTACTCCTGCTGGCGTATTCTTCTAATCCATCTGTACTAGTAATTAATTAACGGGTGCAGCTTTTGCAAATTGCAGTAGTCAATATCAATAAAGTACTGGAGTAGAAGTTAAGTTAAATGCCATACGTCAGATTTCACAGCCGCCGATGGCCGGCAACTGGATGGACGCGCCTCCTATATTCAGTACCACTTTTTCAGTGCCGGTGCACGAGCAAAAGCTGAAAGTCTATGCTCACAATCGCAAAAGCTGAAAGTCTATAATCTACTGACTACTCTAGCCTATTCTACTCTGCTCTGCTATTCTAACAGTGCTCCCTCCACCCAAAAACTCCACAATTATTCAGTAAAAAAAATGGTTTGAATGGTTAGTATATATTCCCTCCAGTCTCACAAGAATGTCTTCCTCGCATCCCAATATTCAGTAGGGAGCGCATATCGAGGAAGCCGGATGAGGCACTATTTGACCCCAAAAAAATTCGAATTTTTTTGTGAACGTACGTTAATCCTTAACGTACTTCCCAGAAAAAATTAGGAGCAAAATTGTCTCAAATAGTGAGTCTACCGACCGTTTTAAGATACGTGCCGAAACCGTAAAAGCAAAAGCTAAAACGAAGTTGTTTCGAGACCGGAGGGAGTATTTTTCATTACTTATCGATATTGAAATAATAAAAAATAATTAATCTTGGAAACAAATTAATATTTATATAAAAAAATAAGAAAGATACATAATTACAGACTCGTCTTCAGAAGACGTTCGTCTATCCGTGAGGAGATTCAACAAGACTAATAAAAGAGGTGACTAAATCAAAAATAACGCGGGTCCATGTCGAAAGAGGAGACACCCATTTTTTATTAGCCGTGTAAAAAAATAGTAATATTATTTATTATTATTAAATTTCTAACGATTGAATTCATAATTTACGTCATAAATATAAATATGCGTCAACCGATTGAATTATAATCTCGTATAGTTTGATAGATATAGATTAATACTTCCTCCGTCAATTTTTAATTGACACGAGGAGAGCACTTCCTAATCGTGGGAATTAATTGACGCCCTCGTGTGTCGTGCAGTTTTTTCTCCGTTCTTTTACTTTTTTACCCCTCAAACGACGCGTCGTTTACGTTAAGAAACGACATGTCACACGACTTTTAGGTGGGAAACGAAATTCAAAGGAAAGAAAATCGATGGTGGCGAAACAAAATTCACAATTTCCATACCAACGCTTCCCTCTTCTCTCAATTCTCTCCCTCTCACTTCCATTTCCTCCCATCCGAAACAAAAATTTGCCAGAAATGGAGAGCGTTTATTATCAGGATTCCCAAGAAGACAGCTACTTTGAGTTTGATAGTGCCGAGAATATGGTTGTGCCAGACTCAATTGTCATCGATGATACAGGGATGGGTTTGATTGAAGATGAAAAGGTCATATCTGACAAAATTGTGGAAGGTACGTATGAGAAGGATGAGAATGCAAGCTTAATTGAGGACGTTTATGGGCAAGAAGAGAGCTCAAGGTTGACGGTCAGTGGCGGAGAATCCAACGCAGGGCACAATGGGTCGAAGGAGCATCCTATTTTTAGGGTTTGTAAATCTGCAATCAGACTGAAATAGGTAAAAGTAAAACCCCCTATGGATTTTGATCTTAATGAATTACCAATGTTGGATACATCTCCCCCTTTCTCTCCGAGGGTTGAGGAAATCCATAGTTTTGATTTGAATAAACTACCACCTGTTGATGGTGATGAAGGGAAACCCGAGATTTCAACAGTTGAGGTAGATGAAGGAAGGGACTTTGACCTCAACAAATTGCCAACTGCTGGGCGCTGGAAGTTTTCAGATGGTGTAGACGAGAGGGAATTCATTCTACTGTTGCGCATCCTTGTACCAGGTTTCCATTAGTAAAATTAATTAAGTTTTTGCAGATAGGATTATGGTATTGAACAATTTTGCGTTATCGTTCATCATGCCTTGTGCAAATTCTGGATTTATGTTGCCAGAATTTACAACATCCTGTAACTATGTGTATTATAGATTTTGTGCATTTTCTGAACAGTTTCAGTATATATGAATATCATGAATATGAACTGATGTGATTTAGAACAGTTTCAGCATTTTCATCATGCCCTCTGGAAATAGTTGTTGTTTTAGAATATGTAACATTCTGTGAGGTTTGATATGTGATTTAGTAGGGTATTGTGTTGCATACATAAGCGTTAAATATAACAGATATTAAGCAATTTTAAAACAGAAGTCTTTTATTGAAATTAAAGGGCAGGTACATAAAGGAGAGCATACATTCTAGTCCATCTTAGGGATTGCAGGAAGCTTGTTGGCAAACCTGTTAGATGCCCTCACTGCAGCGTGCATGTTGTTAAGGGACTGTCTTAGGGAATCCCTTTTGGCCTCCAACCTGCAGACGGTTTTGGCCAATGGGAGAAGGGTGTTGCCCATGGTCAGGATGAACTCCTCTGCATCATAACCATGCTAATCATAGTGGTAAAACACAACAGTCCTTGTCTCCTTCAGCCTGTGAATGATACCCTGCATTGAATCAATCTGCTGTTGTGTGGAAAACAGCATGCTCTCCATAGTAATCACATCTTTGTGGAGGGCAGTCCCAACGGTGCCTGCGATGTCTAGGATATTTTCAACCTCACATGGATCCATGGTGATTGTGTTGGATGAAGAAGGTTGTGAGAAAGATGTAAAGAAGAGGGTTTTTGTAAAAAGAGTAGAAAGTGGTTTTTATAGAATGCAGAGAAGAGGTATTGGTTTTATAGAATGCATAGGAGGTTGGTACTCATGTTCAACTGGTATGTTGATATGTCACCAGGCCTGTGTAAAGCTGCTGGATTCCAACTTTACACAATAGGGGAGGTTGACCGAGATTTTCTCGGTTCAATACAGAGAATCTCTCTTTTTCCCTTCCCAATTCAACACACCAAATCAATTCTCAGTCAGTTATAGTTGTTCTCCTATTTTTTCTGGATTTATTGCCATCTTTTGAGTTTCCTTCTACAGGCGTGACAGTTGGAGCGTTCCAAGGAAACGGTGCAACCTTTGAGAAACCTATCCAGTTCAAACCACCAGTGTTTTAACGGATCCATAACTCCATTCACAAGGGTATTCAAACAACTCCCTCTACATACTCTGGCTTCAATACACCAAAAACAAAACCCTCTGCCTATTTTTCTTTAATTTCTTCATATTTGTGTTCTGCTTTAATTACTCTCTAGCCTTTATTCTGTTCATATGGATGCTAGAGAGGCTGATTCATTCTAAGCAGGTATAAGAGTAGTGGGTGGTCACTTGGAGGCAGAGATCGACTTCAATACTGTCGTGGTAGACCAAACAAATCGTGACATCAAGAGGCTTGAGCAGCAAGCTGCAAGGTTGAGGGACATTAAGGCCCAAGCAATAGAACAGGGGCATGCAAATGATGGTATTGTCATTGTGGACACTGTGAGCGAATGCCTTGTCCAGCTAGAAAGTTCTATCCAACTCTTAGAAGCAAAGAATGAAAGTTTAGTGGGTGCCATATATATTGCAAGGATGGCTGAAGGGAAACTTCACAAGTATGGAAGCAAGATTCCAACCATTCTAAATAATGAATAAGTTGTTGTGTTGTTTATGCACTAAAGTCATTTTCTCCTCATTATTGTTCTATTAACTTTAAAGTAGACCTTTCAAATTTGTAATGACATTACACTTATGGTGGATGGTATTGAAATGCGTTTGTTATGATGTTTTATTGTGGAGTTGTGCATATTGTGTTGTTGAAAATAAGTCATGCCCACATTGTGTACAAGCAAAATAGGGGAAGTGCATATTGTGTTGTTTAAACCAGGTGATGCCCACATTGTGTACAAGCAAAACAGGGGATGTGCATATTGTTGATGATGTGAAAATTAAAATAGTTACATATTGATGTTGATGTACAATTGGAGTCGTTCAAGCTTAAAAGAAGGCCATGGATTAAACTGACAAATTGATTCATTACTTATAAATGCAATATACAGAGTACTCTGGTTTGCAAAATATACAAGTCTTTACAATGCACTTCAACGGATAATTTACATGTTCATCTGCCATTCTAAACTGCATTATATAATACAACTGGCAAGAATTCAAGCTGAATTCATTGTCATCCTACTATGACTACAAAATATCTGAATTCATTGTCATCCTACCCAAAAAAAATAGAGTAATACTGCATTGATATCAAATCCACAAAATACTTCAAGCTGCATTGTGAGGCCATCCATACCCAAAAAATACAACATAGCAATGGAATCCGCATCATCTTCAGACTGTATTGTCATGCCATCTGTCCCATCTAACATATACATATTCACAAGTTTAGGCACCTATATACAATCCTGTAAACATATAAACATTCAAACCAGCTCAATCATTATATGCCAATTTGTATGTAACCAAAACAGAGTAAGAACATTCACCTCAAATTAACGCTGGAGATAGTAGGCATACTCCATTGACAATCACATCTGGAGGACACTAGATTGTTAATGGCACTTCCCCTAATCTTGCAAGTATTTTTTTTTAATGTGAGGGATCTTGTATGTGTTACTCCCATCACATTTCATCACTTCGATCATGCATGTTTGCAATGTCAAGAAGATGCAGTTGCTCTTCTTCACTGAAAATGTATGGTATGCGTCTTCAACAGCAGAAATTAATTGAGTAATGGACTTAGCACACTCTTTGCTTTGGAGTGACTAAATTGCTCTAAAAAAATTCTAATACATTCAAGTCTGGAGAATTAGAAGGCTGATTAACAATAGACAAATTCAATCCAATAGCCTCTACTACACACAAAAAATCAACATCATCAACATGAACATGGGTCTTCGCATTGTCTTGTTGAATGAAAATCATTTCAAAAATGCTATCCCTAGGCCATTTATTTGCAATTGCTGGTAATACTTTCGAAATCATAAACTCCCTAATAATATTTCTGGTAATGTTTGAAATTGCTTTGATCTCTAAAGTTCCACGCGGTCTATTTTGGCTTGATCTAACAGCAGCCACAGTTTCTACTAAGGGAAACACCTCAATCTTACCATCAAATGTACAATGTCCACTGGAGTCATATCTAGGTCTCGTAACAGCAGCTAAGAACGTAATCTTGGGAATAAAATTAGAGTTTTTAATGGTTCTTATTGGATCATTCTCGTCGCGAAGAAGATAATATCTTTGTGACCTCTTACTCAAGTAGAACCACTTCTCATCAATATGGGTTGTGTTATGCATGTGGTTGAAGGTAGGCTGACGTGGTACTGGGGATGGGTCGATACTTGACAGGCAATGCCGCATTCTGGAAATTAGATTGTCTTCAGTCAGTGAGGGCTTGATTGCATTAGTATGACGCTTGATTGCTCCTTCCTTTAACTTGTTAACCACAAATTGTCTGGACACCTTTAGGTGAAAAACAAGGCTTCGAAGGGTAGTCATTTGCCTCAAGGGAAGCTCTCTAATCCTTTTCAGATCAAATTCGATCTGTTTCCTACCACAATTTCTGACTCTGTAATTGTGGTAATCGTGGATTCCTGATTCCCTTGCACGTCTCCAAAGCCTCTGAATTGATCTAATCCCCACTCCAAACATACCAGCTACCACTCTGGTTGATCCTTGCTTCAAAACACCATTTTTCATTCTTTCCAGGAGGCAATGATATGCAGCCTGCCTTTCTGCACTCGTCAATTTCTTTTTGCGAATTGACAAGTGGAACATTAGCAATGGCAGAGATTAGGAAAACCAGTCATTGGAAACCATATATTAAGAAATTCATTTGGAAATAATAACTTTGAGTTTCCAATAAATTTCTTCCTCCTTCTTCATTCAATTCTGGAATGTTGGAAGCTTCATCGACCTCATCATCCACATTGGCATTGATGGTGTTTAATCCAAAAAGTGAATTACCGGTCGAATTCAAATCATCAAGCCCAGGCGAACTGATTGCGGGGGATTGTGGAGACACTGGCAATTCATTAAGATCAAACCATGGAAAATCCATTTAAGATGATCTGATTTTGAGTAGAGTGATGGGGTGATTTAAATTTCAAACCCATCTTCGAATTCAAACGGAAATGTACTGTTGGTCGTGGAGGGAAACCCATCAAATTTTAAAATTTGGCATCGATTTTGGGTGAAAATTTTGGCGGTCTAGGGTTTCAATCGAATTTGATTTTGGGAAACGAAGGTTGATAGCGTTGTTCGTATTCTCACAATGGCGCCTTATATGGGCTGGACCAGAAGAGTGTTGGAGAAGCTGAGTACCCCGCACGCTTTTGGGCCGAACGCGAAACGGTGTCGTTGGAGCAGCTTAAATCCACGCGTTGCAGCGAGACAAAAACCTGCCACGCACAGTGCCAAGCCCAATTGCCTTAATCAGCGAGAAATGTGGGGCCGCGTCAATTAAATTAAGCCGGAGGAAGTAGTTATTACGGGAATGAAAGTTCAATAATGTGAGGGGAAAAAAAAAGAAGAGAGCAAGATATTGTTGCAAATTTATTAATTATTTTATTTTTCTGTTCATTTTTAATTTTGTTAACCGCAACCAACCACCATCCTTACTGTACTTCTGTTTTTAAACAAGCGGATGTAAAAGTGGCAACTAAGTCCAACTTGTATTTTGACACCGCGGACAATAAATAAATAAATATACTTGTGTCTCCACTTGCTCCTACGTCATGTAAAGGGTAAAAGATCCAAACACGCCCCACCCTCTTAAAAAGCATATTCTCATAAATTCACCCATACATACAAGGCACTTTATTCAAATTTTTTCCTTCCTCTTCTCTGTTTGCCGACGCTCACTATCCTTATGTCGTCAATCTGTTCACAAGGTATGGTCCTGGCCACTGCCATGGCCGCCGTCTCCGGCACCGTAATCCTCCTTGCTCTCCGCCTCCAAAAAACCCAATTCCCTCTCGTTGACCCAATTATCCCCGGCGGCCACTCCTCCCGCCCGCAATCTCTCCGCCCCTGCATCTCCTCAGGTACATATTTGTCATCGCAACAAAACTACAATTTCCGAGAATCTTGAATTATTTTTTTTATAGTTGGCTGATACGGTTGTTGGGTTTTTTTTTTTAAAAAAAATGAAGAGGGGAAGAAGAAAAGTAAGAAGAAGAGGGTCCATTTTGCAGAGGATGTGGTGGATCCAAGAGGAGATGGAGAGGAGTTCAGAAAGCAGCACGACGTCGTCGCCATTGTCAAGAATTCAAGAAAAGTCAAGAAAATTGTTTCCGTTGAAAGAAAACCGTCAAGCGGAGGAGGAGGAGGAGGAGGAGGAAAAATTCCGGCAAATAGATTGGCTCTCTACAACGGAATTCTGAGGGATCGTGTCGTTCACCGATTGGCCTGTTCCTATTAATTACTCTACCCTCTCTCTCCAATTTCTCTCTTTTCTTTTTCTTTTTTCCATCACTTTGTTAATGTTAGGTAATTTTCTTTTTTCTTTTCTTTTTTTTGTACAAAAGTTATAGTAATTCTTAAAATTGGGATGGGGGAGATGAGGCCCACAAAGGCTTCCCAAGATTGTTTCTTTATCAATCAGCTAATTGTAATTTAGAGTGGATTTGGCTTGTAAATTAGGATTAGAAAGGCTAATCTTCTTGGAGTTTGTGCATGAACCTGTGAATGTGATTATCAAAAATGTAAATTAAAATAGTTAAATTTGAGATCAGAATGTTATTTTTATTTATTGTTTATTTTAAAATTTGGACAACACGAGAACCTTAATATGTTCATCAAGTGCGCTGAAGTGTGACAACCTGTCCTTTTATGTATGATGCTACAAACTAACATGTTGTTGCCCAATTTTGCCTAGAATTATTTTAGATTCAGCGATACTAAGTAAAAGATTGCTCATCTCTTCATACACACAACCCTAATTCGCGCATAAAACTCTTACATTTATAATTCGATCATAATCAAACATAATTAATTTCAAAATTTGACGGTAGAAGAAAAAGAGACCGTGTAATGTTGTAAATGTCAACAAAATAGAGAAAAAAAGAGCGTGGACGTGGAAATGTGAACACGAGCATGTGCTAGGATGCTTCCTTGGTCACTTCATGACTCTTTCTTTTCATATTTTGATGACCCCATCATGTACTATGTATAATTATTTATTTATCTATCTAATTTGGAAAGACTGACTCTTTTTTGGGTGTATAAAGAAAGATCAACTCTTAAACGTATTGAATTAAAGTATTAAACTATAATTCAATTAATCTTTTCATGTTTTATTACGTCAAAAAACACCCATTCGATCATTATATATTAATGTATATTTTTTAATGAGCTAATTCGATGTTTTTTCGAAATACAGAAAAGAACTCGAAAGAAAAACTAGAAGAAGAAGAAAAGGGTCTAGAAAAGACACAACAGAGGATGGGCAACTGGAGAGTTTTGTTGGGTTGCAATTGATTTTGGAACAGAATCACACACATCACCTCTTCCATTCAATACATGGATAGGTTGCTTGTCGTCACTTCCATTTTCTTCTGCAGTCCTCCCCATCCGTTTATTTATTTTATCTGTTACTCCAATTTTCTTTCTATCAAATATATATATTAAATATTTTTGGGTCTTTCCTTTGTGTGGTGTGTGGGGATACTCCAGAAATCCGCAGTTGCTAATTTTATTTTTATTTTTATCAAATCATTCGATAATTCGATATCAATAATTCTAAATTTAAATCGGATAAAATTAGAAAAATCGTAAAATTCTCATTCATATGTTCTAACACAAATACCTATTTAATATAGTATTAGTAGTGGATCTACTTACTCTCGTGGGATACGTTTGATAATATATTGTTGAAAATTAAAGATGGTTTGACCAGACCAATCAATAGAGAAAGAAAGAAAGAAAGAAGAAATTGGTAGAGATGGGATAACATCATCACCATCATCACCTTATCGCCCCTACATGTTTGGACTGCGATTGGACATCGTCATGTGAACTATTCGAAAAATTGGTAACGACCAACCAACCGTCATTTCTCTAATTAAATCTTTTTACAGGACTTGACTTAACTTAATTAATTCTTATTTAATGAAGCGGATTTGATCAAGTCAGATCAATTTTTAGCAAAATGTATATGCTCTGACAATCTTGAATCGGGAGTGAGGGCAATTTAACAATTTGGATGATTAATGTATGTAAACACTCCGACGATCAAATCAATAAAAATAAAAAAAGTGGTTCAACGTAAACACTTCAACGATCAAGTCAATAATAAAAAAAAGTGGTTAGAAGATTATCGAGTAGCAATGGAAATACTATGTAAAGGAAAATATATACTCACCTGCTTGTGACTGTTTGATACTCCCTCTGTCATGTTTTACTTGACGCCTGACAAAAAAACACAGTTTTTAAGGGCCACTGTTCATGTCAGTCCCTTGTTTTTGTTTTTGTACAAATTTGTTCTCTTTCACTTTGAACGGAAAAATACACCCTCTATCAGCGTTTTTGATTGTCACCGCCGCCACAGAAAGGAGCGGACGGCCGTCTCGAGTCGGACGCAGGTGGAACCAAGCTGATCTAAGTAGTCATGCGCCACCAACTCGCCGATGAAGCTTCCGCCTATCCGCCACGCGCCTCCACACGCCGGCGCGTCCGGCATCCGTTAAGGCCTCCGTCACATGCGTTCTGATCGTCTCGTAATTTTCGGGAAGAATCTATGTTCGCCTTCGTGATCGGATCTACCAAACGTGTTTTATTTCGCATTTGAAATCGGAGGAGGAGAGAGGGTGTGGTCCTACTTTTTCTGACGGGTTGCTGTCCATGTGCAGCAACTATTTCAAATCTGGTCCTTTAATTTTTTTCGTTTCTGTTTTTGCCCCGTATGACGCGAGGCTGTTGCACATGGCTGCTTGTCACGCAAGGGCGTTTTTGGTTAAAAAAAAGCTGGAGGACCAAAAACACCGAACTTGTTGCACATCCTCCAAAGGCGTCGATTAAATTTGGACCAGCAAATTTACACTACGGGCGTCAAGTAAAACATGACAGAGGAGTAGTTACCAAAAAAATGAGTTACCAGAAACCTCCTTTTGAGGTGAAAAGTCTGTAATGCTCCTTATGTATTTATTTTGTGTTATCACTCTCCTATAAAATAAACTTGTAATAAAACTCCATTTCATTAAAAAGAAATTGTAACGAATACAAACAAATTAGCTGGCCGGTTGGGTTATCATTTTGTATTGTTTTTTTCTTTTTTTTTGACATTTCTTACGGGGACAAATTGGCTACGTATAAAAGAATATAAAATAGTAATCCACTTAACTTCATATAGTTTAAAATTATATAAATATTCCACTCATATAATTTTCTGAAAATTACAATATTAACTTTTTAAATACTTCAAAAATTCAAAATAATTAGTACAAAATTGCAAAAATATATAAAATTTTGAAAAATAAATGAGAAAAAAAATTATAATTGATTTTATAACTTATTCCGTTTTCAATATTTTTTTAAACGTATTTTGATCATTTTCCGTCAAATTAACATAAAATTTTAAATTATTTTACTATTTATTTTAAATTTTTTAACAATTAGAAACGTTAAATTTTAGAATTTTTTATATAGTAAATATCATATAGCCAATATAATACGCTAAAAATATAATATAATTGACCTGATTTGGTTTTTTTGGTGGGCAATGTAAGTGCCAGATGAGAGAAGCAATCCCTCTATGCAGCTTAAGCCTTAATGGTCAAATTAGTTCACTTAAAAAACGGTTAAACTTAATTAATTTATTTAGCGGGTGGCATGAAGATGATAAGGATTCGTGACGTTAACCATTAATTAATGCGCTTTCTTGTCTCTCATTAAAGTCACTGACGTAATAATGGTGAAACTTTAGCAGAGGCGCAGTAATTTTTATTTTTTGTGTAAATACAAAAATATCCCTATCCAATAAAGAACGGAGGGATCGAGAGGATCTAATCCAATCACGAGGATAAGAATTAAGCCTCATGATGCTACATCATCCGACAAATTGCCCCTTTGATCACTTACTGAGAGGACGCGTGTCAATACCCTATTCTTCGATATGCTTACCGGTGAAAACAAAAAATCATATTTGCACCAGCCGGGAATCGAACCCGGGTCTGTACCGTGGCAGGGTACTATTCTACCACTAGACCACTGGTGCCGATATGTCTCGAATATTACAACCATAAGTTATTAATCAGTGCGCAAATAGTTCTATTATAAAAGGTCTCTAATAATGTACAATTGTTAAAAACAAAGATTATTCCGTCGTACATTTTGATAAAAAAGAATTTTTTTTTGTTATTAGTTGTCTTATTTATATTTTCTAGTAATTATAGTTTTTATTTTTACCATAAATTACAAAGTCTAACCCAATCAATTTAAAAAACGTAAATTTTGGATTTGTCAATTTAAAATGAAGTAATTAATTTGGTGAAAAGAGATAATTAGTGGAGTGTATTGGTAATCGAAATTAATGATTACCTTACTCTGTGTGATTAAAAAAACAACTATAAAAAATTGGAAGGAGTAATAATGTTCATGAAATTTTTTTTACGATTGGTATGCATGAACGAGAGCATATCATACGTTTTTTTTTATAAAATATGTCATAAGTTCGATTCAAACAGGAATCTTTCTTGTAACATTACCTTTAGTTTGTCACTCTCGTCCTATAAATAGTCCGTCGATAACCAAACCACATCATGCAGGATTAAAAATTGCTCTCCTAATTCGCTCATGATTCTAAGCGAGACAACTTATGGGCTTTATCAAACAAACTTTATTTGAGCTCAAATCCAGACTCATTAATCGCACCAAGTCTTAACATATGAGATTAAGTTAGTTAATTCGCTCATGTAACTTAGTAACAAATTAGCTTACTTTGTTTATCGCAACCAATGACCTACTTTATAAATGAAACATGCACTTACCGACTAAATTACTACGTGTACCTTCTTTCTTTCTTGATCTTGAAAGGAAACTGGCAAAAGCTTATGGTTAGAGTATGATGCGCGGCCCAAATATAGAGTGGAACAGGATGTCCTGGGCTGAAACTTTGCCCTACTAATGAAATACCTCAACTCCAAGAAAAAGCCCAACGAAATTCATATCGTTTTCCATTTGGACCTTACTGTGGCCGTCATCAAGAGATTCATATGTTTCCTTATTGCTAAACAAAATTGAATTTAGATAAATATAAATAAAATAGCAAATTAAAAAATAAATATAATTACTTGTTTTTATGCATGTGTTTTTGCCTTTATTGTAATTAAGTCTTTAAATTTGACTTTGTAACTACTCTCTACCCCCTATAGTATTTTATTTTTTTTATGAAAAAAATGAATTTGTATTTTTTATAAACTTAATTTTTACAAATAACAAGAGTAAACTCTTTGTATCAGTGTTTTAAAAACCGAATCGACCCGATGGTCGGACTGAAAAAATCATGACCCGAAGAGATTTTCGATTCGGTTTAGCCCGGACTTGCAAACGAACCGGGAAAAATTTGTCAAATTGGCCGATTTTTATAAAACCGACAATTCGGTCGACCCGCTATCGACCCCAACTGGGTCAATATCAAACCAAAACGGCGTCGTTTTTTTTTTTTAATATGAAAAATTTGATGGGCCGACCCATTACAGGCATGGGTTGACCCATTATAGATATTGAACAGGCCGGTTCAATCCTATTTGATATGTGAACGGTTCAAAGCAGTCCAATGGGTCAATCTGGTCGAACCCGGTTGAACCATGAAATTTTCGTTTCTGGTTCGCTGTTCGATTCGGTTTTTAAAACTATGTTTTGTATCATATTTATTTTATATTTCAAAAAAATACAAATAATAATATTGTACTTTTATACGTGCATTTTTGCTTCTACAATCTAATGCAAATCACCTTTAGAATTGTAGTAGTTCAAATTTTAGAATTAAAATAAAATAATTTCTTTTTTTTCTTTCTATCTATCCGTCGTATATTCTATCTATATTTTTGTGCGAGTAGGGCTAAAGATACTAACATTTTTATTAATTTTTATAGTAAAAGTACACGCGTCATCTTCACATTCATTTCATAATTATTTGTTAAACAAAAGTAAAAATATAATCTAATTAGAAAGAGATAAATTTAATTTAATCAGATAATTAGTATCTCCAGCGTTATCATTTTTGTTTTTATTTTCAAGGCACTGTGCCACTTTTCTATTGGTGGGAGCGACGCCATCACACCCCACTTATCCTAGGCGCTCACGCAGCGAATCCAAACTCCACATACTGCCACAAAACCAAAAATCCCAAAAACCCTAAAATACTCCCAAGTCCCATCTAATGGCATTGATCCCCAATTCCATCCCCTCCATTTCTCAGTCCCAAACTCTACCACTTAGCTTCATAACTCCGTTGCAGCTCAGGACTCCGAATCATCCTCAGCCTGAAATCCGTTAGTTCTCTCTAACATCTATGTTTTACTGCAATTCTATTTGTTGTATTTAACTTGCTTTTGCTTTTTCGTTTCATTCCTCCAGTACCGGGCATAAACCAATGTTAAACCTATGTTTTTTGCTTCTATTTCGATGATGGGATTGCGTAACTCGATCTTACTAAGTGATTGAGTATATGGCTTATGATGGGTTGTGAACTTTTCCTATTTCCCCCCCTCTTCAGTAGCAATGAAGGTGAGATCGTCAGTTAAGAAGTTGTGTGAGTTTTGTCAGATAGTCAAACGCCGGGGACGTGTATTTGTGATCTGCAAGGCCAATGCTAAGCACAAGCAACGGCAAGGAATATCCACATTCGCCTATGAAGGACCAATCATGTGCGTAATCCTATTCCCTATTACAAAATTCTCTCTCTTTGCAATCCGAGGTCTTCTTTTGATATCAGTTAGTTTTGGGCATTTTTAACTACAGGTGTTAGTTCCTGAAAAGTTAGAGCTGAATTGTTTTGCTTATGCATCATTTGTCAGTTAGGAAGGAAGGAAACAAAATGGTTGTTTTGAATAGAAGGAGATGAAGTAGATTACTACATGACTGCATAGGTGAATTGTGATGATAGTGTTGGGTTGTATATTTTACTGGACTGACTTAAAAGATAGATTGAGAACATGTTATTATTAAGACACCTCCTATGTTGGTGTCATTCAATTAACATAATTGGATATGGATGGTGTAGTAGTTGTCTTCCTCAAAAGTCTCGTTTGGAACCATTTGACCGTCCTTCTCTCAATAGATAAGTGCCTATGTAGTTGGCAGTGTATGGTACTTTTATTTTGAAAAGATACATTGGATTTACTACTTGATTCAGAACTAGTTGCGTGATTTAGCAGTAACTGTCTTCTATTTTCCAAGGGGAATGCCCAAGGTCCTTTAAATTGAAAATTGCCAATGAGACTATAGTAATGTGCTTGTTGCGCATCTTTTGCAGATCAACAGAGACAATTGCAAAGCCAGAGATCATACCCAGTCAAAGTGCAGGGGTTGGTCTGGCTTCTCTCCTACCCAAAAAGCACGAACCATCAATGATGTATGGATGGAACGCCGGCATTGCATCGTTCCTCTTCAAACAAGGACAGTAGGATATGAACATGCAACTGAATGATTGAGGTTGATCATGAACTAACAGTACTGTTCTTAGGCCTCCTTGAGTTTTATTTCACTTTGCTACATCTTTCATCTTTTCTATCTCTTGAAACCAGGTTTCATTTGCCACCAATATTCCTACAATGAACTTGTTTTCCTTGTGATCTTTTAATAAATGGTGTATATATGAGAAAACATGGGATGCTTCGCTTAGATGTCTCTGCTGTATTCCCTTTCGAGAACAAGGCAAGTGAGATTACAACCTAAGCAATGGGAAACTTGGATCATTGCCGTAGATTTTGCGATTCCTTGCGAGCACAGATATTCACCGATGTTTGATTCCCGATCCAAACTGGTTTTTGGGGCGGTTGCAAAGTGGGCTAACCACTGCTTTCTCAATTATTTCATTGTTGTTTTTGGTATTGTTGCATTGAGTCGTTGGACTGGTACGATGTTCGAAAGCTCATGCCTTTCCACACTAAAGCATACGCATACGTCTAATTGTCACCTAAAATAGTTGTATTAAAAGAAATATTAAAGTTAATTTAACTAATTCATTAAGATTTTAATCTTGAAATTTTATATTCAAACAATCATTTGTTCTACTAACTTATAACCACTAGTAGTAAATTGGTGTAACGTGTTTCTATTGGATTGGATAGGGTGATTGGTCCACATCATCACAAAATCATCAATAACACAAACCTTAACGATAAGCAATTCATTAAAGACATGGATTTTAGTAAGTTTTTATTGACTTTTAGAATTTTCTCAAATAAGAGATTAATTTCATTTAAATATTATTCTTAATAATATTAGATTATAATGATTTATTTAGTACGATTTATTTCATACGGATAAAGTATAATTTTGAACTTAAAATTTAAATCGGAAGTAAACAAATCGTTTATTACTCGATTGTATAACTTAAGTAAGTAGTAGTTTTTTTTTTTTTCAATTTACAATTTTTTTTAGTTTAAGGTTTAGTTAAGTGGCTTTACTTTATAGGGAGTAGTACCTAGTACTAGTGGGAAATGAATTTGCATTAGCAAAAAGCAGTGAAGCGCGTGCAAAAGCTGAGATGCAAACGCCATCCACTAAACAGTAACCCAACTGGAAATCCAGCATTAATCACACAAACCATGTTGTCTTGTCATTTCCTAGTCGATAATCTTTCACCATATCATCCCACAAAGCTCAAGGTCCCGTCTCGAGTAGTAGCAGCAGATGAAACGGCAATCAATTGTAGTTAAACGACAAGAAAGACCCTTTTTTTGATATAGCCAACAATAACAAAACCCAACCAAGAATTCGACTTTCCTTCGGTGGAGGAAGAAGCCTATGTTCTTATGCTTATGCTCTGCTTGATAAAACTAAATGGTGATCCCCAATGCTTCAATTACTGCTTGGATCGGTCACTTCCTTGCTTGCATGGGGTGAGTGCTAGATTTCTTTTTTAAAATGTGTTTTTTTTTTCGTTTTCTGGTTATAGTACTTTTATGTTTGATTGATTTTGGTTTCTGGGTTGCTTTTACATTGTGTTTCTAAGCTTGAAAACTACTGTGAACTGGGTTAATATAAATATTTGCTTGTTTTGGGAAGGAGTAAACTGTAGCTTTTAGAAATGTTTTGCTATTTCTGGCCTAAAGATGTGATTTTGGGGTTACTTTTTTTGGAAGTAGCATTTAATGGAGATTGGGAACGGGAAAAAAACCTTACCTTATCATGCTCAATCTTTAAAAGGCTGACTATACAGTATGCCATTTATGTGGATCTGGGTGTATTTTTGCACTTCCTATACCTGCAAAGCAAGCTACGACTCTGTTTAAATAGTTGTTTCAAAGGTTGTAACTTTACAAACAGATGGGTAGGACTATTAACCCAAATTTGGAACAACAAAAATGTAGGAGCGTAATGTGTCGACTGTCTAACCTTGTTTTCTGTTTTGGTTTTTCGCATTTGTTAAATTTAAGAAAACCAGATTATATTACTACTTTATGGATGGGATTTAGGCCATTCGGTCCTTATAGATTTTACTCTTGTTTGTTGCTGCTCTGGAAGCATGTAGGATCACTGAAACTTTTGAACTTTTCAAAGTTCAAACCACTGAGGTCATTAACAATGTTGAACCTTGCATGTGTGGCTTGAACTTAGTCGTTTTGTTGACCAGTACTGTATTTGTATATATGGTTTAACCTGGTTTGCCACAGTGCAGTGGTTGTTTTGGATGCTGTGCTAAGCCCACTCCAATTATTGCTGTGGATGAACCATCGAAAGGATTGAGGATACAAGGGCGCGTAGTCAAGAAGCCTAGCATATCAGATGGTTTTTGGAGTACTAGCACGTGTGAGTTGGACAATAGTACTATTCAATCTCAAAGAAGTATCTCCTCCCTCAGTGTATCAAACCAGAATCTCAGTGCCGGTACTGGTGGAACAAGCAGTAATTCTGAATTTGTAAATCACGGTAAGCTTTCAACTTCAATTTTCGTTCACCTTGATTAATGACATGGAACATATTGCCGATTACGGTAAGCTTTTTTTCCTGCTATGGTTTTTAGTCTTAGTAATGACTATACTTCACCACTACTAATGATGCCTTTTTACAACCGCATTGCTTGCAGGTCTTCTTCTCTGGCATCAGAACCGACTGCAATGGGTAGAAAGTAGCACACCTACGAATGAAACTCAAAGAAGACGACATCCCAGATTAGGGTATTTATCTTTCATTCCTTCTCAATTTGATGAAGTATGTTGAGTCAAATGCTCCTACCTGTTACATGTACTGAAGTCAAAGATGCCATATTTTCCAATCCTCTTGATAGGGGGCTGTTTTGAACATCCTCGCCAACTTCTTTTTCTTGTCCACTGAAAGACTATATATTCTTCTTGATTAGGTTCTATGCGACATTTAATTTGGATAGTGTTTCCTATTCTGAGAGTTAATCTGTGTATAGTGAGTACCTTTTGGGGTTGAACAAATGAGGCAGAACAACATTTTCCTTGTGGTTTGTGCTTGTTCTTTTCTTATGTTGACTTTCTGTGCATTTCCAGTTGGAATGTGAGTTACGAAGGTTTGCTTGGAACAAGAAATCCTTTTCCCCAGCGCATTCCTCTCTCCGTAAGTTCTTCTGTGCAGTTGTTTGTTTACCGCTGTTCTCTTTTTTTCACTGTATTGCTAGGACACTTTCAACTTCTGTTGACTGGGTTATAACTTTGCAGGAAATGGTTGATTTTTTAGTGGAAATATGGGAGCAGGAGGGATTGTATGATTAAACACACAGCATTATGAAGATATTACACAAAGTCTCGGTTTTTTTCATACATGAAAAATCTCCTCTGTAAGTTTAACTTGTGTAGGTTGTCTGTAAATAACAGTGCAAGACCCCAGAAAGAGTTTTTATGGAATGTTAATTTATCCTACTTCCATATTTTTGTTTCGCTTGTATATGTCATGTTGAACTATGTAGAGGAACAACTACCGGTGTCTTAGATGCTCTTTGTAACCAAATTGTAGGGCAGGTACCGCTTACGGAACAGTGTTACGCATCCTTCAATTCATGTAGCCATGAACTATGTAGAGGAACAACTACCGGTGTCTTAGATGCTCTTTGTAACCAAATTGTAGGGCAGGTACCGCTTACGGAACAGTGTTTCGCATCCTTCAATTCATGAAGCCATGTAGGGTAGATTAAGCTAGATTTTTTACTGGGTAGAATAGATAATCCTAACCAACAATCTGAGGCAGGAAAGCCATCTAGCAAAGTTGCTGGTTTATGCATATTCTTGAACATGTAAGTGTCAGGCTACTGGTTTAGATCCATACTTTGAAGCAAAACTGATATGGAATATGAAATGGCTTGGGTTGCAGATTTGCAGGTGCTACCTAATTTTTCTCTCTTTCTGGAAACAGATCAGGTTTTGTTTCACTTTTGCTAATAGAACTGTACTATAATCACTAAGTTTAGAATCATACACGGTAGCGGGTAGCGATTAAGGGTTTCCAAGATCAAGACAAGTGTGATAGCCGATGGATTGTGAAGTTCATTAGTCCCCACATCGGGTAGATAAGGAGTGCTACTGCATACTCTATTAAGCATGTCTTTTGGTTGTAGGGTAATGGCTGGAGGAAATTATACGATATAAATCTGTATAAAATCAATTCATAATCGATAAAGTTACTTAACATCTCAAATTAATAATTAGACCCACCTAATCATGATTAAACCCAAATCACTTATCAAATCAAGTTGTGAAATTGCATAAATTATATACTATAAAAAAAACCAACGTGTGAAGAAATCTGAGTTGTTGTCCCCCCTTTTTTCTTCTCTTTTCTTGGCAAATTGATACCAATGATGAATCTGATCTTTTAAGGTATCTTTTTTGCAGATTGCCAGATTCAATAGAAACATTGATAGGATGATTGAATTAAAAAAACCAAAAAGAACCAAATAGTAAAGATTGTGATGGATGGATGCATCTTTTGGGTTGAGTCATAGTTTTAAATCGCTTTAAATCGCTTTAAATCGCTTTAAATCGCTTTAAATCGGTGACGAAACGAAAAATTATAGTGAAATGAAAATTGTGAAACATAATGGCATAGTGTAACGGTGGGGGTCATTTGTAAATGTTAGAAATGTCCTCTCACCTAAGTATTATTAATATTGTTCATTAAATAAATATATAAGCTATAAAAAGTTGTTAATCCACTCTTATCAATTGTTTTTTTTAACTTAAAAATGAAATAAGGTAGATTAACTTATAGGTATAGTGAAGTATTACATTTTTTTTACATTTTTTTAACTCAATTTAAAAAAATAAAAAATAAAAAATTAAAGTGATATGGAAGTCATATATTCGTAAAATATTAGTAATTTTTTTATTATGCTATATTCTGTAAAGAATTATAACGGAAATAACAAAATTTAGTAACGATAAGTTGATAATAAATGATATTATATAAAACGGAGTCCGTCTATAATATAGTGGGAATAATAATAATAATAAAAAATTAAAATTACATTATAAATCGAAAATTATGCAACGTAATGGACGATATTTAATAAGATAGTGTGTGCGATATTTAATACTCCCTCCATCCATTATTAATAAACGCTTTGACTTTTGGCACGCATTTGAAAGAGGCTGGATGACTTACTGCGATGGTAGAGCAGTGTTTGTTGGAATATTGTGTCAAACTCAAACTTTAGAGACGTCATTCAGCTAAGGACTTAAGGAGTCCAAATTAATGCAATTTTTTCATCTTCTATATAATCCAGACATTCCTAATACAACGAATCTAATTCATTCACATCAATTAAATCTTTCTTTCCACACGTCTATACTACTCTCTTCCCTTTTATTTAACTGATATTTTATATTATTTTTCTAATTTTTAAATAATTCACGTATTTTAAATTCTCATATAAAAAGTTGGTAGTTGTCTACGGCTAGAAGTGAGATCGGATCAGCAGATCCGACCGATCTTATCCGACTTGAGTTTAAAATTTCCGATTCATGATTGTAATAGATCGGTCTATTCAAAAAATTCAAAAAAATCGATCGATCTGATCCGAATCCGAACTCATCGAATTTGCTTACAAAAAATCTGAGAAATCGTCAGAATAAAAAAATATATTAAATAAAATTGGAGGGAATACGTATTTACGTGGGATTTGGTCTTGCAACAGTATCTATTAGTAGTATAATATTTGTCGATCTTTTCTTTTGTACTATACCTAAAATGAAAAAACGACACCTAGCTAAATTATATTTTCATTGATTTGGCCCTATAAACTAGTTGGTTGAAACTTGATGCAATCAATGTACACTCTTTTTTAAGAGTTTTGTCCATATAGTTAACGATTATGTTGAGATGATACACAATGTTTTTGTCTTATAATTGATAAAATATATATATATATATATATATATATATATATATATATATATATATATATATATATATATATATATATATATATATAATTTACGGGGGCAAATTAATAAAAAAAACTAATTTAAGTGGTGTCCTTGTAATTAAACACCAAAGCACTCCATCCTTTCAATTTGATTATTTCATGCTCTCATGTTTAATTAAATTAATACTTTAGCAAGTGTGAACTTACACAAGTCATACTGCTAGGCAGAAATGAGATCGATCCAATAATCCATTTGATAAAAAATAAAAAAATAAAAAAATCCAATGATATTCTAACTCTATATTCTGGTACGTTCGAGAAAAAATAAGAGACAAAATTGTCTAAAACAGTGAATCATCTGACCTTCTTAATATACGTACCCAAAATTAAAGCGATGTTTAATTAAACTGGGAGGGAGTACCATTTTAATTGTCATTTTATTTTATTTTTAATTTCTTGCCCATTCTTAGTCATTGGATGCATATCACATCTTCATTCCATACCAACTAATATTCAGTGCATCTATTATGGTCTAAAATAATATTAAAAATATAATAATAATAAACACCCACATGCATTCTTCCACTTGGCCAAGTGAGTGTGAATTTATTTAATCATTTTTTTCATAGCAAAAAGCCCCGTCATTAGAGCATTTACTCTTGAATTATTATCGTCAGATAAATAGATCTTTTAATAATTTTTTTATTAGATTAAATTTATTTAATCATTTTTTTTATAGCAAAGAGCCCCTTCATTAGTTTTTTTCATTTAAAATTCTAATTTAGTTCATAGTTTTTTCTATATTTGAATAGTAATATATATTATGAATGAGTTTTTAATTCAACGATATTTCATAAAAACAAATAGCACAAATTCGCGACTTTGAGTCTCATTATCTACGTAATAAAATGTATAAAATACATTAATGTAAAGTTCTGAGTATTATTTGGTCAAACTAAAAGCTTGAGAATTCTCATTAATTGGATATGTGTTGTTTGCTTGGTAGCCACAATTGATTCGTCTAAACAAATTAAAGAAGTCACTGCGCTTTTAGTGACCACTTGAATGTAGTTCGATTGACAATCAATGTATTTATCAATAATTATAATATATATATAATTATGTGACTTATTCAATATTGACGCCATAAAGCTCATGGCACAATTTGTAAAACGAGATTACTAGTTGCATTCGTGTATACACGTATATATTTTAAATACTTTGAGACACATTGTTTTATTTTAAATTAATACTCCCTCCGAACACAATTACTTGTCATTTTACTGTTCATGCACGCATTTCGAGGATGCTGAATGGCTCGCTATTTGACTCCAAAAAATTTCGTACTTTTTTTCGAACGTACATTAAGGATGAAAAAATTCGGAAGTTTTTGGGGTCAAATAGTGAGCCATTCGGCTTCCTCGAAACGCGTGCATGAACAGTAAAACGACAAGTAATTGTGTCCGGAGGGAGTACTAATTAACTGGATATTGTTTTAAATGCTTTCAACCGATTACATAAAAACAGGCGAACAAAATTTACAATTATCTTTTTAATTGAGAGATTATTACGTACACTCGTTATTTAAGGCACATGATTCAACTATTCGGTGTGGTTGGTTGAAGAACTTATATCATTTTACGCTGCATTAATACGTTGTAAGTCAAATACAAAATTGTTTCAACCAATATAAAGAATAGACGATGTTGCATCCGTTTTAAAATAACATATCTTAATTGAAAGCATGTACTCATCTCGGCGAAAATCAGATATAAGTAGTAACTTATTTAAAGGAGAGATTATAAATTAAACAATTATTATAGGTATGTAAAAGTAAAATTTTAAACCGTAAGTTTATTATGGTAAAGATTAAAACTAGGCACTTAGGGTAGAAATGTATGAAATGAAGAAGGGAATTAGATGCATTGATTCTACCCATGATCACATGCCACATGTTTTGGACTTTTGGGGGTTGATTTTTCATATTTGGCTAGAAGAAGTAAGTTGCCGTGGCTTTGGACCCACACGTTGATCATTCATTCATAGTTTCATACTAAACCACCAATCCACAAGAATCAAATTCATTGCACATACATGCATTCTTGTATTAAAAAAATGCATCCGCATCAGCTACCCATAGCTACGAACTTGTCTAAGCGGAGGGAACCCAAAAAAAAACATCATTCTCACCATTTCTAATCTTTTCAGTACTATTTCTTACCATTTTAGAAATCTTTTTTTCTTCTTCTTATAATGTCAACAAACCTCATCAATTTTTCAACATTTCAACATTGGGAGGGAACACGATTTGACAATTTGCTGCACATATGCTATGGGACAAAGGTTTGAAATTGACTTTTTGTGGTAACTTGGGACAATTTGGAGGAAATTTCTTCAAAGGTTAAAAGTTAGAACACTTTTTTTTTTTTGGGTATGTATCTATCTATATCTAGGTTATTCCTGTCTGTGTTTAACCAAAAATGAATCCCACCCAAGTTCGGAGAGAAAAAAAATACTATGGTGCCGTAAGTTTTTGTAGTCACCAACCATTGATAGTGACCGAATCATTGTGTTTCTAGAAATCGCAAAAGGAAAAAAATAAGAGTATTTATAATTACGCTCATAACTCGATGATATTAACAAAGTGAGAGGTCAAATAATTTGGATTTGAATCTCATTCATCTTTATATGTAATAAATAAAAATCTATAAATTAACGTTATTCTCAAACTATTTTGGTTTCAGTATTCAAATATTATAGTAATATCTCTAATATTATTACTTAAAAAAAAAGTAAGCAAGTAAGCAAAATTCACGATGTTGCCTTTTGTGTCACTTCTGCGATCAAAACCAGGGCTACATGTAATGCATCTACAATTGCACACCCCTGTTTCACTCATTGCCACACACCCATCACTCTCATGACAAACGAAGGAGCTAGATACCACAGGCCAAAACTTTCCTTTTACACATAAAACAAATACTTTTCTTTTTCTTTTTATTTTCTTTTTTTATGGTAAGATTATTCCTAATTATTTATTTTCTCTCTGTTTTTTCTGAATATTTATTTGTCCGTTTAAAGCAAGAGAATAGTTTCGGTCGATCATCACTCATTTATCAATTAATTGAGCCTTTAATTCGTTTTTGTAAGAAAATAAAAAGCAAAGAAAATAAAATTTGGAGGCATGAAATTTGAAAATTATGTACATATTTTCTAAGATTTTATTTTCCTACATAATGTGCTTTCAAACTCACTACTAACTAGACAATATTACTAAAAAGAAATGTTCTTAGACCGATAATATTTATCTCGTGAATATATATAACTCACTTTAAATTAACACACAGCATTGAATACGTAATTAAAGGTAAAACGAGAAATAAAAAGACGAGACACGATATTTACATGATTTAACAGTAGTGCTTACACTAATGGATAAGATAGAGAATAATATTTTACTATAGTAAAAACTGAGTTTAGAGCACAACTCTAAAATAAAATTAATAATTTGAAAATTGTAATTTTGGGCTATAAATCTGGTTTGGTGATGTACGTCAAGCCAGACTTATGGGCCTCAGTCTAGATAGCTCCGTATTCCCACAACACTTGACTCCTGTTATAAATTTATAATTTGACCTAATTTATTATTTTTAACTAAAACTCAACAATTTAAATAAGGTTTATGAGAGAAGAAAAAATAGACAAACCGGTTTTATTTACAAGGAAAAAACAGAGAGAAAAAAAGATTGTGTTTTTAATTTTATATCCTATATCATTTTTATATTAGCGAAAAAAGGAAACCCACTATACCACCAGTATCCGGTACGCGGGATGGCAGAGCCAGAGGTGAACCGTTGGACCAAAAAGAATAATTCGGTTTTGGGGAAGGATACATTGCATTTCGGCAAGCAAGAACCAATGTATCTATCTCCATCTCCTATAGCCCTAACACTATCCCTCATATAATTAATATAAATCATCTCTCTCCTCTCCTCTTTCTTCCCCTCAATTACCACCAAACCCAACAAACAAACTCTCAAAACAAACCTCACAAAGAAAAAAGAATCCGTCTTTCCCCTTTTTCTTTTTTTGCCCTCCATCGTTGGGGTTTCAAGTTCCTTCCTTTCTCTTCTTCTCCTTGTTCGATTTGGTGATGCATTCAAGCTTTTCTGCTTTATTTCTGGTCTGCTTGGTCGTTTTGAGCTTGTGTGGTTTTTTCGCTCTTAATCAAGGCTTGGTGTTCAGTTTATCATCTGGGTTTCAGTCATCATGCCTGCTCTTGTCAATTATAGTGGTAAGTTGTGCTCTTTTCTTATATGAGTTAGTAAAGATTTGAACTTTTGAATGTTTGGTTGATGGGTGTTTTTAGTCTTCATTGATAAAGCATGATTCTCTAAACTATGTTCGTTTAGGGACAAAGTGGTAGTGAATTTAGATGGAAGTTAAGGTGTCCTTTTTTTGGAGGGTTATTTAGTTTTAGAGTATGAATGGCTTAGATGTGATATTGATTGTGAGAACCAATGAAGAACTGCTTTTTTGGGAAATTTTTGTCAGGTAGTTTCTAGCTTTTGTCATTAAAACATACATACGTAAATCCTCTTTCATAGTTTCCAATACTTAAAAAGTTATATATATTCTTAAGAGTGTGTAGCTTGTAAGAGTTTTAGCTTATTGAATTCTTGTTGATGGATTTTTCAGGAGATGATGAGTTCTATTCTGCGGGTGCTTTTTGCTCAAATACCATTGATTTGGGTCGATTGTATTCGATTGGCTCCCATGTGGATACATACAGCCCTGCCTGCAAGCGTGCTCGCATTAGTCCCCCTTTCGTCTTTGAATCATCTGACTTTGAGCAGAATAAGAAACCCTCCATTGAGGTCCTTCCGGATGAGTGCCTTTATGAGATCTTCAGGCGAATCCCTGGAGGTAAAGAAAGGATCTCATGCGCTTCTGTCTCAAAGCGCTGGCTTATGCTATTGTGCAGTATCCGAAAGGCTGAAGTTTGGACTGGCAAAACTGTAGCCGCTCGTGAGGAGAAAACTGCTGTTTCCACCGATGTTGAAATGGTCTCTTGTGATGGAAATGAAGAACTTGAGGATGGATACCTTACAAGGTCCCTGGACGGGAAGAAAGCAACAGATATCAGACTTGCTGCAATTGCTGTTGGAACTAGTGGCCACGGAGGACTGGGAAAGCTTGTAGTCCGGGGTAGCAACTCCGTTCGTGGAGTTAGCAACCTTGGACTATCAGCAATAGCCCGTGGTTGCCCTTCTCTCAAGGCTCTTTCATTGTGGGATGTTCCTTTTATTGGGGATGAAGGTCTACTTGAGGTGGCTAAAGAGTGCCATCTGTTGGAGAAGCTTGATCTTAGCCACTGTCCTTCTGTTTCTAACAAGGGTTTGATTGCAATTGCTGAGAAATGCCCTAATCTGACTGCTTTGAACATTGAATCTTGTTCAAAGATTGGTAATGAGGGGCTGCAAGCTATTGGAAAATTCTGCCCTAGGCTCCAGTCCATTTCTATTAAAGACTGCCCTCTTGTTGGGGATCATGGAGTATCTAGTCTATTGTCATCTGCTTCTTCTGTCCTGACAAAGGTGAAGATTCAGTCCTTGAACATCACCGATTTCTCTCTCGCGGTTATTGGCCACTATGGCAAGTCTGTTACCAATCTTGTCCTCAGTGGTCTCCAGCATGTGAGTGAGAAGGGCTTTTGGGTCATGGGTAATGCTAAAGGTTTGCAAAATTTACAGTCTTTGACAATCACTTCATGCCGAGGGATAACAGATGTGAGTCTTGAAGCTCTTGCAAAAGGTTGCACTAACCTGAAACAGATGTGCCTCCGCAAGTGTTGCTTTGTGTCAGACAATGGACTCGTTGCTTTTGCCAGAGCTGCAGGATCTCTTGAGAGTTTGCAATTGGAAGAATGTAACAGGTTTACTCAATCTGGGGTTGTTGCTGCCATTGCGAATGGTGGAGCAAAATTGAAAACTTTGAGCCTTGTGAAGTGCATGGGGATTAAAGATATGGAGATGGGAATGCCAGTTCCCACCCCTTGCAGCTCTCTCCGTTCTCTATCCATCAGAAACTGTCCAGGATTTGGTAGTGCCAGCTTGGCAATGGTGGGGAAGTTGTGTCCTCAGCTTCAGAATGTAGATCTGAGTGGGCTTTGTGGAATTACTGATACTGGCCTTCTCCCGCTCTTGGAGAGTTGTGAGGCAGGACTTGTTAAGGTAAATCTCAGTGGCTGCTCGAATTTGTCGGATGAAGTTGTTTCAGCTTTGGCTAGGCTACATGGTGGAACCCTCGAATTACTTAATCTGAACAGTTGCAGAAAGATCAGTGATGCATCCTTGGTAGCAATTGCAGAAAATTGTCTGTTTCTCAGTGATTTAGATTTGTCCAAGTGTGCAGTTACTGATGGTGGTGTCGCAGTCTTGTCAAGTGCAGAGCAGCTCAATCTTCAAGTTCTCTCCTTTTCAGGTTGTTCTGAAGTATCAAGCAAGAGCTTTTCTTTCCTCCAGAAACTGGGTAGGACACTGGTGGGGTTGAATCTCCAAAGCTGCAGTTCTATCAGCAGCAGCACAATTGAGCTGCTAGTGGGGAGCTTATGGAGGTGCGACATCCTCTACTGATCAAGAGGGGACTGGAATATACATTCACTGATTCAAATGTCCGGATTCAAAGGCGCAAAACTTGGATCAAGGCATTCGAGAACTGCAGTGTGCATTTACACAGTACTACGTTAACATTGGGTCACACGGGTAGCAGCATTCAGCATGGTTTTTTTGGCCCAGCAGCATTGGGTCTGGTTATAACTATGGCTTGGTTGTTTTCCAGGGGACTTTGGAAGATCGCACCTTCGTCTTCCCTTTTTTACAAGCTTTCTCTCGATGGAAAGCTTGTTCCGAGTTTTGCCCCCATTTGATGGGTGGCCTCTTTCGTGACCATTGTCCCTTGAGAATACAGTTACCAAGCCCTAGTTTGGATTTTCGCTTATGGCTATGCCATTTGCTTCGTCATGTTCTGCTGAATGTAACATACCTGGTCTTTTTAGCTTCTGTCATGCATTTGATGGGATGTCTCGTGACTCGGGCTTTCGTGATTTCCATGTACTCTATGAATACTGCGGTTTATGTGGGTTGATCTTAGTCACAAGTGCCTTCTCTAAAGATACGAATCGGTGTTTCGAAAAACAGCTCTTGTTGGTGTTTTCTGATTACTGTGTGCGTTTCGTTTCAGTTGTCTGTACGGTTTGCTTAGTGCAGTTTCTGTATCTGGGGTGTTGTCTTAGAGCACTGGCCATAACAACCTTAGTTTTGGTTGTTGTTTTTTGGGTCCATCAGAGGCCAGCCTTGTTCTATAGGCATTTTCTCTTTGGTTATGAATTGTACTGAGCAACTACTATAATAAAGACGTTACATTTCCACTTTGCTGTATACTTCACTAATCCGTGATTAATATGGATAAAGTTTCTTACTTTAGGTTTTTGTGACCAGATTTTACCTGGATAGGATTTGAACAAGAACAAAGATTGGTAGCCTCAGTTGAAAAATTGGTACTGATAGCAAGTCTAGTTCCTCTGGCGTTTATTATTTCCAGCACTTTTGTCTTGTGAAAAGAAGTTAAAGGAACTGCTTACTACAAGTCAAAATGTTGCACATCTCAAGTGAATTTATATCAATTTGTAAAAAGGACTAGTGTTCCAGGGCTATACCTCTAGCCTAATGTTCTTGTGATGGTCGTGTCGTATATATGTTTTTGTGTTTTTTCCTTTTCTTTTTTCGAAGTGTCTATCATATATGTTGCCTCGATATTGGATTTCTCGAACTTACTTACGATTATGCTTTTAATTGCAAAGATGTCCTACTTCATTAGAGTTTATCTGTTGTTAAAACTGAGTAGTTATAAACCTCATTCATAAATCGTAACTTTTGAACGCAGTTATTCGAGACTTTTCTTTTGAGAATGCAATTATTGGATACTTTCTAACTTACTTGGGTACCTTACTTTCATATTTCTCTTGTTAATATCAGTAGTAAAGACTAAAAGTTGGGCATTGGCATAACAACATGACAATTGAATTGCAAGGAGGAGGAGAACTAGAAATCTAAAAGCAGAAGAACAAGTGGGAAAATGGTAGTGGTAGTATGTCATAAGATTCATGTACTTGTGTGCTTTGGACAGAGCACAACAAAGTAGAATATAGACATGGAGTAAAAAAAGGAAATTATTAGATATACTCAGGTAAGTACTACATGATTCGAGCATAAATAAAAAAACACGAGACCCACTATTAATATATCTAGTTTTAATTAATAATGGGTTCATATTTGTTAATTAGCACCAATAAGTCCGACTAAGTGAACCATATATATATACATTGAATGTATATAATAATTTTCGATAAAAAAAGAAAGGAAAAGGTAAGTTCAACCAATAGCAATAGAAGAGGTAAGAAATGTAACTTCAGTCAATCACGCTGAAAAAACTGCAAATTTTGGTGAGGCTGTTCCTTGAAAAAGAGTCTTCAAAGAAACAAATCTAAAGCTGAATCTCATTGGGACCCTCCAACCTTCTTCCCCAACCAGCTTGTAACTTTGTAATTTGAGATGTGCATTATTATTATTATGTATGCATTGTCAGTTCTTCATTCTGTCAAAAATTCAAAATTAGACGACCACCACCGATGAAAAATTAATGGACCGAGAAAAACATATTTTATAGTAAATAGTTCGTAATTTATGTTCTACTCACATAAATCGGAAGGTGGGGTAATAAGTGAATTGTCACTTAAGAAGTATTCAAGAGTTTTTCATTAGTTACCATATGTTAATTACAACACTTGTATTTAATTACATGAGTGATACTAATTCTTAAACCCCAATCATATTTTTACTTTTTTACCATTCCAGTTACCTTATGGAATATTTTGTCAATTTTTATTAGATAAAAATAAAACCCAAAGTATTTTTGTTGGCTTCTCTATCATTTGTCCCCTTTCGGGGGTTTAATAATTGAAGCAAGGTAGATTCTTTGTAACAGGAACTATCCCAGATTTGAGTTTGCATTACCTTCACCATCTCCTTACCCTAACCAATGTCTTGACATTTCTTGTCTCATCCCATACCATTTTCACTTTCTTTGTTTCATGTACAAGAATATTTATGTCTCCCTCCTCCCTCTCCTCCTCCTCCTCCTCCTCCTCCTTCTCCTCCTCCTCCAATGTCCTTAAAACTACAACCATTGTAATTATCCTCATCCTCTCCCTATCTGGTAAGGATTAACAATATTCTTATTTGTACTCTCTCTTTTATTTGTAGTTCAATTATTTGATTTCCCATTAATTTTTTGGGATGTAGATGCAGTTGGGACATCTTCATCATCATCAGTGGTGGTGGTGGCAAGATCAGGATCATCAAGAAGTAGTGAAATTAGAAGTGGTGATGATGGCGAGGAGGAGGAGGAGGAGTCAAAGAAGGTGTTGGGGTCAAGGCCACCACAATGTGTGAACAAGTGCCTCAGTTGCAGACCTTGTATTGCTACACTCGTCGCACAGGATCCCCACCACCATCATCGCTTAACGGCTAGAGGAGAGGAGACCTATTATTATCCCCTCTCTTGGAAGTGCAAATGTGGTGATAAGTATTATCAACCATAATTTTAATTAAATTAAATTGTACCCCATTCCCATCTTAATTAATCCCAATCTTCTTAATTACTACTCTCATTTCCTCATTTTTATTTTCCTTTATCATTGAGTCAAACATCCTGAGTTGAGTCAATCATTAACCAATGGGTTTTGGGTCAACTCGTATACTCTTTTTTTATAATAAATAAATAAATTCATATGCATAAAATAATAAATGAATGAAAATTAAGGTTTTTATAGTTTTTGAGTTTTTTTTATCGTCCGGGTATCCTCATTATCTTTTTCATAAGAAATTAATCTCGTCCGAACATGTATCACATCTAACAGTGAGTTTGATTGGCGGAATCAGGAAAAAAAGTGACTCGAAAATTTGAGATTTTGAGTTTTATTATGTTTGGATACGACAAAGAATCACTCACCCCCGGAATTCAACTTTCCTTGACCGTTTTGACTTTCCCAAAAATGATAGAAAGTGATTCCTTGGTTAGGGGTGGGAGAGTGATCCCCCTGTAGGGAAAATAATTTTTTTTATTAAATGACATATTTGTCCAAAACTAATTATAAAAAAATAACTTAATAAAGCGTCTTCTTCCTTTTCTGTTTTCTAAAATTTCACCAAATTATATTATTTACACAAAAATTATATTAATTACACAAAAATTATAATTAATTACATCAAAATTATAATAATTACATCAAAATTATAATAATCATATAAAAATTACATATTAATGATGTAAATAATAATAGGTAGAAGAAAATACTGTTAGGAATGGAAACAAATCATCCAAGAAATCCCGATCCTAGACTTGTCTATTGTTGCAGTTATGTTTTTTTCATTGCTAGAACAATATGTGTCATACTTTGCTATAATTTTCAAAGACTCTAATACGAAGGTTATGTCATTTGTCATGTTCTTTAACGTGCAAAAAAACCATAGTCATAAAACAAACTCATTTGATATTTTGATTGTTGAAAGATAGACAATTAAATAGAGAGAAAGTCTAACGTGTTTAGAGGAAACTGTGTAGTACAATATATATATAAAAAATAATTAGACACCTAATAAAATAACAAAGACACAAATATAGAAAAAAAAGGATAAAGTAGTTATTTTCTTTACTTTCATTGAGAATTTCCAAGTACAAAACAAACACAATAATGTTATTTTTTCAGAAATTTTAAATCTCAACCAAATACAAAAAAAGTAACATTCCCCTCAATCACTCTCCTAGGTATCACTCTCCCGGGACAATAATACCAAAGAGGAAAGTAACATTTTGTGAACCAAACGCTGCCTAAAAATGAGTGATTTAGGGCTCGTTGAAAATAATTGGGATTAAGTCTACTGAGTTTAATTAGGTTCATTTCATATGCAGGGTCCAATTTAATAATGGGCTTTCTAATAATCAACCTCAAAGCCCAAAATTTGTTTTAGATTTTAGGGCCCAACCAATTAACAAAAGCCCCAATCCAAAATCCAACCCATAAGCTTCAGCTTCCACTCGTCTTCCTCCCCTCTCTAGTCTCTCCATTACATTGTGGTTGTCACTGCTCTGATTTTCTCTTTTGATCCGATTAATGACGAGCCAGCTCAGTAGCGATGGAGATGCAGAGAAAGGGTATACAGGTTGGTATCTATAACCATATTTCTTCTGCAAATGTTAGCCTTTTCTTTTTTACAGGAAAAAAAAATGCTGTTACTGTTGTTGTAGATGAAACTTTTATACAAATAATGAAAATTTATGCAAAATAGTTGTTGAATAAGATACTTAGGTTATGGAATTGAGTGTATAGGATTAAAATTTGATAGCTTTAGTGAAAATAATGGCTGATGATTGATTTGAATGGCATCAAGCAGATTTAATAACTTGAGGAAGAAATTCGATTGAAATTGGGGATTAGCGTTTGGTCCTGCAAATTTCAAAAGTGATTGGGGTGAGTAGAGAGAATGCATCTCAAGAAAGCACTGTGGAGCTCGGTTAAGAAGGAGGGCTCGAGCGAAGCAGAAGGGGAGGACCAAGGGGGGTCAGCTACTGTGGTGGATGAGTTGGTAGATTCATTGAACAAGCAGAGATTGTACAGAGAGATTACTCTGGCACTCAGGACAAGTCTAAGGGATGCGCGCGCTGAATTCTCGTTCCTGAGATTACGTGGCCTTCGTTGTCTTCTCAGCTTCCTCAAATCAGTTTCTGAGTCGGATTTGACTATTACTCTCTTCTGCCAAGCACAATCCATACCTGACCTTCAAGTTGTTCCAGTTCTATTTCTGCATCCTCTCAAAGAGACCTCAGCGGAGGAGGATTATGTTGACAATGCCAATGTGGAAAATTTGGATTGCATATTCGGTGTTGAGCCTTTGAAAATTACTAGTCCGGCAACAGATGAAGAGGTGGGGCTTGCACTTCGAGTTTTGGAAGGCTGTTGTTTGCTCCATAGGCAGAGCACGGTCTTGGTGCATCAGCACAAGGCCACTCAGGTCTTGATGCATATATTGTCAACTAGAGGCGTCCTGGAGAAAGGTGCGTGTTTAGATGCTCTGATCTCAATCATGCTTGACTCATCTACCAATCAAATGGATTTCGAGGAGTGTAATGGTATTGAGGAAGTTACATTGCTCATTAGGGACAAGCAAGTGGATGAGAATCTTAGGTTGAAATGTGGAGAATTCTTGCTTCTATTCATTGGCCATGTTAATGGAGGGGAGAGAGCCCCCATGGCGGCTATTCATGAGGATATAAGGCGACTTCTTGGTGAGAAGTCTGCCTCCTTGATATGGGCAGCCAGTCAATTCGGCTCGACTCTTAATCCTGATCAGCGACTGACTGCATTACATATCCAAGCGCGCAGGGTGCTTGAGTCACTAGACCTGTACTAATGCAAAACCGGAAAAGGTATGTTTTGATGTAAAAGCTTTTGAATGTTGACCGTTCATCAGTATTGAACCCAAGAATCGAATCCAAACCTGACTACCTCTCCGCTAAATCCCTAATGGTGTCTACGTTGGAACTTGGATTATGGATGCTTTAGTTCTTATTGGACTACGGCATTTGCAATTCAACTGTGTGTGAATTCATTTGTGTATTGTGTTCTTTATACTTGATAACTAGACCAAAACATCCTCATTAGGAAGATTGTTTTGCTGGGAACTCATGGTCGATTTTTTTGCTTTTCATGGAAAATTTACTCAAATTCAATGTCAGGAACGGTATCTGATTTTTTGCAGAACAGAGCGGTACGGAATCTGATGTTTATATTTCGGTAATTCCGAAATTGCTAGAATCTGATGTTGCAAGGT
The DNA here is from genome assembly GCA_963691705.1 of Viola odorata. Classification (NCBI taxonomy): domain Eukaryota; kingdom Viridiplantae; phylum Streptophyta; class Magnoliopsida; order Malpighiales; family Violaceae; genus Viola; species Viola odorata. Next base: position 8,206,693 of record OY829544.1, read on the forward strand.
CTTTTACCAACAGTTATTTTTTAGAACACACCTCACTGATTTGCCTACTGGTAGCATTACTCTAATTAAGAACAAGTAAAAAAATTCCAAATGTAAGTACATGATTAAAAAAAAAGAATCTAACACTAGAATTAATCATCAATAGAAAGTAGAAACTGGATGTAATGGGAACTCACGATCCAAACAGTCTTTCATCTAACAATACTTCTAGACGTTCTTGATTCAGTGCAGCCAGCAAGAAACCGGAAAGGATTTGCAGCAACAAGGAGAGAACCTTTCCATATGCGAACTGAAACAGAAGAACTACGAACCGAAACAATGTTAGTAAAAGTCGTGCCCATAGTGACCAAGTTTACGAATCGAAACTAACATAAAACTTAGATCTGTAGCCTAGGCAATTAACAGATTCTTCTGATTAGGAGAAATCCAAAGCATGGCATCTAAAGCTTCAGTAACTTCATGATCTCTCCAGTGCGGACAAAATCTAACATTAAACTCCTTGAGACTCTACAATGTAGGCGACAGAGCTTCCCTCACTTCACTGAGAACAACATAACATTTAACAGCAGAATCAAATAAGTTAGAATTGAAAAACTGGATAACGGGAATTGTCGAATGTCGCTAGTAAATCTGATCGTCGAATCCTTGTATAAAGACAGTAAGTCCTTCTGACAGGGCGAGTGATATGTTGGGAGAAAATGAGAAATATCCGGCATCATAACGAAGTGTCTGTAGATTTGGCGTATGAACATCTACTCGAGACACACACGTGGGTTCTTATGTAAGCACAACATTTTAAGACTATCACTTACAATTTTGGGATTTTCCAGGAAGCTGCAACCTGACACGGTCAATTCCTCGAGGAAACGAAGCTGCGGGATGCGGGATTTGAGTAAGTATACTGAGTAACCATTCCTCCCTTATAAGATAGATGTGAGAGAGTTCTAGAGTTCTCAAATTCTTGTAGCAAGTGGCCAGATTGATAGCCTGAGGGAAATATAGTTCCACAAGACAAACTGTGAAGAGGATTTGAAGATCCAAGTCGTCCAACGTACAGATTCATCAGTTTAACAAGACTGCGCACACTTAATATTTTGAAACCTGCACTAGAAGAAAGATGCAAGTCCTCAAGGAGTGGACACCCCGCGAGCAGATTGCGGATCGATTCATCATCTGCAACAACTCCCGAAAGTTTCAGTTTTTTCAAGAAAGATAGGTTTACTACTGAGGAAAAACTCAATTTACAGCCCTCAAGGTTGTTTAGCTCCGCTAAACATGTCTAGCCTTAACAAATCCTGGCACAACATATTCTCTATCATTATCAAATGTTTCGAAATTAAGAGTCAAGCTTTTCACATTGCTTTGGATGGATGATATGAGCTTAAAGGCTCCAGCTCGTCCTTATGTCTTGCCCGGACCAGCCTTGGATCTCACGGCGAAAACTAGCACATTAGGGACTGTTTTGGTGATCAAGGCAGCCAAGTCAGCCGGCCTTCCTAGCTTGGCCTTCTTAGGTTTAAATAAAAGGGTTATTTTAGGGTTTTCTATGTAATAATTCTCAAACTATAAATAGAAGGAGATAGCCTCTTTTATAGCTTGTCTTTGATTTGATTGTTATTTCTCTAAGACCAAACCCTAATGTAGCTTAGGTAATTTAGGGTTCTTAAAACTAGCACTTCATCTTCTTTACTTTGTAACAAGGTTGCTCAAGCAAGTTCTTGAGAGGGTTTGTTGGGTATTGAAGTTATATACTTATTGTTCATCTAAACACTCTCCTTTTCATCCATTAATCCGCTGCACAATCCGCACTCCTTCTAGCGACGTTATCTTCTCCATTATTCCATCTATTGCCGCTGCCCTTAAACTCCATACAAATCCGGATCCATCCATCCACCCAAACACCAATTATCCATGTGTTTACCACCTCCCAAAGGAGACTAGATCCTTGCTGCCTTCATCTCACGGTTTCATCTCCGAATCGAAGTCGAGCTCTTATCAATGGCGTAGCGAAAGCATCGATCAATTTGAGGACTGGATTCTGGATTATAATTTTTCATAACAAGCCTAAACTCTTGTAAGCTGACTCTATTCCCGAGTCGAGATGACAAAGCTTTTTCCGCCAGATTAATCATTTCTTTCCTCCTCTTTCCTACTTCTGTTCCAGAACAGAGAATTTAGAGTACATCACGAAACCTCAGTAAATCTCAGAACTGGGAGAGTGTTCCACGCGCACAGCCATGTATTGGAGACTGCACGCACCTGAAGAATCTGTTTCTGGTCGTCGGTGAGGGAAGACAGGATGTGATGCAGCAACGGCTCTGGTAATTCGGAGATGCGATCCATTGATTCAGCTCTTGCATAACTAGCTAGATTCCTCCTCATTCCTCTGGGAATTACTATCATACGTCGATCAAGTTTCCTTTTGTTTTTTTACTATGACTTTATTTATTTATTTATGGAAGTTAAGTACTAGTATGATATTATTACCATCATATGTCGGTTAATATATCATATTTAACTTTCATAAAATAAAAATAAAAATAAAAATAACAATAATATCATACTTAACCATCTCCAGTTCTTGATTGATCTCCATGGCTTCTATCTCCAGTTCTTCACCCATGGACATTTTCTAGCTTGCTCTATCACCATTGAACGCAAAAATTGAATCTAACCCGATTACCCTCTCCGCTAAATGCCTAATGGTGTTTACGTCAGAAACTTGGACTGTGGCATTTGCAATACAAAGGGTGGCTCCCGATTATCTCCATTTTCTAGACTCAAACTGATGCTTTAGATTTAACTTGGCAGTTACCGGTCAGAGGATTCAGTAGCCGAAAACAGTAGGCAGACAGCAGTGAAGTAGTTGGAATGAAACATATGCCGGAGCTTACTAAGCATCAGTTGGCCAATAAACATAGTAGAGAGGTCGATTTCCAGCCACAAACTAAGTCTCTTCTCAAATTATTTCTTCTATACAAATACAAACTCTTGTAACAGGGACTGCTCACAACTCACAAGTGACAACTAACCGCCGGAATAAGGTAGGCGGGAAGAACAAGACGAAGAAGTACTCGGCTATCTCAAGCTATGCAACTATTATACATGCTACTGATCAATATTACACAAACGCTAAATTATATGCACCACATAAGTACATTGCCTTGGAATAGCTATACAAACTGTACAATGTTTCTGGATGCATTTGTCCGCGGAGGGATCTTTTCGTTTTGCCTCCCTCGCTAACTTGCCTCACACCCCGCATTTACCGGATCAGCAAGTCATTGTCTAAAGCATGTTGGAATTTCCACCCTCTCTTGGTCTCCATATGATGTTCTCTAGCTTAGCACAGAAAGCCTTGTAGAACTGCAAACAAAAACGAGTGGATTATGGTTTCTGTTCTCGACAAACATGCAGCAACATAACAATAAGGTGACTTCTGTTTCACATATAATGCAACTTCTGTTGAGAACCTATGATTATAAGGGTCCTTAGTGCCAGTTTGGATGCAAATCAAGAGTGGTATATCATTGTACATGAAAGGACAAATTTCAAAAGAAGTAAGTACCTTGTGATATTCAAGGGTATCGCCAGAAGCTTTCCGGACATCTACCATGAAAAGTGACGGTGCAACTTCAAAAACCTACGCACAAATGAAATCAGTTTAGAGCTTAGTACCTTAATCCTTACAATTGCATTACTGAGAAACAGAGAGAGAACAGAGGACAAATCATATTGGAAGTTACCTCCAGAACAACTGCAAATGGTCCGGCCCTATTTGCAGATCTTCCTTCAAGTCTAGTCTGCCAGAATAGTTGTTTTTAGAGAATGTGGGGATTACATGCTTAAATCATTGTGATACCGAACACATTACAACCAAATTAACCAACATCATAACTAACTTTTATACATAGCAAATCACCCAGTGGATAACTTTTACAAATTGATATAGGAGAAAGGGGGAATAATAGTATTAAAAGGAACAATCCGAATAAAAAAGGAATCCTTGCAAAACTTCACACCAGCAAGTCAAAAATGGTATTGAACCCATGGTGCTTAACCAAACTAACTTATCAATCTATGCTATGAACTGATAAGCAAAACACACCTTGTAATGTCGTGTATGAACCTTGAGACCCATTGATACTGCAACAGCTTCGATATTTGAAATTATAATTTTTGCTGGTTTGCGGGATATGAACCGAGTTTGCCGCTTTACATAATCCTGCCAGGTTTTAAATCATCAGTGTCTCCTTTTTTTCGAGATCAAAATCAAAGCAAACAATCTAAACACAAAAGCTCTGAAGAAACCAATTAAAGAAAGTTTCAGAGAAGGTGCCAAGATTTATATAGTAGAATTTTCTCAATATCGGTACTGGAAATCACATAACAAGTTGACAGATTGGATATTCAAGCCCATGAAGGTAATTACATTGATCTTAATCACGTCTCCACCATCTCATTTTTCCAAAATGAAATTTATTTCAAATCATCTCCCGAGAAAGCAGCATTATCGCAAGCCCCATCCAGCCATATAAAAGAGGTATTGATGTAATGGTATCACTACAGCAGGCTAAGAATTTGATTTTGGCATCTAAATGCAATGATTCAGAAATGTATTATATACCTGTCGCCTATCAAACAATGCTGATAGATTCAAGCCTTGGGACAGCGTAATCATCTCAAATGCATTCATCACTAAAGGACCTCCCTCAGTATTCACTGAATGCTCTGCTACATACTTGTCCTGTACATGACAACACTGCAAATAGAGGAATTAAAGAGAGAAAAGGGTCACTGAAAGCCACCAGCGCCAAATATATTTATATATGTATATAAGTATTTTTATTAATTTCAACACGGGACAAGCAACGAAGCCAACCTCAATGTCATCAAAAACTGCACGAACATCGTCCAAGTTCACTTCCTCAGCTTCACTATGCCTGGCAGGCAAGTAGTTTTTCCGAAACCATGGATCTTTCTTGATTCCCACAATTCGTATTCGCTGCATTAAGCAAGAATCAATTTTAAAAGTAAAGAAACGAATATTGTCTTACAAAAGCTCTACTGTCATATGGTGACAACCGTAATTAGTAAATCATATCAGAACCACAATGAAGAAGACCAAGATGAATTGTTATGAAGTGCAACTCCTACACCATCAAGTCCAAGCAAGGTAATTTGTTTAGATGCAATAAATACAAGTTTCCAAGACCATGTTATTGCAGTAACATAAAGTGGTTCAGATCTTTTTGTTGGTCTTAGTATCCCAAGTTAATATTATGGGCCATGTATTTAAAGATTTTCTACAGAGTTTTTTATACTGTACCTATGTAGAAACAGAAACATTAGAAGTGATATAAATATAAATGTATAGATCCACCAGCATAAACTTGGAGCCATACTTTTAAACTTCATGTGATAATTTTACTAAAACAACCCAGGACAAAAGAGCTGAAACTTATGTTATCACATCAACCCAAATGTTTTGTTCTTCCAACGACATCCTATTCCTACTAGTTTCCCTCAAAATTCTGCGTCTTCCTTACTTAAATCAAAATTTGAAGAAACATATTTTATTGAAGTCCTAAAATTTCCTGGCACTTTGAAAATAAATCACAAGAGGAATTACTTAGTCAATTTACAATTTAATTATTGTGATCAAAGGGTCACTGAAATGACTCCCTGAATCCAGTTTAGCATATACAATGTTATGATCATTTTATCAAAATTCTGAACCCATTACATCTTTGATATGGTGGAAAAAATACTCACAGTTCTTGGATTTGGATCAAGTATCTTATCTATCAATGCCTTTGCCCCAGGAGAAAACCAAAATGGACAAGAATATTCCGCAACATTTATCTGAGATCAACCAGAATAGTTAGAAGTCTCGAAACCTACCTGTGAAATGTAAAAGCTTATATAGTTGCAGGAGAGAATAGGTAAAGAGGAAGGTCCATGCAGTGCTAGTCCCCATACATCAAGAGGACAGATTAAATGGTCATCAATGTTTTTCCCAAACAGAAACTTCCATAGACAAGGAGTTCAAAGCAGCTGTGGACACAGTACATGCAAAAGCATCTACATCCATAACGGCCAAAAAAGAATAGGCGATTGCATGTACGGTCTTTTGCAGCGATATTGGTTTAGAAAAATGAGACACTTAAAAAGTGAAATACATAACCTACTATTCATTCGTCCAAAACAAATAAGAGGACAGGTAACCTTTTGGTACAATGTTGGGAGGTCTATCTCATCAAATGGAAGGTATCCTGCCATTATAACAAAGAGGATCACTCCGCATGACCACACATCAGCAGCTGCCCCATCATAACCCTCCTCGCCAAGAACCTGATAAGGAGTACTTTAGTGTGATAAGTCCCAACACATTAGGAAACCCAAGAAACTTTACAATTGATAATTAAACTATTGAAAACGTTTAAAATCCAAACTACAAACAAAATGAAGCTAAAGCGATGTCTAATCAATCAAAATTACATGGAAGAGATATACAGCAACATAAATTTATAAAAACTGGTAATGAAAGAGGAAAAAGAGAAGCAGCAATGAAAAAAAGTAATAAACTAGTTTCAATAGTTCAGCAGTCCAATGGGGTCATATATATCCTCTACCGAGAACCACCCAGCCAAAAACAAAGGAAGAAAAGAGTTAAGAGCAAACAAAAGTTTGATGGGATTCTTCAGAGCTTCAGACATATACCTCAGGAGCAACATAATTTGGGGTTCCACAGGTAGTATGAAGAAGTCCAACACCCTGCACAAAGGTAGAAGGAAAATTACACTGAGTATCTGGATCAGAGAAGTGAAAAGCATTATAAGTATACAAAGAAGTACAGCTTGGTGTTAACTAAGGCAAACAGGAAACGTGGAGCTTACCTTTTGGGGCAAAGCGCTCAATCCAAAGTCAGAAACCTTCAAATTTCCATAAGTATCAAGAAGAAGATTTTCAGGCTGCAAAATGGATAATATTTGAGCAAGACTAGAGTATGACATGTTGTATCAAACTGCAGGCATAAGAAGTTTAAATGCTAAGCACACCAATTACCTTAAGGTCTCGGTGGTACACACCCTTGCTGTGACAATGATCAACCGCGTCTATAAGCTGCTGAAAGTACCGTCTAGATTCATCTTCAGAAAGCCTTCTTTGGTGAACCTGCATAACCACACAAGGTCAAGTAAAGATAAGCATACCTATTGTCTCAAAAGAAAAAAATGCCATATTGGATATCATGCAGGAACAATCATCAAGAGCATGCAAGCTAACAAGAAATAGTAGACTTACAATTTTATCGAATAGCTCCCCTCCAGTAACAAACTCCAGAATAATATATATCTTCGTCCGGCTCGCCAAAACCTTAAAACAATTACCGAAAAAAGGGGTAGGAAGACTTAGCAATGAAATAGATGCATTAGTGAAAAAGAATAAAGAAGAAGTTAGGCAGCAAGCCAAGAAACATTAACCCGACAGCAGGGACACATAACAAGAGATACTCGCTACACACATATATACCCAACTTTGCTCTTTATATACCAAAAGTGCTCTGTTTGCTCTTGCTCTAATTAGAAGTGTAAACGCCATTAACAGAGACAAAAGAAGGAAAACGAGCATACCTCGTGCAGCCTAACTATATTAGGATGCCTAACTATCTTCATAATAGATATCTCAGTCTTAATCTGCAAAAAGTACCCAAAATTCAGACAATTTAAACAAAGCCAGTACCAAACTTATGATGACAAAAACACGATACATGATTGCGTTAAGTGTTACCTGATCAACCATTTTGTGCTTTAAGATGGTGGTTTTGGCCATGACCTTCATAGCTACACTCTCTCCGGTCTCCGTGTTCACCGCAAACTTAACCTTAGCAAATGTCCCTTCTCCGATCGTCCTCCCCACCTCATATTTCCCAACTTTTCTGGTCACCTTCTTCTTCATGGTGATCATGATTATCCTGACAGTTATGGTGATTCGTTCGCGTTCATTTCACATCCAATTCCTTCTCTGAATACCGACGAAAGAAAAAACGAAGGAGATAAAGTTATCGATTCGCGAATCGGGGGAAAGGAAACGCAACCGCTTTGGAAGGAGGCAATGAGGAGAAAAGTGTGGAGATTCTGACCTGTAAATGGAATGAGAATTCGGGGCCGGAATTTTGAGAAATGGATCGCCGGAGGTCCGACAAGTGAGTAGCTGATATAAATTGACCGAATTAAATAAGGAAACTTGCATTTTACTGTACGATTTATTTAATATTTAATATTAAATTAATAGACAGTTGTGTTCTTAAAGTATAGATTTGAATATTTTTATTTAAATCAGAACAATCCTAAATTAATTAATTCGCGTACATTTAGTTTCAAATTAAATATTAAAAAGTTTATGTTTTTTTTCTCTTTTCTAATTTATTAATATTTCTTCTCTTTTTGTCTCGACTATTGAATTTGTTTTTATTACTTGTAATTTACCAATAATTTACCACATGGAGTACTTTATTGTGTTTTTATGCTCGCGGGAGACCAACTTTATCGATATTGATTTTCTTTCTTGTCATGCTTTCTGTGCATGTGATGAGTTGAGTCACATTTTTCATGCTCTTTAAATTCGATTTTCGCGTTCTGTAGTTAAATTCGATTCTATGTGAAATAGTTGACTCTAATACCAGTTTTGCCAAATCTAAAACATAAAAGTTCAAGTTAAGTTAAAAGAATCTGTATGAAATAAAACAATACCTTGGCAATCACTGTTTGGTATAGTTTCCAACTCCATTATCAGAAGAATCTGTATGAAATAAAACAATACTTTCGTCAATGAATAATTTCAAATAAAATCGACAAATTTTAAGTTTTTAACATTTTGATGGATGATTAACTACTGTTTATCCCTTGTATCGAGTAATTTTGTAGTTTGAAATAACCTTCTACATGATACTGAACAACAAAAGTATCTCACAGTAGAGTCTAAGAAAATTAGGTCTCTTATATAAAGAGAGATGATTTTTTCTTCACAAGGGAAGCAAAAAAATCTCATTTCCCAAAGATTATTGTTCATCATTCTCATGTATAGACAGAACTAGAAGAACTAAGCATGTCTAAATTAGTAGTAAAAGTGCCCACCTTCACACAGTATAAAACCTACCTAATCATAATCATTGCTTGGATGCCTTGATTTCAATATCTAAGGTTCCGTAGTCATAAGCCCATAGAAAACAATAAAGTATATACATTAACCAGTTTAGGATTGATAATCCGTGGAAGGATGAGGGGCTTTTCCGTCAAATGGCATGTCCAATTGCGGTGGTTGGAGCTCCTCGAGCAACCTGCAAAACCACCGGAGGTTTGCTCCGGCGGAGAAACTCCAATGCCAAAGTCAGTCTTTGGATTTAGGATGCAGACCAAGTCCCTGACTCGTCTTTTTCCTCTAGGGAACTTAAGCCCCTTTCATGTCTTTCCCTCTAGTCCTTATGTAGGACTAGAGTGGTTAGATCTACTGACACCCTTCCCCTTTTTGGGGATAGAGTGGTTTAAAAGTAGGAATTAATAATTGTAAAGTAGAGTTGGTACCTTGTCTAATGGCTTTATAGAGGCTGAGTGGAGGCAGATGATACTGTCCCCCACGCCAGCTTTGACCACTGACTTAATGGAAATAATGTACCGTGTACCTTTATTTGGAGCTTATGCCGTTTGTACCAAATCGGCAAGGTGCCGTTTGTAGCGAATCGGCATGCTGCCGTTGTGCGAATCGGCATGCTGCCGTTGTGTGGAATCGGCATGCTGCCGTCTGGAGACCATTGACCTGGTCAATGTTTGTAGATGTGTCGATCCGTTTCCTCACAGCTTTGCGGGTGGATCGGCTTCGTGCCGCTTTGAGGCGATCGGGCTAGACTTGTCCTTTGGTCACTTATTCCCGTTGACTTGGTCAATCGGTCGCGATGCCGTTTCATATGATTGAGCTGGTCAACCGGTCATGCGCCATTTTGACTGGTCAACGGTACTTTGTGATGGTACAATGTCCGTTATGCCCTTGTGATATATTTTTGTATTATCAGAGGCCCAACAGAAAAACGAGCCCGAGTGTTTACGAAGGGCTTTCCGTTTCTTGCTTGATGCCTGTCAATCGGCACGGCAGGCTGCCGTTTGGTTTGCTTTGATGCAGTTGTAGAGTTTTTTCTCAATCCTGCAAATAAATAATAATGAATAGCAATAAAAGTGGTTAGTGCATTTAAATGCATACCAGCTGATGTGGCATTTTCTTAGCCAAGTCGTCTGAACTGCTTGCATCTTTTGAGGATAATCGTTTTGAGGTTTAACAACCTTCTGATGTGGCCACTTTGATAATTCGGCACTAGGCTATTTTGGAGATATTGTCGTTTGATAAGGCAGAAAATGTCGTTGGAGACTTGCCGTCTGAAACGGACTTTAGAATATTGCCGTCTGAAACGGACCTTGGCATATTGCCGTTTAAAACGGACTTTGGAATATTGCCGTCTGAAACGGACCTTGGCATATTGCCGTTTAAAACGGACTTTGGAATATTGCCGTCTGAAACGGACTTTGGAATATTGCCGTCTGAAACGGACTTTGTAGTATTGCCGTTTTGGAACGGTCTTTAGAACTTTGTCGTCATCTGATCAGCAGGACAAAAATGGTCTTAAGAAAATGTGATGACGATATATGTCTCAATAACGATATATGCCTCAATAGCGATATATGCCTCAATAACGATATATGCCTCAATAGCGATATATGCCTCAATAGCGATATATGCCTTGGTGGCGATATATGTACCGTTGGCAATATATGTATCGTTGACAATATATGTATCGTTGACAATATATGTATCGTTGGCGATTTGAACCAATCAGGCTGCTGCTTTGTAGGACTTATCAGGCTCTCGCTGATCAAGCCGTTGGCATCCCTAGGCAACGCCTTAGGTAGCCCTAGTAGCGTTTTGAACCAATCGGGCTGGAGCCGATTTGGTTGTTGGCATTCCCAGGCAACGCCTTAGGTAGCCCTAGTAGCGTTTTGAACCAATCGGGCTGGAGCCGATTTGGTTGTTGGCATTCCCAGGCAACGCCTTAGGTAGCCCTAGTAGAAATTACATCCGCCAATTCTTGGATTTTGGTGACGTGGTTCAGCCTAAAATGACTTACGTCCACGGTTGATTTGATTTTGATAACGCGGTTCGGTCTAAAATGACTTACGTCCACGGCTGATTTGTTTTTGTTTTCTCAAGATCTGCAATCATATGAGAAACAATACTTGCGAATATATATTTTTCATTGCTTGGAAATATTTGATAATTCATGTTATACATAATATTCTAGAAAATTTAACAAAGATAAAACAAATCGGACTTATCTCTGTTTTTGACGGTTTGGCCAGATGCCGTTTTGAACATTTTGCCGTTTCGCCCTCTGATCTGGACAACGGCATTAAAGAGAAATTGGCTGACCGATCTGCCTATCGGCTTCATGCCGTTTGCTTCTTTTTTGAACTCTAGAGATCGGGTTCCTCCCGTTTCCTCCTTCGGTAGTCCGCTTCTTCCATTCTGGAATATTTTTCTACCTCAATCCTTAAGAGATCCAAGGTTTTAGGAGTATCTGCTATTAAAGTATTTTCCAACTCCCGATATTTGCAATTCCTTCTTACAGCCTCCGCTGCAAAGGCAGGCGCCACGTCAGGAAGAACGGCTAGCTCCATGTCGAATCTTGCCACATATGCAGCCAACGATTCTCCTGATTTTCGCATCATGTCAAACAGAACGGCTGAAGATTTCTCCGTCGGAATGCATGAGCTGAATCGGCTTCTGAATTCCTTTTCTAGTTGCTCAAAACAGTCAATAGATCCGACTGGTAGTTTTTCAAACCAGGTGTTGGCTATCCCTCTAAGGGTCATCACAAATATTTGGCACAAAGCCTCATCCTTTCTAGTAAAAAACTTAACATGTTTCTTTACTAAACTCACATGAATCGTTGGATCTGTTGTCCCATGGTAGTGATCGGACGGTAGCTTGACATGCCTACTCACTTGGTGTTTCCGGACCCGAAGAGTTAGCGGATTTCTTGGATCATCGTCCTGTTCTTCACAATTTGGTTGCTGAACAGATCGTTTAAACAGATCTGGATCATCTCTATCACGATCTCTCCTTGTTTGGTGTGGAGTCACCGATCTCTCTCTGCTTCTCCTCCTCTTGACTCCTCCTTGAGATGTTGGAGGCGCAAAAGATGGGATTATTGGTTGTTGACGGTGGATCTGTTGGGGAATGAATTGCTGACTGTTGGACGGAAGAACTCTCTCCATGATCATTTCCATCATCATGTCCATCCTCTGATGTAACACGGCAAACTCACGCATGATTGACAATGGGAGCTCGGACAGATCTAGCTGAGGAGTTGCAGAAAATAAGGTTTCTGAATTTCTGGAGAGTTGACCCGGACAGATCTGGTTGTGGCTTGCACGTCCACATAAGAAGATGAAGCTTGAGCAATCGGAACGACATGGCAGCCAGCAGCTTCACCGGTGGGTTGATTTGACTGGAAGTTTGGGTCGAATGCCATTTTTCTGGAAATGAAAACCCCAAGAGAGTAGAAGAAGAAGAGCTTTGAACCTCAAGGCTTGCTCACTCAAAATTCAAAAGCTCTCAATGAAAGCACCATTTGATAATCCGTGGAAGGATGAGGGGGCTTTTCCGTCAAATGGCATGTCCAATTGCGGTGGTTGGAGCTCCTCGAGCAACCTGCAAAACCACCGGAGGTTTGCTCCGGCGGAGAAACTCCAATGCCAAAGTCAGTCTTTGGATTTAGGATGCAGACCAAGTCCCTGACTCGTCTTTTTCCTCTAGGGAACTTAAGCCCCTTTCATGTCTTTCCCTCTAGTCCTTATGTAGGACTAGAGTGGTTAGATCTACTGACACCCTTCCCCTTTTTGGGGATAGAGTGGTTTAAAAGTAGGAATTAATAATTGTAAAGTAGAGTTGGTACCTTGTCTAATGGCTTTATAGAGGCTGAGTGGAGGCAGATGATACTGTCCCCCACGCCAGCTTTGACCACTGACTTAATGGAAATAATGTACCGTGTACCTTTATTTGGAGCTTATGCCGTTTGTACCAAATCGGCAAGGTGCCGTTTGTAGCGAATCGGCATGCTGCCGTTGTGCGAATCGGCATGCTGCCGTTGTGTGGAATCGGCATGCTGCTGTCTGGAGACCATTGACCTGGTCAATGTTTGTAGAGGTGTCGATCTGTTTCCTCACAGCTTTGCGGGTGGATCGGCTTCGTGCCGCTTTGAGGCGATCGGGCTAGACTTGTCCTTTGGTCACTTATTCCCGTTGACTTGGTCAATCGGTCGCGATGCCGTTTCATATGATTGAGCTGGTCAATCGGTCATGCGCCGTTTTGACTGGTCAACGGTACTTTGTGATGGTACAATGTCCGTTATGCCCTTGTGATATATTTTTGTATTATCAAGGACCATATAGCGTGAAGAAGATAAGACAACATGAGGGCTTTTAAGATAAATAAAAAAGACTATTTCACCATTTCCACTGATTCAAAGAATTTGATTGAAAGCTAGTGGAATAAGAAATACTCAAACAATTATGCGTCTACATACATATATAGGAACAAAATATATTCATATTTACATATAAATCCAAAGGCTGCATAGAAACTGGAAAAACAAAACACTGTCGAGCAACAGAGAGACACTTTAAAAGTCTAAATACTTCCACTTTAAGAACTTAATTTAATTGACATTAAGAACAAATTAATTTCAAATTCCATTCAAACCCTAATCTAATTTATACCATAACGAAATTTGTTTACCTTGTAACCTTGTTTGCTTGTGGTGACTGCTTCTGCCTGGTTTGCTTGGAGATGCCGAGATGAGATTAAGCTGGTGGGTGGTGACTGCTTCTGCTTGGTTTGCTTGTTTCAGTGTTTCTGTGGAGATGCCGAGATAAGATTAAACTGGTGGTGACTGGTGGAGAGGATTTGTGTGTGTGCCAGACCTCAAAGAGTCAGAGAAAAAGAAGAGAGGATTAAGTTGGTGCTTGTTGGTGAGTCAGAACAGAGATAGAAGAAGAGAAGAAGCGAGTAGATACGAATGCGATGAATGAGTAGAGAGTGGAGTCGGTAATGTAAAATGTAAGTAATAGGAAACCTTCGGTATGGTAGGTTCGGTAATGCTGAACCTGGCAAAACTAATACCGTATCGTACCGAAATACCAAACAGTGAATTTGTGTAAAAAAATATCGATCGAACTTGCATAATTACGGTACAATAATTCGATAATTTCAGTATGGTATTTCGATGGACAACCCTACTTGTAAGTGTTCTTTTCTGCATTATTGTTCAAACACATTATTCGAGCACTTTGTTCGACTAAGAAAATCATGACTCTTCGGTATAGTCTTATCATAAAAACAACATGCTGCTGCAAGTGCGAGCATTTCGGGTGCATCCTTTGCATGAGGCTCAAAGTCAAGAACAAGTCACCGTCACTTTTCCTTTCTACTTAAATTTTTTCTTTTTTGTTTGATGGGACAATAGTCAAGTCATGCAGGATTTGTTAGATTTTATAAAGGGGAAATAGCTTAAAGCACCCCTGTACTATACGCGAAAACCAAAAACCTCTCCTATCCTTCAAAAACCCCTTTACACCTCCCCTGTACTATGTTGACCGAGCAAAGCGTGGTCTCCGTCCACTTTGACCAACGGACCGTTAGTGTTGACCGTTGACTTTAATTAAAAAATTCAGAAAAAATATAAAAATTTCAAAAAAAATCTAAAAACTTCAAAAAAAATATAAAAAATTCAGCAAAAATGTAAAAATTCCAAAAAAAAATATAAAATTCCAAAAACAAATCTAAAAACTTCAAAAAAAATCTAAAAATTTCAAAAAAAATATAAAAATTTCATAAAAAATATTAAAAAAATGTAAAAATTCACAAAAAACATCTAATTTTTTTAAAAAAACTAAAAAATGTAAAAATTCACAAAAAAATTAATAAACCTAAAAATTCATAAAAAATGTAATAATTCCAAAAAAAAATCTAAAAATTCAAAAATAATGTAAAACATCTAGAAAAAATGTAAAAATCCATAACAATATAAAACATCCTGAAAAAATGTAAAAATCCATAAAAAATGTAAGAATTCAAAAAAAAAATGTAAAAATTCATGGATGTTTTATTGTGGATTTTTAGATTTTTTCTGAATTTTTACATTTTTTTGTGGATTTTTTCTTTTTCTTTTATTTTTTACATTTTTTATATGGTTTTTTAAACTTTTAGATTTTTTTTTGGAATTATTACATTTTTTATGAATTTTTACATTTTTTCTGAATTTTTAGGTTTATTAATTTTTTTGTGAATTTTTACATTTTTTAGTTTTTTTTAAAAAAAATTAGATTTTTTTTGTGAATTTTTACATTTTTTTATATATTTTTAAAAAAATTCAAATGTTTTGTGAATTTTTACATTTTTTAATATTTTTTAGATTTTTTTTGAAATTTTTAGATTTTTTTTGAAGTTTTTATATTTTTTTTTGAAGTTTTTAGATTTTTTTTCAATTTTTTATATTTTTTTTGGAATTTTTACATTTTTTCTAAATTTTCTAATTTTTTTTTATGTTTTTAGATTTTTTTTGAAATTTTTACATTTTTTCCGAATTTTCTTTATTTTTTTTGAAGTTTTTTGGAAATTTTTATATATTTTTTGGAATTTTTACATTTTTTCTGAATTTTTTAATTAAAGTCAACGGTCAACACGAACGGTCCGTTGGTCAAAGTGGACGGAGACCACGCTTTACTCGGTCAACGTAGTACAGGGGAGGTGTAAAGTGGTTTTTGAAGGATAGGGGAGGTTTTTGGTTTTCGCGTATAGGACAGGGGTGCTTTAAGCTATTTCCCTTTTTATAAATTGTTATTAATAATATAGATTAGTAAATTTAAGCATTTCATTTGTCGACCACGTTTTTTCAATTTCAGTTAATTTTTTAATAAAATAAAATTCATAGTAATATTTTAGATCAATTCAAATAAAAATTTGAATCTCATCTTCACCTACTCCCTCTGGCACGAATTAAATGACTTTCTCGCATCCCAATATTCAGTAGGGAATGCATATTGAGGAGGTCGGATGACTCACTATTTGACCCCCAAAAAATCCGTACTTTTTTTCGTACGTTAATCCTTAACGTACTTCCGAGAAAAAATTAGGGGCAAAATTGTCTCAAATAGTGACTGTTCCGGCTACTTTAAGATACGTGCCGAAACAGTAAAAACAAATTCTAAAACGTCATTTAATTCGGACCGAAGGGAGTATTATAAAAAAAATCAAATAAAAAAAAGCAATTTTTGGGTGGTTAGCTTGATTTCTCTCTAAATTTAAAGTGTAATTTTCTTTTCATAAATATGACTAACATTTTTAATGAATTAAATTAAACTGATTCTGAAAAAAAAATTATATAAATTGAACAGAATCAACAATAAAATGCTTATTAGTTTAATAAAAGATTTAAATGTTTATTGATCAATTGACAAAATTATTTGGTTCTTTTTTGGTTTTGGGGTACATGTATCCAGAAGGAGCTGGGGTGGGCCTGCTTTATCTTTCTTCTATATTCTCACTTGGGCCTTCGTCGGCCCAAGATGCAACCCATAAGCTGCTGCACCAAGTCACCACCGTGTCCAGTCCCGACTCTGAAATTCTGGAAGCTCATGTACTCGCCACAGCAATTCCCTACGTTGGCGCGTGCGCGCGTGCCGTCTTCTCCATCGTCATCGGACGCCGTTCCTTCAAGCATAGAAGCTTCCCTACTCAATCTCTACCACCATCACCACAGCAATTCCCTCTCCCTCCGCGAGCAAACCGGTAAGATCCTTAGTTAGTTAATCACTTAGCCAGTCTTCGCTGGCACTGTTAATTAATTTTCAGAATATTAGGATCGTTTAATTCGATAGATGTATAATAATTGTGACAGAGAAGGCGAAGAGAGACGCCGTGAGGAAAGCGGGGGTGGTGTCGGATCTGCTGGTGGATGCAGTGAACGGCGGGGTACAAGAGTCATTTATCTATGAGAAACGGATTGAGATGGAAATTCGAGCGTTGGCTTCTACGATTACGCGGTTCATGAAGCAAACCGATCAGTGGCTCACTGTGGCTCACTGCTACTCATGCCATCAACACCGCAATTAAGGTTTTTTTTCAACGAGATTTTCTGATTCTCTGGACCCCAAGAAACGGTGTCGTTTTCTTACCTTTTTGAAGTATCTATAGGAATTTGGAGACTTTGAGAATTGGATGAAGACGATGGAGTTCGATTGTAAAAGCATCAATGCAGCAATCAGAAACATTCACCAAGATTAACCGAAGGACGCTAGCTCATTGGTTGTCGCATATCTGCTGGTGGCAAAGTTACAGTAGGTTCTGGTGATAGAGTCTCACCTCGGACCTCCTGCTATAACGGCAAAAGAACAGCCCGTAAGATTAAACACCCTATATGATTTGGTATATCTTTTGATTAGGTAACGTGAATGATGGTATTAGCGGATGAATGATCTATAAACCAAGTATTATTTGTATTGTGAGTTTATTGTAAAATTTATCCAAGTATGATGATTATTTGGTACTCCCTCCAAGGCAAAACAATAGTCATTTTAGGATTTGTTTTTACTGTTCCGGCACATATCTTAAAGCGACCGAAACAGTCACTATTTGAGACAATTTTGCCCCTAATTTTTTCTCGGAAGTACGTTAAAGATTAACGTACGTTCGAAAAAAAGTACGGATTTTTTGGGAGTAAAATAGTGAGTCATCCGACCTCCTTGATATGCGTTTCCTACTGAATATTGGGATGCGAGGAAGTCATTTATTTTGCCCCAGAGGGAGTAGGTAACAATGAATTAGATGGGATAAAGCTAGGAATTGGAGTTGTTTTGACAATAATCTGTTTCTTTAATACTCCCTCTGTCTTTTAAAGATAGACGCGTGTACTGTAGACAAACGTCTCGAGGAGGCCGGATGACGCACTATTTGACCCCAAAAAAATCTGAATTTTTTCTCGGACGTATATCAATCTTTAACGTACGTCCGAGAAAAAATTCGGAATTTTTTAGGGTCAAATAGTGTGTCATCCGGCCTCCTCGAAACACGTGTCTACAGTGCACGCGTCATCTTTTAAATGGCGGAGGGAGTAGAACACTTCCGTACCTACATAACATCTTGTCTCACCTACATGTCACCCAAATTTCACCTTAATCACACATTGTATGGAGAATTATACACTAGTCTCACACATAATAATTTATTTTTTTCTTCTAATTCTTTGATTAGTTCTTTGACTTGCCACGTTAGCAAATTGTATCACCTTTTTTTTATTTTTTTAACTCGCGTGATGTGGATATTACTAAGTGAAAAAAAACTGTAATCTTTTAATAGTAAAAATTTGGCAGCCTTATTCAATTGAGTTTATTTGGACCAAACAAAAATAAAGGGTGCAATTTAGATAATATATTTGTTTTATGTATAAATCTGTCTAATTATAGAGGACACTACACACAAAAAAATCTAATAGTAACAAAATCTTTCATTTCTACACTTATAGTTTTAAAACAAATTCCATTCAATGCTTTAACTAATTACTTCTCTATAACATAATTCAATTTTGTATTCATACAATACAACAAATGTCAAATTTTAAACAAACATATATAAAATTTAATAATCTAAAGAATTGATGGATGATATAAACCATTTCGGGAAAATAATTATGGTTACAAGAATAGTTTGTAAAAAAATTGTTAAATAAATTATAAAATAGATAATTAATTAAAAATTAAATGAAATGATTGACTTTTTTCCTATAAAGTACTCCCTCTGGTTCCTAATAAATGACTTCCTCGCATCCCAATATTCAGTAGGTAACGCATATCGAGGAGGCCGAATGAGGTACTATTTGACCCCAAAAAAATCTGAAATTTTTTGTGAACGTACGTTAATCCTTAACGTACTTCCCAGAAAAAATTTGGGGCAAAATTGTCTCAAATAGTGAGTCTACCGGTCGTTTTAAGATACGTGCCGAAACAGTAAAAGCAAATGCTAAAACGACGTTTGTTTCGCACGGAGGGAGTACATAATTGTTATATTGTTGACTGGGCAAGTACATGAGATTATGTTACTAAAGTCATAAATATACCTTTCTAATATTTTTTTTGTTCACTGTGTAATTTATTATAGAAAGTAGATGAATTTAAAAAAGAATAAAAAGAAACCGGAATATGTTTTATTGCTTGTAAAGTACAATATTTTCTTTCTTTTTTCACACCAACATTAATGACTAATAACAGCAGGGAAGAGAACAACATGAATTTATATTAAGACAGCTCTGCTGTTCACAAAGAAAGAGCATTAACAAATTGAATTCCAAAGCTAAGAAGAACTCACTCATCAATTACTCCGGGATCTGTCTGTTGCAACAAAACCACGCTACCTCATCTATTCATCATAATCACTTGGAAGTACGGACACCATTAAAATAAATTTATGTCGGGGATGTGAGCAATCTTAGGCCAATCCTCCCCTTTCTCCGGTTCACATCTTCCTTTCAGCAAAGGGCATCCATCTATTTCAAGGTAAGAGAGTGAAGAGGGCAGTTTCTGATTCTGATTGGGCAGTAGTAGGGACTGGAGTTTTGGGCAATCCCAGATCACCAACCCTCTAAGAGAAGTGAGGTGTTGAAGCCCCTCGTAGTTTAGAGATTTCAGATATGGAAAGGCTCCAATGTTCAGAGAGGTAAGAGTGGAGGGCAGCAGCGTCTTCTCAGGGAAGGATTCTTCCACCACCTCATCGCAACCGCAGCCAATTCTGAGACTTAAGAGGGAAGGAAGCATTTCCAGACCCCACTCATGCCGTCTTGAGAAAAGTTTCTTGCAATCCAATACTGTAAGTTCTCGTAATTTGGAGTTGGAACCGCCCAGATTCACCTGTAGAGTCGTAGCAAAAGACTCAATTTCTGGACAACTTTCAATCAACAAAAATTCCAAATTGGAGCGAAGGCAATTCTCAGGCAACACCTTCAAATTTGGGCAGTTTTCCAAGGTAAGAGATGCCAAATTGGAGGAGCAATTAGGTGATCGTCCTTTGCAAAAGGATGCTAATTTTGGGCAATTGCTGATATTGAGTTTTTCTAGCTTGGGGAAGCACTCCAATTGGAAGCACTCCATCTCAAGCTGTTCACATGAACCAATCCGAATTTCAGTTACAGAGGGAAGGTGACCAGGCAACACCTTCAAATTTGGGCAACTGCTGATATTGAGTTTTTCTAGCTTGTGGAAGCACTCCAATCGGAAGCACTCCATCTCAAGCTGTTCACAATTTCGAATCTCAATTTTAGTTACAGAGGGAAGGTGATTGGGCAGGGCCTTCTTTAGCTTTGGACAATGGGACACGCCAAGCTTTTGGAGGAGAGGGAAATTAGTGTCACTGTCACCATCACCACCTGAGATCCACTCACACCATTCTCGCAGTCCTGTAATGCTCAAAAGCTTGAGCTTCTTCATGGCATGTAACTCAGAACCAATGCTTGTGATTCCACTACAGCCATCAATGCTAAGCTTCTCCAAACATGCTAACTGCCAAAGTGGTGGTAAAGACCTGATTTTACATCTATACAATCCCAAGGATTCCATGCATGAGAAAGAAGAATCCCCCACCCAATCTACAAATCTTTCACCCCCATAACCAGAAAAGGAGAGAATTTTCAAGTCCCTATGAGGGACAAATTTTTCAAGCACTTTTTGTTGATGCAATGAGCAGTTATCATTATCTTCTTCATCATCCCATTGCAACCACTAGTCCTCTACATGTTGCTTACCCTTCAAATTTGCTTCCTTCGCATCTCCAGCATTCACCACATTTTGCAGACCACGAATAGAAAGACTTCCTCGTAAATTGCAAAGTTTCTCCAACTCATTAATGCTAGAGTTAGACCCCCTTTGTTTCTGTTTTCCCACAACAAAATCACCGCTCAACTTCTGAAGTTTTGTCAATTCACCCATGTGAGGTGGCATTTCGTGTAATCTAGTGCCTCTAATATCAAGCAAAAGCAGGTTGACTAACTTCCTCATGTCATTGGGCAACGTAGTGAGACTCCTGCATCCCTTTAGGATTAAAATCTGCATATTATACAAATTGCATATAGATTCTGGCAGTTGCTTGATATCTGATCGATCAAGAAGGCTCAAGAATCGTAAATGCTTCAGGATGCCAATTGAATCTGGTAATTCAAGGAGTCTAACACCATAGGATATACGCAACACCCTTAAGCTCTTAAGTGCCAATAATAATTTTTCCCATGCTTCATTGTCCACGCTCAAGGGGGACTGCCCCCTATCTCCCGACAAAATAAGGGTACGCAAAGAGTGTGGACTGTCAAGAATAAATGTGTCTCTGTCCATTTCATAATGAGTTTGTGTAAGAAGGCATGATGCATAGCGAGTACGTTGGGTTGCCTTGAGCAAATTGAGACCCTCTAGCCTGGAACAAAATTTTCTTGATACAAGTGTAGCCAAATCATTCATGAGATCGTGCATGGTGAAAATTGCTTCGTCATCGAAATTAGTAGTGCTTCGTTGCTGAAGAAAAGACCTGGATACAAGATCTTCAAAGTATCTCTCTCCTATCTCCATATTGTCTTCTCTCCCTGATGGGGCTATAAAGTCCTCTGCTATCCATAAAAGGACCAACTCCTCCTTTGTAAATGCATAGTTCTTAGGAAATATGGCACAATAAGCAAAGCATTGCTTCAGAGACGATGGCAGATAAGAATAGCTCAATCTTAGAGCTGGAAGAATCTCATTGTTTGGCAAATCCCACATATTGCTGTTCAATATATTCCTCCAGCGCCCAACACGTCTTTCCCTGCGCAAGACACCTCCTACTGCTTTTGCAGCTAAAGGTAAGCCATTGCACTTTTTCACCATCTCCCAACCAATCTTTTCTAAGTCTGGATATTCATGCCAACTTTTCCCGTCAAATGCATGTTTTGCAAACAGAAGCCAACAATTCTCTTCACTTAATTCTGCCAAAGGATGAATGGTAACAGAGGACATGACCCCCGCCACACTTGAATGACGAGTTGTGACAATGATTTTACTTCCCTGTTTCACAGACATGAACGGTTTCATCAAAGAATCCTATTCTCCTTGAGTAGCACCCCAAACATCATCCAGAACAAGCAAAACTTTTTTCCCACTAAGCTCTTTCTCTAACTCACAATACATTTGATTTGCAGTCATATTATCCCCCAACTTACGCTCCTTCACAATATCTCGTATCACATGGAAAGCTTTCAACTCTTTTGGAACATCTACCCATACTCCAACATCAAAGCACTGCTGGACCCTGTCGTCCTTTTTGACCAACTGAGCAAGAGTGGTTTTGCCCAACCCACCCATACCAACTATCAGAACAACTCCAACATTCTTACCATTTCCATCGTCAGATCGCAACAACTCCACTAAGCGTTCCTTATCACCATCTCTTCCATAAACATCTGAAGCATCAACCAGAGATGTTGTTGGTAGTGAATTTTCTTCTCCAGTACTATTTTTCTGCTCCAAACCAAGAGGACGCATTTGTTGAACTAGATGTTCCAGAGATTGATGAATTCTTTGCAATCTAGGTTCCATCTCTCCTATATTCATCCCTTTCAATCTAGGTTCCATCTCTCCTATATTCATCCCTTTCCTACAAAGATTAAAACAAGGGAGAAATTTGCGCACCTGACCCGCGCAAGTACGAGTCTGCACCTCAGCATCTGCACTGGTCTGGGCACCACGACTTTCGATCTTCAATTTGAGAGCTTCGTAAGCAACCTCATCCAAGAAATCATCAGCTGTAAAGGCAACATCTTTGAGATCATCTAGCCATGCTCGGACATGAGGATCAGTAAACTGCTTCTCCTCCACGTCAGCAACAACCTTGGCAACAGTATTCAAGGTTACCTTCAAATCCTCCAACTGTCCCTGGTCGAGTTCATGGCGTTTGAAGAAATCACGGACATCAAAGGAAGCCATCTTCTCAATCAAAGGGCTAATGAAAGGGGAGAGGATTGCAACAGCCAGCTCGGCCATGGCTAGAAAGCTGGAATGGGTTCTTGGTTCACAAAGGACAGGATTGTGGAGATGGGAGTGTGAAGGAAAACAAACAGTAGGAGAAGAAAAAATGATGAAGCAGAGCAGTAGGTGAGACCAAGACTTTTCGCTGTTTTCAGACTTTGGAGCGTTAGTGAAACTTGAAAGTGGGTAGTGAAAAAACAGCTGTCTTCTAGTATTAATTAGTATGAGACACGACAACAAAGACTTGTAGCGTAGTGGCTGAGAGAAACCAAGACTTTTCAGACTTGGGAGAATTGAAAAAACAGCAGTTGAGTTGAGGGTAAGTAATTTTAAAAGTAAGTTAGGTACTAGTATATTTTATGTTAATATTTTAAATAAATATATTTTTATTTTTTAATAAAAAAACAACCTTCTACTTGTAAAATAATGTCTTTTTATGCTTTAAATGCGGTTAAGTTATAACTAAAAAAATAATTAAAAAAAAAAGTTAAACAACTAAAAATTATAAAAAAAACAGTCTCATTTCTTATCATTCTCTATTTCCTCCCAAGTTAATTTCACGGATAAATTATTTATATATTAGTGCATTAATTAATCATAACGCTTTTTCTACATTTATTTGAATAATAGTTTCTTTCAATATTTCAAAACTTCTTATTATCAATTTTAATTTTAAATCTATATCATATAATTTTTAGGTTTCAATCCTCTATATAATTTATATCACAGAGATATATTTTAAAATAATTTCTCGATTTTTGAAATTAATTACATTATTTTTAAAAAAATTTAAATTATTTTTCTAAAATTTTTAAATTAATTATATTAATTTTCTGAATTTTTGAAATTAATTACATTCTTTTTTTGAATTTTTAAATTAATTAAATTATTTTTCTGAATTTTTAAAATTAATTATATAGTTTTTCTGAATTTTTAAAGAAAAAAACAAAAAAACAAAAAAAAGCCGATCATGGACACCGACTGCAGAGGGTCAAAACGGACGGAATTGTGGTTTATTTAACAGATGAGGTCATCTTGACAACGGAGGTGAGTACAGGGAGGTCTGGAGAAAGTTTGAAAGGATAGAGGCTATACGCGTTTTGATTTATAGTACAGGGGGCTTTTGTACTATTACCTCAAAAATATTTAGCTCATTGTATTCTTAAATAAATAAATCAATACCCAAATGAAGTTTGGGTCTATATGTTCAATAGTAAGAGAAGATCGATTTCGAAAATTAATAAGAGAAGACCCCAATTTTCTTTCAAGATATCAAACGCACCTTAAATAACATTTGGTTATATTTTCCTTTGGGCCACGTCTTTGTAATTGTGGGTTTAATTAAATAATTTCTTCGTAATTTATTAAATGTTATTTTGAGTGTTAAAAATTGGTCTAAATTGTACTCCCTCCTTCCTTGAAACATTGACGTTTACTGTTCCCGTACGCATCTCAAGGCGGTCGGAACAATCACTATTTGACCCCATTTTGCTCCTAATTTTTTCTCGGAAGTACGTTACGAATTAATGTACGTTTAAAAAAAAGTACGAAATTTTTTGGAATCAAATAGTGAGTCATCCGGTCGTTTTGAAATACGTACCAGAATAGTAAAAGGCATTTTTTTAGGGAAAGAGAGAGTATGTTATTTTTCATCTTTCGATGCAAATTTGGAAAGAGTTTATCATTTTATTTTTAATTGTATGAGTGCGGTGGTTTCTCATAAATAATGACCAATGAAAAGGATAAAAGAGTCAGAAAATTTTTTAATTTCTACAAACCAACCATTACTTTTAAGAAATGTACCAACACTCAAACAATATTTAGGGTACGTTTAGTTGGCAAAATCAGGAAGGAAAGTAATTCGGGAATCTAAAATTTCGAGTTTTATTACATTTGATTGCGATAAGAAATCATTCTTCCTAGAATTCAATTTTTCTTAACCTTTTTTACTTAAAAAGAAATCTAAGAAAGTGATTTTTTGATTAAAAAAAAAACTGTCTGGATTTGGAAATAAAGGGAAGGGAAAGACCAGGAAAAGCATGATTATCTCTCTCCACTTTTCTACTCCTCTTTCTCGGTCTACTGCTTGGCTCTTTTCCAGTTATGGCAAGTAAATCTTTGTCAATCTCCTCTCTTGTCAATTCCAGTGAGAAACGACACCGTTTCTTCTGTTTCTCTTCCTTGATTGCTGATTTCTCCTCGGACGATTTCTCTTCTGCTAATGGAGGTTTTTCTTGGTCGGAAGAGGAAGACGATGTGGATGTAGACGGTTTCTTGACGCCCTCCTTGATGGGGAGGCGAATCACCAACCGCCGAGGCCTGCTGCCCTCTGACGACGAGTCGTTGCCTTTTCCCGCCGAGAATGAGGAGGTTGGTTCTTCGTAGGCGACGGGTGGTAGAGGTGGTAGGGAGAAAGAGATCCGGGAGGGGCTGATGGATCTGCGGCTGCGGGGGAGGGCGGGAACGGTGGCGCCACACGCCGGCGGCAGTAATAAGCTGTCGTCGGCTACCATTCTCTCATGTTTTTTCTTTTTCTTCTTTCTATTTCTGTAATCTATCGCAAATGAAAAAAAAAAAAAAAGTTGATCGCTGTTAATTTATAGGGTGTGGTAAGAGAAACCTGGTTGGTAAATACAAGTCCGCATAGAATTCCAATTTCGATTCCGATTACATTTCCGATTCCACCTGTTCAAACATAAAAAAGGAAATTATAATACGGATATAATGATATTATTTATTATATTATTATACGGGCTGGACCCTCTCATTTTCTTGGAATCAATGACCATAGCATTGATCATTGGGCCTACTGTTTATGGAAAAAGAAACTCAACAAAGTTGGGCCTTAAGCCCATCTATTTACAACTCTCATTAAGAAAAGTTAGGGACAAAAAAAATTATTCTCCATCACAATCTGACAATTATCACCACATTATTTACCAGATAATAATTAATTAATATCAGCATGAAATGAAAAGATGCAACAAGGACAGGTAAATGGTCCTAGTCCTAGTTGATGATCTTCAAAATCTCATTGGAGGATGAGAGGATATGATTTCATGTGGAGAGGAAGGGTGCCCTTGCCCTTGAGTTCGAATTTGATTCTAAAATCTCTCTTTCCTTCTTGTGACTTCTCGTTTAAATTACAGAAACGCCGCTTGGACTCTCCTTCACACAAATTACTACCTTGCATTGAAAATTCATACCTCAGTATCTTTCCAATTATGTAGTTGCTGTCCATAAAATGTATACATCTCATAATCTTAGTTGCCATCGTTTGCTTTAACATGATAGAAACCTTACCCCACATTTTGTTTATAATAGGCAATACTTTGGAATTCTCGCATGCTGTGGTCATTGATCCTGCCATCGTAATTCTCTCTTTGCGATCCAGTTGATCGATGTTGTCGTTTAGAACTGGTTTTTCATTCTCCCAATTTGACAATTCCAACCTTCAACTTGACCCACTAGTAACCAAAACATGATCACGCCATTGGGACCCCCTAAAAATCTCCCAAGGGATCTGAACCGGCCGCACCCCCAAAGATTAGTTGTCCCGTAGAAAATTCTTCTTATTTAATTATATATTTCAAGTTCGAGTTTTGAATATATAGTTATATTAAAATTTATAAAAATTAATTTTGTTTGTACCTAATAATTAATATGGTGATTGAATATCAAATCATCTTATATAATAATAACAATAATAACATTTTTATAAGTACGAGTCCTTAGAAGGTTTTAATGGCAAACACCACTCGTTTGAATAGAATGTACTGTGCAAGTTGAGATTACTTATTAATTACCCTTAATTGATGGTAGCCAGCTATGGGCTCCACGCCCACAACTCCAAATAGCCCAACACCCAACACACACCTCAATTTGCTAACTGTGGCCCACAAGAATCTAGGCCAGCCACTCAAAACGAGCAAGTGGCAGTTCCGTAATAATTTGAGATATCTATGGGCTTAACGGCTGCTTGCTTCCAAAACTGGGGAGAAATCCAGCTGCTCTTTCACTTTCGGGAGCCGTCAGGAGTGACAGTAGTTTTTTGTTGAGGGATTTGTCGGCACGTGGCCAAGTTGAATCTGGGCCGTCTATTGAAACCATGTAACTAATCTTACGACTCTAGTAAGTGAGGCTCACGTGACCAATCCAACTCTGGGGTCTACCGTCGTGAAATGTCGTCCGTGTACTGATCGATCCTAGTTATCAATAATCGATCACCAAAAAGTTAATCCATCCGTCCTTATCTTATCTGCGGCTGGATTTTAGTTACACAAAAATAATAGTGCTACTAATAATACTTTAGAAAAAAATTCTGAGGAATGAGATACACGCTTCCATATTTTAGTTTTGACGTATAGTTGTTTAAATTTTAGTCTCTAATATATTAAAATATATTAAATTTTAATTATTATTGTTAAAGTTTTTGTTCAAAACCTTAACGATTCATTACAAAACAATTTTTTATATTGAAATTTTTTAAAAATGGAGATTGATTTTTTTCTAATAATATTTTTTCATAACTAAAAGTATTAAGAAAAATAGGGGAAAGCAAACAATTATAAAAATAAAGTATTCATATTTTTGGGTAAACTACATTAAAAAAACCTTATAATTTATAAAATATTTCATTTAAACCCCCAATATTTAAAAGATTTAATGTAAACTCTATAGTTCTCTAAAAGTTATAATCTTAACATTTCAAATGGTAAAATAATTCAAAAAATTATGCAAATTTGAAGGAAACTACAACAAATATGGGAGAGTTCACTCAACTAATAACTTGAAAAAAAATGAGAACTTTTTAAAATATATTTAAAAAGAATAAATTAAAACATAAATTGTAAATAGTTTTTTTTTCATTTGTTTAAGTCTACCATATCAGTTATTCTTGTCCAAATTTTATAATTTTTTACAATTTTTTACTACTTATTTTGGATCTTTTTTAAATATTTAAAAGGTTAAGATTGTAGCTTTCAATAAACTATAAGGTTTATTGCATGTTTTTAAACTATAAGGCGTTAAGTAGAGCATTTTGTAAACTATAGGGTTTTTTATGTAATTTACCCTCTTTTTTTTTAATCTTTTATATTTTTTAAAATTTTGGACTTATAATCACTTCGTTTGTCAAACGAAGTGTCAAAGTAAATGATGTCATACTACTTTCTACATGATGTTTTGTTTAAGTTTACTCTCTTACCTTTTATTATTGAGGAGAAATAGTTAGAGAGAGTAGTAAAGTATATGATTAATTAAAAAAATTCTTTGGGCCAAATGGTTAATTAGAATAAGAAAAGAAATGTACCAATCTCAAATGTAAACTAAAAATGTGTAGAAAATGTTTACCTTGTGTAAAAAATTCAAGAAATTATTTAATTTAAGATAAACAGAATAACAAACAAACGTACTTCTAAAAGTAGTAGTTAGATCAACAAATCAGTGAACAAGTGGAAAATTTAAATTATTCTGAAAATGTCATGTCAAATTACTCTTATCAATCACTTAAATTATTAGTGATTAAGTGCCGTAGTGAGTTAATATTACAAGAATAGTGTAGATTGTAGAAATACTCATAGTGCCCCTTTGGCAAACCAGTTATAGTGTGAAAAGTTGATTATGAAAACCAAGAAGCTAAAATTGGTGTTCGGTGAACGCCTTTCAAATCGGGATTTTTGGGAAGTTAGGGTCCAAAACCTTGATTTTGGAGAAGCTTGGAATTGCTCCTTTCTCAAAACCATCAGTTTTGACCAGACACGAGAAGCTGGTTAGTTTTTTATGTGGACAAAAATATCAAACAAAAGTTATCAAAATTACAACTTGTACCATGTATAAAAGACAATAATTTCATTTCACCCAATCTCATTGATAGCGTGTATTTTTATGTATGTTTTCCTCTTAATTTATAGACTTATCTTGGGCATGATACTACTAATTCTCCTTTGAATCCACCTTTTTGCAGGTCTAGGCCCAAAGAGGAAAATATGCTGAAAATGCCCTTTTTAATGGAGTTTTGTTGAGGATCGCGAAGCGTCAAGACCAGCGTCGAGGCCTAGCTGTTTTCCTGTTATCGAGCCCCGGATGCAAGTCATGTTGTCTAGCCCTGGACCCGCATTGAAGCCATCTGGAGCTGTATATAGCCCGAGACTCGTTGTCGCACGTGCAGATATTTCAAGAAGGGTGTAGGATTCCTCCAGATTCCATTTTGGCTTTCCTAGGAATATTCCTTTGGGGAACACACTCTTTTGTACCCTCTCTTAGCTGTCATTTGTCTTCTAGTGAGCCTTTGAGGGTATATAAACATTAGTTTTAGGATTTTTTTGGGGACCTCCATTATTACATCATAGAATCATTTTGGGAGTAGCCGCTCACCTTCCTCTTTAGTCTCCTCGGGATTTGTCACTCTCATTTCTTTGTAGCCGTCGCCTGCAATACTCTTTAAACCGGAGCTTTAGCTCCGACCGATATTTATTGATATCGCATTTCTTTTACTTTGTGTTCTTCCCTTCTATGCTTTGCATTAAATCTATTTTGTTATTTATTATTATGAGTGGCTAAGTTCATCCACTTAGCAAGGGTTTATTGAGGGTTGCATAGAGGTAGTCACGAGACCAAATCGTTCTTCACATTTTCTCATTGTTGTATTTGTTTGCTTACCGTTTTTATTGCTAGATCTAGATGGTTTTATTAGGAGCTTGATCACTTGCTAGTTTACCTTCTTCGATCTCTGTCATTTCTTTGGTTATAACTAACGCGAAGCCTTGGAATAGAGTAGACACTAGACGGATTGACATTAGCTTGGTCTGTTCTGTCTAGGGCAAGTGAGTGATTAGGGCGGTGTCGCGAGTCTGACAAGCTGAGAGGCATCTAGCCCTAGTCGTGTCTTTCCTTTTTTTCATGGGCGCTGTGAGTATTGCCTCCCCGCTTCGTGCCTGGGAGGACAGCGTAGCGTCAAGGCTGTCTTATATGTGTAAACGGGGGACAACTCTTCGTACGAGGAAAGTAGGGGGCCTAAACGTACCTTCCCCCAATAGCACGGCTATGACTTGAGATTTGAATATCTTTGCATGGATGACTAACTAGCCCTCGACGCGACCCAGACTCCCCGTCGAAACGGGTCAAAAATAATAATAAAACCTGATGCCTAGATGCACAAACTAATTTGTGTATAATAGTAACAACGTCGAACCATAGAGACTAAAGAACGAATCTTGCCCTAGATGTACAACAGAGAGAAATGCACGAATAGTAACACGAGAAGGGGGGTTGTTGGTCAAACAAGTCAACCAAGAGATGTCGAGGTCTAGACAGCTAACAAGGACAGAAATAATAAAATTAACGGGAATAACAAAGTAAGCAGGGAAATAAATGAGATAAAATCAGATGAGGAGAAATCTTAGCACTCATCTTTCTTTTTCTCCTGTCAATGAAAATGAAATCTATGAATAAAACCTAGCCTTCACTCTGTGTCTCCAGTTCTTGATCACCCTCTTTCTCCCCACAAGAATATACTCACCGAGTAGGCTCCTAGGAAGTCGTTCTCTTTGTCTCAACCGCTCTCTCCGCTGAGGAACCCTGTCGAATCTACTCACCGAAATTCCATTTCTAGGTCTACCTGCTCCGTCGAGAAAACTAGACCCAAGGTTATTACAAATTGGGGACATCAGGAAGAAAAAGAAGATAATGAAGATAGTCTTAATGGGTTCCTGAAGCAACAAAGAATCAAAATTGATAAGATTTTGAAGTGCCATAATTATTCTCTCTACTCCTTCAAATAGTTGAGAAGATATTTTCAGTTGAAATATTTTTTAATTTTTGTGTGGGTATTATTTAGTGTTAAAGGGGTGTTCTTTTATGTTGATAGTGATTTTTTTGGGATTTGCCGATGCAGGTATTGCTTCAATGGTGGTGGCCATATGCCGTGGCTATTGCAGACCAGGTTGGTGAAGGGAAAAAGAGAGGGTGATGAAGCAGGGACAATGGAAATACGATCCTTGCTAGGCTTGGATGCGCATAAGTGCCGATCTTGTTCTTCTCGGAATTAAGGCAAATCCCCTTCGCGTTGCTCCTTTGAACCGACTAGTATCCCATACTACTAGTGGCTAGAATTTCTGAAGCTGAGGTTAATAGGTAAGAGTCACACTTGCCTATAGAACGCTCGATAAACACCTAGTACTTGACTGACACCTAAGGTCCAATTCGTAAGCGTCGCACCAACGAATCCTCCCCACCGAGATTGAGTCCATCCAATCCCCAAAAGAAATTGAATCACACGATTTCGAAGCTTGAGTCACACAAGCTCCAAGGTCCGAATCACACGAACCCTAACGATTGAGTCACACAATCGCTAACGTGCCTTGTGCACCTCCCACGCCGAATCACTCGAACGCCACACTAAGGAATCACACAACATGTCTTCGCAGATCCACGCTTGAGTCCCACAAATGCACACACAAATGATGCACACTAGCTCACACCCCTCTCACGCCTCACATCTCACAAGTCGCCACGCTCTGCTAGCCCCAACCGAGTCACACGGTTAAGTTACACAAGTACGACTTGCCCCGGAATTAAGAGAATAAGATGGTAGAATGGTGAATGGAATTTAGTAAGGGAATTTATGTGAAAACTCTTATTGATTTGATTAATAAAAACAACAACCTTTAAATAGGTGCTTTAAACAATTACAACCTAATTATAACTCCTAGTTTGAAAACAAATAGAACTTCTACCTATAATTAAACTCTAGTAAATCAACTAAATAATTACAATAATTAATCTATCTAACTTGTCCAAGTCTCCTCATAGTCGTTCGACTTCTCTCCTTGCTCAAATCGAACTCCTTCTCCTAGTCGCATTTGACTTGGCCTTTCCTTGTCGCAATAGAACTCCTCTCGAGCCCTTTTCCTATCCCTTCGAGTGTTTGATCTCATATTTGAACCAAAACTCCTACCTGAACTCAGATTCATGTTGCAGCTTGAATTACTCAAAAAGCTCGAGTCGTTTTCAATTGGGCTCGTATTCAATGTCTCATTGACGGATTGCATTCCCACTATGTTGACCAATAAGTTGAGTAAGGCCAACTTTTGATTCCCTCGTCCGATTGACCTGATTTTTGGACACGACATTCCTAACATCCCGAAGTGTCTTGTATTTTTAGAATTAGTCGAATCAAAGTTCATCTCGACCACTTGGGCCCGTGGGGTTCCTTGCACATGTGCTACGCGCTTGTCTTGGTCCAGCGCATCCTTCCCTCGTGCGTTTAACCTCATCTTCTTCTTATGAGCACGAATGAACCTCACTTGAGTTTCTATAGCTCCTTTAGCTCTCTCCCTCGCACGCTTCAGATCAAATGCTACTTGCCTCTCGCCTTTGGAGCACCCTAGGGTTTGGTGCGATCCTAGGATAGCAAGGATCGTATCAAATGGTGGTGCCTGTGATGAATTTAAAGAGACAGAAGATGTGGAAGCAAAGACAGGTTGCTTGGCTATTCAACCATCTTGGCCTTGATGCTCCCTCCTTGCTTTTTGCTGATGAGGTATGCTTCCAGTCCAACATTTTTCAAGCAATCTAATTTGTGTATGTTTCATTGTTTGAGAATGTAGGATAAGTTAGTATGATTTTAGAAATCTGGCCAAGTGTTGGATTGACTTTTTTGAGGCTACAAGCTTTAATACAAGTGTGTGATTCTTATGTGGTTGAATGCTTCAAGTTTCAATTTACTGTCTTTCTTTTTGAAATGGGACCAAAGTCCATGAATTGTTTGGTACTACCATAGCTATTGTATAATCTTGAGGACTTTAAATAGATTCACAAGAGAAATGCAAGTTGCACTTGAAAGAAAATTTTAGTACAAAGTTCATACATAAATATTGAATGTACTCTATTATTATTGAAAGTAACATTGTAATTAAATTTGGCATTTTCTGGTTAAAAGTAAGAGGGATTAAATTTATTTAAGGGATGGTTTGAAGAAAATGGATATGCTCCTGTAAAACCTGGAACATGGCTCACTGTTGCTGTTAAAACTCTTAATCACGATGGGCTTCAGGGTCATAAAGAGTGGTTGGTATGTAACTTTCCTAATCTGGTATACTCTGTGTATAAAGTTCTCTATTCCTAATCCTGCTACAAATTGTTTATATCCTTTTTTGTTTTACATGGAGTTTTATCAATGATTTATATGGTTTGCTTTTGATTCTTTTCCGATCTGTGTTTCAGGCTGAGGTGAATTATCTTGGTGATCTTATTCATCCCAACCTGGTTAAGCTGATTGGTTACTGCATTGAAGATGATCAAAGGCTGCTAACATCATTTCTCCCCTTATTTTGTCAAAATTAGAGGATTCTCTTGTATGAAAGTAATGTAGATTTGTATGCATCCATGTGAGTTTGCTAATGTCCAGTAAAAATGAAGTTGTTTGTATGACGTTCATGAAAAATGAAATGAGCTATATGTACCAATTTTTCAATACATCTCAGAGATTGATGTTCCTTTCTGATAACAAATTTATTTGCAGGATCCCCGTCTCTAATTTTTATTATTATTATAGGTTTTATCATTTACGTTACATTTTTTTCTTATCATTTTAGTTTTTAAAATAATTACGGTAAAAATTGCAACTTATGGGTTTAACTATGTAGGCATATATTATATTCCAATTCTATATTTAATATTGTTTTTAGAATTAGGGCATTTCTTGAAATGCACTTTTAGTTTATTTTTACTTATACAAACCCTTGATTTGATTTAATATTAGATATAAATCAATCTTATTGGTCAAAATTACAACCTTAATTGATATTCATTAAATACTATATATTATTTCATCTATTTAGTTTTATTTGTTAATTAATAAAAATAGTCTTTTTATTAGTACTTATTTTATTTTATTGAAATAAATAATTTAAGACTATAAATGTAAAAATAAATAGAATAAATACTGAACAATGATAAAAATAACATTTAAGTATGTTACTTTTATTGTATAAATAAATGGATTGATTAAATTAACCTATATAGATATTTAAAAATATAAATAATAATGCTCGAAATGAATTATATTCTTTGTGGTCATTTTATATCCAACTATAGTTTTAACCGCGGTTTTTACCAAACAACATAAACTGTTTTTGCTATCTCATAACACTTTTTAGAAAAATTTACCAAAACAACCTACTAATTTTTCTAGAAGTGATCTTCACATAACACTTATTCTTATAGCACTTCTCCGAATAGAACCTAATTGTCAAAGGAGCCATAATTGGTTCGGTTTGATTTTCCACGTTCTATAATTGGCAAACGGTTGAATCGGTGAACATAAACCGTGTTAAATTAATTCAAGTAGTATATTTTCCCAAATGAGAAATGAGACAACGGTCCGGTTTGATGGTAGCGAGTAGCAGCGAGCTACCACAGTAGCACCGACCGGACCCGCCATAATAATTGTAACAAAATACATTTATACTCCCTCAGTTCATAAATAATTATCGCTTTAATTTTGGGCACGCATTTTAAGAAGACCGAATGACTCACTATTTGAGACAATTTTACTTCGAATTTTTTATCGAATTCGAAAAAAAGTACGAAATTTTTTGGGGTCAAATAGTGAGTCATCTTTAAAATGCGTGCCCAAAATCAAAACGTCCATTTTAATGGACGGAGAACATTAGCACAGTAGCAGGTGCGCGCGAAGATGAACGGACAAGATCAGATCTCGTCTCACCCCTCATGCCCTCCTTCTATAAAACCTGACACCACCACCTCCCCTTCCATGTCAGATCAGAACACTCTTCCCTCGCTCTGTTTAAAGAAAGAAAAAGGAAAAAGTAGAAAAGAAAAAATGCTTCTAAGGAGCGCGTCAACGCCTCTACTGAACTCATGGATCCCTCATTCAAAGGATCCATTTCCATGGCCCGAACCCGATTCCTTCCACCACCAGAGCAGCAGAGCCCGATCCATTTCATTAATGGCGGCGTCGTCAAGCCCGTTTTCTTCAGCTTCCGTGTCATCGGTCGAGGATTCGGTTAAGAGGATGACGAGGGCAGTTTCAGAAACTGATCTGCGAGACCTTGTTGTGCCCAAAAGAATCGAACCCAGTTGCAGAACTTTGAATGGGTTTGAGATCTTTGTGGAACAGGAGGAGGAGGAGGAGGAAGAAGAAGAGGAGTTAGAGGGGGAAATGACCTTGTCATTGGGATTTATTGGGTTAAGTGAGGAGTGTGGTGCAAAGGAGGAGGCGTTGGTGGGTGGTGGAGTTGGCGGTGGCGGTGGCGGAAGGAAGATCTATGGCGGTGGTGGTGGGTCGGATAAGGATGGGAGGTCAGGTGGGTCTTGGGATTCGAATAATAATGGGAAGCAGAGCACTGATGTTTATTATCAGAAGATGATTGAAGCAAATCCAGGAAACCCTTTACTTCTCAGCAATTATGCCAAGTTCCTGAAAGAGGTAAAGACCTTTGATTTTCCTAAAGCTCATTCCTTTTGCACATTTTATGACTATCTTTTCTGATTAAAGAGCTTTTATATATATATTTATTTATTTATTTATTGCGATTTGTTTATATGGGCTGCAAGTATTTGACATAAGAACTGATTCAGGATGTTTTTGGTGCTTTATGTATAAAATGGTGGTTTTTCCTGATGAGTTGCTTTGGAATTGGAGCAGGTTGAAGGTGATTTTGTGAGAGCTGAAGAGTATTGTAGTAGAGCAATTTTGGCCAACCCGAATGATGGAAATGTTCTGTCGATGTACGCTGATTTGATATGGCAAAGCCATAAGGATGCTTCCCGCGCTGAGACTTATTTTGACCAAGCTGTTCAAGCCGCACCTGATGATTGGTGAGCACTACTCTGAAATTTATGGATGCAACTGTCTAACAATGTGTTCTGACATGATTTGAACTATTGACAAGTGGTTGGAATTTATGAGCATGTCACTTGGATCCCACTTTGTTATAAGATTTTGTGATTATATGTTGTTGCATGATTTGCATTAAACTTGCGTTTGATGGTGACAGTTATGTGATGGCTTCATATGCTCGGTTCCTTTGGGATGCTGAAGAAGAAGAAGAAGAGGATGAGAAGGGGGAAGATTGGAAAGGGATGATAAGTTTATCACCACAACACTTGTTTAATGGAGCTAGCCATTCTCCTCTAGTGTCCGCATCTTAATGTTGCAGTCTTACTGTTGTGCGCGCGAGCTCATCCCGTGACACTTACCATCCTGGTGCCAATCTTGTATGATAGCTTAGATTTTGACTTCTGACCTTTGTGGATACATCCTTTCCTTTTTGCCCCCTTTTTGTAACTTTCATCCTTAGAGTTATCTTAACTGATTGCTTTTGTTTGATCTCTTGCTCTTGGAGCTATGATGTAAGAAAGGAAAATAAAGTTTGAACGAATTCTTATTATACCTCCTCTCTCTCTTACTCTCTCTCTCTCTCTCTCAGTTCCTTTGTCACTGCAAATTAGAGGATTAGGTTAGCAGGGATCAGGAACTAGCTTTGCTGAATGTTTGAGCAGCTGGGGTCCTGTCTTGTTGATCCATCATTTGGCTCCATGTTCACAACTGCTGCAATACATCCATATGCATAAAGCACGCTACTCAGTGTAAAAGAAACTGTTCTTGACTTGCATATTTTTTGCACTTTGTTTTTAGCATGTCCAGGCATCACTACAAATGACAATCTGGTGTTTGTGCTGGAGTTTTTTACTCTGTTCACATTACTTTGCTCAAATAATTGTAATCTAACTTGTGTAGTTCTTTCTGTTCTTAAGTTTTCTCTTCAGAAGAAAGTTTGTGCAGGTAAGTCACAAAAAGCCTGGTCATTTCAAAATTCCAGATATCTAACTGTTATTGACCAGTGCTCATAAGGACATGCATGCTCCTCTGACATTTCTGTGCTATTGCTTTCAACTGCAGGGTAGAATATTTTGGAGTTTGACTAGTTTTCAGTCATCTTATATATTTTTCAGTTAAGGTGTGATCTTATAATCATCTTTTATCAACTAATAAACTGAAATCTTGGAATATTATCCACCAACAAGAGGAAAAATTGAGTACTAATCCTAAAACTTATTTTGTGCAGGATTGATATTATACAGGTCGGGTAATCAACTCATTAGAGATGGGAATTGTGATCGATGACACCAACTAACATGAACAAGATAAGTATTAGATATTCCTCCAGGGAAAGGAAAGAACAAGTTAAATATTGTTCCTGGATTTTTTGTTAGAATCCAATCTAGCTTCAAGATCAACTAGTTGACTGAACTCTTAGTATTCAAAACAGGTCATATGATCCAAAACCAGCCAATAACAGACCCACCAACCAACCCGATTCCTAGGAACACAATCATTACAATTGCTGCCAACTCTGCCTCTGACACCGGCACTGACTTTGGAGCTAGGATCATGATAACACTTGTCAGATAACCATTAGTCAATCCAAGCATAAAGGTCAAAACCACCACTGGCACTTCAGTTCTCAGCCATCTGGGTCCGTTGAGGCATGCTGCAAATAAAGGATAGAATGAGAGCCTGAGAGCACATGCCCATGTCGCCTTCTTAATGCTCTTTAGTATATATATTGCAGTTAACGATTTCCCTATGAAATCTGCGACACTGTATATCATTACCAGCAGAAGAGGATACCAGTCTCGCAGCAGTTTCGATGTCAGGTCTTCGGTTATGAACCCAGGGAAAATCGACAGTGTCACAACATAAATCATGAGAATTCCAAAAGCCGGCCACCTGATTTTTCTTGCCACATGCCAGAATTTTGGCCTTGGATAGATTGAATCATCAGGGAGGAGTATGCTCTGCTGTTGCATACCTGGTAATTTGTAAAGCAGGTTGCAGCATAGGGTGCAGCACAGCAGAATAATCGCGCTCACTATAAAGTAGAAATGCGCGCTAGTTCTGAGACCTTGAGGAGTCCGCGGGAGAGATGCCTTTGTTATAACCCTCAAGCTGGCGACAAGAATACCTGATTGCAGAAAGTTTGGTCAGCAAAGTTTCATATTGTTGAATTGTGGAAGAAATTGGAAGAAAATTATGAATCTGTGGTTTTAACTGTACCTGAAGAGGCTGTTCCAGCAAAAATAGCCTGCATGTACTCTTTAGGAAGCTTTCCTGCTGATCCTATCAGACTACCTGCGATCAGCCCATCAGCTAAACCACAAACCACAACAGATGCAACTGTCACGACGTAGGCCCCATTTCCTGCTCCCCAAGCCCAGTCTAGAGTTGGAGCCACCATGAGAGAGAGCATGAACATGGAGAACCCTAAATTCATTCTGAGTCTGTAACCCAGCAGCTTGCTCCACCCACCTCTACTAATGACTACAAGCAGAACCATAAGTGAAGAAACCATGTAAGCTACGGAGAAAACCCTTTCGACATGCTTGGACGGATACAGATACCCAAAGTAATCTGCAGCACTGATGAAAGCATTCCAAGGAAGCAAATTACCAGCACCGAGCAAGAAATGGATGATATAGGCAATCTTGTAGGTGTCTCTTGGCTCAGGTTGATCGACAGGTACTTTCTCTACTTCCATTTTTTGCATTAGTTGAGACATTTAAGTTTTCAACATCTTTGGCTGGCTATTAGTGTTTGATATAGGCAGAGACGGAACATTGTGACAAAACCTGCTGATCAGAAAAGCACAAATTACAAGCTGTAGATTGGTCCTGTAGCTGAGCTGACTGGCACAAAGCACAATCAAGCTTGACAGCCAGGCTTTATACCAAGAACTAATATCTCGGGTCACCTTAATAATGCGACCCGCACTTTTAGGCTACGAATTTGGAAAATAAGGCCTTGGGCTATGCATTTTGGTCACTGACTAGGGGTAGCTTAGTTTGAGAGGTTTGATTGTTTTGGATTTGATTGATGGGTTAGTAATGGAATCGATGATGGGTAATGGCTTAATGGGATAGAAAAAATTTGTGCATTGTGGGGACAAAAATGGATGGGTGATGTTAGAAGTGCGGCGCTGTTGAGTTTGGCAGCATCTTATAGTAGTAGAGAAGTGGTAGTTTGTTACCAAAGGCTTGCAACCATGAGAGTTCTAACAATAATTTTGGGTTCATACAAGTCAGGTCTTTGGTCTTTTCCATAAATTTTCCACATCTGTGTTATGTATATTATTCCCATTTCAGTCTTGATCTTCTCACCAAATTGGAAGAGAAGAAAAAGGGGGGAAAAACATGATCAGGTTATGAAGGAGAACGAACCCTATATTAGGGTTTATGGTAGTACTTAATAAAAATTATCAGTGTCAGGTATTAAGGATGATGGTTCCTATCAAGAATGACCAAGAATTATGTTTATCATGTAATTAATTGAACTAGGTAGATTGATTTTTTTTGGCAAAAATGTAAATTTCAAGTTAAAGAACTTGAACTTGAGACCTAATATGTTTGTACTTTTTATAGGAATTACCAATGACCGACAAGTTAACGCGTTAACAAAATGCAAGATTTTATGACTCAGAACAGAACTAGAGTCGATTATGCTGGTATATATTATTATTCTTTCTTTTTTTGCTTTGCTTTATTTCATTCTTCAACTTTTTTTCTACTTTTTTGTAAAATGACAATTGAATTAACAGCAGCCCACCATTGTGCCTACATGCGCCCATGGAGGCATGAAAAATTCGGATTGGGAAGTCCTTTTTTCCCTTTCACTAAAGATATGATTAGATGAGAGAGGTAGGGAAGTACATTAGAAATGGACACACCGACGTTGATGTTGTAGAAGCATTTTTGCTGAAACTAGATTATTATTATTTTATAGACGGATATGAAACTTGAAATCGAGTTATCTTATTGCGCCTTTCAATAAACCACCATAAATGAGATTATTATTATTCGTATATAAAAATATGAACCCCAAAAATAACAATTAAATGTATTAGAAAATTAACTTCAAGCTCATGATGGGGACAGAGACTAATAATGTGTAGGGATGGCTACAACAACATTTTTGGAACTAAAAATGAAACCGAAAAGAAGAAGATGCAAAATGCAAACTAAGGTTGGCCATACTCCATAATTGTTTGTGCTTCCTTTTCCTCTGGTTTCAGTTCGCCAGTATTGTATACGTCATTCGTTCGTTTGTTTGTAGCAATTACCCGTAGTAAGGAACTTGAAAAAACAAAACGAATGGATCTTGTAAGATTCTCAAGAAATTCTTCAATTTCTTTTTTGATCATTTCCATTCCACTCTAATTGTCTTTTTCTATTGCACTTTTGTATTATTGTGGGATTTTGAAATGAAGCGACTTTGAGATAAAATTTGCTCTATTATTATCATGCATTATGAACTAATAGTATACAAATCTCTTACTATCATTTAACTTCGATCGATTCTTACTCGTGTGCTCGTAAAGAAAACAAACTAAGGTTAAATTAGAAGGTAGGATGAGGGCATTTGTGAAAGTGGAGTGGTGTACACTTTTGTAATGGTGGGTGACCTCGGATTTTGTGGGATTGGTGCCTACGAAATTCTTGGATCTCGTACTTAGCCAATGATTCAATTCATCTACTACTTTCTACTTAGCCAATGAATTTCATGTGGATGAACATTTGAATATTCACCCGGCTCGACCCCTAATAATCAAAATTCACAACTTTAGGATCAATTTAGAAAATAATAATAATTATGTATGAGAGAGGAGGAAGAATATGATACGATTTCTTTTTTCTTTCTGATAAACTGATGAATTTGAGCTAAGTTAGTAAGTGAGGAAAAGTGAGAAGAAATGGCTTGGAGAGGTGTGCAGCTGCAGTTTCACTTTCACACGCAGGAAACTCACCTCCCGCCACCTGTGCCTTCACTCTTAACACTTACAAAATGTGCCCGGAACAACTCTCGTATACTCTAAACCTTATTTTTTCTGATCTCCTAGCTATTTTTTTCATATTTTTCAAATAAAAGATTAATCTCAGTCTACAAAAGAGTGACTATATTTAACGCTATTTTTTTCCATTTCACAAACTCGAACCCTAAAATTTAAATTAAGAATGAACAAGTAATCAAAATCTTTTTAATACTTTTTGTTTCAAATGCCCCCCTGAAAAATATAATTACAATATGAGACAGAATTACTAACGCAAAAATTTATTTAAGATTTATGAAATACATGGTATAATGTAAGAAAAATGGACTAACGCAAGCAAGGAGTGAGTGAAACTCCAAATAAGGTTTATTTAATTAGAAATAAACGTAAGGCTGCTGCTAGGGGCTGTTTTCGCAGCTCTAATGGTGCATGGTGGCTGGGTTTTCAGCATTTCTAAATGCTCACAATCCGCACCAAGCTGAATTGTGGGGCGTTTTGCTGGGTCTCGAGGCAGCGAAGAAGAGAGGTTGCTACAGGATTTAGGTGTAAGTGGATAACATTAGTGTAATTCATGCGCTGCGCCAAGACCCTTCTTTTCCGGTAGTCAATTTCGATTTAATTCGAAAGATTAGATTGCTTCTAGCTCAGGATGTTTGGAAAGTAGAATTTAAACACATTTTTCAATAAGCTAATTTAGTGGCTGATGGTTTTCGCATCTTTAGTGTTCTCCCACGAGAATCTATTCTTCGAACACCTTCTCGTTCCTTCTTATCTTTCGCACAAATTAGAAGATGATAGGAGATGAGTTTTATTTCCCTGAAATATAAAAGTATAATCTATAATAAAAAATAAAAAAATAAACAATAAACGTAATAAACTATAATGAAGAAACTATCATAAAAATTATAAAATATTAATAAAATAAGTTTTATAGAATTTTAAGAATTGTAAGTAATATTAAATAAAAACATTACGTGTATCAAATGGGTCAACATGCCGGTTCAGAATAAAATTATTTGGGCTCGACGCACTAGAATCAATGGGCTGGGCATGGAAACTTGATGCTCTACTAACTAACCCATCGTGCTACTTCAACGAAATGAAATTTCCCGAATATTAAATTCACACTTGGTGCAGGATTCAGGCCTACCTATCCTTTAGAAAGGTTGCCGGTGGCGCGCGCTGCGGCTTTATACCACTGATGGCGACGGCGACGGCGACGGCGACGGTTGCAGCTGCTGCAGCTAAATTTGTAAATGGGTCTCGAGTGGGTGCCAGATTTCCAGTTTCCTCCCCTGTACCTTCCATATATTCATTTTGTCGTGGTAGAAAGCCATTTTCTTTAGTAGGGAAGTATAGTCATAGTCATCGGAGGAGCATCTATCCTTCATTTTGCACTTCTGCGGATGTGAATGCCGCTACATCATCAACTGATTCGGTTAAAGAACCAGACGGTGATGAGAATGCGCAGAAGAGTGTTGATAGTGTGAAAGATGCAGGGAACATACTCGACATAAGGGTTGGGCGAATCATTAAAGCGTGGAGGCACGAGGAGGCTGATTCC
This sequence comes from Viola odorata, assembly GCA_963691705.1. Lineage (NCBI taxonomy): Eukaryota > Viridiplantae > Streptophyta > Magnoliopsida > Malpighiales > Violaceae > Viola > Viola odorata. The sequence goes on from OY829544.1 coordinate 8,249,250, forward strand.
CTTTACGTGGAGGAGGTAGATGTGGGTGAGGCCGAGCCACGAATCATCTGCAGCGGCCTTGTTAAGTACATCCCTATCGATTTCCTCCAGGTGGGTCTTGTTGTTTTGTTTGCAGCTATTCCATAAACCCAATGTTTATTCAGCTCGTTCATTATATTTATTGTTCTCGTTTTTGCGGGGGGGGGGGGGGGGGGGGGTCTCAGATTAGCAGTTTTAGACTTGCATTTTTTGTCCCTTTTTGGACCAGTGAATAATTTGTTAGTAGCATAGGCGAGGAGATCATTTAAGCATAGCTGCAATATCCAATATGAGGATTTGACTACATGGGCTGTTCTTTGCAATGAGGATTCATCCTTTGTGATTCAAGAATTTCATTCCTGATTTCTGAAGTACGATGGATTATGTAACGGCAGGACAGAAATGTTGTGGTGCTTGCTAATCTGAAGCCTAGGAATATGCGTGGTGTGAAGTCAAATGGAATGCTCATGGCTGCTTCTGACGCATCCCATGAGAATGTTGAGCTTTTAGAGCCTCCTGAGGGTTCAATCCCTGGAGAAAGGATCTGGTTTGGCTCCGAAGACGACAAACAAAGCCAGCCTAGTCCTGCCTCTCCAAACCAGGTTACTTCTCTCTCTGCATAACTTCTCTTTGTTCAACTATTGAATGCAGTATCCTGGTTTTGTCTTAGCTTATTCATTTGAGATTTATGCTTAGAATAGTTTCAATTTGTATATCTCAAGACGTATCATCAACCCCATGAGGGTGACTTCATTCTGTTAGGAGATGGTGCCCGTAGGTAATTTGAGGGTTCCTTAGGGATTCCTTTGTGATGAAAGTTCCAAGGTATTATATATCTTGCATCTTGTAAATTAGGATCATATTATTTGTTTGCCCGGGAAAAGTTTGCCTCCGTGTCTTCCTATCAATTTTTATTTTACTTTTTTGTATGTCTTGCGAAGTCTCACTTGTTCCCAAGAATGGACCTGGCAGTCATTTGCTATGTTGATATTTGTAGTCTTCAATATAGGATTGTGTAGATGGAAAAAAGGCCAAGCCCTAGCATTTGCTTTGTGCATGTATGAATACACTCGCTGAATCTGCTTGTGGCCTTTGGGGTTGCATGCAGGCTTGAAAGTTGTAGGACCATTCTGGAATGTCGAGAGTCTATTATGTCATTAGCGAATTAACTGAAAAGGTGTTGGTGTAAGTAAATGCATGTTTTTGTATAGATAAGCTTGAGTAATTTACCTTAGCATAGTAAGAACATCTTGTAAGATATATGTTTCTTTGTGAATGATTATATCGTAAGAACATCTAGAAAATAGAGTTGAGTATTAAGTTACTGTGTCAATGACAGAGTAAAGTCACTGTTTACTTGTTGACTTAACATTATTTGTGTTCATGTTCTCCTGCTTATATCTGTAGATACAAAAGAAAAAGATCTGGGAATCAGTGCAGCCTCATCTCAAGACAAATGATTCTTGTACGGCTATGCTCGGGGAGCACTTAATGCGGACATCCACTGGTTTGATTGTTTGCAGATCTCTGAAAAATGCCAATATCTCTTAATCGGGTTGGAACACCATGCTACTTGGTCTTGCATTGTTCTTTCAATCCATCCGGCCTACTATATTCATTTTCATCTTTTTTACGAGTTTCATTTGAATTTGTTTCAAGAGAATTTTGCTAGAATCTTCCCTAATGACATTAGGTGTTGATGGACTCCTTAACCCTCCACAAGGTGAATCATTGGAGACTGTAGCTTCTGAGAGATTCGTTTCTGGCCTCGCTGTCAGCCCTTTCCGTATTGAATCTGTTTGTAGGGGAAATCTTCTGTTCGATTCACTGTTAGCCTGTTAGGTAAGTACACACTCCTTGAAATTCGGTTGCAGCCATCGATTAGAAAAGAAAGGCGTGACAGATGCGCCCGCCCGAAAGTAATAGGAAGTTTTTGCTTGGCTCCCGTTGTCTGGGAAAATTATGTCTCGTAACAATTTCCATTAAACTAGATATTTTTACTGTTTGGTTGTTTCGATGTTTATTTTATTTTATTTTTTTTGTGTAAAAGTAAAAAAAATATTTTTGGACCAGTCTCAAACTTGGGCTTAAGTAGTTAAATTTCTCCTCCTTTTTTTCTTTTTATGTAATGATATTTTAAAGATTAGGATAATCACAATTCATTAAGTAAAGAGGAGAAAAGAAAAGGACGCGGCAAGGAGTTTGAATATGACGGGGACTCGCTACAAAACCCTGATGATTCCCCTCACCGTCTCTGATTGCAACAAGTTCCAAGTCAGTATCGATTTCCTCCTAGCGCTCTTCTGCTTTTTCTATAAATACAAGTTATCTCAGCAACAAAGATACAACAAAAGAAGTTCTTGATTCTTCTATCAATTGGTATCCTAATTAAAAGAGAATCAAGATTGATCAATTTCGTCCTCTCTCTTGAAAACCAAGCAATCGTTTTCTGCGTATTGGGTTCTGTCGTCAAGAATTAATTAAACACAATATGAGTGATCACTTGGACATCGTTTGCTTACCTCCAAACCCTCCCCCTGGTATGAAATTCCACCCCGAGGACGATCAGCTCGTGGGATTCTTCCTCTGCAACAAGGTCACAAGTCAGCAAGCCCCTTACGAGACCATTTGTATGCCGGATTGCGATTTGTACGGCAGTTTTGAGCCATGGGAGATCTTCCAGGCATATAGGAAAGATCAGAACAGTACTGCTGATCTTCACTTCTTCACTGAATGGAAGACGAAGGATACGAAAGAAGGAAGAAGAAACGAAACATGGCACCAAGAAAATAAGGCCGGTGACATTGATGCGTTTGCGGAAGCTAAAGGGGAATGAATGGGTAGCTGCAGTCAAGAAAAGGTTCAAGTACAGGAACAAAGACTGCCCCGATCAAGATAAGGGTTGGATCATGTTCGAGTACGCCTGTTCTACCTTGTCAGAAAATCTGGTTGCTTGCGTTCTGATGAAGAACCTCAAGGAAGAGAAATAGATTGATGGGTATTGTGCAGTCAAATCGATAGGAGTTGTTTAACCTAGATCTTGTTTAGCCAACATTATTTCTTTTTACCTTTTTGTTTTTTGGGTTTAGGCTATCGTATCCTAAATATCTAATAAAATAAGAATTAACATTATTAAATCATGTTAACACAAACAAATTATCTTATTGTTTTCATTATTCAATTTAATTCAATTCAGTTGTAGGCAATGAAATAAGAAAGTAAAACAGTAAATTTGTGTTTCGTAAACACAAATGTAGATTGCATTAATCAATATTTAATACTTTAGAAGCATCAAAATCCCAATGAATTATTACAACATACCAATTGAAAAATAATTAAAAAGTAAACAACATGCCAACAGGAATGAAAGCACCAATTTGAGTGGTTTCAAAAAGGTCCTCGATGGAGGAGTAGCATAAATAAAGCACCTCCTCTCATAAGTCTGCAAGGACCGCGAAGACATCGCCATGGACGTAGTCATTATCTACCAAGCTGGCCAAATAGTAGCTGCTTTGCACCTGCAAATGTTAAAGAACCATTCAATGAAACTGAATCATTGCAAAGATAGAAGGGGAGTTCATAGTTCTGCGCACGTATTGAAATATGAAGAGGATAGTAATTTTGAAAAGTGTACCTGTTCTAGCAAAATCCTGGACGGGTCACCCTCAGGGTACAAGGAAGACCATCCTCGAGACCAGAGTTCGAATGCCTCGTCCTTCCACACAACAAAGCTTGCAGGATCCACAACAGTTGGTTGGATTATCTGCTTCGCTGGGAAAACTCCCCAAGTTACAGCATTCACATCAGTTTGGGCAACATTAGATATGAAACTTCCCCCTCTGTTCACAGCCATGTAGGTCACGAAGGGGAAAGACTTGCACTTTTCAACAAGAGCAGTCAACTTGTCCTTGGAGCAGAAAAACTCCAAATAAGCCTTCTGATAAACATAGCCCCCGGGACCTCCCCAACCTGCAGCCGATGAGGCATGTAAATTAGATAAAATCTCTGAAGCTGTTAACTAAAGAAAAAGAGCAGCATTCACACCAAGAGATTCTTAGGAGAGCCAAAATTCAAACCCTGCAGCAACCCTATGGTTGGGTACACTCTTTAGACTCTGTTATGTTCATCACTCAATTTTAAGGAAGACACAGCCAAAATCATTTGATCGAGTAGTATCAAGAAAGAGAAAGAAAATAGGAACTTAAGTCCAGCAATGACCTTCATAGTTTTGCAAGTATTTCAACGGTCAAGAAAATTAATGCACTACATAGTTTATGGATTTTTGGTTCTTTAGGAAATATACAGGAATCTTGTTAGGTCTTGGCCAAAACAGAGCTATTGACACGATACTATTTACTTACCAACTGTTGGGGAATCAGATCTTTCTCCATTGACTGCTGGTTGACTATTGATAGTCAGGAAACCTTTCAAGTTGATCTTGCTCAGCTGTTCATTAATGATCTTTGTCTCTGGCTGAAGGCCTTCTAGCTCCGACCAAGGACTATTTTGCATCTTCCCAAGGCAGTAACTATGGAATTTCTGTTTTTTTAAGTTTCAGATGAGACACAAAATCACGTCAATAATTATTTGGGGAAAACCTGAAAACTCTAATATACATTCTAGGTTGAAGATTCCTACCTCATATATATCTTCAACACTAGTCAAGGGGGCGGCCCATTCTTGTGCAAGTTTCTTGCCACGTGCACGGGGTCGCATGAACTGCACGGAAAAGTGTGACTTAAATCACAGATACTAGCTAATAGCTAAAAAAAAAGGGAAAGAAATAAGTAAAATGGATGTCTCTCAACTAAATAATAGTTCATGATTTCATTTCCGTAAGTAAGGTGAATTATGAAATATTGCAAAAACAAGCAACTGAACTACATCCCTAAAAGAATGCAGCTGCTCGTATTAGGGATGATATCGAAAGTCCACAAAATGTCATCTCAAAAAAGAAAAGGCTATGACAAGTTAGTTAGAGTAAGTCTAATCTAGAAGGCCGGACAATCTTTCCAACACGTTGAGAGATTTAAGGTCTATTTACAAAGCTGGGATCAATATTGAGCTCTAAAGTTGCAGAGGCAGTTTGATGGTTTTTCATAGACAATGAGATTGCAACTCACCTGCATGAAATCTGACTTATCAATGCAAACTTGGAAACATACAAATGAATCGGAGTCTCAGCTTAGGCAAACTTAAAATTAACCATTGAAACATTTTGGTGCCACAAATGGGAACCATGTTCACTTTCTGGACAGTATAAACAGTGAACCAGTCATTTAGGTGTAAAAATCTACTGTAGTTTGAGGATTGGGACATATAATGTTGCGTATAATGCCATTCATTTGTGTACCTAACTAGCTTGTTGAGTGGAACTGTGATAGATCAGATTGCAACAAACAAGAACCGGAGAAAGAGTTTCAAAGAGAGGGCCTAAAACCATTAGAAGAGAGAAAATTGAAAAAAAAATTATAATGCAGATTACTCGGTTTAATAATGCAGTCCACATTGCATGAGTTGCCTTTTTTTTTTTTTTTTTTTGATAAAAAAGTACCTGATAGTCGGTTAAAGCACCATAGGATGGACTACCAGAATCACCCCACCGGCCCCGTGGGAACTGTTCCCAACCTAGTGTCCTGGTTATATAGCTCCGTGGACGATTAGCCCTACAACCATGATATAGGAATGTAAACGCATTGAAATTGCAATATCATGAATCTTAGCCCAAAGTATAGGGCTCCATATTTACATACCAAAATATTGGCCGGACATCTTCTTTTATGCGGAAGATATTAGTAGGGGCGCGCCATGGCAATGACCTTGAAATCTTGGACTCCTCAATCAAACCAAGATTCTGGCAATGCAAGTTACTTATCAGAAAATATTATGAAAACTTTCAAGCCAGAATAATGCGCTGGAGATAAGGGAATTACTGTTAGTATAGCTAAGGCTGACTTCTCCATGTTTAGAGTATAAAGATGCAAAGTCTTGATCCCATGAGCCATGATCTTTTTGCACATTTCTGTTCCAAGGTGAATCCCATAGGCTCTGACAGCTTCTTCATTGTCTTTGATAGGCTCCAATGCCTCCATAACCTCAGCAGGTATCTACAATACAAGGTAAAACATACACATCATCAATCATCAATCAGCAAAGCAAAACAAACAATACACCCACCGCTCTGTAAGTAACAAACTATAATAACAAACAATAGCTGAAAAGAAGAAGAGAGGATTGCGCACTTTAGTTTTGCAAAAGCCAGTCATCCTTATAAACCCCTTGTAGTTATTGATGGGCATGATTCCAGGAACAATAGGACAAGTGATACCCAATTGGCGGCAATCAGCTACAAATTTGAGGAAAATGTCGGTATCATAGAAAAGCTGAGTAACAATTAGATCAGCACCAGCATCCACCTGCAAGATAATACCAATAACAATCAGAACAAATTTTCAAAGGAACAATGAATGGATGCAGAATTAAACGAAGATATGTTGAGTAATTTCCCCACCTTCTGCTTCAAATAGAGCAGATCGTTCTGGTAATTCTCAGGCGTAGCAAACCCATCAGGTCCAATCGCGTCAGGATGCGCCTCTGGATACCCAGCGACGGTGACACCGAAATAGTCACCATGCTTGGATCTGATGTGCTTGACCAGATCGAGAGCGCAGGCGAATCCACCTGTGGCCTGGATGAACTTTTCCTGACCATGAGGAGGGTCTCCGCGGAGGGCGAGAACGTTCTGGATGCCATTTTTTTTTATGGTATGAAGAGCTTTGTCGATATCGTTGACAGGCATGTTAGTGCAAGTGAGATGCATCATGGTCTCGACGCAGATGATGTTCTGCATCTTGTTCGCAATGTCGAGGGTGAGCTCTGCGGTGGAGCCGCCGGCTCCCCAAGTGATGTCGCAGAAAGTTGGGTTGTGAGCAACCATTCTGTCCATTCTATCGAACAGATTGTCGACACCATCCTCGGTCTTGGGTGGGAAGAATTCGAAGGAGAAGGCAACCTTGTTGTTGTTGTTTGCGTTGCCATTGGCAACCACATCTGCTCCGCCTGAAACAGCCCTTATCTTATCTATCACCTTCATTTTTGTTGTTCTTTTGGGTCGAGAGAAAGGTAAAGAGAAGGGGATTTGAGCTGAATCAAGAATTCCTGGTTTTCTGGATTCTTCAGATCTCCATTGGCGAGGGAAATCTCTGGTTGAGTGGAAGGAGACGTGACTGCAACTGGGTCACTCGGGTCGTGGAGGGTGGGATTAAATGGAGAGGGAGCTGAAGTTGGGTGGGTTGGACGATGACAAGTATTCCAAACAGTGATACGATACCAAATAGTGATAGAATCCCATTATTTTTAACACTTTTGGACACGTATTATCATCCTACATCATAATATTAATACATCATGATGTATCCAAATTTTTCTCGTGCTCGGGTGGGTGAGTGAGAGATCTATTGTTGTTTATTTAATTAGTGTTATTTTAATGATTTAATCATGCCTTTATTTACTGATGAAGAATGGGTGTGAGATTACTTTGGAAAGTGACGCCCAATTGATTATAGTTTAGTCAAAATTCAATTCTCTCTGACATTGATCACCATCTTTCCCCTACCCCGAATGCTTCCACCCTTACCAGCACCGCCAAGATACCAGGAAAGAGATGGCTCGGATCTGGAAAATGGGTTGGTGGGTAAGTCCTACCCACACCAACCCCAGAGGGCAGAATCGTCATTTCCTCTTTCTATCTTTCCCTTTCTATTTTTCTGTTAGGACCACAACCAACAAGCCACTTCATCTCGTCGCTACACATAAAAAATACAGCCAACCATCGTCATCGTCCATCACACAATGCAAGGACTCTTTTAACCTGCAGATTTTGACTCAATAGAGGACAAATACCTACCAACCATACTTGCGCATGCACATTAAAAACACACCAACAGAAGAGAAAACAGAATAAAAAGTAGTGGATACCATCATCTCCTCCTCCATCCCACACTATCCAAAAAAATCGCTGTGAAATTAACCAATCAAATTACTATAGGAGACCTGGAGAAGTGAACAAACCATACCAAAAGAGAAAAAAAATGATATTGTACAAAGAATAGTAAACCATAATGCAACTACAACAATACAGTTCCTGCATCTCCTTTTGCAAACTGCAGCACCAACCACATCTTTTACAAAGCGCACCGCGACGTGTTTAGCAAATATGAACATAGAAATACATTCGATACAACATTGCGGCAAAACCCCACAGAGAAGCAATCTTGTAATGTGTGAGATGAGAACAGAATGGGTTATGTAAACTTGTTGCAAGTTACAACATCTACGCAAATTTGTCAAAGGTCAAATCAAGCTGTACCTTCTTACCACCGTTGTCACCTGCAATTCGACAGAAAGGCACACCTAAATACAACAGCAAAGGTAGAGTTCGACGTCTAACTATATCAGTTTAAAAAATTACAATGACATGTTGCTGATTGCACTTGCGAACATTGCGTAGTTGCTAGCAATGTAGTCATGCTAAAAAAGGACGAATTGTATCATCAGGCATCCAATATGCAAAGAGATACTACATATATGACGGTCATGACTACTCGGTTGCTGCTTACAGATAATTAAAAACATAAAATCAAAATCTTACCTGGACCTCTATCACAGAGGTACAAATTCCCAATCTTCTTTGGACATGTCAATAAATTCAACAGCACCATTGTCAAGCATAATCTGTAATAACATCAAGAGACTTAGATTTTGTACTATTACAGTAATGCTAGACTGCATCCAAATGAAAGAGAAACAGCTTACACAGTGTTTTCTCGAGTATTTATCAAATCGTCTGATCATCCCAAAATATCTGGAATATTGAAGCATGGAGAAAAGAATCATCAAAAGAGTGATCACAGATGCTGGATGTCAGAAGACCATAAAAAAAGCATTCGAAAATAGAAGGTGTACGCCAGTTAACATCACTAACTCTAACATTTTTTCTCCTGGCAGAGTCCTTAAAGAGTTGGAAAAAGGAAAGTGTGTTTTGAAGTAAAATTTATGGAAATATTAACAGAAATGCAAAAGATGAAAGCAAAAACGACAACAAATGTCGAAGTTCAGAGGAATCATCAAAACATGATATATGGCCGCTTAAATAAGTGTCAACAATATGGCCTGAAAGAATCTAGGAACAGCCTGAATTACCCATGCAAAACAAGCAGAACGCTTCTGTCTATCTAAAGCTAAAATGCACACAACAGGGGAATTGTATAAAGGGAATACGAAGATGATACACATACCCTGGAAGAGAAAACTGCTGCAAAATTTTGCAAGTTTCCTCTCACAGATTATCATTCAGAAGAAATTAAATCAATTGGCACATAAATCCAGAAATGAAAGCTAATATCACAAGCATACCTTTCCTTTATAGGACGTAAAAATCTAATCACTTCACCAATGCAATTACGAGAGCACGCCTGTATACTACTGTAAGCATGTTGTGAACCCCCTGAATGGAAAGTAAAAGTGTTCAGATAATCTGATTCCACAATTTTTACCCATTCCAAAATAAAATCAAGTGACATACTAAGGAAAATACAACTTACCTATGGACAAACCTCCATTCTGGTAAACCTTTACAAAAAAATACAAGTCAGTCCGGCTTTTGCAAAAATAAAAATCCATATGCATAGTATTAGAAATGGAACAAGATGGAACCGCAACATATGCTTAACCACCATAAAGTATCCACCTAGATACATCTTCCAATAAAAATGCTTTAAATTTAGAAGAGGACGCTGCGGACCTGGCGTGCTACAAATTTTAATGCAGCATCTGAAGACAACTTTGGTTTGCTTGGTTTAACCCCTAGCTTTTGCCTGCATCCAGCAGCACCACAATGGCAATCCTGATCTGCACCAAATTGAACAAACCTGCTATATTTATTAGATTGGACTAGCAATACAAATTCTGGCATTAAATCATTTAGGCATAGACACTGCAGATGCAAGAAATGGCGATCAGTTGAGTAAATGATGAAGTAAAAGCTGGTACAAGAACTCGTACTGATAGTCATAAGTCAGATTCTCGCCCTTTTTTATGTCACGAGTCGCGAATATGCCGATCCTTGTTTCACCATCAATTATCCTTCAGAAAAGAAAAGGTAGATCATCCAGGAAAGTACAAAATAAGTAAACCTTAAAGAAGCTATTAGGATTTAAACAATAAAGCAGGATCAGTAGAAAACCATTTCTGCATTTCAGTGTTCGGCGAGCAACTGTGGTTTATATATCTTGACTTGTTCCCCTTGTATGTAGCATCAATTACCATATCCCGATTGATTTCACATAAGTAGAAGTTTGTTTCTCCACGATGTTTCATATTCCAAAGTCTTTGCTCACAAGTTTTATCATCAATAACTGCAATGAATAAAGATCAAATGATAAGAAAAACATTGCACAAGGCAAGCCAATATGGCAACGTTGTAATTTCAATGGAGATACAGAAAGCAGAAAGCTTCACCTTCACCCACATACTCTATCACAAACTCTCCTTGTTTAATATCTTCCTCTGCCACAATCCCGGATCCACATTTCTCAGTCTACAAGCAATAGGTGTCATAAACATAATCGTCCTAACAGAAATGCAATATCACACTATACAGAGAGCATAACTGTGTTGGATGTCATAAATTATTTCATTGTAACACTCTTCTGTACACATTTATTTAAGAACGACCAGGACAAGTAACACATTTTTGGTGTTTCAAGGAGTTGAGCCAGTGACCAAGTCACCTAATCCCTCACCAGTGGCCTGATTCCAATGACTTAGTCACACACTTTTACCTGCACTAATTTCATTTTTTTCACAGGTCGCTGTTGGAATGGTTTGTTCACGCACTCACTCCCACATCCGCAACTAGAGGAGCAGCTAGACAGTAGCATCCTAGAAAGAGAAACAAAAACAAAGTTGTCAGGAAAAAATAGTATGTGGTTGAATAGATGTGATCAGTGAGGGCTTGAGAATGAATCTGAACCATGTATCACAATTATACACGGCGACAAGAAAAAAATAAATCAATGACACCTAGGTGGCTTTGTAATTTATCGTAAATAAGTCAAAGCAATTATGATGGAGTGAGACTCCTCTTACCCACAATGGCAATCTCTATCACAGACACTAGAGGAACCAGGTGCCGCCTTGCATGAACAGAATATGCCATCATCCTCCAGGCGCCTTTTAACCCTCTTTGCGAGATATATGTCTTAAAAGTGTCAAGATCCGCAAAAGCAGCAGAGTGCATTGGCAGAGAAAGACAGGGATATCTCAATATAAAATCAGATACAAATCAAGCAATTGATCATATGCAATGAGGAGACAGAAGCACCATGACTTCCCTCAGCAGAAAAGAAATCGATTACTAATAAAGTGAGCAAAATGAAATTGCTGGAAACTGATTTGAACATTTCAAGTGGATACTGCGCTTTAGGAAGGTATAGGGCGTCCCCCTTGATTTATTAAACCACTCTGGAAGTTCAAAATCAACCGGATTTCCTATCTGAGTCATCAATTTGTTAAATGCTAGGTTCATACGTCCATTGTCAGAGTTCTGATGAACACAAAAAAGAAGGACAACGATAAATATAAGAGTGAATAAACAATAACACAAGGAGAAGTATCAATCCAGAGTACAATTTTATCTTAACAGTATCACATACATACAGAGAGCCAATAAAAGAAAATCAGCTAAAACAACACAGTTGCTAACAGATAAAAATAGATAATTTCATTATATATGTATGTATGTATATATGTATATATATATATATATACAACATTCATATTATTCAAAAATTATAGAAATAAACAACCAAAAAGAAATACCAGAAGTAAATTGAAGTAGCAAAGAAAACCCTAAAAAGTACAAGACCATAGATAAAATAACAAGAATCGGAACAGACAGTTATAACCCATAAACAGAGGAGAAGGACCCAAGTAAGGAAACATAGCAAATAACCCAAAAAAGAAAAAAAAAGTTGAAAACTTGGCAAGAACCTTCTTTGTAGCAGGCATGGTGTCGAGCAGCAAAACGTCATAGAATGTACTGCACAAGAACAATTACATGGTAAATTAGCAAACAAGAGAGCAAAGCAAGAACATATTAATATAACAGTTACTCAACTCTTGCTAGAGTTATTACCAAGTGAGAACAAGAGCAATGAGTAAGTAGCAGAATGAGTAATTTACCAGTAGCAACCGGAGTGAAGAAGTCAGATCTTGGTGGAAGAGAGGGAAAGATACGTTTCACTGGAACAAGAAGAGAGGAAAAAGACCGCAAGTTTCCGTCAATTTTATTGTTAATTTTGTATCTCGCTCGTCGTCATTATGTGGGCCCAGGATAAAGCCCAGGAATGCTCATCACTAAGGACCACGCTTTCAGTGTGGGCCGAAAATAAGCCCACATTTTTATATATGGAATCCTTTTTTTCTTTTTCCTTTTACAGCCAAATGAAATATAAATAAAAAGATTGGAATTTGAATTTTTTCTTTAAATTAAAATAACTACAAACACATTGGATCTTATAACCTACCATTAATTCGAGGGATTTAGACAAAATCATATTACTTTGATAGAAAAAATATAATAATTAGAATATCGAGTACAATTTTTATACTTTAACACATTAGTATATTAACGAGGATAAAACCCGAAGAATAAAAACCTAAAAATAAATATGTGATTTGGTTCATTTAGTCACATTTTATTTTTCAACTTAGTTTTACATCAATGAAAGTATTGAAAAAATTTAAATTTAAAATGAAAAAAACTCATAGTATAACATTTTTTACTTTATATTTATGGTTCTAACATAAACTCCAATAAATTGTTTTTTTTTTATAAAAAAAAGTACATGTACTATTTTTTTTTTTATAAATTATTACATTTTTATATATAAAATATTTTTTACATGTGAATAAGGAGATTTTAACTGTCACTTTTGCTAGACAATAGATCTTTTAACCTCTAAATTTGGATAAAAATATATTAGTTTGATAGAAAAAAATACGAGAATAAGAATATTAAAGTACAGTTTTTTTATTTTAATTGTAACACGTTAGTACAATAAAGAGGGTAAGACCCGATGAATTCAAATCTGAAAATATTGTTATTTTCTTAGTAGAAAAAACATTTTATGGATAGTACTTAAGGAATTCATAGTATAAATATTTTTAACAAAAATAATTTATTTTCTTTGTCACTAATCAAATTAATCATGTATATACATTTTGAATAAGAAAAAAAAACTAACATGATAAACTCCAGCGAAATTTTAATTGAAAAGTTTTAAAATATTTAAAACTGTGTATGGCTTGCAGTGTGTCGTAAGCAATGTTATCATAACCGAACCGGACACCGAATTGATTTTTTTTTGTTCGACCGGATTGACCCATTGAGCCGTTTAATCTTAGATAGTTGAATGGATTGAACCGACTGGGTCAATATCTGTAATGGGCCGGGCCCATCAATTTTTTTTAAAAAAAAATAAAAAAAATACCAAAACGATGCCATTTTGGAGAAGAAGTATTGAACCAGCCGGTTCAATCCGGGCCGCCGATTGTTTAAAAATTGGCCAATTCGAACGGTTGAACCCTGTTAGCATACATATCTGATCAGATAACTGAATCGAACCAAAAATCTAAAATTTCGCGGTTAAACTGGCTGGACCGGTCAGTCTGGTCCGGTTCTAATAACACTGGTCGTAAGTATTATTGTGTTATGCTAAAACATAAAGACAATAATTAAAATAAGATGATAATTGAAGTCATTGATTTATTAGAATTTTTTGTATATTTATTATTACTATTAATTTATAAGATGATAAATCATAAATATAAAAAAATATTTATTTTGTAAAAAGATAAGTTATCATATTCTCATCATCATTCAATCAATATGAATATTATTATCTATTAAAATTTAAAAGATACCTTTATTAGTACTAAAGTTAGTTTATAAATTAAGATTTTATTAATTTATATTAATATTTTTATTATTCAAATACATTTATATTAAAAACATATTTTTATCTCTTAATATAATCTTAATCTTGTATCCGCTTAATTTTAAAGCTAACCAGTGTTATTAGAACTGAATTGGACCGGCCGGTCTGACTAATTCAATCGTAAAATTTTAGATTTTTGGTTCAATTCAGCTATCTGACCGGATATGTATGCGAACTGAGTTCAACCGTTCTAACTAGTCGGTTTTTATTCAACCGACGAACCGGATTAAACCGGTTGGTTCAATACTTCTTCTCCAAAACGACGTCGTTTTGGTATTTTTATATTTTTTTTGAAATTTTGATGGGCCGACCCATTACAGGCATGATCCGACCCATTATAGATATTGACCCAGCCAGTTCAATCCGGTTCAATCATCTAAAATTAAAAAGGTTCAATGTGTGAAAAGTTCAAACGGTTCAATATTTACAATTCGATCTAACTCGATTGAACCTGATAGAACCATAAAAAATTTATTTTGCTGTGCAGTCCGGTTCTGATAACTACGAAGCTAACTCTCACTCTCATTAGATAACAGAAGCCGCGCTTTCCTTGCGGACAGTGCACAAGTTTGTGTTTTTTCTTTTGCGGTTTCTTTTCACTCACTTTACAGCCGCCGCGAACTCCATTGGAGGCGAACGACCCAGAAACGATGTCGTCGGGAAGCAGACAACTTCCAGACCAGAGAGGTGCCGGTGGCAAATTAAGGAGGCCGTCGGCGAGGCGACCCCCGGCCACTCCATACTCTCGCCCGCAGCAGAACCAAGCCGACCGCAACAGCAGCCGCTGGCTCTCCAGGCTTGTGGATCCAGCTTGCCGGATCATATCTGGTGGTGCCAATCTTTTCTTCCCTTCCTTCTTTCTGAGATCGCAATCCACCACCAGTGACTTGGAAGAACGTGAGGAGGAGGAGGAGAGGGAGGAGAGGGAGGAGCTAGAAGAACATCGCGGTCAGTTTTGAGTTGTTTATTGCGTGTTTGATTACATTTGGTTAGGTTTTTTATTTCAGCTGTTTGATTTTGGTGCTGTTCTTTTGATTTGGTTTGTGTAGGCAACTCTGGTGTTAACAAGATACTAAATGCTACCAATGCTGACAATGATTCTAATGTCAATTTGAATGTAAGTATTCATACACTCTCTGTAACAATACAGAACTAATAGTTGTTATTATTCACGATGTATGTGATGCATTTATAGATTGAACTTAAGACGGATTGTGTTTATTGTACATTCTTTGCCTTGGTATGAATCAAATAGCCTTACTATTGAGAATTTTCTGGCAGAATGAGACATTGAGATCAGTTGGAGTAGCTGGTACTAGTAGAGTTGCTCTTGAAGGGCACGAACAATGCCAAGAAGCTGATGCATCTCATCATAATGGACTCGTTGAAATTGAGCAACTAGTGATGGGAAAACAATTGTCAAGGTATATTTGGGTCATTCATTACCCTTGTCTGTTTTTGTGGCAGTGTATTATTTTTTTGTGCTATTCTTTTATAGTTTTGATGAATTGTGGTCTTGGTCTTGGTTTATGTAGTTTATTATAAGGAAAATATGAATTCTTGCTCCCGGTGCAGGGACGAGGTTAATCGTTTGATAGAGATAGTACGTTCTAGAGAAGCAGATCTTCATGCTGTGGAGCAAGAAAAGACTTATTCTATCACACCTATTGGAGAAGTTAGAGGATCTGCTTCTGCTTTCAAGCAATCGGGAAATCCAACTGAAGAAAAGCAGGAAGATTTGGTAGGACCTGTGCGGGGAATCTCAAACAATCAAGGAAGAGTGGTTCCTGGAGATTTTAGAGGACCTGAAGTTTTCCTTCAAAATTCAACAAATGCTGCTGAAGAAAGGCATGAAGATTTAAATGTATCTAATTTGGGAGCCCAAACTCCTCTTTTCCAGTCAACTGTGAGTCAATTTAATAATTATTACGGAGCTGATCTTTTAATTGGCATCTGTATTGAGAATCAGCTTTTTATGTATATTAGCTTGTGCTTATACAGTGTGTTTCATTCTCATTTCATTATATTTTCCGTGCAATTCCCTTAATCTGTAAATTTACTAATGGCACTTTTTGACTCGTTAAAGCAAACGTCTATAGCTTTACCCGAACCAACTGAACCTATTTAGTTTATAGATATAAGGGAGTGA
This sequence comes from Viola odorata, assembly GCA_963691705.1. Taxonomy (NCBI): domain Eukaryota; kingdom Viridiplantae; phylum Streptophyta; class Magnoliopsida; order Malpighiales; family Violaceae; genus Viola; species Viola odorata. The sequence goes on from OY829544.1 coordinate 8,265,477, forward strand.
AGTAACTAAGTTAATGAATGGATGGTATTAGGAATTACTTTTGAGCACATATCTAACCAAGGGATAGGGGATATCATGTTTGACTTTGATTTTGTTATTTCCACAGCCAGCACATACTTGAAGAACCATTGTTCTTATAAGTATGAGTGCCTTCCATCTCCATACCAAATAGGAGATGCCTGAGAGACAAACATAGAAGTGACATGAAAAATGTGCTAAAAACATTTTGTTTTATGGGAAGTTGACTGTAGGAGATATCGTACTTATCTTATCATGCATTGCTAAAGTGCATCAAGATAGTTTTCCTTTTGGCATACATATCCATACACAGTCTGAACATTGTGCGCGATTTCCAGGTGCGAGATAATGTTGGCACTTCACCAGCTGAAATCGCTAGGGCGTATATGGAAAGTCGAAGTGGCTTTGGCACTAAGAACTTGATTTCAAAAGATGAAGGAGCATTGCATACTGACAATGCTGTTGCATCAAAACCATTCTTTTCATCTCCTTCGCTGAAGCCATCAACGTGCTGGCCTGGTGCCTTAGTGCAGGATCAGGGTGTGTATACAACTCCACAGAGTCAAAGAGGAAGAATTGTCAACAATTTTACCCTGAATCCTAATTCCAGTTACTCAAAGTCTAAGTCCAAGGTATGCAGAACTTTTTATTTTTTCACTGATACATTTTGAATTTGATACAGTGCTCATGGAGTGATTGTTTTGGTATATCATCAGCTGACCCCATTTCGAGGTGTTGGTGATAGATCACTAAACATGAAGCCAACTCCTCTTTGGCAGTCTGAAACTCGCTCTTATGGACAGGTACAGTTTTTATTTTAGTTTGTCGTTACGGTGTTCCAACATGGTGCTTTGTTCCTTGGGAAAAGAAAAATAAGACTTACGAGTAATGTGTTTGGTCACCACATTACGCAGTGATTGTATAGCTAAGCTGGAAAGTATCTTATTCACAATTTGCTTTAATTTTTTCATTTCATTAAATGAATTTGGCGAAGTCTTTGATGGGCTGGTGAATAAAAATTAAACTTGTCTATGTCCATGAGCTGATCCATTTTATGCTTATTGCGAAATGTACATTATTTAGTTGTTCAAGGAAGTCTAATAAGATGGAAGTATCTGTTAGTCTGTGCATTTAAGGATTTATTAATAACTTGTGTTACCTGTTGGAAGATGTAGATATTACCATTTTCCAGCAGTTTTTGCGTAATTGAGTTCCTTAGTAGCATCTTGCTTGATGTCCTTATTTTCTTTACTTTATGTTTGAGCATATAGGTGGGTTCAAGGGGAAATGCATTAGGTAATGGCAATGGATCTGTTGGACCTGTTCGTAGAATACGGCAGAAATTTGATGTTGGAACTCCTTCAAGAGGATCTCCTTATTTCCGTTCACCTTTAACCACTCCTCATGCAGAAAACTTCAATACGTCTGAAGGTTACTTTTCTAATTTAAAGAAGAATTTGGAGAAAGGAGAAACAAGTAACTCTTCAAAGTTTCTGGTACTGGATAGTAAGCCACAGAGTTCTGAGGTCATTGTTCCCACTGTGCCGGCTCATTCTAGCCAGATGGCTCGGAAAATATTAGAGCATCTAGAGAGAAACCCACCTACTCCGAAAGAGAAGATTGCCGAGTTGAAGCTGGCTACTTCATGGAGGCAACAACGCCCTGATGCAACTACTATTGCGCAAAACAAGCATGATGATATAACGCAGTTGGGAGTTTTTGGTTCTAAACAATCAGATCAAGGTAACAAAAGGAATTTGCTTCGGTGGAGGGAAGAGAGTGGAAAGTCTCTTTCTAATGCTTCTTCCCAGAAAGTTGTTAGTCAAGCCAATGGTGCTGTAAACAATGACGCTTCATCTTCAGAAATAAAAGACAGTAGTAATATTCCAAGGCACAGTGATGATGCAAATTTCAGGAAGTCTTGGGGTTTCCAACCTGCCAGTGTGCATGAGGTAGTTGCTCATCTTGAAATCATTACTTTTTTGTTCATAACATTCTTTCACTATTTTGGTCGAATGTTTCATGTGCATTAACATGCTATAAATTCTTGGTGTCTGCTAGATTTAACATTGTATCCTTGAAGTTTGAATTGGTGGCCTGAGAAATGAGTTTCTTACCATCATATATATGCATGAGTGATGCATGCATGCATGCATATACAAATGTGTTTGTGGTCGGAATATACACATGATGCTTATCGAAAAGCAGAAAACAAAAGAAAACAATGCGTCATAATAGAATGAAGTGTTCACTGTTCTGCAGCTGTTTATTTTGGGATTAATGTACTTGTAACTATGTTCTAATCCACGATTAATGGACAGGATGTCTCGAAGGGTGTGGCAAATGGTGCTGGACCTGAGCAGCAAAGTTTGCTGAGTAAGCCTCCATCGATCCCTTCAGGGAATAAGCCAGTTCTGGCTTCTATTTCCGTTGGTAATCCTAACCGAGGGTGGATGCTTTCTTCCGATAAAAGCTCAGGATTTACTTTCCCTGTTTCTGCATCCTCTGGGATATTATCTGAGCCGCCAACACCGTCCATGATGCCATTATCATCTTCAGGCAGTGGCGATCTTCATCTGAATGATGCAGACACGATTCCTTCTTATAGTTTCGGCTCCAAGGTGAGTTCCACTCCCCTTGTTTTCTCATTCCCTTCAATAAGCAATGCCCCTGTGCCTGAAGCACGAAATCTGGCGTTCGAGTTCGGATCTAATAAAACACCAAGAATATCTTTTAGTTCTGTAGGCAAAGATGCCATTTTGAAAGTATGACTTCTTTAGGACACTCATCTTTGATTCTTATTTTTGTAAGACACTCATATGTTGAGTTGGTTGGTTTATAGTGAATAGTGATGTTCTGTTTCGTTGGCATACTTTTCATAGCCCAGTGTTTAGGGCCAACTGATTTAAAGGCCCAAAGTGCAAGTGGTGGGCAAGAGGGCAGACAAAGGTGGGCCAATGATGGCCCTGCTGTTTGGCGTTTGGTATCAATTTTTTTTAATGATTTAGGACCACGTAGCATTAATTCTGTTCACATATTGAAGAATTTGCATATCACAGCAATCTATCTTAGAAAGGAACGTGATGCCACGGGAATCACATGTTGTTCTTGCTTCCCACCTTCATTGCAATGAGAACTTATCCCCTTTTTCAGCAAGCTAGCTACCTCCTTAAATCTCCACATGCATATCACAATATTCTCTCGATTAGGTTAAATAATATAATGGTGTGAGAGCAATGACATTTGTGATCTCTCGGGGTATATTAGATCGATCTGTCCCTTTCGCTAATCTTAGGATGATTCTTTTAGCATAACTTTGTTATGTTTCTTAAACTCGAACCTGAAATATAGGGTTACCGGTTACCACACATGGGGAAAAGGTATGGAATTGCAATAATGTTGTTGGTATCTGTCATGATCACAATTCTGTGCGTGACTAATTCTTCATTAAAATCTGCGTTTGGCCAGAAGTGTACAAGTTAAATCTGTTGTGTCACTTCAAATCCCAAAGGGAGCGCGTAAGAAGTAAGAAGAGCCTGAAAGAGTGCAAACATTCCTTTGAAAAAGTGAGAGAGGTAAGTGATGAATAGGAGAATCCATTAACAAAGTCCAAACCCCAAAGCTTCAAATGAGTGCGCGCCAAAGGGTGTATGGAATAAACACATAATCTTAACTCTTCCTAACATTCGGATGCACTGATAGCACTTGTGAGGATCTACTTTGATCGTGATTGGTAAATTATTCGGAAGAGACTGATCATTATTAGAAGTTACATCATTCATTTCTCGTAAATATATATTTTTTAAAACAACAACTATAATTTGCTCCAAAAAAACATCAATCTTAACTGATTGGATTGAATTTTGAGTAAAGAACTTCAAAATATTAGGAATATCATACCCTTCCCTTTCTATAATATAGAGGGCCCAAAGAGACGGGATCAATATTGTAAGATGAGTTAAGTTACAATTTTGTCAAGGATCAATATTGTAATTTTATTATTGTGTATAGATAAGTTTTTGTGGTTTAGTGTAAAGGACAAATACGTGCGGACTGTGAGGAAGTCAGAGGTTGAAATGACAAGGAAATGAAATGAATGCAAATGGGAAATTGGGGCAGACATGAATTTGACGTTTCAGATTCTAATTGTCAGAAAAATTATGTGTGTGTATGTGTTGTGGGGTTTGGTTGCGTTTGCGCTTTGCTGATTGCTGATTGTTGAACCAACCAGCAGCCTAAAAGGTCACCACGCCCACCCACACCACCCACACACTCCAACCCAATCAAGTACCGACCTCATCTCTCAATATTTTTCCTTTTCCTTTTTCTTTTTTTCAAACAAAAAAAAACTTCAATAATAATGACCAATAAATAAAGAGGGATAGTGTTATTCTCGCACACTAAATTATTATTCATATCCCTCTAGTTGTGAACTTACCACAGTAGCTCTTATTCAAGTATGAAAAGATGTCGTAAAATTTAAAAAAAGTTAATATAGTAAATATTAAGGACAAAGGGTGTGAGAATAACGATTTAGGGATATGTGAGAATAACATCAATATTCATAAAAAGAACAAAAAAGAAAACATTTGCCAGCTTGTAGTCTACTATACAATCCACTTGCGAATCCTTAGTACACCTCAATCATTACTCACTTACACACGATATTAGTCTTTTCATGAATTTAACACGATTAATTAAATCACTCAAATTAATACTCTGTATAGTTTTTTGTAAATTATGTTTTAGGCTTTTGTTTTTGCTTTTAAATACATGGTGTTTTTATCATTTGTTATGCGATTTTTTTGCTAAATTAACTTTACTGATTTAACCCTAATTACTGAGAAGAGATGATTTATGAGAGTAATAAAGTGTGAAAAATATAATAAGGGTATTAATGTCGAAATCTAAACTAAAAGTATTTAAAAACTGATTGTTTTGGTATATGTAAACACTCTTAAAACGTGTCATTTATTTAAGAACGGATGGATTACTCTCCTTAATGTGTCGATTTCGAGTGAACACAAGATATATTTTTAGCAAACGAGCTCAAGAATCGAATATTTATAATTTATGACTAAAATTTTATATGGAGGATACATACAAAAGTACGAAGAAACTTTGACTATATATGCATGTACTAAACTTTAGTGAAGAGTTCAATGAAATGAAAAAGGAAGAAGCAACTGAAAAAGTTGTTATAGTGCTTTTTTGTGTGGAGGGAAGGATTCTCTTGTAATATTGAGATGGAATAGAGCATGGCCAGGAGCCATAAATTGAGTATGAGTTTTGATATATATTGAGAAGAATATTATATGCAATTTTTCTTTTTGGAATATAAAAATATTCTTACATAAAAATTACAGCCCATAACATGTGGCCCAATGAACGAGCAGCCTCAAGTCCGGCCCATAATATTCTTTTTAATTTTTATATATTTGGTTGGTTGGTTTCAATTTCAATTGTGTTCTAGTAGAAATTAAATATAAATAACATTTGAATATTTCAGAGAAAAAAAAGAATAATAAATTTAAGTTAACAGTAATATTATTCTATAGTTATATTCAAATTAAGGTTGAGAATTCATAAATTAATAGAAGAAATTAAGAAAGCACACATTTAATTATCATGTAAACAGCGGGCCCTAGCAGCTAGGGCAGTCTCTTACAGATTACATTAAGGAAAAAACAAAGGATACATGAAGCCAGGATTCTTTTTTTTTTTTTTTTAATAAAATAATAATTAAAGGATTGACTTGCTTTGAAAATGTACGTCTTGAAGAAGAAATCAAAACCATCATCACTTGTTAAACACTGCAGCTGATCTTGGCATTAGACGCTTCTCATGACTGGCCTGCAACAAATTATGTTCGTAATTATAAGACTCGAACTCGATACGCATTGACATTGGCCTAAACTTAGGAGATCTTATAACAATGACTCCACTTATGCAATTTAAGAGAAAGGAAATGCAATGAGAGGATTTCTTTTTACATCAAGATATATATAGAGGTTATGTATAAGTACTTACATCATCCATTTTTGCTTGGTTGTTGGTCTCCAGCATCAATCCAAATTGAATGTGAGGGAAGTGTGCCCACTAGCAAAATAAGCTTGTCAATTTTTTTAAAAATAGGTGTTTGTAATGATCGATCATCTTAATTACGACTACGTCTCTTACATTTTTGGCAGCAGTGCTAAATGCTTCTCTGTGGCTGATATCAGGGTTATTAGCTTTGATCCTCTGAATCTCCTCCCTACCCAAAAGCCAATTTATTTATTTAATTATTTATTGGTTCTCTAAATTATTATATAAAAGTAATAAATAAATAAAAATGAGCAATGCAATTATATATAATGGTGCAATCATATGACAAAGTTAAAAATTCAAGACGAAAAAGAAGAAGAGGTAGACGTACTTGATGAACTGATTGTATGCAGAAGGCACTCGCTGCCTCTTCTCCGGAGCTGATCATCATCAAGTAGGAAAATATCATCAATTTTATGGTTAAATTTGTTATAGTAACAAATTAAGAATCGAAGAATAGTTGGTCAACTCACGTCGATTAGGAACCCTAATTTCCTGGTGGTGGTGATCAGTAACAGCAGGCGGTGAGCGCATTGAGAGCTTGGTGTTGTTGCATGATGATGATGATGATCTGGAGGAGCTGGATCCCAATTCCAATCTGAAATTCTGTTGGCTGTAGTGTGCAGCCTGTGGAGAACAAAAATATGCAAATTAATTAGGGACGAATGATTAATTTTATTCTTTCTATTTATTTGTTTTTGTTTTTGATCTTGTACGGTGAATTGATTGATAAAAAAAAATAGCAAATGAAAGAAAAGTATTCCAATAATAACCCAAATTGGTAGATGATGGGATCTAAGAGGAAGATGTCAAAAACTAATGAAACGAAATCAAGAAACACTGATGATCAGCTGCTGCACAGAGCACAAGAACACCACCCTATCAAATCATGGAGTAAAATACAAGTATTAAAATATTAAATAGGAGTAGGTAGGTAACAAAGATTCCTCAAGTTTCAAGAAAGTAAGAAAGAAAGAAACCCTAGAAAACCAGACAGACACCGATTAGCCACTACTGTTACTGTTGTGGCCGCAAAACTCAGTTCCTGCGCAAAAAGCGAGGGAAATAGTTGCCGGTTATGGCGGCTGCTACTGCTAGCTCAGCTGAGTAGGAGGAGGAAAAATATGCAGCAGATTTTATTATTATTTTATTATACCCAAACAGAAATTAATCTGTGACAGAAAAATATGCTTTGAAATACTCCTCGAAAGAAGTAGATGCCCTAGATTTCAGAGGATAATAAGCTGATCAGGAACAAACAAACATGGTTTTTTATTGTTATTTTCTTTGACAAGAACATATATGGTACAGGTATATAAATTGTATATTGACCTGCAAATGTTGCCATGACAGGGACTGAAAGGCGGCTGCCATGTCGACGGACCACAGATTGGTACAGTGGCCACATCGGACGGTCACCGTGTCAAACAAGCTGCTGCATGGAACACTAACCTGCATTTCATCATCATAAATTCATTATTAATTAATTAATTAATTATTCAACTAATCAACTCATGATCCCCACCTACGGTCTTAACACATTTGACAATAATATAAAAACCTATCATCTTTTTAAAATAAGACTTGTTTTTAATTTGCTTCAATATTCCAAAAATCAAAGATCAACTTTTTTTTAAAGTAATAATTAAGAACAAGTTAAAAAAAAATGTTTGAGAGAATTGAATAGGGTTGTAGGAGATAAAAACATGTCTGCAGCTAGAGGTTGCTGCAAAAAGAGTGTTGGCTGATGGAAGTTAGCAAATTAAGACAAGAAGTGCAAGAGAGTGGAGTAAAATTAACACAGAAAGAAGAAGAAGAAGAAGAAGAAGAAGAAGAAGAAGAAGGGGGCAAATGAGATCTCAAAAAAAAAAAAAAGGTTCTCAGCTCTCAACAGTATAGTTATCTTTTGAGTACAGTGACGACTAAGACTAATCTTATCCGCATCGATTCGGGCAGAGTAAGGAAAATGAAGCAGCTGGATTTTGCTGCAGCTCTACCTGGATGGAGAGATGCAAGATGAAGAAGGAGTTGTCCTCATCAAGATTAAATGGCCAAAATGGTCACTTTTTGACGTTTAAAACAGGGAAAAATAACAAGAAATTCTAAATAAAATACAGCCAACCTCTCTCTCTCTCTCTCCGCTGCTGCTCTGTAGCAACACAAGACCTTCAGCTATCTGACTCTTTTTGACTGTAAAAGATGAGAAAAGGAAAATGCATCGATGGAGACTTGACCTATTTACCAATTGGAACCCTCATCATCAACATATAATTTAATTAATATATATAGACATGTAGTAGAATTTTTGTAGTCTTTTTAGCACGAGAACCTGATCATGAACAGAAGCACCCAACTAGCTTTTTTCAGGATCTAAAACGCATGGTAGAAACAAGAACAGACACACGACAAAATCAAGACTGCACGCTTCAAATACTAACACTATAAATTACACAGAAAAAGAAGAAGAAAGAAAAGCAGATCTTCCATCATCGTGAAAAAGAAAGAGAGGAGTTATTTATATGTTACCGCGAGAACGATGTTGCAAAAGTTGCAAGGGATGTAGCAGAGTTGTTCAGGCACGACATCGATGCAGGCAGTCGACATATTGGTCGGTAATTTCAAGAAAATCAAAATTCAAATTCAAGAAAACAATTTCTTTTGCTTTATCTCGCCCTAGATAGCAAGAAGAACAGGGGAAAGAAGGAAATGAAAGAGAGAGAGAAAGATCAAGAATTATGCTAGCCAAAGAGATCTCTTGAGAGTACGATTCTTGTTTGCTTGCTCTAATTGAATGCTATTGTGTGTATGATCAGAACAGTAAAATTAAACTGTATATGGACCCCTATATATAGCAAATTTGTGGAAGGGGAAAGAAGAAGATCTAAAGAACCAAAGGAAGTGAGAAAAAAGAAGAGAGGAGGAGAAGAAGGTAATTAAAGAGACCAACTAGCTAGCTTTAACAAAAATATTAATGAATAAAAGAAATATCAATGTGCTAGTTCGATACTCTCAACTCTTAAGTAAAATATCACTAGCGGTTTTGTTGCGTTTTGCTATAAATTATATATCTAGCCCAATTATATTAAAGGGTCAAGGTTTGTGTGAACGGATACGCGTTCGAGTCTTAAATTGATCAATCTAGTACGATCGTACCAGTGAGCTTGCAGCTTAATAATACTTCTTACAAAAGAACGAGGGTTAGGTTTTAGGAGCTCAACTCTCCTAATTTGTAATTTTTTTATATTAAAATAAATAAATTTAATACGAATAAAATTAGTACGGGACAAATGGGTCGGAGTGTGGGCTCAGAAAAGGTGGGTTTTATTTTTGTGGTGCTAGGTTACAACAGGCATAAATGCTGGGGCCGGGAAAGGAGGGGGAAAAATACAAAAGGTGAGTAGGGTGGTAAAAGCTAAAAACAAAGAAAGGAAAGGAAGAAGGTTAGGGTTTGGCCTGTTTTTGGGGTTGCGAGGGATAGATGAAGGGATAGGTCTTGATGACAACAGGATTAGATTTCAACTCTTCTGACCCCAAAAAATTGAAAAACTGTAGCTATCATGATATACAGTGAATGCGACCACTCTCTCTTCTCGTTTCTGCAGCTTCACCACGGCGGACTAGGGGGGCGATATTTTTTCATTTTTCTACCACACCTCACTACTTTTCTGATTAATTACTATACATATGGATCTATGTGCTTTGTTTCTACTGCATGCCATGTGTTTGTTTTCAGTGTTTGTGTTCCTGCTTCATGCCCCAATAATTCCCTTCATCATTGTGTTTTTAAGTTTGAATCATAAATATGGAATAAATTAGAATAAATAAGTTATTCGGTTTGGAGCACGGAAATACCATGAACGAGAATAATCTTTTACTTAAAAATGATATGTGCATTCCCGAACAGATTAAAAAAACATTTTTTCGTATATTAATTAATGAAATTTATTCTTGAAGGTTTTAACATGGCAAATTAGTTTTAAAATCTTATCCATTAATTCTTTAAATATTACTCCCTCTGTCTCTTAATATTTGACGCTCAGTCTCAAATCACACAGATTAAGACAAATCCAGTCGTCATTGTGCAAGCCCAACTTTTTGTCATTTCTTGTCTGTGGGCCGCACAGCTCCAACAGTCACATTTTTGAAGCTTTTACGCTTCCAAAATGAAACCCAACGCCAGCTTCTCCTTCCCTCTTTCTCTCTTCTCTTTCTTCGGTAAATTCTCTCTTTCCAACGAAATTGATTCAAATTTTTCATCCACTTCAACCCTAGCTCGCGCAATTTTTTGGCAAAATTTGGGCAAAAACTCAATTTCAAATCATTTCCCTCCTTCTCAAATAACCTCAATTTATTTGAAATGGAGTATGGGTTTCAAATTTTAGTCTCCCTCTTCTTTTATTTTCAAATCCTCTCTTCTCCTTAAACTCTTCCATTGGGTATGAAATCGGTTCTTCACTACCTAACCTCAATGAATTCTCAGTCACTCCTCAATCCCCTATAAGCAACTAGCATGGCCTTAATGATTTAGCATCGAATTGTTCTGGTATTTTAGAAACCCAAAATCACACACTTGTGTGCGACGAAGAGGTTGAGCAACCTATCAACATTCCAGACTTGAACCAGTCACCACAAGGCTCGCAATTGGGATCTCAAAGTTATTCATTTCATCTCAATTTGTTAACTTTATTTTTCAAATACTGTTTTGCCATTTTACTGACCATGTTGACGGTTGAACTGGTTAGAGCACAGGAAAGAACTAACCACCGTTGCACGACTTGCTGCATATGAAAGCCTGTTGGAAAGAATGAAAGATGGGATGTTGAAGAAAGGAGCAACGAGGGAGGTAGCTATTATGTTTGGAGTTGGAATTTGATCAATACAAAGGTTGTGGAAACGTGCAAGGGAGTCAGGTAACCACAATCATGCAAATTTTAGAGTAAAAAATTGTGGTCGAAAAAGAATTGAATTTGATTTGGAAAGGATTCGAGATATTCCTCTAAGGCAGAGGACAACCATTAGATCTCTCGTTTTTGCCCTCAGTGTGTTAAAGAAATTTGTGGTTGCTAAATTGAAAGAGGGAGCCATTAGGTGCCACACGAATGCCATCAAATCCTTATTGACACAGGACAATCTTACCAGCAGAATCAATCATTGCCTTTCTAATTTTGACCCAACCACAGTACCACTTCAACCAACATTTAACCAGATGGAGAACACAATTCATATCGACGAGAAGTGGTTCTATTTGAGCAAGAGATCACAGACTTATAATCTCTTGTGTGGTGAGAATGATCCAGTAAGAATCATTAAAAACTCTAATTTCATTCCTAAAGTGATATTTTTAGTTGTTGTTGCGAGGCCAATGTATGACTCCAATGGCTTTTGTACTTTTGATGGAAAGATTGGGGTATTTTCACTAGTTGAATCTGTTACTGTTGTTAGATCGAGTCAAAATAGGCTTCATGATACAATTGAAGTTAAACTCATTGCTAACATCACCAGAAACATCATTAGGGAATTTATGATTGGGAAAGTATTACCAGCTATAGCCAATAAGTGGCCTAAGGAGAGTATTATGGATCGGATTTTTATTCAACAAGACAATGCCAAGACCCATATTCACACTAATGATGTTGAATTCTTGTATGTAGTTCAGGAAAGTGGATTGAATATGTGTCTAGTTTGTCAGCTTCCTAACTCTCCCGATTTGAACGTGTTGAACCTTGGATTCTTTAGAGTAATTCAATCACTGCAAAGCAAAGAGTGTGCAAAGTCAATTGTTGAATTGGTTGCCGCTGTTGAGGATACATACCATCAATTTTCAGTCAAGAAAAGCAATTACATCGAGAAATTAATGTAGAGAAAAAAGAGGAGTAAGCGAGAGATGAAGTAGCAGAGGTGTAATAGTGGTAGATGTGGGGAAGTTATGAATTGTCTGAAGAAACAGAGGATGCAAGGTTGGTTTAATAAAGGCATATGTGGAGGAGTTATGAATTCTCTCAACTACTGCTCTACAATATTCAATTTGGTAATGAAAAGGCACAACTGCTCCTTAAAATGCTCTAACTCTGAACAAATGCTAAAGGAATCCCAAAGGATTTGCAATAACTGCAAGGAGATACCAAATCAAAGTGAAAGATGTAGAATTGAATCTGTTCATTAAATTGGGAAAGCAAAAAAATCGTTGAATATGCATGGAATAGGCCGAGAATCCCGCAGCCTACCTTACCTTGTTAAATAGGCATGGAATCCTGAAGCCTTGTGAGTTCTCTTTAAAGCACAACTCTATTTTCAACACAACTCCCCATCTCCTCTTCACCCTTGCCACACACACCCAACTACAACGTAGGAAATTATTTTTTACTAGGTCAGGGACTCAACACCACATTCTCTATAAGAAGGGGTCATCTCCACACTATCACCATACCATAACATCCTTTCTGTTTGAAATTGTCTTCCCTATTTCCGTTGTTTGAAACTGCCTACTTCTGCCAAAAATACAATTAATCCTCGTGAGGCTGCAAACATTCTCAGCATTGCAGGATCTGTTGGAATTGCCCTCCACTAAGACGTTAGTGATATTGAGCACAAGTTACTCCAAATAGAGCAGCAGATTAAATGCATGAATGAAGTGGCTCGCAAGCTCAATGATATAAGAAATGGTGTTGTTCAATATTATGAAAATGAAAATATTGATGGAGATGAGTTGATCCTAACCATCGAAAATGCCCTTCTCCCCTTGGCAAAAATGATTCTAAGGTTAGATGTTAAAAGGGATTGTTTGAATTTGTGCCTCAACAATCTTAATGTTGCTATAAGGTCTGCTAACAGCTTTGCCAACAAGCTTCCTACAATCCCCAAACTGGACTAACTTGTCTTCTTTAATGTAATGAGAACTCAAAGTTTTGTTTCTTTCTAATCGGTTACTTATGGTGTGAATATTGTTTGTTCATGTTATGTTTGTCAATGGATTTATTGCTTTTGGCTAAATGGACAAAACACAACAAAATACAGAAAATATGAAAATTAAACAATATAATTTAGAAAAAGCAACATGTACTAGTAATTCAACACAAAACACAATAAAATTTGTGCACATATTTATATATTCAGTTACTGGAATTAATCCTAGGAATAACAAAATTCCATTTTGCAAATTCCGGCAACATAAATCCGGAATAAGCAAAATCCTTCAAACACCCTATTGAAAACCAAAATATATACACTCAAAACTCATTATTAAAGACATCTAACGGAAACCTGGTATAAGGATATGCAACATGAGGATGAAAGTCCTTTGATCAAAACCATCATCAAACTGCCACCGACCAGCAACTGACAATTTATTGAGATCAAAGTTTCTATCTTTATCAACCTCAAGCGTTAGTAATTGATTCAAATCAAAACCTCTATCTTCCTTCACGACCGGAGTAAGAGGGGGAGTAACATCAACGGTTGGAAGTTCATTTAGATCAAAAGCCAAATGGGCCTTTTTATTCCTCACAACTAAGATTTTGTTGGCAAAATCCTTAGCGTTTGAAACTAGTTGCTCCTCCTCAATAGTCAGCCCAGAAATCAGATCATCTCCACTGACCTTGACCCGCGAACTCTCTTCTTGCCCAACCACATCTTCAATCGAGCTTTCTTTCTCATCTTTCTCATAGGTGTCTTCCACTATTTTCTCGATTACTCCCTTCTCTTCTTCTAAAATGACATCCACAACAATATCCATTTCATCATCGTCGGCTTCAAGAGAATCCTTCACAACCAATGTTGGAATCATCAAATTCAATTAAGTTGTCATACTGAGAATCTTCAAAATAAATGCCCTCCATCTTGCTACGAAACTCAGATTTTTTAGAGGAGAAACAATCACAAATGCTTTGCGAGAGAGAAGGAGAGGTGAGAGAGGATGGATGTCAGAGGTCTTTGTGCCTCTGTTTTCCAAGAAAACCCAAAATTTGAAATCTCGCCCAAATCACTTTCACATGAACTTTTGTTTCCCTCCGAGTCCATGTGTGACATGTTGTTTCCACGCCGAAAGACAAGTCGTTTAAGGGACAAGAATATAAAAAACACAAAGTTAGTGGACACAATTATCCAGGGCATCAATTAAATTTGTACTTCCGTTTTTGACCCAAAATGTCAAATATTAAGAGACAGAAGGAGTATTGCTTTCTTTGTTTCTTTACACTAATTATAAAGATCTCTACACTATAACCCAAATTTAATGATTTTAAATACCCAATCTAATTACCAAAATTTTCATTTTATTATTGATCGACTCCCTTTAAAGGCTTTGTGGTGCTTTGTTTGACGGGAATATTATTAGGTCTGATGGCCTTTGTGGTGTACTTAGTTCAGAGGGAGATTGACAGACCGGCCTGAAGGTGGGCTCTATGGTATTTAGTTCGAGAGGGAGAATGTTCGACAGAGCGCGAACCAATAGGGGCGGAGCCTCCTTAAGACCCCCCAAACTTTTTGGTTCTTCCTTATCAGTTCTTAAAATTTTATTCTTTTTTTACTGGTCCTTCACTTTCGCCCCCGGAAGTTTTTAATTCTTCTATAATAACCCTTAAAATTCTATTCTTTTTTTCATTTATCCCTCATCTTCGCTCTTCAAAATTTTAAATTCTTTCATAATAGTCCTAAAAGTGCAATTTTCACTAAAAAAAATAGAGCTTAGGTCTACGGGAAAACCATCGATAAGGTTTTATTTGGTTTTTTTATATCAGAAATGACGATGAATTTTGTGTATTTTTGTATATCCTTTTTTTACCAATTTGCTTGTAGTGTGTAGTTGGTAACTTATTATCTAGGGTACGCATTAGTATAGATTATTTAGCTCCAACAAACTTAATAAATGAGGAAAATTAGAATCGATCAATTAAATCGGACCGTATTTACCCCATGATTTTATCGATATTCTACGAGTTAATTTCGACGTGAGTAAGTTTTGATAATTAAAAATAGAGTTTTGTTACGATCCAACTCATTTTGGCAAGGTAATCAATTAATATCGTAAACTCGTGAGATCATAAGCGTTGTATCGAGATTACTTTGACAACCATGGGTGTTTAGGGTTAGGGGTTAGATCTATAGCTAGTGTATGCAATATTTTCATATGTACAATAATAACATTATTATTGTTTTATATCGAAATTGTACTTTTTTAATTTTTAAAATTTAAAAAGTATATGTAAAAGCATTATACATACGTGATATATATTTAGTAACATATAATTTCAAATTAATTTGTACGAATTAATTACACTAATTATATATATATTGTAATATCATAAATATGATAATTTAAATAGAAATGTTGATCAATAAATAAATATTATAAGTAATGATATATGAACTATAAAGTATAAATCTTTATTTTTTTTAAATAGAACCTTGTTTTAATTGTAAATTGGATTTTTTTATAAAAAAAGATTAGGCTAGATAGTTAAAGATTAGCCTAATCCTTAATTTAATATATATATATATATATATATATCTTATATATGTGTGAGTTTTTCGGGCACGAGACATCAACAATAATAGGCTTATTTTGGGAATGTAAAAGGTTTATGATTATAAAAAAAAATATAAGGCTGTCTTAATAGACACTCCTTCCATTGTAAAGGGTTTATTTTGGGAGTGTTTTTTAGGTTGTCTTACGCAAATAAAAAAGAAAGATTGAATCATCTTTTCTACATATACTTGATAAAATTGTCTTCTTTTTTTCTAACTCAATAGAAATCACTCACTCTATATTGTTGACTAAATATACACAACTAATTATGTGAAATAAATATTAATTATTATTAAAAATTAGTCCCAAATTAATAACTTCTTTGATGTTTGATACAAATTACGGTAATCATTTTTCACACTTTATAAGTTTACATTTGACACTAATATTTTTCTTGTCTATTCTAACTTACCATTTAATAATTAGAGGTAAGTTAGTAAAGTTAAACATAAAATTACATAGAATAGTAAAATATTACTTAATTTGATACAAACAAAAACTCAAAAATATCATTTAATTTGAAATGAAGTGATTATAAATATATATAGTATTCCCTCTATTCTGAAACAAATGTCGGCGGAGGGAGTTTTTCAATTCCAAAACAAATTAATGTCGCGTTTATTTCCCGAAGTATTTTACTTGTGTTTTCCATCTAATCAACTTAAATTAAGGATTAGGCTAGATAGTGTAATTCACTATTGTATACCCTCACGTGTTTGTGTATTTTAACTATTTATATATTAAACTCCCATTTTGGTCAAATACTTGTTTAAATTTTGATGGAGGCGTAGCTAAGGAGTGTGCATATCTGAAATCTTAGCGGTCACTTCTTGCCGGAAGGACTTCCTTGTTCTAAAACTACAATACCCAACGACCCTACTTTTCGTGGCCCATGGTTGTCTTTTCCTGCTCACTTGGATCTTCAAGTAGCAGGAACCGGCCAACCGAACCCGGCCTGCCTATTTATATTTTCAATTATAAAAATAATGTTTTTTTGAGTGAACATTTAGTAAGACTAAATATTCATATTTTATCCTAAATAGTTCAATAACACAACTAGTTTTTTTTTAACCAAGAAAAGGCATCTCATACTCTAGTATACCAATATTAGTTTTTGTCCCATGAGATAGGCCTAATAAAGATTATAAATTGTTCATACCCTGTTTTTTTAATTTAGCAAAGGTTGATTCACATCTTTATAGACCATCTATGATCCTAGAGTCAACTCTAATTCTAATAGCCCAATATGTCTTGAGACGCATAAATATTGTTTATATAGAATCACAATAAATAATTATATTTTTCGATTTCTTTGAGTATTCTCTTATCATTTTAATATGAAATAATTAATCACGTTTGAACATGATCGGATCCTAAAAAAATAATTTATTCTACCATGCTAACAAAACAACTAACACAACAACCAGCTGAGTAATTAGCTAAAGGTATCTCATACTCTTAATACCAAATTAGTTTTGTTCACATGAGATATCATAATCATAGCAAATAAAAAAAAATCTCAATCTTTTTTAGTATTCTCACTTCTTCTATTAAAAGATAGATACCGATATATAAGAATATAAAAAAATAGTTCTCCTACCATGCTAACATAAACACCAAACAAACAACCACACTAATTAGCCCAAAAGCAATGAAGATTTGCTAATCTTTAACGGTACGATTTCTTTGTTATTTGGTCCTAGCTAGATAAACCTGGCTACAATCCAACAAAAACTAGGTAGGCTTGTAAAAACTGCCGTAACTATATGCCCTAAGTAAAAGTACAGATCCCACCAAGAATTCAACTTTAAAAAGGCTATAAGGAATCACAAAGAACAAAGATCTTGAAACATGTGTACATATAAGTTATTTTAACATAGTAAATGAGCAGATTTATTTAAACCTTTGCAGAAAAAGGAAAAGGAGCAGAGTTGTTTTTTTCTTAATTTTTATTTTATTTATTTTTACTTTTAACAAGTTGCAAAAGTGAATGTACGGTCAATGTCTCGTATGTGTATATTTCTGGAATTTCTGATCAATGTATATAGAGCATTGAATGAAATGACAGATGCTGCTGCTGCTGCTGCGTTGGGTTAGCATTAGCATTAGCATTAGCTTTAGCTAGTTCCTTTTTTTCTGTTCTTGGCCGTGGGTAGCATTTACTGCAACCTGTACTCTATCCTCTCTCTCCATCCATTTAATAGCTTACGGCTAAAAAGTTGCTGTTTCCGGAGCAGCAGCATTGTTAATTTATTGTTAATCAAACCCCAGCTCAGGAATTTTTGCCGGATGCTAATTTACGATACTCTCTTTTCATCTTTTTATTTATTTTTTGATATCATAAAAATTAAAATTAAAACCCCTCTCATCGTATTAAGCTACTAGTCTATGGCTTTCTTTGTCTGACACTTTTTTGTTGTTTCTGTGTTCAATTCTTACTTCTTTCCATGAGATCTAGAAGAAATAGCTGTCGACTTTGTAAAATTAAAGGCATTCTTTTCTTTGCATTTAAAGTAGGGCTCCCTTCATCTTCAACTGAGTTTTGAAGTTAAAGTATTAAGAATGAAGCAGATTAGTATTACTAGATAATACAGGAGTAAGATAATTTCCTGTCCGGATTGGGGAGAAAAAAATGTCCAGAAAGATTGAGAAAAGAAAAGAAAAAATAGGGTTTTGTAAGGATGTAACTTTCGCAGAATACTAGACATGCATAATACAAAACAAAATTAAAAATTATAAGATACTGATACAATATTATATATATATATATATATCCTACGTCAAACTCATTTCTTATACCAACACACGATAGACGACGATTTATCACCTACTGTGTCCAATTTTTTGATAATAATTCTTAGCAATTAACGGTGCCAAAATAGATATTTAGTATAGATTATAGTTTTTAAAGAATTTTAAGACTAAATATAATTTTATCCCATTTCGGATGCCTTTTTTAATTTAACAGCCACTAATTCATATCTCTATGGGTCATTTACAGACCTAGAGTCAACTCCAATTCTAATATTTCAATGTCTCAATTTAAAAAAAGAAACTTCATTTTAAATTGATATTTCAATTGCTATATATAGTTGAATCTCACTTTTTCCTATTGTTGTGTATTGTATTAATGATAAATTTTTATTTTTTTCTCCACAATTTTAGTAATTTTACATTTATATTTAAGTTTTATTTTACATATTAATAACATATAACATATTTAGTCTTAAAATTCTTTAAAAATTATAATCTATACTAAATATCTATTTTGCCATCGTTAATTGCTGAGAATTATTACCAAAAAACTAAATACATTGTATAAAAAATGAGTTTGACGAGGGATACGATTTAAAAATAAGGTGTTTGTGGTTCATAAATAATTTCCAAAAATATTTAGTTTATCTGCTCGCTTGGTTATTTTTTAGAAATCTTCTAAAAAATATAACTATAATACTTGAGATACTAACTACTCCCTCTGTTTTTTTTATTCTCGTTTTTTATTAACAAAGTTGTACTAACTGATGTATCAAAACATGATTGAAATTTATCCCTTCCTAATTAGGTCATCTTATTATTTTTTTATACAGATAGAGGTAAGACTCGAATCCAATTCTATCTCCTGCAAACGATACGTGGAAATTAAATAATCGACCGACAATTTAATTCGGTCTAATATCAAATCAAACTAATTGATAATTGAAGAAAATGGTAGAGAGTTAGCAGAAAATGATAAATTCTCTCCTTGCACGCCATTATCAAGATTGAAAAGAAACAATACAATATAATTAGCATTAAAACAATTAATTAACCATACAAGAACATTAATTACTACTAATTACTACTAGTAGCTGATACAGATCCTGTCCTACTATTTCTCCTCGTATGCCTTATCTATTCAAATTTGTTTTGTAATCTCATTCTCTTGTGTCCTTTGGATTAGAGACCTTACCTTAGTTCTATGGTCACCTACCAGAGCTGCCATTAGATAAATGAGCATTCAATGTTTTGATCCTTTTTTTTTCCTGAAAATAAATAAAAATGGCAATTCTGCATCTTGTTACCCTCTATGAAAAGTACCCTAAACATTGATTTTGATGTCTATGGCCCAAAACAAAAGAAAAAAGAAAAGTAGTCTAGTGTATTGTTCGTTGTTCATAAATTTTCAAACGGGTCTTTATAGTGCAGGCCCGCCTCTGTATAAGCCCAACCTTAATTAGGAGAAATACATATCATTATCAGCACGGTTGCCAATTACCAAGTAACTTTTCTTCCGATTAGAATATGTCCGGTATATACTAAACACACGATTGGTAGATTGATATACTCTGAATTGTTTTCTTTTGTGGAAAAACTACTCTCAACTATGTTAAAGAAAGAGATGGTTTTCTTCAATAAAATAATTATAAAGTAAAAAATCATTGATTCAAAATTATAAATAAATAACTAATATACATTTATTGATCTTATAATAATGAAGTGCGCATGCTAACACCGAATACATAATTTGTTGTGAATAACTAGTTCATCATAATATAGAAGATCCAAATCAAAGATGAGGAGAAGAATAAATTAATACACTAAATTTTACGCATTTCAACACTAAATACTTACGTCTATCGGCAAAAAGGAGAATCATAAAAATACAATTATCATAAAACCTATAAAAGCGCACCCCTAACAGGTGCGGTCGAGTCTATCTACGTACTTTTTCAATACGAATTTTAACAAATTGATATCACAATTTAGTAGTAACGTGAAATTTTAATATGAAAGAGCAATTAATTAAGATCCAATGATCCATCAAATTGGATATTTATACTTCATAACTTAAAATTACTCCGCGTACCATGTAAGTGCATTTGGGCAAAACATAAAGAACAAGCCCATGTTGCATTCCCCGATCGAGGAAGACAAAGCTTTACAAGAATATAAAACTCACTCGATGCAATGTACATAATTTACTGCAAAACTCGAAAATTTTGATGGCGATGGATCAAAACATGCATCTCTGGCAGTGGCGTTGCCATCAAAATCCATGTGACATGTAAGGGGCTGTTCCTTCCTGATCGATACCCAATTGCAACCTTACACCCCACCATCACTCAATTTTCCTCCAATTGCTTCTCCCAATACAAAAATCGATTTCTGCTGATATTTTTCCACCGCAAACAAACAATCAACTACATGACTTTTTGTGGTTTCTTTTTTTTTTACTTCCATTTCACGGATCTATCCTCACTCCTCAATGGCCTGAAATTTGAATCCATCTAGAGATTGGCCCATTAATATTGGAAGTACACAGTCAATGGATCAGAATGCCAATTGATAGCTAAGGGTCCAACCCATTGTTCTTGCCCCACTTGTCACCTAAGAGTCCAACCTACTTCGTTTGGTAATGCAGTATGGTTGTAGTAAAATTAAAACATATATATATATAGCATTAGAGAAAGATAAATCTCAGAAACATCATATTATTTTTTATAGAAAAATAGTGTGGATATTATAATAGAAAATTATAAATAAATGCATACAAGAAAGATTTCGTTTTATAAAAATTACTAAAGAAAATAATTAAATAAGAGCAAATATTTTTTCCTCTCTTCCATAAAATAAAAATCTATAAATTTTAACTTTTCTCATACAACTAAAATTGCTGAGAAAACCGGAAAAATGAAAATCAACTCACTTTTTTTTTCTTTGAGAACTTTGGGCTTTGCTTGACCCGAACTTCACATTTGGCCCAAACAATAGAATTCCGAAATCAACACATGTGGGCCTAGTGGCCCATTTGAATTCTTTTGGGACAATGCAAGTGGCCTAGCCCATATGATATGTAAATATTCATCCAACCATTTCTTTTTCAAATCATTACATTAAATAAAATTTTCAATCTTCATGTCTATTCAATTTTATCTATTCGCATGTATGCATTTAAATACTTGTTCTGATATTTGAAAATTACAGCTAAAACTTTACCAAATCATTATGATACGGTACATGTTTTGGTAACTTTAAATAAAATAAAATTAAATATGGAAGTTAGAGATTTTATTTCCCTTTTTTCAATCAATTAATTAAATAAATTTATTTTTTACCAAGTAAATTTAATTTTCTAACTTAACCTTTCATTTTTTACGATAAAAATAGAACGTTTAATTTCTTATAAAAAGAACTAAATCGGCCGACAAAAGAAATGAAAATCTGAATGAGGAAAAGCTGATGGCCAGGATTGTATTACACACAACCCGTCCCCTTAGTACAGACCGTGACACGTGTCACGCTTGCATCTCACCGTCACGCTCTCGGCATACCCAACGCGAAAGGTCAAAACAGAAAAGACCAGGAAAAAAAAACTGAAAAAAAAAAGAAAACGAAAACCAGCATAAATAAATCAGAAACGTGGAAATTTAGTTAAAATTACATTTTTGTCACTACATTCGGTCAGCGGATAATAAAACGGATAAAACCTCCCACCTAAAAATATACACGCACATCACAGCATAAAGCACTTGTCTTTGTGTCGTTTATGGTTGTTTTCGAATTGGTAGGTGAAAATGGCGAGCTCTGTGGAGATGGAGAAGGAGACTGCTGGAGCTAGCGAGGAGGATTTCTCTTTAGAGCTGCCTGCTCCTCCTGGCTGGCAAAAGAAGGTACCGTCTTGCTTTCTTCCCTTAAGAATGATTTTTTGCCCAAAATTTGCCTCCTTGTAGCTTTCTTTGGTTAATTTTTGTTGAATTACAGGTGGGTTTGTTTGAATTATGATAAATTTGGGAGCTTTTATGTTAAATTTGGTAGTTTAGGGCTTTATGGGTGTGTTTTGTGATTTTGCAGTAATTGGAGGTTAGTGGCTGGAAATTGTGTTTAATTTTTGTTTTGCGAGGTTCCATGTCCTTGAACTTCTGGAACTTCATGTTGTTGGTCCCATTGGCTGTTTAATTTACAAACCTAATAATGAACTTATTAGTTCGAGTCTCTTGGGGAAAAGAATTCGACTAACTGTTGCTTCTTTTTATTCAGTTTTCTTTTCTTTTCTTTTCTTCCTCACTTTTAACGTCAATGATGGTAACTGTTTTCTTTTTCCCATTTCTGAAGGCAAATTCTTTCCAATGCTTTCAATTTCTTTTAGTGGGTCTTTTCTTCTTTCCCTTTGTTGATGATGGGATGGGTTGTTGTTGGAGAGCATCTTTTGTTGTTATGGTTTTACAACTAGCAGGTATTAACAGTGCTTAGGACTACTGCGGTTAAGTTTGAAGTCAACTCCTTTATTTCCGTCAGCTACTAAAAGCAAATGGTTTATGTGTATATAATTATTGTGCTATAAACTGCAGTGTGGTAATAACAGATTTACTTGTCCGTAATAGCATATTGCAGTTTTTGCTCTGCACGTTATGACTTAATGTTTGAGATGAGTCAAGTTACTGTTGTTTGATCTTGCTGATCATCATGAATTTGCAACGGATCCTAATCCACCCGTTTATTTGTTCAAAGGCCAGTGAAGATGAGGAAGGAAAAGTTGATTGTTGTGAGGGTGTTATAGAATTCTATGGCTTTCCTACTTCTCAAGGGACAAATTATGGGGAAAATGCTCTGTATGTCTTATAGTTGCTTATTTTCCTTCCTAGTGAGTAATGTTGACAACTACTATACAATTGAGACATGGGGAAATGATGGTAATCAGTGACTGACTTCATTTTAGTTGCCCTATCGTATTTTTTGTCTTCTAGTAGTCTTGTGGTTAGCCAAGTAGATATATACTCCTGTGTTTGTTTGATAGGTAATTTAACTTACTTTGACTGTATCTAGTCTCTGCTTGGAGCTTTTTGTTTTTGCAATTAGCTTATGATAATTTTCCATTTTTAATTTCTCTTTCTGAGTATCTCCACTGTATTTTATACCTTCTTCCAATAGTTAGGTATTCACTGCTAGAATAGCTGATTACGTAGCTTCACAATTGTCTTGGCTGCATGTCCATTCTGCCTTATGAATGAAAAATCAGGTGGTGAAGTTCCTTTTTCTGCTAATCATTGAATGCAAATCTGGAGGGAGAGATACTTTTCTCGAAACTCTCAAACTTTTATCCTGATTCTTTGGTCTCAAGTTTAAGCAACTATTCTGTAACATTTTAACGAAGAACAAAAATAAATTAATAAAAAATACAATTAACTCATCATTTCTAGACTATTCACAGTTGTGAAAAATGCATGGAAATGGGTTCTTCCCTTTAATCAGGGTCAAGTAAGCATGAGTTTCTCAATTGTTTAATGCTACATCACAGACTACCTTGTGATTTAACTGCTAAATAATAGTTGATATTCATTGATATTTTCATTGAAGTGGAGCTTTAGCTGCTGCTGGAAGCTGTGTTAGCCATCTCCATACCCAGAATTTGTAATTAGCCTACATGGTCTTCCATTGCATCAATAATTTGTTTTGATCAATGCCTCAACCTAACCTGATCTATTGTGTCTATGCACAGTTTGTGCCAAAGAAAAGTGGGACTCCTAAGAAACATGAGATTATATTCACTGCTCCAACTGGCGAGGAGATTACCGGCCGAAGGCAGTTGGACCAGTACCTCAAAGCACACCCTGGTGGTCCTGCTGCATCTGAGTTCGATTGGAGCAGTGGTGAGACCCCAAGGCGATCAGCGAGGATCAGCGAGAAAGTAAAGATAGCCCCACCAAGTAGGCCTACAAAGAAGCGTAGCAGGACATCATCGTCAGGTTCCAGAAAGGGGAGCAAAGAAACAGAAACCGTTCCAGAAGAAACTGAGGAGACGAAAGAAGTTGATATGCAGGAAGCTGAAAAGAACAATAAGGAGCTAGAGGCTGAAAAAGAAGTTGCTATAGAAAATCAAGATGAGAATGAAGGGCCAGGTTCAGATGCCAAAACAGATGGTGCTCCTACTGAAGAAGCCAAAGTTGAAACGGATGCTAATGTATCAGCGGAAACTGAAGAGGTGAAAGCTGGAGTAGAATCTGAAACTGAAAAAGGTAAAATGGATGGTGATAAGGTTCAAGAAAAGGAAGAGCAGCCACAGGTCGAAGTGACTAAAGAGCATGGGTCAGAGGAACTGAACAAGCCAGACACAGCCGTCCATGAAGAAAAGAAAGATGAGAGAGAAGAGGACAAAGGAAAATACATCAGTACTCTTCCCGAGTCCGGAGAAGAGATCAAAGGTAAAGAAACAGTGAATTCCAATAATGAGAAACCTGCTATTGTAGGTACGGATGAAGTGAAAGAAAAGGTGGCTGAGAACGGCGGCGGTGGCATTGATGCTGCCCAGACTCAACCTTGATTTATTGCATAGGATACCAATACTAGCTTCATGTCTGTCAGCTCCTGACCATCTTAGACTTCGAAAGCATTGAAAAAGACTGTCGCTCTAATGTTATTATTGGGGATAGCTATCTGATAGTTCATTCAGATGTGTTGTAATACACTCACAGGGTTAGGTGTATAATGTAGCAGCTCGTTGGTGAACATGTATCCTGCACCTATGTTGTTGTAAGTTGTAACATTATGGTACCCAAGTACTGGTTATGTAATCATATTATGTAGTTTATGTAATAAATTGCGGTCAGAAATCATGAGATTGTATTCTTTCAAGCACCTTTGTCACATTTTGTGATTGAAAGTTCTCCTGTTTCTTTTTTATTCGAAGATACAGGACATCTGATGCTGACTGCTAACTCATTCACTTGCAAATTTGTGCTAACTGGTGACTGGTGATTATGTGAAAATAATGAAATTTATTGGAAGGATCAAGACGATTGAGCGAGAAATAGGAACTTGTATGCATGCAGAAGGATCTGCTGATTTGGACAACTCAAACTACAATAAAGGGGTATAAAACAGGTATGAATCAATCAAATCTAAGTGTTCTACTCAGTGAGATCAAAGAGGAACATCAAAAATTGCAATCCAACTTCTCATCATAGCCCTTTGAGCTGCGAAAAGAGGCCTGTCAAGGTTGTCCATGTCTCGAATGCAGAGGCTGAAGACACAAAAGCCGTTTTGGAGGATTCAATGTCGTTGCTGGTCACTGCAGGACAAAAAGAGTATAAGGTTAGCATCTACTCGTATGAATACCAAAAGAAGTATACACCAAAAAGCCTGTCACATGGTAACCTGGCATCGGAAATGGTATTATGATGTAAGTTCGGCAACCTAAGAGTATGATGTTACATGGTGATTCTCTGAGCGACCATAGTGCAGTGATTATCAATGATAATCTGTGATAAGATGGCTCACCTGATGAAACTAAAGTAGCTAGTGAGGAATTGAACTTATCCACCTCTGTCTTCTCTTCAGGACTGTCGCTTAGCTGTGAAATGGCACCAAAGCAATGGTACATTTGGATTACGAATGCAGGTATGTACGAGTTGTTTACATAAACTTGGTCATTTCAATCAGTAAAATTTCAATGGAAAAGGGAATTTCTAAGAAGCAGAAAAAGGGATGGCCTTTTAGTTTGCTGCTTTCCTTCTGTTCACAACAAAGTGACACAAACTTGTATATGAAAACTATGTTACCTTCACAAACGCTACATTAGCGTTCTTGACCCAATCCGAATCAGTGCTTCCCCGAAGAACTGAACCAGCTGCAGATAGATCATTGTTTTCTATGGCTTGACCAACTTTGCTCAGCTTGTACACAAGTTCCTGCAAGTATCCTGCAGTAGATTGTTACATCACGCGCAGACTGAGTTAGAGAAGGTCGTAGAAGCCTCATTCTGGCAGAAGTTGGCATATGATAAGAAAGGTCATAACACCCATCTTTCCAAATGTCAATGCCAGTTTTAGTTTGTTGTTATGATTACTATCATTACTGGCTGAAATGGTAAATGCATAAATTTGTAGTATAGATGCTAAAGTTGCGAAATGATCAAGTCTTAGGGTTGTGATTAGGGTCTACATTAAACTGTAGACTAGTTTCTGTTCAAGATTAGCTTTTTAGAATGGTAGATAGTGAGCTACTTATTGTCTGCATTATTACACATCAAAATCAAGCACAAACTGCAAAATCCATTCAGTGCAAAACTGCATCATTCCTCAGCTAATCATGCCATCAAGTTGCCAGTCTTTAAGTGATTGAACAACATTAATATAAAAAACATAACTAAATTCCCAATTAAAGACAGAAGAAACTTAAAAATTAAAACTAAAAATCTTAAAACACTACATTATGTCTGATTCCCATTTCTAATTATCAATAAACTAGTTAAAGATTCAACCTTTTTCCTTGTTTGATGAATTAATGACTGCTTGTCTTTCAATTCTCTTCTGTCTGTCCTTCTTCACTTTCTCCAACAACTCTACATCATCATCAGCTTCTAGAATAGCTGCATTGGCACTAGAAAGAGGATCCCCTCTGCTTCCCCATGAGAAGATCAAGCTGGTGATGAAGCAAACAGATAAGCTTCTTCTACTGGCGGCTAAAGCTGGTATTGGTAATGGTGATGACCCATTAAAGGCTTTGCACAGAATGAGTTTGTGTTTTTGGTTTGGTGGGTTTGTTAGAGGTGAAGATGAAGGAGAAGAAGTTGAGGAGGAGGATGAAGTTAAGAGAAAGGAATTTGCAGTTGAGAGAAATGTTGCTGCCATTTCTTGAATTTGTTCTTCCTGTTTTGGTATTTTCTTGGTGGGAAAATTAGAGGTTTTGGAGGTTATCAGAGGATAAGGTTGCTGGTTATTGGTTACTGGATTCTGTAATATGATCCAGTCATTCTTCAAGAGCTTGAGGTCAGTTTGGTCATCTTGAATTTTCCTTCTACTGTTACTTCTTGTTGTTAGAAAAATATTTACGTACTAAAAAATTATTAATTGTGAATACTTTATTTTTTAACAAAATAAAATAGGCTTAAATCGTAGAAAAAAAATCATTATAGTTGTGCTCTTATCAAACTTATGTGATTGTTCTCCTCTTCTTTACTTCATATACTAATTTCATGTTTGTCTTTATTGCTTAATAGATTAGTTCAGGTAATTTCCAGTTAAAAATTTACATTCATATATCCTGCAAATAATGAGCGACAATAAAAAAAAAATCTTCAAAAGTAGGAAAGCCCTGCTTTTCCAATCTACTCCATCTTCCACCAAGTAAACTTTTATTTTTTAGAAAAAACTATAGAAATCTACTCAAACTTCCACACTTGCTATGATGCTACTACTAATTCTTGTTGGTATATTAATTCTCCAATTAAAAAGGAAAATAACTAATCACTATCTAATCATCTTTACACGAACGTGATCAATCTTTTATATAAAAAGGTATAAAATATACCGAAAAAATAATAAATAAAAATAGATAAGTTAAATTCCTTTACATGGACAACACCGATTGGTAAGCAAAAGTTAAGAGGTCTTGATCATAATCACAACTTTTTGATTATCTTATAATGTCTTTACTTACTAACCAAGCAGCAACAGTTTCTTGGAGACAGCTCTAAAGAAGATTTCATGTCATCACTCATAAACCCTCATTTTCACATACTTAAACCTTAACCCCCACTGAGCTTAGCTTTTCTCACAGCTTTTTGTGCAATCCTACATCCAAAAGGTTCTCCACCATTCCAATTTCCATATGTATATTGTCTTCATCTTCTTTTAGTTACTTTCCTTGGTAATTTCTTTTTTTTTTTTTATAAAAGAGAAAAGGCTTAAAAGCCTTATATTACATCATGGATAGAACCCCCTCTGTCACCATTGTACATCATGGTTAAACTCGGAGGAACAA
Organism: Viola odorata; assembly: GCA_963691705.1. Lineage (NCBI taxonomy): Eukaryota > Viridiplantae > Streptophyta > Magnoliopsida > Malpighiales > Violaceae > Viola > Viola odorata. The sequence goes on from OY829544.1 coordinate 8,293,843, forward strand.
AATCAAACCACTGAAAATCTAAATCTTGCACAAACACTAAATTGGCTAGCCCATCCGCTACCCAATTAGCTTCGCGGAAAACATGAATAACTCGATAAGCACAACCAGGAGTGCGGAGAAGGTCCTTGATCTGACGAACCAAATCCATGTTCGCTATCGGAAAAGAACGATATCTATTGATTGCATGCACAACACCAGCATTGTCACATTGGATTTCCAGGTTGGTCCATCCTCGCTCAAACGCCATCTGAATACCATGAACCATGGCCCATAGTTCTGCTCGATGGGCATAACATTGTCCTAATTCAACAGAAAAACCGCCTAGCCAAAGGCCATCCTTGTCCCTAAAGCAGCCTCCACCCGCAGAACGTTGCGAAGTCTGACGATAAGCACCATCTGTATTAATAGTGATTTTACCATCTTGGGCCGCGATCCAACGTCCCGAAGGGGTCCTGTCAATGCAGCCTCCTCCATTGCTAGCCCCAACCGTTGAAGAAGCCAAAACAGCAGTGGCCGCAGCTTTGATAGTAGCAACTTTAGTCATAACCGGCACGTGAATGTCTTTGAAGACAAGATCGTTACGCCACTTCCATAACCACCAGCAGGCAAGGCCAAAGATAAGGCTCCAATTACTGTAAGGATCGGTTGTTCTTCTCCCATTCAAATTATCCGCCAACCAGTCCCGCAGAGACCCATGTTGACACCTATCCCAAACCGCCGGAGTACCCAACTGGCGCCAAAAGGACTTAGCAGAAGGGCAATCTCAAAGGATATGCTCAACCGACTCCTCCTCCAACCCGCAACATGGGCATAAGGAATTATCACTGAAATGCCGCCGACAACGCTCTTGGTTTGTCATCAAACGTTTATGGCACACCAACCATAAAAACAAACGAACCCTCTGAGGTCCAGCCCATTTCCATGGCATGGTCCACATACGATCTCGCGGGCCATCCTTAACTCCAGCTAGAAGAGTATAAGCCGAAGCTACGGTGAAATCCCCACTTGACGACAGGCGCCAGTACCGTTGATCGTTACCCAAGAACTGAGCAGGAGGACAACAGCTGAAGATGTGAGAAACAATCTCCTCATCAAGATGAAAGCGCAACAAAGATAAGTTCCACCTGCCATCCGGGAGAACAACTGTAGACAAACGCCAGTCTCTGATGTTGAACGGGATCTCAACATTCAGCAAATCACATAGAGGTGTGTCTCCTGCCCAGCTATCGTACCAAAAGGATATGTCATGCCCATCTCCAATGGACCAACTTGAATAAGTCCGAACTAAATCCCACATATGGCAAATCTCGCGCCAAATAGATGAACCGTTGCGAACCCTTAGGTGGATCGGCATCTCCCCCAAGTTAACATTGTACTTTCCGCCCAACACAGAAGCCCAAAGACTGTGTGGTTCAGTTATAAAACGCCAAGCAAGTTTTGCAATAAATGCCCTGTTGAACGTTTTAAGGCGTTTTATTCCTAGCCCCCCTTCTGTTTTTGGTTTGCAAGCTGTCTCCCAATCGATGAGGTGGACCTTTCTCTCTCCATTGCCACCCCCCCAAATGAAATCCCTACTGAGTCGCTCGATCTTCTCACAGATGCTAACCGGGATCACACACGCCTGGAGTGCGTAAGTAGGGATAGACATCACAGTAGAGTTAACCAAAGTAATCCTCCCAGCAAGGGAAAGGGTTTTGGCTTTCCAACCACTCAGCCTCTTACGGACCTTATCAACTAAATAGTCATAAAACTTGCTCTTATTGCGACCATGCAGGAGAGGAACGCCCAAATAGTGCCCTAAATCTTTCGTATAGTGAAATCCAGTCAGGTTTTCAATGTCTGAATTCACCTGATGGGAGACATTGTTAGAAGTTGTGAAAGAAGTTTTGTCCACATTAATTTTTCCTCCTGAGCAAGCACAGAAATCAGCAAGAACATTAAGAACTATTTGAATCTGATCGACTGAAGCCTCGCAAAAAAGGACAAGGTCATCTGCGAAGAAAAGATGGGAGATCGGAATGCCCTGCCTGCCCATACGAATAGGCCTCCAGACCCCCTCCGAAACCGCCTTCTGAATCCCATGAGCCAGCCTTTCCATACACAGGACAAAGAGGTATGGAGACATGGGATCACCCTGACGAACCCCTCTCGTGGGATGAAAACTCTCAGACACCTGCCCATTCCACACCACCTTCGCCGTACTAGCCTGCCAAGAGCGAACCAACATATGAATGAATGCATCAGGAAAGCCTGCATCTTCTAGAGTATCTTGGATGAACTCCCACCGAAGCCGGTCATAAGCTTTCTCGAGGTCAACCTTGATCATAATCCACCCACAATTTCCTTGCTTACGCCTCATAGAATGGAGCACCTCTTGCACAATAACGATATTGTCAATAATTTGCCTGCCAGGAACAAAACTCACTTGGTGACCCCCAATCAAACCAGGCATCCACTCTTTCAACCTATTAACACAAACCTTCATTAAGATTTTAAACACCACAGGAAGCAAGCTGATGGGACGCAAGTTTGCCATGCAAGTAGGATTATCTTTCTTGGGGATCAACGTAATCAGAGCAGTACAAATGGATGGATCAAACTCTTTGCCAGCCAGAGACTCATTGACAAAGGTACAAATAGAATGCTTCACCATAACCCAATTTTTCTGAAAGAAGGCGGCTGTGAAACCATCCTCCCCAGGGGCCTTGAAAGGCTTCATATCAAACACGGCCGCCCTTACCTCCTCCTCTGTAGAAGGTCTAGGAAGATCCTCAACACCAGCCTGGGGTAAGCGATTGAAGTATCCTCGAATAGAGTACGGAGGGAGACTAGCGGTATCTGCTGAAAATAACCTCAGGAAGAACTGTCTTGCATTGTTCCGAAGATTAGTACCATCAGTGCACCAGGACCCATCCTCAAGCTGAAGAGTAGAGATGAAGTTCTTCTTACATCGCACCATAACTTTAGCATGAAAAAAGGATGTATTGCGGTCCCCATGTTGCATCCAATCCGCGTTGGATTTTTGTTTCCAATACAGTTCCTCCTGATTCAAGATCTCCTCATATTCCTTCCTCAGATTGATCTCAAGGTCAGTCAGGAAAGACGTACGGTAACGATCCAATTTCCTTTCCACCCCTGCAAGCCGGGCAAAGATGTGGCGCTTTTGTTGGAACAAATTACCAAACACTTCCTTGTTCCAAACCTTGGCCTTTGCAGTGAACTCCTTCATAGCAACTTCCACCCCCGCATCACCATTCCACGAGTTTTGAACAAACGTACCAAAGTCCTTATGAATTAACCAAGGAGCAAGAATACGGAATGGAGCAGAAGTCGGAACACGTTGACCAACATTCAAGCATAGCAGAATAGGCCGATGATCAGATAACAATCTGGGAAGATGCAGGACCGAGGCACGAGAAAATTGAACCCTCCACTCAAGAGAACAAACGGCCCGATCAAGTCTCTCCTGGACCATCCCCCTCTGCCAAGTCCAACGAGGGCCTTGAAACCCCAAATCGATTAAGCCTTTATCTTGAATGCACTGTTGAAATAAAGGACACGCGCGGCTACCCTGTATAGACCCTCCAATCTTTTCAAAGGAGAATAAGAAAGCATTAAAATCCCCTATGGCACAAAAGGGCGTAGAAGCGACAGAAGCCAAGTAAGAGATTTGCTCCCAGAGGGCTTTCCGATAACCAGCAATAGGGTCACCATAAACCGCCGCAAGAGTAAAGGCTGAGAAACCCGCCCTTGATACTGTCATACCAACCATCTGGTAGGAGAAGCAGGAGATGCTGACTTTCACCGTAGAATGCCATAACACCCAAATTCCCCCGGAGAACCCTTCTGCCTCAACCCGAAAAGAGCCATCAAACCCCAGATTCTTCACTGTTCTGTCAGCCGTATCTCTGCTAATTCGAGTTTCAAACAGACATAGGATCTTATAATCATGAATACGACGCATATCCTTCAAATACCTGATAACATCAGCGGACCTGCAACCCTGACAATTCCAAGAAAATATTTTACAATCCATAAAAAATAAAGAGGATAAGAAAACAAACCTGAAGACAGAGGACACCAGCAAGCTCTCAAGAAGAGTTGTCCCCCACCATATCCTGCGCACTCGTCCCAGACAGGGGCACAACCGTGGAGAGTGATTCTGAGCTCCCAATCATCAATTTGTCCGAAGAGATCCCAAATCCTTTCGCTTTCTTATTCCTCCCATCTGGCGGGCGACCCCCATTCCCACGCATATTTCCAATCTTAATACCGATGGAGACCCCCTTATCCTTCGCATTACCCCGGCCTGTCATCTTGCCCCTATCAGCTGGGCGGGGCGCGAGGACAGCCATATGATGCGTGTTGTCAAGAGCCTCTGAGACTAAGTTTGGCTCATCTCCCCGCATCAAGCGGACTCCCTTAGGCTTTTCCACAACAACCATAGCCAAATGCATGTCCTCGATTTTTCCATCCCCCTGATCATGCTCTTCCCCAATGGCTGCGGGAGGAAAACGACTATCATCGGTCTTTCTTTTATTAGATTCCTGCACGACCAAACGCTTCTCTGGTAAACATTCCACAAGCCCACCACTAGTACTGGGACTATCAGCTAGAACATTCCTTAATTTAGCCTTAACGAACGGGACAGTAACTGCGGTCGGTTGAGCCTTGACATGGAAGTCCACTTCACACTCCTCAACCTCTGTACTTAGCGTAGCAAATCTAGACTTGCTGCTGACCTGAGGAATACTTTTCGTGGCCTGAGTAGAAGAAGAAGATCCATTGGGAGCGGGTTTCCTCCCTCGTCTCTGTGGGACCATCCAAGGGCCATACTTATCATCCATGTTAGGACCATTCTTTTGAGTGTCTTTGGGGGCTGAAACTGGTGTCGGATTAGACGCTTGCTCTGACCCCCCTATAGGCCCTTTCTGGCCACATAACTCAACTGCATGCCCCGCCATGCCACAGTGATAGCAAATCGCTGGCAGCCCTTCATACACAATAGTTTGCATCTTGCCTCGAAAGAAGAAATATGGGAGTAAAGGTCTAGTCAAGTCCAATTCTACCGCTATTCTAGCGAACTTGCCTCTATCCGAATTGGAGGTATTGAAGTCAACTCGAATCAATTTCCCGATCTTGTTACCAATAGCACGAAGGACTTGCTTGTGGTAAAGGTGCATGGCTAGACCAGGAAAGTGGATCCATGCTGCAACTTTATTAATGCGGTCATTCTCGGGAGTAAAATCTGGGGACCAAGGCTGCACCACCAGGTACCTGCCAAACAACATCCATGGTCCATCCAAGAGAGCATGGGACGCATCCGATTGTAGGTCAAAGGATACAAGGAAGTAATTGCTCTCTAAATCGACCACTTTGAGACCCCCTTCTGGCCTCCACAAAGAATTAATGCGCTCACAAAAACTCTTGTACCCAATTGGTCGACCCATGAGTTTCGCGACAACAGCTTTTTTCCACGGTTTAGAAATTTTCCGTTCGAACGGATCTGAAATTTGAAGCTCAAACGTATCATCTCTATCAATAAATGCAATCCCAACTTGCTCTAAATTATCATCTTCCCTAACGGACTCATCAGACTCAACCTCTTCCTCAGAATCACAATCCATATCAAGATTCGCTCCCTTCCTAGCCAATAAAACATCTTTGAAAGAACCATGGGGTGCAGATAAATGAACCTTGGTTTCTCCCCGCTGTTCTTGATTTTCAGTAGGAGCTGCAAATTGAAAAACCGGTGGAAAGTCCGCTGACTGGGCTACATGTGACAATGATGGAGGAACGGCCGGCACATGGGAAACAGGACTCGGATCCGCATCCGCGGACGGCACCATGGCGCAGCAACCAGCAACAAGACGCCTCTCGGATGAATTAATTCCAAATTCCAGCAAAAAGTACGGATTTAAAATAGATGAATAGTGACCGTCGTCGAAACTGCAATCCAACCCCACCAACCTGATCGGAATGTAACGGTGAGCAAAACCCCGGTCGCGGTGAGGCAAGCGATGGTCGGAAGGCGGCGCGTGGTCCCCACGCGCTGGCGAGTGGGGAAACGTGAGGGACCAGCCGGACGACTCCGGCGGCTGCAGAGGGCGCGTGGGTTGACAGAATTGGACGCTTCAAACGGCTCCAGGATCGTCTCGACCTCCCGCACCGAGCTAGAAGGGCGGTGAGAACGGAACGAATCCGGAACGTGACCGGCGGTAGATCAGCTACCAAATGCAGAAAGAGAGAGAAGGACTCCAACGGCTTGGATCCCAAACAACCACAATACTTTGGTAATTTCTTTTCTTTCTTTTTTGAACTTTATTGTTGTTTAAAATTTAAAAGATTTCGCGATCCCACGAGGATGAGCTAACCCCAAAAACCCGTCCTCAGTTTAAATTATAGGCTGAAACTCCCCTACATAAAACCGAAATCACTAACTAATAGGAAGAAAAGAGATTTTTGATTTTTTTTCTTTTCAATAAGTACTTAGTAGACATTTCTGGTTTAAGTGAAAAGTACAAATAATCGCCCTTCACCATTTTTTTATGGATTTGCTTCCTGAATTAATTGTTTGATACAATTAACACTTCTATTAGGTTTTGGTCCATTAGTGGAATTATCATTTTATAATCTTATACAAATCTTTATCTTATAATTAATTAAATACTAACTTTTTTTTAGTAAATTCTACTTTTTTTCACTACTAATCCAATGATTAAAAATTATTTTAATAAAAATATTACTCCCTCTGGACACAAATAATTGTCACTTTTCTACGGATTCTTACTGTTCATAATACTTGTCATTTTATGCATTCCGAAGCATATATTTTGTGCAAATGACTATTTTTTTTATATGAATCAACCCAATTTGATGATGGTATGGTAATTTGAGTGGAAATTAGGAGTAAAAATGAAACAATGTAGAATAAAATAAGATCAAAGATCATTGTCCTACGAATTTTTACTATTCTAAAACGTCATTTAATTGTGTCCGGAGGGAGTAATACGTAGCCACTAAAAAGTAGAAAAAACTGCTCGTGTACCCGCCAAACGATTATTAAATTAATTAACGTAATTAATGAATATTTAGCTCATTTATTAATATCTTCACAGGTAGAGTCGGATTAGAGTTAGAAACCTCAACCTGAAAAAGAAAGACAAAAAAAAGTTAATTAGTGTAAAAGTTAGTACCAAATTGGCAAATTATTGAACATCAAGAATAAAAAAAATCAACAAAACCTAAAGGCCAAAACCCCTTCCAAGTTCCAAAAAAAAGCCCCACCAGAAAACGACCGCCAAAACAAAAACCTTCATCTCGGATTCAATGCGTTTACAATTTGCAGAGACCAAGAAGACCCATTGTCATATTTCTTGAAAGTTACTCTCTTCTTCTCTACCTATAAATTTCAAATCAAATTGATTAGAGAGAGAAGAAAAAAGTTAGTGTCTTTGAGGTGTGGTTGAGCTGAAAAGAGAAAGGAGGAATCTTTTTGTGTCTTATGGCATGCCACCAACAACACAGAAAAGAGGCATTGTGTTATATTCAAAGACCTAATTCTCATCTAGATCTTTTCCCCAAAAGCCTTTGATCAGTTATTGCTGATTCTTGCTTTTCAAACACCATGAAAAGTCACCATCTTTTCCTGTTCATGTTCTTGTTCTACTTTGCTTCAATTGGTATGTTCTGTTATCTTTCTCTCATATCCTCTCCTTTACTGAATGGGATTATTGTTGTGTTTCTCCATTCCTTCATCGATGCTTAACTTAGGTTTATCCCTGAATTTTGTTTGATTGAATGGAAGTTTGGATCGATTGCTCTATTAGATGTTAACACCGGTAGATTTCCTTCTTCTTTTTCCAATTGGGTGTCTGCCTTCCCTGGTGAGTTATGTTGGGTTGATCTTAATTCTTGATTGTTTGAAAGTGAATTGACTGTAGTCAACTGTAAGACTGAACAGTGTGTGTTCGTTTGTTTTACCCCTTTTATTGATTGATGTCTTATTACGATAGTTTCTTATTCATCTTTCTAAGAAATCATGTTGTAGGTGGACTGATCGCTCATGTCCTTAGTGAATGAAAGTTGTTTTGCTGTGTAAGTAAAGAGCAGATGGAACTGATAGTGGATTTTGTTGGGGATGAATTAAGTGATAAGGAAATTTTGTTATTGTTGTTCTTCTGCTAGGTCATTGATAATTTTCTCATCCTAAGGTTTGTAGTCTTGTGAGATGTTGTAGTCTCTGCAGTATCTACCATCCACTTGTATCTTGATGAATCAACTTGAAACAGATCAGTTTACATATTGATATTAGATTGGATTTTCATCAAACTGTCCTTAGTTTTTCATAGTGTCCTGTGGATCTCTTAGGAACTATATGAGTATTTAGAGAATCAAGTGAAATTAGCCGTCTTTTTGCAAACCATCATTATTATAGCCAAGCAAGTCAAGATGTTCAAGTCCAACTATCCACTATTGCCTGGTCACTGAGATTATTTTGCTTTTGTTTTTGTGGTTGATTGTGTTCTTTTTGGCTTCTGCTGGTAACAAATGAATAAGTATTTAATGGAGCTATCTATGTTTTTTTACTATTTTGCAGCACCTCTTACAGTACAAGCCTTCACTGGAACCTTTGGAATAAACTATGGAAGACTTGCAGATAACATCCCTTCCCCTGATGAAGTCGTTACTCTTCTAAGGGCATCAAAGATAAGGAATGTCAGAATTTATGATGCTGATCATAGTGTCCTGCAGGCATTTAGTGGCTCTGGGCTTCAACTTGTTATTGGGCTTCCAAATGAATATCTAAAAGAAATGAGTGCTAATGCTAGCCATGCTATGGCCTGGGTTAAAGAAAATGTGCAGGCATTCCTTCCTAAGACGAGTATTTGTGGGATTGCTGTGGGGAATGAAGTTTTAGGAGGTGGTAACTATGAACTCTGGGAAGCTCTTCTTGGTGCAGTTAAAAATATTTACAATGCTGTACATAAGCTTCATTTAGCTGATGTAGTACAGATTACTACAGCACATTCACAAGCTGTGTTTAATAATTCCTATCCACCCTCTTCATGTATATTTAGAGAAAATGTTGCTCAATTCATGAAACCACTCTTGGAGTTCTTCTGGAAAATTGGCTCCCCATTCTGCTTAAATGCGTATCCCTTCTTGGATTACATGGGTGATCCAGAGAATATTGATATAAATTATGCACTTTTCCAAAAGACAAATGGGATCTATGATAAAAAAACTGATCTGCACTATGACAACATGCTTGATGCTCAGATTGATGCGGCCTATACTGCATTGGGAGATGCCGGATTTACAAAGATGGAAGTCATAGTAACAGAGACAGGTTGGGCTTCACATGGAGACACTAATGAAGCTGCAGCAACATTTGAAAATGCAAGAACATTTAATTATAACCTGCGGAAAAGGCTCGCGAAGAGGAAAGGTACTCCTCTCAAGCCAAAAAATATGGTCAAGGCATATCTTTTTGCATTATTTAACGAGAATTCAAAGACTGGGCCAACTTCTGAAAGGAACTTTGGACTGTTCAAGGCTGATGGGAGTATTTCATACAATGTTGGGTATCAAGGACTTAAATCTTCATCTGCACATTCATTAATTTCGTCTTTGAAGGTATGAGACTGCTTACTATAATGAAACATATCATTGATGGCTTCTATAAGCAAAAAGTCATTCTAAATGCTTGTGTTACTATTTACTGCTTTAGGTCCTTTATTAATGTGTAAGAAATATTCCCCGTTTATTCTTGGGCTTAGGAACTATATTGTAGATAGTATGAGTGTGCTTATGTCTGCTATTTTCTCCATTTACCGAACCTATCAGCTGACTTCCCATGGTACATGATAAATAGGGTATGCCATTTTACAGCCTAATCAATCATTCATGGCGTTAGAATTTGTTCTCTCCCTGCACTTATTAGGAAAATCCCTTCCATCTCTTTTGGATATTTTGTCTAGAGATATCATGTTGCATTGTGCAATTGTCAGCTTGCATATTCACAATGCACTTTACTTCCTCTTTTTTTCTCTTGCTTTAATAATTATGGAGTTTCTTAACTAAGTCAGTCACGTGTTGATTTGACTATAGATGAAAACCACTAATATCAGGGACATCTTCAACAAGCATATTTTCAATCTATTAAAACATTGAAACTTAAAGGGATATACTGAGAAAGTTTGAAAATTTTAGGATTTAAGGATGGTGTGAGTGATTTAAAAATATTTAAAATAACATAATATTTTGTTAAGAAAGAAAACAACATTTTAATTTTTGTAAAAGACCATGGGCGATAAACATTGATCAATTAAAATAGGTAAAATAAATAAATCTTAATTTGCTTCTCCTAGTCTTTTTATATCATATATCAACAATTCAATAGAATTTTTGGTTGTAGTCGCCTCAGATTAAAGAAGCCTATGATAACAAATTATTTAACTCATTAGAGTCATCTAATTAAATCGATGGTGATTCAAATCCTCTGTTCCATAAGTGCTACAATATGAACTTAGGATTGAGAAATTGAGTTTGGTGATATAAACTCTTATTCAAGTCATTCTCAGAAAGATTGGCATGTGCATGATTCTATCATCCTTTAGTTGAGTTGTTAATCAGTCTGTGGCGTATTACAGAGTTAGAGCATAATATTTTAGTCCTTATTCTTGAGCTTTCACAATCTGTGTCTGCAATTAATTTTCAAATCTTTATAGGCATATCTCATGTCATTGTGATCTTTGTCATTCCATATCTTTTCGTCTAACTGAAAATTCTGTTTTCAGTTATTACTCTAAGCTCTTGTACAACTCAACTCCCACTCAGCTAAGCTTTAATCTCCAAATTACTGATGTCTGTTAAACACTATCTCCATTTACACCTAACTCGTTGGCTTTGGACCCTTTTATTTAGAAGTTCTATTCACATTATCTTAGTTCTCCTGATCATTTCACCTGAAACACCATAAGCTCACTGTTGACCACCTTAAGCAGCAGCACCACTCTTATGCATGATTTGCTTCTTTCCTACTGAACACTCACTACCATAGAGTATTGTGCTTGTTCAAAGTCATATTTTTGAGTTGCCAACAAAATTTTGGTCTTTTGGATGTCGAGTTTAAGGAGGTCATAAGATGGGGATTGACTTGTGTATTGTGTATATCTTCTCATTATTAGCACAATCAGCGCAAGCTCGAAATAGGGAAAAACTGAGAGCTCCTGTAAAAGCAGCGGCGTATATGCATGTATGGTCATACCCACGTTTCTTTTAAATAGTTTGGTGCTTACTCTCATCTGAAATATGAAATCCGAATTCCTCACTGAAGGGCTCTTTTTCTGCTGGCTTCTGTTTTGTGTTTGTCGCTTAACTATTAATTTTGTACACACAGGTGCAGTCCGTGCGAGTTGATGGTCTATCTTCGTCCTACTTATCGGTAGTCACATTTTCTATTGTGACATTGCTTCTATTTCTGAGAGAATAATGTTTGAGGAAGCCATGATTATGAGTTTAGAGAAAATCTAGCATTTGGATAAATCAGAAGTCATAGGTTGAGTCTGGGTACATTTGTCCAGTGGAACTATTTATTTAGGATACATTAAATATAAACAGTACTAGCTGTACTTGCATAAAATATTCTGCTGAAATTGCTGATACTGTACATCAACTTAGACCAAACAGAAGAACATTTCATCTTTCTTATGAATAGCCTTTCTTTTTCCAGAAAGTAGAATAGAATAATGAGATCTTTACCAATTCCTGTTATTAGTTTTGCAAATTCCATATGAATGAAGCTGGGTTTGGTAAGATAGTGACAGGTTTGTTGATTATTTCTTTACATCATCTCAAGCTTTTTTACTTGTTTTATTAGTGATTAGGACAATAACAATTTTTATATATTAATGCCAGATTGACCAGGGCAAAGATTTGAAGAATTACATGATAAAAAGAAATCATGAGAAATTAAATATTTAAATCGTATTATCTCTAGAACAACCTTGGATTTAGTGTGATTAAGAAGTCATTAACTGATTAATCCGGACTTACCGATGAGAATCAATGATTTGTTCGAGCTCAAAACTTTTGACTTCCATCTGCATTTTGCATATTGCATATTGTAAGAAGATTCTCTTTGTATTACTATATCTTTGTTTGAAGACGGAAACTGAGACAAAGGAGAAAGCAGGCATGTTTGAAATGTTCTCTCAATTTGGTCTTCTTCTCACTATGTCATGCATGAAGTAATAATCTTCAATATAATGAGTTTCAATCAAAACAGCGAATGAAGTTTAGTTCGAGAGCCGGTTCATGAAATTAAAAAGTTTAGCTCACGAGCACTATCAAACTAAATTGAAATAAACTTACAATTTGATTTAAACGAGTGGTTTGAGTATGATTCGTGAGTCTTATCGAATTAGGTTTAAAGTTGGAAAAAAGAACATAGGATGCGCATAGAATTCAAACGATTTTACCCATTTAACCTTGCCGTGTATATTAAAAGCAGGAAAATACACAGACTACAGCTACGTCATGTAACAATGACATGCCAACAACCCAAGGAAGGCAGCAAGAACATTCTAATGCTCAACTCAACAACCAAATTGAATACGCAAAATATAAGACTTTACCATACCTCTTTTGTTGCCATAGACTTAGAGATTACTTCTTCTTCTTTTCTTTGTTGTAAAAGAATATAGATAAAGATACGTGAATTCAAACTCGAACTTCAGATCTATCACATCCATATTTTGTAAGAACTATTACTGAATTACAAACATATTTGTAACAAGAACTTTCTTCATTTGTTGCTGAATTGGCAATTTGGCAAGCTAAACTGATTCGATCTTTATATATAAATAAATTACTAATAAACGTTTTATCTTTTAGTATGTCAATAGAATAGATTAATTTTATCTATATAAGTTATGAGTTCAACGATAATGTGACGCAAATCTGTATATTAAAAAGAGCTTAAAATAAGTATACAAATTGTAGTAGTTTACAAATAGGGGTGAAATAAACATAAAATAATAAATTGATTTAGAAGTTATAAAAATGATGGTAGAAAATATATTTAGTTAATCTTTTATTTTATATTTTTAAATAAAATAAAATTATTTGACTTGTATCCTCTTCCTCAAATTTCTTTTGACTATTCTAATTTCTACTCCCATCCATGCTGATGCAATCCTACCACCTAACCCATTACGAATATAAAAACATAAAAAAAACAAATAAACAACTAGACAAGTAGATAAATACATAGCTGTCCACGTGGCAACAGACCAAAGAGTCAGCAAAGCCCAGCCCATCTTGTGCCAACAGTTATCCCAATCCACTCCTATATATACTTAAAACAAAAACGAGAAACCCAACCACAAACACACACAAAATAAGTAATTAAAGACTGGTCAAGAAATTAATTACTAGTACTTACCGATTAGAACAGGGGCGACCCGACCCGTTAGAACACGAGAGCCATGGCCGGAAGTTGGAGCTTGACAATCATGGTAGCTGCTGTTTTCTTAGCAGCAGCTAATGCTGAAACTTACAACGTAGGTGAAAATACTGGGTGGCAAACCCCAAGTGCCAACTCCAATTTTTACTCTGCCTGGGCTTCTACTCGCACATTCAGCGTCGGTGACACTTTAGGTATATTTATACTTTATTCTCTAAAATATTTATTCTTTTAAAAATTCAACGATACTCGAAATAAATCAGTTTCCTAAAAAAATTAAGAATATTCTAGCATTAATAAACTGATATGATAGTTTTTTCGGACCTAAAAGACCAATAATTTTTTAGACATAATTTGTTGAGCTATTCTTTAAATTGGACCAAATAACACAATCAATTTTGTCATTAGTTAGTTCTTTTTATTTAAATGGAGCACAAATATAGGTGCATTTACAAAAAAAATAACAAATTTATGTCAAGCTCATTTGATTGCTTCAATTTATATGATTAATTGACATGATTTTTTTTAACAGTCTTCAAGTTTGCTACCGGAGCACACGACGTCGTTAATGTTACACAAAGTGTGTTCGATAGTTGTAATATTGGTAGTGCCACCAATATTATTACAAATGGACCGGCAACAATCCCACTTACTACCCCCGGGATGCACTACTTCTTTTGCACCTTCAGCAACGGCAACCACTGTTCCGCCGGCCAAAAATTAGCCGTCAATGTTACCGCCGATGACGATACTCCCCCCTCCTCCTCCCCTTCTCCTCCCGGTACTCCTTCTCCTCCCGGAACTCCCGCCGGTACAACCTCATCGCCACCACCGCCATCCAGCTCAGCCTCTAGCCTTACTACCACGTTCATGTCCGTTGTTGCCATGGGTTTCATGTGCCTCTTCTTTTAATTAATTTGTGGTCAGGGCAGCCTTTTTTTGACGATACCGTGTACCTTTTTTTTTTTTTTTTTTGCTATTGGTTAATAATTTGATGATGCGGAGGATTGGCTGATTTTTTAATAAAATTACACGTTTATTTCTAGCTTTGATTGATATTTAATTATTGATTGATTGATTCTTGTTAAAATAATATTGATTGATTGATTGATTTGGGTGGGGTGGTTAAATTTGGTTGCTACCTCATTTGGGTCCTCCAGATACTCCATATTTACCTTATAATATTATATTAAATTATTATAACGGAATGAGAGAGCGCCCATGGCCTAATGGATAAGGCGTCTGACTTCTAATCAGGCGATTGTGGGTTCGAGTCCCACTGGGCGTGCTCTATTTATTTTTTTCATCCTTAATGGGTCAATTGACAAATGGGCTCGGGAGTTGTGTATTTCTCTTTAATGGGCCAATAACCAGTGGGCTTGAGACACATACAAAGGTTACAAACAACAAAGTTTTACCAGACTTTCGACAAATCTGCCACTCAATTGCCTACTGATGTTATTTTAGTCCAAAAAGCTTTGGGTGACAGTACAAGAGTTGAGGAAATAATTCAGGTGGTTTGCTTTAACATTATTAAGTAAAATTTAGATGTTCAGTTCCTAGTTAGAGCTAGAATGAACCGTCCATTAATAGGGAATTAGTGCAAGTAGTTGGAGTGAGTGAGTCTTCTATGATAGGGGAGAAGGAGATCAAATATTCATCAAACAAGTAATTATTGACTTCTTGAATGTTGATGCGTCATTACTCACACATTTTATGCGTTACTCATATAAGTGATGGGTTTACTATTAAGGTTCATCGATGGAACTCAATATTTGTGTATTTTTCATGCCTAAGAATTGCAAAGAAGCTTTTGACATTTGAAGAAAAAACCTCTACTACTCCTATTGTGTCACACTCATTTCATTTTACACTTTACTCATATAAATGGTAGGATATACAGTTGAGATATTATAAAAAACTTTATACTTACCGACTCTAAGATTGAGATATTATAAAAACCCTACACTTACCGACTTAAAATAAAGTATTCACATTAGATTTTCCTACTAAGACATAAAATACTCACAGTAGGGTTTAGTGAAAGCTTAGAATTTTTTTAAAGGTGCGTATGAGAGAATTTAAATTTTTTAGAAGCAAATATATGAATAATTAAAGTAAAAAAGAATAAAATTTTTGAGGACTATTATGAGAGAATTCAAAATTTTAGGAAGCAGGTATAAATAATTAAAGTAAAAATAATAGAACTTTAAGGACCATTATAGGAGAATTTAAAATTTTTAGGGCAACATTGAAGACTAATGTAAAAAGAACAAAACTTTAAGGATTATTATGAAGGATTAAAAATTTAGAGGGAAATAAGGGATAAAAGCCGCTGAAATCGTTGAACCACTCACACTAATTATCTATTAGTGTAATCAATTTTTTAAAATTGATAAAATTGACAAGAGACTTTTTCAAGTCAAGCAAATAATTAGTGTGAATTATTAAAGAGAGCAACCCTGGCCAATTTGGAGAATTATTAAATGTTACTTCCATTGTCAACCTTAGTCATTAATAATAAACACTTGTAAGTTGTAGACCCTTTCCTAACAGATCTAATTCTGTCGTTAATTCATTTAATTTTGCAGGTCGTGTTTGTTTATTATACACACTCTACCCTATTCATGTTTTGTACAGTGTAAACTTCTTCTGACTTTCCAAACACATCCCTACCCTTCTTTCTATTAAAGGGTAAAAAAATGCAACTATTATTTACCACCATCTCCTCCATACGACACTAAACAAAAGGAATAATATGGCAAGTAGAAAAATCAACTGTTTGGCCATTTTAGCCACAGCTGTGGTGGTGCAAGCTTACCTCCTTCATCCTACCGCGGGTGAGATACATGTCGTTGGGAATAGCTCGGGGTGGTTAGTACCTCCGTCTGGCGCCGTCTTCTATGCCGCTTGGGCTGCCTCCCAAATCTTCACCGTCGGAGATGTTATCTGTACGTATATTCGTTCTTGTCATTTACCCACAGTAAATTTTTTTCATTTAATTGAATAAATTGTATATCAAAAGATAGATTTCAAAAGAGCTAGTATTGACAAACAAGAAATGAATAGAGGAAATTTAGGTTATGATAATGTTTTTTTTGTTTTTTTTTCATTTATGTTCTTCTTGTGGTCAGTGTTCAATTTCACGACGGGGCAGGCAGATGTGGCCTTTGTGACAAGGGAAGCATTTCTGGCATGCGATTCAACAAACCCAATTTCACTGAAAACAAATGGTCCGGCTAATTTCACCTTAAACGCTACCGGTGAGTACTATTTTATTGGTACCATGGACCAGAACTGCGCATTGGGCCAAAGATTAGGCATCTATGTATTATCATCTAGGCCTGCTGCTAGTCCTTCTCCAGTCCAGCCCAAAGGCCCATTGATGTACACCGTTGGTGACGACTGGGGTTGGTTGGTCCCTCCCGGCGGTTCTATTTTCTTCGAGGCATGGGCTCGTAACAAGACTTTCATGGTCGGAGATACATTAGGTAAAGCCAAACATAATAATTTGTTACCATCATTTAAAAAAAATTGAAGTTGATTGATAAAAGTTATTCAACAATCTTATCAAATTAATTAGTTTAATTCTTGTGAATTGAGTAAATTATCCATGGGAGTATTTGACCGACCTCTTATAAATAGAATTAGTTCTGATTAAACCCTTTTTTGTTGCAGTTTTCAACTTTGAGAATGGAACGCAAGACGTAGCAGAGGTGACC
The DNA here is from genome assembly GCA_963691705.1 of Viola odorata. NCBI lineage: Eukaryota > Viridiplantae > Streptophyta > Magnoliopsida > Malpighiales > Violaceae > Viola > Viola odorata. The sequence goes on from OY829544.1 coordinate 8,311,036, forward strand.
AAGGACAGCTTTCTGACCTGCAACACTAGTACCACCATTTACGTTTTGTCTACAAGCCCTGCTAAGATTTTACTCAACACGACTGGCGATCATTTTTTCACCACCACGGATCGCCGCCGATGTGCCCTGGGTCTTCGGCTAGCCATTAACGTGATCGCCAACACTTCACCCACCCCATCTTCTAGTCAGGAAGCCGAGCCACCGCAGTCAAGCAGCAACAACAGTAGCAGTCTTTCAACAGAGGCTGCTAGCCCCGGTGCGCCAAACCCAGCTCCATATAGCTCCGCCCCATCTTCTTGGAATTTTGCTGGATATTTCATTACTCTTCTGTCCATTGTCGTCATAGCTTTTATTTAGAGATTATAAACCATCATTTTAGTAGCTTAATTACCTTATTTCTCCTCTCTGCCCATGATAATATAATATAATGTAGAAAGTTTTGTTTTCTTTCTCCAAATTCTGTGTTTTGTTCTTCTAAGCTACCTACCTTGAGACATGGGACTTTGGAGAGTGAAAAAAAAGACTGACAAAAAATAAAACAAAAACAAGATCTTTCTTTCTTTGTTTCCAAATATTAAGATATAAATGTCATGCTAATAACAGAACTTACATAAAATCTCATCAGTACGGGTTTTAACAGCTATACGAACGAACAACCAGAGAACAAAAAGACTTGGGACGTCAATCACAAATTAAGACATGATAATTGCTCCAGATTGATGGAACAAGGGCAATATTAATCAAAGGCCAGCAGACACTAACCCATGAAGTGTAACAATGCCAATCAAGAGATTCTGATCATTGGTAACAGGCAAGAACTGCACAAGAGATGGTGATGCTCCCATCTTCTTCATAGCTCCCACCGCCACTGCCTCTGGGCTGATCGTCCTTGGATTCCTGAAACAACAACCAAAAGATTAAGGGCCTGATTGGTATCAAATTTTAGATAGAATTCAGTTCATTTAAACTGAAATCATAACAAATTTTGTAATTGTTATGATATTTTAAAAATGAATTCAATTCACTCTGAATTGAAACTGGAAAATTAAAGAAGGTGAGAATTCTAGTCCAAATAGGTGAGATTGTGGAGGAATTCAATCAGTTTTTTAATTATTAATTATCCTATTACAAAATTACCCTGTCTAAAACCTACCCTTTCCCTGTCATACGACTCATAGCTACCTTTTGCATCTAGAGAGAACGCGAGAAAGGAGAAGAGAACACAGCAGTGGCGCCGTCCTCATCGTTTGCATCCATATTTTCCTCACCTCAGAAATGTTGTCCAAGGTTGTCTTTCTCTTCTTTTTGTTCATTTCTCCATCTGGGTTTTTAAGGATTTCTTGATTTTTTTCCTTTTGTTTTTTTTAATTTGAATTGGAAATGACAGAACTGGGAGCAACAATGTTCACTCAATTCTCCAATTTTTTCTAGGTTCTTCTTGTCCAATAGGTGGCTGGTGCTTTTTCTGTTGCTGAATAGTTAGCTATGATGATGATGATGCTTCTGAAGCTAGGCGTGTTGGGGTGATAAAAAGTGTAAATGCCAAAGAGCGAACAGCTTGTGTAAGGTGGCTCAAGCAAGTTGTCAGGCCAGAAGATCCCTGTGAGTTTGGCGAGGAGGAAGTTGTTAGTGTGTATGAACTGGAGAGCCATCCAGACTATGATTACTCATATGGTGATGCAGTGGTTCGGTTAGCACCAGTTTCTGCTTCTTTACAGATAATATCTGATGGTGAGCCTGTTGCTGAACCAAATCAGCAAACTGGACCAAGTCAGACTTTGTTAACAAAAAAACACTCAGGGCGCAAGACAGGGGAGCCTGCATTTGGTAATGAAGGTTTTGTGGAGTTCTCAGATCTCTCTTGGGTTGGGAATATAACGGGTCTCAGGAATGGTGATATTGAAGTCACATGGGCTGATGGGATGGTCTCCATGGTATGTTAGCACAATTCTCCATCCTTCCTTTTTTATACTTTATCCTTAACTTTCATCAATTAGCTATTGGTATTCTTCATCTATGGCACAATTACTTTACCTCTCACCACCAACTATCCTCTGTGAAATGATTGGAGGCTGTCTTTATGCTGTGGGATGTTTCTCCAGACCTTAGGAAGTAAAGGATCAGTGAGAAATTCTGTTGTGACTGATTCTTTTATGGATGGAATATGAGTGCTATGAGATACTTTTGTTTTGGTAAACTTCTAGCTGGTTTAAAATCCTTGACCATTTCTTTGTTCAGAGGGTGGGAGGAGAGAGAGTCAGCATCCAATAAATGATGTGGATTCAATTAATAATTGTGTGACTCTGAAGATATTTTGTTTAATCTTTTTTCTTAAAATTGTTGGTCTAGCAAATTGATGTTGTGGTTTATTATAGGTTGGTCCTCAAGCAATTTTTGTTGTCAGTCGTGATGATGATGATTCGATAGGGGCCGGGAGTGAAGTAAGTGATGTTGCTGCCAGCTGAAAAACAGTTGATGATGATGATGAGGAGGAGGAGATGGATGGGCTTGAGAATGATCAAGAGGTGTGTTTCTACCTGGAATTGTAGGATATCATTTTTTAAGCTTGCAATGGGTCAATTTGTAAAGTGTAGGAAGGGTAATCAGCAGCAGTAGTATATTTAGGTCTCGTGATGGTACAATAACTTGTAATGCCCTTAGAATGACAAGATATACAAAAAAGCATCTATACAAAACTTCACATTCTAAAGCAAATTTTAGTAGGATAGAGTCATGTTTTGGGGAAAAGGGCTCTATTCCTTTACCTAGTGCGTGTAGTAATCTGTAGGCTAGAGCTATATTTACTTTACATATGCCTTTTTTATAGGTTGTCATATAATCGTTTGAATAACTGAGGCAACTGTGTCCTGTTCAGGAAATTGGTGTACGAAATGCTACCAACATGAATGCTGATGCAGGGGAGAGTCTAGAGCAAGGATAGGAAAATGCAAGGATAGTAGTTTCTTTTGATCATATTTTTATGTTTATTACTGTGAGATGATGGAGGTTCTACTTAGAATCTGGTTGATATTATGTCTTTGTTTCTAGGAAAATTTTTAATTTAGGGGTATAATAGTCAAATAAGTAAAATGAAATCATTTCTTAACGATACCAAACAATGTGTTCATTTCAATTCAATTGAATTCTTTCAATTTTATGTGGTTATACCAATCATTAAAGTTCATTCATTAATTCAATCCAATTGAATTCTAATTGAATTGAATTAATGAAATAAATTGAACTCTAACATGATTTTGATACCAAACACCCCTAAGAAAGCAGCTTCATTTCACAATTGAAGTCCATAAAAGATTCAACATATACAGATCATAATAAAATCTCTGATCATGTTTCTACATTTATATATACCTGTTGCACATTTCTCCTACTGTGAGGTTAAAGATGAGTTCCCGGCTAGCCTTAAGCGTACGGCGAAGATCACCATCTGTAAATGTTCCGATCAGGCAATACTTTTATCTATAACAAGCAGACAACCACATGCTTTTCTTGTTAGCTCAACTAGCTGCTCCATAATCAAATCCCCTTCTTTGCAAACAGGCAGCTCATCTCCCTCTTTCATCATATCTTTCACCTGCATATATGCATGCCCATATCCTTAATACACTCATAACTCAACAACCTAATCTCCAATCTTCTCAATCGTTCTTGCCTGAGGAGTTTTTTTAGCATATTCTTCTTCTTCTTCCAGCAAAATGTGGGTAATAAATATTTCTAAGCAAACATTTTAGTTTTGGTACTGAAAAAAAGGTGAAACCCAGACACAGGCAACTAATTCAAAGTGCAATTTCAACAAGCAGGGGATCAACAGTGAAAAGAAATGAAAGTGTAATTTATCAATTAATTGAAAAATTGAAAGTAGAAAAACAAGAACAAGATACAATTTAAATGGAAAATTACCTAACCTTGAAAATCAGCCTTTTTCCGATCCTGTGGGCTGGATGATTAGGGGTGTATTCTTCCATATTGAAAGCCCTAGCTGTCATGAGTGCAATCGCCACCGTATCCCCAAACAGCAACTGAATCAAGGTAGATGTCACCGGAGCCAGATTAAATGGACACAATTCCCTCTCGACCGGCAAATGCACGTTCATATCACACGCAGCCGCGAGCGCAATGCCTTCGACGGACGTCAGCGACACGAGATACGCGCCTTTAGCCCTGGCTAACGGCACGAGACGAAGCAACTCCTCGCTGGCCCCGGACTTTCTGAACAGGACAAGGACGTCTGAGTCGGAAACGGCGCCGAGGTCGGCATGGAGGGCGTCGAGAGGGGAGAGGAAGGACGGAGCGAATGCTGATGGAAGTTAGTATACGGGATATCTCTTTGGCGATAGGTACGCACTTGCCGACTCCAGAAAAGAAGATAGTGCCGCCGGAGTTGAGAAGTGTATTGGTGAAGGATAAAGTTTGGGAGAGATCAAGATTTTCGAAAAAGTAGTTGAGATGATCCTGTGTTGCAGTTTGACTCATCAATTTGTTTGAAACGATGAAGCGACCCCATTACCGATTTCCCCCCTTAAAATGTCATTTTTAAAGTTTTATTAGTAATTTATTTAAAAATAATGTTAGAAATATCAATTTCTCGATGAGTTTACGAGGTTATAATTTAACTATTTAGTGACTTTTATCTATAATATTATAATAATAATTGCTAATATAACTAATTTTTTATATTAAAAAAATCTTAATGAGTTTTATCCTCTATTATTATTTTATTTTATTTTTTATTTAACCAATAACTATCAATTTAATTAGTATAGAAATAAGATAGGTACCACAAGTAAAAAAGAATTAGCACCTATTTTTTGTTTAAACAATAAAAGATAACATAAGAATTAGATAAACACGAATTATCTCTTGAGACTTCCTTTAATAACAATATAGTATTATAGATTAGGGGTAAACTACATAATAAAATTAATTTTTCTACTTTGGCCTCTATATTTGAAAATTTGCAAAAATAATATTATAGTTTCTAAAATTTGCAATTTGAACCTTTCTAATAGTTAATAAAATATCCACAGGCCCAAGGTCTATGGCCCTGCTATCTTTCTGCAGAGGCCGCACAGTGGGCCAAGCCCATCTGCTAGGCAGGTCCGTTGTAGTGTTCAAGACCAATGAGGCAATGACTAATGACTAGGGAGGGATTTTTCTGAAGGATAAAATACTGCACGCCCCAAACTAGCTTTATTAATAAATTGCTTGACCCAATCCACACCTCATGTTAAAGTCATTTGTTTGATAAGAATCACGTGCACCTAATAATTATTTGACATTGTGTCATGATCATGATGTATGAAAATTTAGCGTTTCTTTTATTAATCATAAGATCAGGGCGGCACACACCCCCCCGCCCCCGCCCCCCCCCCAAAAAAAAAAATTTCAAATTTTATGGGCAGTGGGCACAGGCCCGAGTTTGATTTTTGTTTTCTTGATTAAAAAAGAAAAAAGAGGAAAGAAGAAAAAAGAATTGATGGGTGGATGGGTTGGGCCAGTCCACACTTTTTCTGGAGGTTCGTGGACCAACTCAAGGCCTCTCTTCAAGAAAAGAAAAGCTCATAACAGCTCCATCCTTTAAAAAGGGCGAGTTTTTGATTCAATTCATGAATCAGCTCCCTCCCTCCCAAATCAGTTTCCAGTTTTTTGTTTAAAGTAATAAAACAAAAATACCCAAAATTAATAACACTATCAATCCGTAATCACCCACGCAAAAACCATCAACAAACTAGAAAGGAAGATAATAAGTAAGAGGACGCGTTTAACAACTGGTTAGTGGTTAGTCATGACTTACATGCGGGTTCTAAAGCGTGCAGTTCACATTAAAATATTTTTTCAATTTTTCGTTCAGTTCGTTTGTCTTCTCACTCACAAAAAAAAAAAATCGGGGGCGCGGCTCCCAAACCCCCGCATCCATTAAATATAAATCCTGAATCTGTCTCTAATCTCGCTCCCCCCAAACATCGAAGGCAGGCTTCGTCATTGCATAAGATAGAACTTATATGCGATCATCCGCTAAATGGACAAAATCTTAAAAAGCATTTAGTGTGGGGTTGGCCTATCATCTTTTTTACACTTGCAGTTTTGGGTCGGTCTAATTTAGTGGTATATATGCAGCCGTATGGCTGAAAATATTTTGTCAAATCTTTCGTGTAGAAAGGAAACGCATATGCTGACCGAATTGAACCTACTATAATTTAGAATAACTAATTTTGTTTTTGCACAAAATCGAGAGTTGATTAGAGCATAAACGAGGTCGCTTCTTTTTTTTTTTCCTTTTTTTTTTGGAACGACATTGCTAATTGGAAAAAAAGAAAAGAGTAAAAGATGCATTATTCATAGACCCCATACATTGGCTTGGTCAAATCTCAAGGCGTCATCAAGTCAATGGTACAACGTTCATTAGTTTTAAGTCAATGGCAATAGATTAAAAAAATTATTATTATTGCTGGTTAATTTCTCACAACTTTTTTTTTCCAGAATTCTCGAATGTGTTCTTTATCCTTCTCAAACCGCGATATTAATTTTATTCAAGCATTTTCGTGAGTCTCAAAAATTGATTATTATAGTATATATCCCATAATAATTTATTTTTATTCTCATTCAGTCATTCTATTCTAATTTTTCTCGATATCTTAACTTAAGAATTTGTCTATGGACCAAAAGAGCCTTTTTCCCTAACTAAAATCAAACATGATTTCCATAAAATTAATATATTAATCTCTGAAGAAAAAAACGTTTAAACGAATTGATTTGGTTAAGTGCGTCCAAACCCACGTTAGATATTTGTAACTACTCGTTTTCACACCTGTTCCTTTTGCTTTTACTTTTCGCTGGTGGAACTAGTGCACCAATTCTTTCCATGCATCTTGGTCTCCACACCAATACTCATAACCTTTCAATTTTTAATTATATATCTTTAGATATGAATCAAATATGTTTAAGCGTCCGTTTAGTAAACATTAATTATATTCGTACTGAATTAACCTATTAAGAGATAAAGTATTTATAATAAGTAACTATTTCATATATAAAGATGGAATTTATAACTTCTTTTTTAAGCTAAACACCTATTCAAATCACAAAAAATGTATTTTTTCACATTACTAATTTCCAAAAATTAAGGGTTGAAACTTAGAAGAAAAATAAAATACGTTTAAGACCAAGAAAAAGATAGACGAGTCAACGGCAAAAAGTCACAAGTTTGGTGAGATCTCACGCGGCAATTCTTCAACAATTCCTGCTGCTGGAAGCTTCACTTGATCACACAGCCGGCGTATTCTCTATCGACGGCCTAAAATTAATCACATTGTCCAATCTAAGACTTGGAACTTTACCTATATATATATACCAGATCACCAAGAAGAATGAAAGCAGAGTCCAAAACCCAACAAGGCAGGAAACAGAGCAAGCGATAAACAAAAAAACAGGAGCGCGACCTGACGTTCAGGAACACAAAAAAGAAAAACAAATCAATGGCAAGAAGTTTAAAGATGGAATTTTTAGTTTCAGCAGTTTTAGTAGCAGCTGCTTTGATGATACAAAGCTCATCTGCACAGACAATCCATGTTGTTGGTGGTGCTCAAGGATGGACACTTCCTAACGCAAATACTGTATCTTATTCCACCTGGGCTGCTAGCCAAACCTTCACTGCTGGAGACATTCTCGGTAAATACTTGCTCTGTTTCAAAAATAACTGTCGTTTGAGTAGATTAAAAAATATTTTGAAGTTTAAATCAACAACTTAAAAATTATGTTATTAGATAGTTTTTTCGTACTTATGTGTAATCTGATAATAAATTTTGTTTTTTTGCAGTGTTTAATTTCCTGAATTTACAACATGATGTAGCAGAAGTAAGCAAGGCAGATTATGATGGTTGTAGCACAACCAGTCCTATTTCATCAGCAACAACTAGTCCTGCAAATTTCACACTCACTGCTCCAGGAGAGCATTATTACATCTGCAATTTTCCAGGCCATTGCTCTGCTGGTCAGAAATTAGCAATTAATGTCACTTCTGCTACTTCTACCTCCCCTGCATCTTCACCTTCCCCTGCTCCTCAATCCAGCACTCCCTCACCAGTTTCTGCTCCATCACCCTCTCCGGTCTCCGGTTCTTCCCCTTCGCCTAACTCACCAGATTCTGCCCCATCACCCGCTCCGGTCTCCGGTTCTTCCCCTTCGCCTAACTCACCAGATTCTGCCCCATCACCTTCTCCTGCCTCATCACCTGGACCATCCAGGTCAGCTGTGACTTACACTGTTGGAGACAGTGCAGGATGGAGTCTTGTTCCCGGTGCTGCTGGTTACCAGACTTGGGCTTCTAACAAGAACTTCATGGTTGGAGACATCCTAGGTAAGTATTAGGACAAAAATATTGTGTTGGGCATTCATTCATTTGGATTTATTCTTGAAAAGTTTCAATCTTTTAACATTATGAATTGTTAAAATAGACATCATAGGTAAGTACTAGGAAAAAAATACTCTCATGGGCATTCACCTATTTGGCTTAACTTCTTAAAAGTTTCAATCTTTTAGCACAAAAGGCATAGTCATAGCTAGTTGGGTACAAATCACATATGTTACTTTAACTCTTTGTAATCTTTTTGGGTGCTATTTTTGCTCCTTTTGAAAGTAAATTAAGTTAATTTGAGTATTGTCGGACCTTAAAATAGAAAAGTATTTATCGAAAATTTCTATATTTTTCAACATAGAATTTTAAATCTAGATTAAGAGTAAACACAACTAATGTTGGAAAGAAAGTCTAAACTTTGCATATGTGGTTATAGTTTTGCTGTGCTCCCAATTTGTGAAGCTTTTTGTTCAAACCAAGGATGAATTTGGATATAAAGATGATAAGTTTGAGTAATTTATGTTTAATCTGTTTAGGTTTTAACACGAATTTGACTTGATTAAACTCAAATTGTGTTTCTCTAATATCCATTGATTTCTTAATGATTTTGCAGTTTTTAACTATCCGAATGGAGCACACGACGTCGCTGAGTTGACAAAAGATGCTTATGGACCTTGCAATGTCGCAAACCCTTTATCTAAAGAAAACATTCCACCAACAAGAATTACTCTCACCACTCCTGGTGAACATTTCTACACTTGTACCGTCCCTGGCCACTGCGACGCTGGCCAAAAGCTAGCCATCAATGTCAGTGATGGCAGCGCCGCCGCTTCACCACCGCCTTCCACCCCCAGCAGCCCATCTCCCACCGGTGCTACCACACCTCCTCCACCTGAGTCATCTGCTACTTCTCTTGGAGTTTCTGCTGCTACCTTCTTGTCAGTTATTTTTGTAGGTTTATTGTACTAGATTGAAGTTTTTGAGAGTGATTAATTAGTGTGATTCATTTTAATTATGTGATGTATTATATTACTATACACGATTGAATTTCTGAATGAAAGAATAAATTTATTAAGTTGATTTTTTTATTTGCTTACTTATTTCTTTTTGTAAAAAACTGATCATCATATTGAACGTCAACATTTTCAAATTTTGTTTCTACTTAAGTTAATTTTGTTAAAAAAAATCAACATTTTCAAATATCCTCCTTATTTTTTTCGAGTAAATAACCTATCTAACTCTAACTAACATGGTATGCCACACAAAAAATGATTTTCCCAGTATAATTTTTTTCACCGAATTATCCTAACATTTTTTGTTAAATTTGATATGGACTACATGATTATGATTATTATTATTATAGATCTAAAATGATGTCACATGATGTCTTAATCAATTAGATCCTGGGAAGAAAAAGAAGAAGCATGATGACAATTTTGTCAAGCCATTTCATACTATTTTGTCTTGGTGCTTGACTGATTACGCATTAACAAAATCAAATTTGAAAGTGGCAATGACTTTAAGTAATTGGTTTGAACGAGTATAATTTAGAAGACAAATTCAATTAGGAAACGAACAATCTGTCGTCTTGCTTCCATTGAATTATGAATTTCCTGATAACTATGTCGTCTTGCTTCCATCATCCATGCTCATCAAAATAGCAGGCCCACAAATTTGGGCTTGAATATGACAGCCTCAATCAACCCATCAAGATAGCCAGCTCATTTTCGAGACTCACGAGATGCAGCGGCTTGTTTTATTCTAACCATAGATTTCATGTTCGACTCCCGAATATGCATCCAGCTGCGTTAAAATATGCGAAGGAATATTTTGCTACTCTATGGGATTCTACTCGGTGTGAATTCGAAACAATCGACACTTAATATAATGACCGAATATTATTAAAGTGTGTAAATTAAAAATTTTATATCTTTCAAATTTTTTATTCCGCCTCTCCTGAACTTAGAGTCAACTACAAATGTTAGGGCTCCGTTCCGTTACTTTTTACCTCCGACTCCGATTTCAACTTATTTACCATAATACTATTATATATTAAATAATATAATTAATTTAATAAATCTAGAAAAATAATATAATTAATTTTAAAAAATTCAGAAGAATACTATAATAATTTTAAAATTTTAGAAAAATAATTTATTTAATTTTAAAATTTTCAAAAAAAATGTAATTAATTTTAAAAATAAAATAAAAATGTAATAATAACAAAAAATGTACAAATTCCAAAAGAATAATCCAATTAATTTAAAAGATCAGAAAAAATATAAAAATTCCAAAAAAATTAATTAATCTAAAAATTCAAATAAAATGTAAAAAATTCAAAAAAAAATGTAAAAATGACAAAAAAATGTTCAAATTCGAAAAAAAATGTAAAAATAACAAAACATTTGTTAATTAATCTAAACATCCAGAAAAACGTAAAAATTCCAAAAAAAAATGTTTATAATATTTTTATTTCTTATACCTTAACTTTTTGGATTTTTTACAATATTTTTTTTAAAATTTACATTAATTAACATTTTTTTTGGAAATTTTACGTTTTTTAGAATTTTTTTTAAATTTTCACATTTTCTTGAATTTGTACATTTTTTTGGGATTTTTACATTTTTTTAAAAAAAATTACTCTCTTTTGGGATTTTTACATTAATTAACAACTTTTTAGAATTTTTTACATTTTTTTTTATTTTCACATTTTTTGAAATTTGTACATTTTTATGAATTTTTTACAAATTTTTTTGTACATTTTTTTGAACCTTTTGCAATTTGTTTTTGGATTTTTATAGGGGTTGCAAAATTCTACCCATACCCAACTAATTTAAGTGGGTATAGGTGTTAAATGGGTCAGTGTAATTTTTAAATGGGTAGAAATGGGTAATATACCCATTTAAATTAAAATATGTGGGTTTTATTGGGTTGGGTAATGGGTACCCAATGGGTACCAATTAAACCAAAACCAACCCTATCCCTCCCCTTCTCCTCTCTCTCTCATCTTTTTTATTTTTTATTTTTAAATAAATTCTATTTTCTTAATTTATATAATGAACAAAATAAATTAAAAACTATAACAACGTAATCTCTATCTCGAGATAAGTAATTCTATATCCACTTTTTTTTTCTTTTTTAAGTTTTTAAAAATGGGTTTAATACTAAATGCAGTACTTTAATTAATTTCCTGTGTTTAAAAAAATAAATAGAAAAAAAAAGAATACTTTCCTTTCCTTGCAGCATCTTACTCACGTGCATGCATATAATTATAGCCATACTTATATATTAATCTATGTAACAGGTGTTTAAGGTAAGTGGTTAAATATTCATTTTAAAGTTAATATAAATTTGCCACATGTCATTTTAAATTAATAACTAGGATAAATAATTTATAAATTAATAACTAGGAGTACTATGTTAATTTAATCAATCAATTTATTTATACAATAAAAATAAAATAATTAAATTTTACTTTTATTATTATTCCATATTTATTCTATTTATTATATATATAATTTTAAATTATTTATTTCAGTAAAATAAAATTTGAGGCTAAACGATAAAACCCGAGGCTAAACAGTTAAACCCAAACCTAAATAATAAAACCCAAGCCTAAATGGTCAAACCCGAGTCTAAACGATCAAATCCGAACATAAATGGTCAAACATAGTATTTTTAATCTTACTTAATAAAAAATTATATTTATTGAGTGAGTATGATTTAAACGGGTGTAAATGGGTATAAACGGGTGGGTATGATTAAATGGGTATAAATGGGTATGGGTACCCATTTAAAAATTTATATGGGTAATAAATCGGTATAATACCCATACCCATTTAGTCAATACCCATACCCACCCATTTGCCACCCCTAGATTTTTACATTAATTAACAATTTTTTTGGAATTTGGACGATTTTGGGATTTTTACAAATTTTTTTGGAATTTTTATATTTTTCTGAATTTTTAGATTAATTAACATTTTTTTTGGAATTTTTACATTTTTTGCTGAATTTTTATAATTTTTTGTTAGAATTTGTACATTTTTTTCTGAATTTTTAAAATTAATTACATTATTTTTTAATTTTAAAATTAATTATATTATTTTTTTAAATTTATTAAATTAATCATATTATTTATACATAGTAACATTATGGTAAATAAATTGAAATAGAGAATCATAGGTAAAAAGTAACGGAAGGGAGCGTTGACTGACGGAGTCTTAACATTTAAAGTTGATTCAAAGTTTAGAAGAGACGGAATAAAATATGTAAAAGATAGGAAAAGTTTATATTTTTTGCGATAGTACGGTGAGAATTTATGCAATTACCCCCTATATATATCTTCATAGTTGCGTATTTATTTCTTACACAAACTGTCAAACATGTCGTGTCCTGTATTGTCACGCAATACTGCAATAGTAGTGTACCCATCAATTCTGACCTGGTACTTTTCAATTCTGACCAATTCTGACTTTTCTAATCTTAGGATAGGATACTTATCTCTTCTTTTCTGCCTATATAAGAACCTCTTTCTGCAAAGTTTCTAACAGAGATTTTAGACCAGAGTGTGCGGTCCGAACCTAAACCCTGCAGAGACGATCTTAAGAACACAAGAGAAAAGGAAAATGGGGCGGTCCCGTTCGAGCTCGATTGGGTATTTTATTGTTGTGATGATGATTCTGCTGGAGGGTGCAACTGCAACACTGTACACAGTTGGTGACAGCTTGGGCTGGGCACTTCCTAACTCAACAGATTACTACAATGGTGTCTGGGCTAAAAATAAGACATTCCTCATTGGAGACGAGTTAGGTAAGTTCTCTCCCTCTTTTTTTCTTCAATTTTATTTATTTATTTTCTTCCCTCTTTTTACCTCACAACTTGTTCTGCGTACATGCATGCTAGGAAGAGTTTGACACTTTCATCAGTCACCCTCTAAAGAGCAATATATGCCGAATTACATATCGTTTAATCTTGGAGTCCACGTCTTTCTCTCCATGATGTTATAGGGTTGGGTATCAATGCTAGTTTACGCGTTTCTTGAATAAATAAATAAAAACAAAGGAGCATGAAACTATATCTAGTATTGTAAGTAGATTAGTTCTGACACAGTTAGCTCATATTATACCTCTTCTTGGAAAAAATAGGTTGGTTAAAATTTTCTATTGAAGATCTCATTTTTTGTTGTGTTTTTTTTGTTTCCTACTCACAACAGAGTTCAAAGTGAATGACAGTCTGGCTGTTGTATCAAAAGAACAGTATGATAATTGCACCCAGACTATTCAAGCTGCCGTGTTTAAAGGCCCCAATCTCACTACCACTATCCCTCTCATACAAAATGGCACCCTCTATTTCACCTGCATGGAGGACAACCACTGCAGCCGTGGCCAAAAGTTGAAAATCACTATTGGAAATGGAATCGCACCACCCTCTTCGGCAGCGCCTCCGTCTCTCTCCACAGCTCCCGTACCTCTGTTTATCCTCTCCATCCTAGCCATTTCTCTCCTCAATTCCCATGCTTGATTAATTCTCTCCCAAATCCCATTCATGTATAAAATTGCTGTACAAGTAGTGCCAATGAAAGTTGTGCTGTTATTAGGCTTTAATTAGTTCAAAATAAATGAAAATTTGTGTTTTGGTTGATTACTTCTACAGTTCTATGGTCTTCCTTTATGGACCTTAAACAATTATGGAATTGGTAATTGCCGATTATTTCATTCTTGGTTGTGGTTGTGCGTTCTCAGTCTAGAGAATTGGGAAAATGCTGGAAAGTCATTCTTTAGAAAGAGATTGACTTTCTAGAAAGAGATTACACAAAAACTAAAACTCGAGTTGTTATCAGTAAAGGTGTGGTATCACTAGACTAAGGAAGCAACCCATGACGTTAATCAATTGACATTCCCCAAAAGGATGAAAACAATAGCTTAATATCCGCAAGAAAGGAATCTGATAGTACAATGAGAATTTCTACAATTACCCAATTTAAGGTATTATTCACTTTCTCTCCTGGCACATCAGCTTAACACCCAACCAAATTTTCAAATAATACTCACTTCTCACAGCAAAGTATTTTTCAGGATGTTATTCACTCTCTTTCTCTTCTATATCATTTAATCATATACCCCACCATATTTTTCATTTCTTTTTCTTATTAAAGTTATAATTACTATAATAATTATATTTTATAATATAATAAATAATAAATAATATATTTTAATATAAATAAATTAAATTTCATAATTTTTTCTTTATTTTTTTAAATTATTTTGAGTAATTATTATGAAAAAAGTCATTTAAAAAAAATGAAAAAAATATAGAAAATTCTAATTTTTTTTAGTGTCCAAATAATACAAACGTAGTCTCAATTTATAGATCTCAAAAAATTAAAAATAATGGTATATTTTTTATAAATTTATTTTTAGTATTTATTATAAAAAAACCCATTTAAAAAATGATGGGGAAAAAAATTAATGTTGCACGCGAGCTGCCATTGGGCCACAACATTAATTTTTTTTTTAAAACAAAAAAACTGACAGTAGGACTAAAAAATTCGGTACCAAAATTTTGATACCAGGACTATCTTATGTGGCATTTGGTACTCCATTGGTACCCTGCTGCACCCAAAATACCTCCATTGCTACCCTGCTGCTGATGGTTTTATAAATATCTTGAGAGTTGCGTATTTATTTCTTACACAAACTGTCAAACATGTCGTGTCCTGTATTGTCACGCAATAGAAGTGTACCCATCAATTCTGACCAATTCTGACTTTTCTAATCTTAGGATAGGATACTTATCTTTTCTTTTCTGCATACATAAGAACCTCTTTCTGCAAAGTTTCTAACAGAGATTTTAGACCAGAGTGTGCGGTCCGAACCTAAACCCTGCAGAGACGACCTTAAGAACAAAAGAGAAAAGGAAAATGGGGCGGTCCGGTTCGAGCTCGATTGGGTATTTTGTTGTTGTGATGATGATTCTGCTGGAGGGTGCAACTGCAACACTGTACACAGTTGGTGACAGCTTGGGCTGGGCACTTCCTAACTCAACAGATTACTACAATGGTGTCTGGGCTAAAAATAAGACATTCCTCATTGGAGACGAGTTAGGTAAGTTCTCTCCCTCTTTTTTTCTTCAATTTTATTTATTTATTTTCTTCCCCTTTTTACCTCACAACTTGTTCTGCGTACATGCATGCTAGGAAGAGTTTGACACTTTCATCAGTCACCCTCTAAAGAGCAATATATGCCGAATTACATATCGTTTAATCTTGGAGTCCACGTCTTTCTCTCCATGATGTTATAGGGTTGGGTATCAATGCTAGTTTACGCGTTTCTTGAATAAATAAATAAAAAAACAAAGGAGCATGAAACTATATTTAGTATTGTAAGTAGATTAGTTCTGACACAGTTAGCTCATATTATACCTCTTCTTGGAAAAAATAGGTTGGTTAAAATTTTCTATTGAAGATCTCATTTTTTGTTGTGTTTTTTTTGTTTCCCACTCACAACAGAGTTCAAAGTGAATGACAGTCTGGCTTGTGTATCAAAAGAACAGTATGAGAATTGCACCCAGAGTATTCCAGGTCTGACTATAGGCCCCCGTATCACTACCACTATCACCCTCGTACAAAATGGCACCCGCTATTTCACCTGCCTGGAGGACAACCACTGCAGCCGTGGCCAAAAGTTGAAAATCACTATTGGAAATGGAATCGCACCTTCGGCAGCGCCTCCGTCTCTCTCCACCGCTCCCGTACCTCTGTTTATCCTCTCCATCCTAGCCATTTCTCTCCTCAATTCCCATGCTTGATTAATTCTCTCCCAAATCCCATTCATGTATAAAATTGCTGTACAAGTAGTGCCAATGAAAGTTGTGCTGTTATTAGGCTTTAATTAGTTCAAAATAAATGAAAATTTGTGTTTTGGTTGATTACTTCTACAGTTCTATGGTCTTCCTTTATGGACCTTAAACAATTATGGAATTGGTAATTGCCGATTATTTCATTCTTGGTTGTGGTTGTGCGTTCTCAGTCTAGAGAATTGGGAAAATGCTGGAAAGTCATTCTTTAGAACCTGATAATTCTCGAAAGAAATTACATAAAAACTAAAACTCGAGTTGTTATCAGTAAAGGTGTGGTATCACTAGACTAAGGAAGCAACCCATGACATTAATCAATTGACATTCCCCAAAAGGATGAAAACAATAGCTTAATATCCGCAAGAAAGGAATCTGAAACTCCTGTTTTCTCTGTTTTAAGTTGTTTGTCATATTGTTACCACAGAGTATTATTGAACATAGTTATCAAAATGGGACCAAAGTGGTCGGTTTAATTAGTAAACGGGTGACTCGGATTTTAAACTAATTGGCTCTAGTATTCTTATCAGTTGAACTAATTGACCTATTGAGCTAGAGGATCTTATGTTTTTCTTTTATTTTTATGTTAAAAATACATAATTTTATATTCTTACCAATTCATCGGTCATATCCAGTTGAACCGTTGATACATTATTGTTGAAAGTACTTTATAAATTACTTCCGTCTAATTAATTTAAAAATATATATGGTCCATGCGCGCCTCAAAGCTATTATTTCAATCAAACAAGCAATTTCTTATTTACTACTTTACATTGTAAGAATGTTAGACTAATCACATTTTTTCAATTTCTCCGAACCGTACTCTCAATCTTTTAGTTTTAGTAGGCAAGGTAACTTGTCTCCTTCGCACCACACTCACTAAACATAGGATTTTAGAACCCTTTTGGTAATTAACCCACGATGCCAAGTTCAATGAAGCAGAAAAAGTGTTGTTAAAGGAGTACATTTTGAATATTCAAATTCAAAAGGATACGGTACCTCCATTGGATGGAAGTTTTTTTCCAACGACAATATTTATAAAAAAATTCTAGCGCACAAGCGACAGGATTTACTTCAGGCAACGCAAGTGGTCTGTAGTAGTCCCCCCACTGTCATCATCAAGCATTGACGTGCCTCCGCTCTTATCCCTAAAGATTGGAAACAATTAAATTAAATTAAATGAATACAAGAAATTGGTGCAAAATTCGTTAGCCACATAAAGCTGTCCAAATTCAGATTTTTCTAATCTTAGGATAAGAAACTCTTTCTGCAAAGTTTCTAACAGAGATTTTAGACCAGAGTGTGCGGTCCGAACCTAAACCCTGCAGAGACGACCTTAAGAACAAAAGAGAAAAGGAAAATGTGGCGGTCCGGTTCGAGCTCGATTGGGTATTTTGTTGTTGTGATGATGATTCTGCTGGAGGGTGCAACTGCAACACTGTACACAGTTGGTGACAGCTTGGGCTGGGCACTTCCTAACTCAACAGATTACTACAATGGTGTCTGGGCTAAAAATAAGACATT
Organism: Viola odorata; assembly: GCA_963691705.1. Taxonomy (NCBI): domain Eukaryota; kingdom Viridiplantae; phylum Streptophyta; class Magnoliopsida; order Malpighiales; family Violaceae; genus Viola; species Viola odorata. The sequence continues at coordinate 8,328,785 of OY829544.1, forward strand.
CCTCATTGGAGACGAGTTAGGTAAGTTCTCTCCCTCTTTTTTTCTTCAATTTTATTTATTTATTTTCTTCCCCTTTTTACCTCACAACTTGTTCTGCGTACATGCATGCTAGGAAGAGTTTGACACTTTCATCAGTCACCTGTTGGGATAATCGGATCCCATCGGTTGATATAGCAAAATTATAAACGAAAAAGAAAATGCTAGAATCAGGAACAAGATATTTTTTAACGTGGTTCGGCAAAAATAGTACCTACTTCCACGGAGAGATTTTATTAACACTCAAGTGTTTCACTCCCTCTCACACTCTCAACACCCCGAGGTTGAAAGAAAATAAATATTACAAAGTACTCTTGACTTTCTTGGTATTACACCCGAATACCGTATACCCGAGAAAATAATTATTCTCACCCGGAACTAATTATTTTCTACTCACTCTTTTGCACTCTCCCTCAATTGCCTTCGTAGCAATTGCTTTCTCTGCTCTGAAATGAATTCCAAAGCCCTCTATTTATAGATGGTGCAAGGTTACTATTTGACATTAATTAATTCAAAAGGTTGGTGGCAGCTGCACATTGTTGAACACTTTCCAGCACATGGTTCAAGACTTTGCAGCTCACGGATGAAGAATTCTGCAACACATGGATGAAGACTTTGCAGCCATGGTTGACAACCCAAAGGTGGTTGACGGTGCATGGATGGCATGTGCACATGTTGCATAATTGAGCTGGACCCATCAATTCTCCCCCTCCAGCTCATAGGGGAATAAAAGCTTATTACTGCAGAAGAACTACGCCAGTTGAACTGGCGCACAACTCAAATTTTTCTCGAGGTACGACCTTAGTTAACATATCAGCCGGATTATCGTCGGTGTGGATTTTCTTTATCTCGAAATATTTCTGATCGACGACATCTCTTATCCAGTGATACCTCAAATCAATGTGCTTCGTTCTACTGTGATACATGGCATTCTTGCTCAAGTCAATTGCACTTTGACTATCACAGTAGATCACATACTCATTCTGATTGAGTTTTAATTCTTGAAGGAACCGTTGAAACCATATCATTTCTTTTCCAGCTTCCGCAGCGGCTATGTACTCTGCCTCTGTCGTGGACAAAGCAACACATTTTTGCAGTCGGGATTGCCATGACACAGCTCCCCCTGCAAAAGTAAACAAGTATCCCGACGTTGACTTTCTGTTGTCAACATCACCAGCCATGTCCGCGTCGGTATATCCTACAAGAACGGGATTAGCTCCCCCGTAACACAAGCACATTTTTGAACTCCCTCTTAGGTATTTGAAAATCCACTGAACCGCTTTCCAATGTTCCTTTCCAGGATTGGATAGAAATCTGCTCACAACTCCAACTGCATGAGCCAAATCCGGTCTTGTGCACACCATAGCATACATCAGACTCCCAACAGCTGATGAATATGGAATTAATTCCATTTCTGATTTCTCCTCCTCGGTGGATGGACATAATCTCTTACTGAGTTTGAAATGACCAGCAAGAGGTGTAGTAACCGGCTTGGCATTTTTCATGTTGAATCTCTCTAGGATTCGTTCAATATATTTCTCCTGTGACAGCCAAATTTTCTTTCTTTGCCTATCACGAATAATCTTCATGCCCAAAATTTGATCAGCCGGTCCTAGATCCTTCATGTCAAAGGATTTAGACAAATCCCTTTTCAACTTGTTGATAGCTTGAACATTTTGTCCAACAATCAACATGTCATCCACGTACAACAACAAGATGATGAAGTCACCTCCAGAGAAAGTCTTGTGATAAACACATGAGTCTGCATTCGTTCTGGTATAATTGTTATCTACCATAAACGAATCAAACTTCTTGTACCACTGTCTTGGAGCTTGCTTCAGTCCGTACAAACTTTTCTGCAACTTGCAAACCAAGTGCTCCTTTCCCTTCACATGAAACCCTTCAGGTTGTTCCATGTAAATATCTTCCTCCAAGTCACCATGAAGGAATGCAGTCTTCACATCTAGTTGCTCAACTTCTAGGTCCATACTGGCTGCTAGACCTAGAACAGCTCGAATTGAACTATTCTTCACTACTGGAGAGAAAATCTCGTCAAAGTCAATCCCTTTCTTCTGCGTAAATCCCTTCACCACTAACCGAGCTTTATGCTTCACGACTTTGTCGCCATCTTTCTTTAGCTTGTATACCCATTTATTCTTCAAGGTCTTCTTACCTTTGGGTAGAACAACAAGCTCATAGGTCTGGTTCTTATGCAAGGAACTCATTTCTTCTTGCATTGCCTTCATCCACTCATCTTTCTCGGGATGAGACTGAACATCATGGAAGCTCTCTGGCTCCCCCTCGTCAGTTACCATGACCCATTCTGATTCTGGGTATCTTTTGTTCTTGGTGATTGGCCTCCCATATCTGCTAAACATTTGTGGTGAAGATTCTGCAGCTAGAGGTCCTGGTACTAGCTCTCCTGGTGGGACAGGATCTGGTGGTTGGGGATAACCATCTTCCTCTGCATCTGCCCCCACTCCTTGCTCAGCACCTTCCATTTCACCTTCGTACCCATCTCCTTCTTGGATCTCTCCTCTGTCATCCACTTCAAGGGTTGGAGGAGGTACTGATGTGGTTTTAGGCACTCTACAATCTCCACTGGATTCTTCTGGCACCTTTGAGTCCTTAAAGAACTCATTCTCACGAAACACCACATCTCTACTCCTGATGATCTTCTTCTTTACTGGATCCCAGAGTCTGTAGCCAAATTCTTCATTTCCATACCCGAGAAAAATGCATGGAATGGCTCTGTCATCCAGCTTCTGCCTTTTTTCTTTAAGTACATGTGCAAATGCTTTGCACCCAAATACTTTCAAGTATGAGTATGACACATCTTTACCAGCCCACACTCTCTCTGGAATGTCAAAATTCAGCGGTGCTGATGGTGACCGGTTGATGATATAGCAAGCAGTGTTAACTGCTTCACCCCAAAATGGTTTTGACAGATTAGCCATTTTTAGCATGCTTCTGGCTTTCTCCATAATGGTTCGATTGTATCTTTCTGCAACACCATTATGTTGGGGAGTACCCGGTACAGTCTTCTCATGTCTGATACCATGCCCTGAGCAGTAGCTATCGAACTCCTTTGATGTGTACTCACCACCATTGTCTGTTCGGAGACACTTCAGTGGTTTGCCAGTCTCCCTCTCCACCATAGTGTGAAACCTTTTGAAGCATTGCAAGACTTGATCTTTCGATCGAATAAAATACACCCACAACTTCCTCGAAGCATCATCAATAAAAGTAACAAAATATTTGCTACCTCCAACGGACTCTTCCTCCAATGGTCCGCAAACATCCGAATGGACCAACTCTAACAAATCACTTTTCCTTGTAGCAACATTACTAAAGGAAACTCTGTGTTGTTTTCCGTATAAGCAGTAATCATAAGGATTTGTAGTTGTCTCTTTGGCAAAGTGGATGTAAGACTTCTTTGCCAAAATCTGCAAGCTCTTCTCACTCATATGAGCTAGCCTCTGGTGCCACAACTCTGGTGTAGCTTCATCTGCCGCAACATTCACCTCTGACCCAAATGGTTGTACTTCTATTCTGTACAACGTATTCCGAAGCTTTCCTCTTGCAAGAATCAAGGAACCTTTGGTGAGTTTCCATTGTTTATCACCAAAATTATTGTGAAAACCAGCAAGATCCAATACATGTGTGGAAATCAGATTCAACCGGAGATCTGGAACATGTCGCACATCTTTCAGAGTTAGTGTGCAACCCATGTTTGTTTGTACACAAACATCACCAATCCCCACAATGCTAGCAAAGCTATCATTTCCCATCTTCACACGACCAAAGTCTCCTGCTTTGTAGTTGGTGAAGAACTCCTTGTTTGGCGTAGCATGATATGATGCTGCTGAGTCAATTACCCACTCAGCACTTGAATCTGACACACTGCAATCTTCTTCCTCATTTGAGAAAATTATAATTACCTCATCTGAGGCTACTGCAGCAGTGCTTTGATCTCCTCCTTTTCTCTGGTTCTCTTCTTTCTCCTTCTTCCAGATTCTGCAATTTTTCTTCATGTGTCCTTCTTTGTCACAATGAAAGCATCTGTACTTTCCTTTGACTTTAGATCTCCCTCTGGACTTGCCACGTCTACTACCTCTTTTATCCATACTCCTTCCTCTGTTCTCCGTGACAAAGGCATGAGATTCATTACTTGTAGTCTGTCTGCGTCTGGCCTCTTCATTAAAGAGTCCTTGCTTTGCCCAATCTACAGTAACCTTGCCACCTGGTGCAGTACTCTGGATAGTAATCGCCACCGTCTCCCAGCTACTTGGGAATGAGCTTAAAATATACAAGCCTTGAAGCTCATCATCAAAGCTTATTCCCATAGTAACGAGCTGATTCAAAGCATCTTGAACATCATTCAAGTGTTCAATGACAGGCGTGCCTTCTTTGTACCTCATAGTGATGAGTCTGTTGAGAGCTAACAATTTGTTCATGCCGGTAGTGTTCTCGAAGTAAGTTTGGAGTTTGTCCCACAACACTTTAGCGTTGACTTCTTTGGACACATGAGAATATAGGCTGATATCAACCCATTGTCGAATAATACCAAGAGCTTTTCGATGCTCCTTTTCCCAAGCTTCATCAGTTGTCTTTTCTGGCTTGTTGTCCCCCAATTTTACAGGAGAAAACAAGTCCTTACCATACAGGAGGTCCTCCATTTTTGACTTCCAAATGGAGTAGTTGCCGGACTTCAATTTTATCATGTATCCTGAAGCCTCTTCCATTTATAATTTTCTAACCAACCAATACGAGAAACCTCGCTCCGCTACCACTTGTTGGGATAATCGGATCCCACCGGTTGATATAGCAAAATTATAAACGAAAGAGAAAATGCTAGAATCAGGAACAAGATATTTTTTAACGTGGTTCGGCAAAAATAGTACCTACTTCCACGGAGAGATTTTATTAACACTCAAGTGTTTCACTCCCTCTCACACTCTCAACACCCCGAGGTTGAAAGAAAATAAATATTACAAAGTACTCTTGACTTTCTTGGTATTACACCCGAATACCGTATACCCGAGAAAATAATTATTCTCACCCGGAACTAATTATTTTCTACTCACTCTTTTGCACTCTCCCTCAATTGCCTTCGTAGCAATTGCTTTCTCTGCTCTGAAATGAATTCCAAAGCCCTCTATTTATAGATGGTGCAAGGTTACTATTTGACATTAATTAATTCAAAAGGTTGGTGGCAGCTGCACATTGTTGAACACTTTCCAGCACATGGTTCAAGACTTTGCAGCTCACGGATGAAGAATTCTGCAACACATGGATGAAGACTTTGCAGCCATGGTTGACAACCCAAAGGTGGTTGACGGTGCATGGATGGCATGTGCACATGTTGCATAATTGAGCTGGACCCATCATCACCCTCTAAAGAGCAATATATGCCGAATTACATATCGTTTAATCTTGGAGTCCACGTCTTTCTCTCCATGATGTTATAGGGTTGGGTATCAATGCTAGTTTACGCGTTTCTTGAATAAATAAATAAGAAAACAAAGGAGCATGAAACTATATTTAGTATTGTAAGTAGATTAGTTCTGACACAGTTAGCTCATATTATACCTCTTCTTGGAAAAAATAGGTTGGTTAAAATTTTCTATTGAAGATCTCATTTTTTGTTGTGTTTTTTTTGTTTCCCACTCACAACAGAGTTCAAAGTGAATGACAGTCTGGCTTGTGTATCAAAAGAACAGTATGAGAATTGCACCCAGAGTATTCCAGGTCTGACTATAGGCCCCCGTATCACTACCACTATCACCCTCGTACAAAATGGCACCCGCTATTTCACCTGCCTGGAGGACAACCACTGCAGCCGTGGCCAAAAGTTGAAAATCACTATTGGAAATGGAATCGCACCTTCGGCAGCGCCTCCGTCTCTCTCCACCGCTCCCGTACCTCTGTTTATCCTCTCCATCCTAGCCATTTCTCTCCTCAATTCCCATGCTTGATTAATTCTCTCCCAAATCCCATTCATGTATAAAATTGCTGTACAAGTAGTGCCAATGAAAGTTGTGCTGTTATTAGGCTTTAATTAGTTCAAAATAAATGAAAATTTGTGTTTTGGTTGATTACTTCTACAGTTCTATGGTCTTCCTTTATGGACCTTAAACAATTATGGAATTGGTAATTGCCGATTATTTCATTCTTGGTTGTGGTTGTGCGTTCTCAGTCTAGAGAATTGGGAAAATGCTGGAAAGTCATTCTTTAGAACCTGATAATCCTCGAAAGAAATTACATAAAAACTAAAACTCGAGTTGTTATCAGTAAAGGTGTGGTATCACTAGACTAAGGAAGCAACCCATGACATTAATCAATTGACATTCCCCAAAAGGATGAAAACAATAGCTTAATATCCGCAAGAAAGGAATCTGAAACTCCTGTTTTCTCTGTTTTAAGTTGTTTGTCATATTGTTACCACAGAGTATTATTGAACATAGTTATCAAAATGGGACCAAAGTGGTCGGTTTAATTAGTGAACGGGTGACTCGGATTTTAAACTAATTGGCTCTAGTATTCTTATCAGTTGAACTAATTAACCTATTGAGCTAGAGGATCTTATGTTTTTCTTTTATTTTTATGTTAAAAATACATAATTTTATATTCTTACCAATTCATCGGTCATATCCAGTTGAACCGTTGATACATTATTGTTGAAAGTACTTTATAAACTACTTCCGTCTAATTAATTTAAAGATATATATGGTCCATGCGCGCCTCAAAGCTATTATTTCAATCAAACAAGCAATTTCTTATTTACTACTGTACATTGTAAGAATGTTAGACTAATCACATTTTTTCAATTTCTCCGAACCGTACTCTCAATCTTTTAGTTTTAGTAGGCAAGGTAACTTGTCTCCTTCGCACCACACTCACTAAACATAGGATTTTAGAACCCTTTTGGTAATTAACCCACGATGCCAAGTTCAATGAAGCAGAAAAAGTGTTGTTAAAGGAGTACATTTTGAATATTCAAATTCAAAAGGATACGGTACCTCCATTGGATGGAAGTTTTTTTCCAACGACAATATTTATAAAAAAATTCTAGCGCACAAGCGACAGGATTTACTTCAGGCAACGCAAGTGGTCTGTAGTAGTCCCCCCACTGTCATCATCAAGCATTGACGTGCCTCCGCTCTTATCCCTAAAGATTGGAAACAATTAAATTAAATTAAATGAATACAAGAAATTGGTGCAAAATTCGTTAGCCACATAAAGCTGTCCAAATTCAGATTTTTCTAATCTTAGGATAAGAAACTCTTTCTGCAAAGTTTCTAACAGAGATTTAGGCGAGAGTGTGCGATTCGAGCCTAAATCCAGCAGGGACGACCTGAAGAACATCAGAGAAAAAGGAAAATGGGGAGGTCCAGTTCGAGCTTGATCGGGAGTTTTGTTGTTGTGATGATGATTCTGCTGGAGTTTGCAACTGCAACAGAATACATAGTCGGTGACAGCATGGGTTGGCAAATTCCAAACTCAAAAGATTTCTACAATGATGTCTGGGCTAAAAATAAGACATTCCTCAGTGGAGACCGGTTGGGTAAGTTTTCTCCCCCCCTTTTACAATTTCTTTTTCTTTTTTGCTTTCCTCTTCTCGTTTTAAGTTGATAATGTGGTAAGGTTGGGCACTTGTATCACTTGAGTGAGAAGTTGCATTGTGTATGGAAAACAAGTTTTTTACCTCGTGTGCGAGTTATTCTACGTATGAACATAATCGGTAGTTTTTTTCCCGATAAGCACTATAAAATTAGTTAGTATGAAGATTAGTTCCGAAACAGTGAGCTCTGTTGTTTTTAGAGAAAAAACCGTTGATTAAAATGTTCTATCGAAGATCTCAATTTTTTTTTTTTTTTTTTTGTTTTTCACTAAACACAGTGTTCAAATGGAACACCACTCAATCTCATAATGTGGCTGATGTACCAAAAGAACAGTATGAGAAATGCGGCACGAGTGGTAATGTCAACCCAACCTCCCCTGTCACGGTCAATCTCACTGCAAATGGCACCCGATACTTCATCTGCACGGTTGGCCCCCACTGTACCCTTGGCCAGAAGTTGGAAATCACTGTCGGACATCCAGCCTCTGCGGCTGCTCCTCCCTCTCCCTTGCCTTTGTTGTTTATCCTGTCCATCATCCTAGCCATTTCTCTCCTCAATTTCCATGCTTGATTCATTCTTAATTCTCTCCCAATTCCCATCTATATAATTGTTGTGCAAGTAGTACTACAAATAAAAGTAACGTTGTTATTAGGCGATTGTAATATCAAGACTGCTTGTGTGTAGTTGTTGCAATATTGCAGCTATTGTTCAAATTAAATGAAATTTTATGTTTTGTTTGACTGCTTGTCAATATACAATGATGGGCCTTAAGCAATTATGGTGTTGGTAATTTGTCAATTTACTATATTATTTATTATTGTGATTGAGAAGTTCAAGTTTTGAAAATGGAGAAAACAATGGTCACCCCTTAAAGCCTGCCAATGCTCAAAGGAGATTATTCGGCAGTTGTTGATTAGTAAAGCTGCAGTATCACCAGACTAAGGAAGGAACCCATGGCATTAATCAATTGAGCTTCGCCAAAAGCATGAAAACAATAGCTTAATCCCCAAGAAAGGGATCTGTACTTACAGAATAAACCAATCCCAAGCTGAGAAAAGATGCTGTGCAACTGCTTTACACATTTCCTGCATAAATATCCTTTACGTGAAGAAACAGTATCAGAATTACACCAGACAACCTCAGACCACACCAAAATGTCTCGTAACATGGGTTCCATCGCTTCCTTGATTCTTGTAATAACCATGTTCATCAATCGTGCCGATTCCGATGTACATTTTGTCGGAGAGAGTATTGGTTGGTCCGTTCCTTCCATTGGCACCCTGAAATACAAGTACTGGGCTGCCACACAGAATTTTCAAATTGGCGACACTGTAGGTGAGCAAATAATCCTGATACTCCTCTGTTTCCTCTGTTTTAAGCTGTTTGTCCTACTGCCATTCTTGTAATAACCTCATCTTCGATTCTGAAAGTACAAATTAATTACCTAGATTTATAATCGGTCGAATTAGCCGATCGACCTGAATAGTTGAACTGATTGACCTGTTCATCTCCGGAATTTTATGTTTCTCTTCATTTTTATGTTAAAAATATGTAATTTTATATTCTACTGACCCACCTGTAATATCCAGTCGAACCATTAATCCATTATGATTGAGAGTGCTTTATAAATTACTCCCCCCTAATAAATTTAGAGATATTTATGGTTTATGCACGCCTCAAAGCCATTAATTCTGGTATTTACTTCTGTTTCTGTTACAACAGATTCTCTGTTCCCTAAAATGCATGCTTTGTTTGTTCTTTCTACTGTTTGCCAGTTTTCAAATGGACAGGAAACCACAACGTGGGTGAAGTATCAAAGGATGATTATGACGATTGTACAAAAACTGACCTCATTGGTGCTGTTCTTGAAAGCAGCCCAGCAACCATTACTCTCAACTCCAATGCTTCTCGTTACTTCATCTGTACTATCGGCAATAACTGCGAATACGGCCAGAAAATAGCCATCACCATCAGATCAAGCTCTGCTGCACCTTCATCTCTATCCATTGCTGCCTTCTCTGCATCTCTGATCGCCATCATAATAATCACAGCAGCTATTAATTGCTGAATGATGATGGGTTACAGTTTCAGACCAAATTTAATACAAAGATTTATTTATTGTTCCAAGTACTAATTATCAGTTTAGTTTCTGGACTTTTGGTCCATTAATTTGGGATTAAACTTAGTGAATAATCAATGCATCCCCAGTTGAAGGTTTAGTGGAATAAACAAAATTAACGATTGAGTTACTTTTTACTCCCCGAGTGTCCGAGTGTCCTATATGCCTTTTTAACCGAAAATTAATCTCATTCTGAAAAAGGTGGTTGTCTCTTCATTACCCAAAATAAAACATGATACTTGGCTTAAGACGGATGAACCCCTTAGCACTCGACCACAATCAATTTTGTCAATTATCTAGTTACTTTAGCACCTCAACAACAACAGAATGTGATTTTGCAAAACTAGGGATACATTGTAAAAGCAAAACCCTATCATTTTTAAACAAACATGATGATTTCTTTATATGCACAGAAAAAGAATTTGATGGGTCTATGAAAGGTGGTAAGGATAAGTAAGTAGTTTCCAATTTCCATCTTGTTCTTTTCTGACACCACTATTCTGCTCTCTGCTCTAACCCTGTACTCACCAATTAATAAAGTTTATTTTTTTCCATGAGACCAACCAGAATTCAAATTCCTATTGATTCACATGATTTTTTTCATTAACATGAAGGAGTAACTAAAACCAATTTGGTTGGGTAGGCAGCTCAGCTTTTCTAAAATAAGAAAAAGCTAAGCTTCTTTACTCCCTACTAGTCTAATCATTCACCATATGCTCTTCCTAAACTAGATGTGGTAATCTAATATTCTCTGTGAGATTCCTCTAAAACTTTCGGTTCAATATATATTTGGAAATTGGAAGCAAATAGGGTCTCACAACAAAGGATGAGGCTAAAATGGTTTGTTTCCATAAGAGGAGTACTTTAATGGCCACCAGAAGCTGCGGCTGTTAATGGTGGTTTACTTTTTCCTGTGTAGTTTCAGTTGAAAACGAATCCTGATAAAAAAAATGATACATGTTATAAGTTTGCATGACAAAGAGTTCTAAAGCAAAACATAACAAAATAGACGCAAGACTTCAAACGAGATTAGTCTCCTACCAGAACGGTAGAGAGGACACTAGACGAGATCGAAAAATAGAAGCAAGACTTCACTACACACTACACTACCAAAAAGACTTTCAAAACTGTGGTAAAGTAATCATAAGCTTAAAAAAAGAACGCATCAAACTTATAAGAATATGAAAGAAATCCATGATAGGAATAAGTTTAAATTTTAAATGAAAATTTACTCTGATAAGCAAAGCTTAAAATAGACCTTCCATACAAGTTACAAGCAACAAATATGGTAGTTTTCTTAAATCAGTTTTTTAATATACGGTGACAAAAAAAGGCAAATGCATAAACACTGGTAGGAAACAGTCCTTTTCTATAACCCAAAGAAAAGAAACAGGTCAAGAAGTAAAGATGCAAACCTTTGCTTTAATTATCATCCAGTATCTACAAAACAGAAAAAAGGAAAGTGAAAGATTATTTTAACTCAGATGAGAGCATAGCAATATTGAAAGCTCCATCCAAAAATCTTTTTCATGAACATGGCCTAAAAGTAAAAACACCTAGGCTAGTTTTCTTTCCTTGTCCCAACAGAGATCACCAAGCATAAAGAAAGATGACAGATCAAAGCTATACCAGATTTGTATTTACAGCAACTAGGGAACCTCCAACCATTTATAGATTCGACAAGAACTTTTGTCCCCTACATTCATCACGTCTAGAAAAGACGAAAAATGATGTGCTGTTCACTCCAACTACAAATCACACCTCACAATCTGTTGTTAAACCACCATAAGAAATTGAAGCATCTGCAAAGAGATGCAATAACCTCCAAGAATCAATCACGGAGCACAGAAAAATTACTAACGGGATCAAATCTGTCTGCGACACTGAAAATCTCCTAAAAATGAAAAGAATATTCTATAGGGTCCAAACAGAAGCATCATTCCAACAAACCCAAAAATTAGAGAAACTGTAGCAGGGGCAGTGTCCAAAAATATTTACCAAACAAGATATTTGCAAAGCAACAACTGTCAAGTCTAATGACATACCAAAGCTTATCATTGTGTTTATACCTATTTGGTTATTCACTTCCACTCTCCCCATCACTCCCTTCTCCTAGACAAACACTGTCATGTGATCTCTTACCAGCTCAAGTCTCCAAAATCAGGTTACCTGACAAGCCTTCCCGTAAACAAAAGAGTGGAACAACAATATTCACATCACACAGATGTGCCAAGGGAATATTTGGCTCAGCAGGCAACTAGTGATGCATGATTGGCCAATGAAGAAAATGGCGCACAATCCTTTTCTGTAGCCCTACAATAGGAAATTTGGCTGGCCATGCCCATAAAATGTGGAATCAACCTCATAAATGGAAAAATACCTTTTCAGTTTTTTTCACAAGACTCTTAAAAATGCTTAAAAGCAATTATTTACAGCAAACTCATGCTGTTAGATCGACATCTACTTAAAATCAAGAAATCAGTGAACTCACTACTACGAGTACAATTTAGTACTGTGAAAAGATGCTTTGTGCCTGGTAGAGACCAGAGAGGCCATTCACGCAGAGCCCCTCAGACATATTGGCACAATTCTGTGGACTGGTCACAGCATAGTTCATATACCGTTCAAGTTTTTCACATTTATCTTTTCTCATGAACACGGCATGCAAGTATTTTCCTTTGTTTCACTCACATCCTAAGTAACAACTTTATGGACTCAAACTGGATTCAATAACATAATGTTGGCATATGTAAGCGAAACTGTTCCAAGTAACTATTTGCCTATATTTTGGTTAGTTAGAAGTTTTATGCTCTGTCACCAACTGTTAAATTATAAATCAAATTGAGATTTCACTTACATTTCACCTTTTTACTACATCGAAACTTGCAAATCTCTCTGCCAGCGAAAAAGCTTTGTGATCTGAACTACAAGAGAAAATGGGGTACTAAAAGGATTTGCCAGAATAATTTTACGCATCTCAAACTTGAACATATAGCCTACAACAGAAAACTGTCTACAAACCTGGCCCTTCACTTTGGCCCATGAACTGGTTGGGTGGGAACTCCTGTCGCCGGCAAAATTGTTCATCCTCCACATTCTCACTCAAGGGTGCCTTACGCTTTTTGATGGTAGCCTCCAAATTCTGATCAGCTTCTGGAAACCACTTAGTTGAACAGGACCCAAAGAGATGGTTAGCACGCTGATCAGGGAAAAAACAGAACTCCTTGCTTTTCTGTGGAGGAAAATTGCTAAACTTGCCCTTGTCCTGAGAACTGCTTGAGCCAACCTCTTCATTTTCTAGAGCCGAACTTCCTTCCACTCTCGTATATGGATCTGAGAGCAGGGCCAATCTTAATGATAAATCACATTGTCTCTCAGATGGCATATCATAAGAGTTCAGAAGGTTTGCTTGCATATATCTCTTGGGAGCAATTTCATAAGAGGAATATGAGAAGAAATTCTGCAAGCCACCTCTTTCGCCTGGCTCAACAACTGATGTGCCAATAGGTTTACCAACAAATATAGTGTTCAAGTCCATTTTATCTGGTACTGAGTCCAACTGTGACTCTTCAGCTTGACACTGATTTCCATAGTACAAGGGATAAATGGAACCCTCGTTCAACTGCGTGCTAGTTTCCTTCATGGTCAGCTGATTACAGCCAGGAGTGGTATTCTCATATGTATAGGGGTAACTATGAGGAGCAGAGATGCTACTATGCTCAGTCACCCGTTGGTAAGGTTCTGCTGGTAGACTTGAATTCATAGCCACTGTGCCTCTTGCAAAGTTCAACGGAATCCCAGAGTGACGCTGTGCCAACTGTGGGAATAGTTCATCATTAGCTCCACCCGAAATTCTAGGAGGTGGAGAAGAGTGTTCTTCCACTCTTGGGAGGTAGCTTCTAGGATTACTGTGCCGTTGACTTCTTGAAGCTCTCACAGGAACACATCCCAGATTTAGTGCGGCTAAACAACATTTCAGCAAAACATGTACAGTTAAACTCGACAAGTCAACTCCCTCAAACTACTTCAAATTGCAGACTAATTTAAGCTAGCTGCATATATATTAAGGTTGAACCACACCACTTAAAATATCGACATGTGAATTACATTTTGAGTTAAGTACAGATTCTGAAACTTTCTCAGAAGCATGTTCTAGGAGTTGGATTCCATATATGTGGAAATTGAACAAAAATAAGTACCTTCAATACAAGGAGGTAAAAGCTGCCCAGTTTCAGTGCTCTCATCTCTCCTAATAATGGTGTTAACAGCATCGTTCACACGGTCCCACAATGTTTCGAGATTCAAATACTCAGCCTAAGAAATTGAACCGAGCAGAATGAGCATTAAACACTACACGCAGCAAAGATCCAGGAATCTACAACCCAAAAACAAGAATGAGAGAAAGAGAGACTACCTCAGAATTGGCTTTTGAGTACATGATTTCCTCAGCTTTCAAGACCACAATAGGGAGCTTCTCTTGCCACTCCTTGTTCTGTTTAGTTGCAGGACTGTGACTCTCATAGACGACCCTAATCAAAGACATGGTTTCAAAATCAGAAAAATGCAGAAAGACAGAACCTTTATGCCAAAACTAGGTAGAAAAGAGAGGACCCAGAACCTGAAAATTTGTTGAATGATGGAACCCCTCATGGGTTGGTGCCGGTCGCTGTGCCAAGCTCTCCTCACGCACTCATAAGGCCTCGGCCCTGGCCTTGGCATCTTCTTCACCTCTGGTATGAAACCCAGCACAGCACAGACAAACACAGAAGAGAGGAGATAGTTGATGTTTTACAGAGCGAGAAAGCGAGGAGAGAGGAAGAGCAGTAGTGCGACTGCTACATGGGTCACGGTCAATTCAATTCAATTCTTGTGTTGTTTTCTTCTTCGTCTCTTTTTAAATCAATCACAGTTATGCAATGGGGGGGCTTTATTCCTTTGTTGGCTGGGGAGTAGCAAATAAGAGAGAGACGGACAGAGATAGGGAGGAGAGCGAAAGGTTTGCTTTCCCATGCCCTTTGCCCCAATAATGTTTTATATTTTTATTTTTTAATAAACGGATAACTATTCATTCAAAATACGAGTAGTAGAAAAGAGGGCACTAGAGGTGAGCATATCTACAGAGTCATTACAATGAAAGGAAAACAAACAAAACAAAAGGTTGCAATAAGCGAAATGGAGCCTAGCTACTTGTTTGTTCGAGCAATATTAAATATTTTGGGACGATTTTAATAAATTTGATCTACTTGCATTTGTCTATATTGTCACCCGAGCAACAATAAATCTACAAACTGATCCACTCGAGTTTGTTTTGCCTAAAAAACAACTTGGTTCTAACCAAACCAAATACATACCATAATATAGAAAAGCATAGCATATGCCAGAATTGCTGTTGAAAATGGCATGGAGATCTACACATAACACATCACGACTGCACAAAAGAGGCGAGGTCGCGAGGGAAAGCACAAGATACACCCCACCATTTGGAAGAAGTTACAGACTTCACAAGCAAATCCGCAATGAATAAAAAGGTATTGGGTCATTTTTGTTACAGTTGAGCAAAGGGGACAAACAACCTCTCTAAATAAATGTTCTTTTATAGTACTTAGTTAACATCTCTTGGTACACCA
This sequence comes from Viola odorata, assembly GCA_963691705.1. NCBI lineage: Eukaryota > Viridiplantae > Streptophyta > Magnoliopsida > Malpighiales > Violaceae > Viola > Viola odorata. The sequence goes on from OY829544.1 coordinate 8,344,192, forward strand.
ACCAAAGAAAAACTTGCATCTTAGGAGGAACCTTTTTTAACCAAACCTTGTCCAATGATAAATTCAAGTCAAGTCGACGAACAACTCGCCAAAATTGAAGTTGATCGGTGCCTGTTTTTACCGTATATTGTCTATCTGAGGTAGGAGTCTAACTGATACTATCCTTTTAATTTCAACTCAGCTACATCATAAAAAGAACGATGATGCAAATTAAATTCACCATTTATGTGTGAGAATGGCCCAACACTGCCTATACTATACCACATCCCCTCCCACCCCCCACCCCCCACCCCCCCCAAATGCATAAGATCTCCCGACAGACGAGTGCAACGCAAATGCGCATAATTTTCAATCTCTTTGGATTTATTTTTACGTTTGAATACTATAAGATAAAAAAATGGCTGCCGCCATGATTTTTACATTCCACAAATCTAAAATTAAAATATAAATTATAAATGAATAAATTTCTTATCGCAACGCTCGATTGAGAGTGTAAATGAGAACTTAATTATTCACCTGTTGTACTTTTCTTTTTGTCAATTTTTTTTCAATGAATGGTCGTAACACACATGCTTGGGGATTGATGACCAATCAATACAAGATCATGTGGACTTGAACAAGGAAGTGTGCTTTGAATTTAATTTTTCTTTGCTTTGAGTACTTACTTAAAGTACATACTTCTTTTACTTCATTGCAATGGACTGTTGCCACAAGGCTTTCCTATGGTTGTCGTTGACTAGAGAGGTCTTGGGCCTAAGCCCATTTAAAAAAATAAAAATATGTATAATACTTTAATGTTTCTGTCAAAATCAATTTTAACCATTAGATTTAAGGTAAAAAAAGGTAAAAAGTGATCCCGAACATATTAAGAAACGAATCCCGATGATTAGCTTTGTAATTTGAGGTTAATTTCTTCCCTAATTTCCTTCTGATTTGTGTGTTAATTTGTAGGTACAGGAGAAATTTGGAGGGTTTATTAGCGCCTCAAAAAGAAAGCAACAATTTCTTGTATCACTATCAATCAACTACACATTAACGTATACCGTAGGGGAGAAGATTCTCATAAAATTAGGTGTTGGACCATTATTGTTTTTTCTAGACTGTAAAAACAATTACTATTTTCAATTTACTCTTTTATTATCCGATTTGGTACGAATATAATTAATAATGTTCTAATTAACTGTTGTACTCGCGCACGTATACCAATATTGGCCGGATGACTCACTATTTGATCCCAAAAAAAGTACGAATTTGATTTTTTTTGGATCAAATAGTGAATCATCCGGCAATATTGATATGCGTGCGCGACGATTATTTAGTAACGGAGGGAGTAATATTTATGGATCATTCTTAAAATAATATATATATTTATTTATTTGTTTGAAGTAAAATGTTTAATGAAGGTTCCATAAAAAAACATTTATATTAACGCGAATTATACGTAGCTCCTTAATTGTCTAGCAAAAAGTGTCGGCTTACTTGCGAAGAAAAAACAACATTTATTGGGCCATGTCATACCACATTCCTATTTTCCCAGCAGGACCTACAAATTTAGACCAAAAAAAGAAAGCAGGACCTGCAAACAACCACGGCCCCCCAACAAGCACATTCGTTTTGGTCAAATCCAAAACCAATAAATAGCCCAACAACCAAGCTTATCCTTTTTGTTCAACTTGCATTAAACCAATAATATATTCTATTATTTACCCCAAAAAAATATACATAATAATATTTTCTTAAGTAAACCTAAAATTATATTTTTTTTATCAAGCCTTAAAATAGAAATTTACTTCTAGCATATACCTTATTATTACTAGTTCCATTCTTTCTTAATTAATTTATTTTTTTCTTAATATCTCGTCGGTTCTATTTAATAATGAAATTAATCCCGTACAATCATTATGAGACAAATTAAAAATCAAGAAGAAGGATCTTCTAATTTAGGGTCCACCTCAGCATCATCATCAACGGCAACATCACCGTACAATTGATCCAGAATTAGCACCAATCCCATTGCAAATGCACCATCAAACCCTGCTCGAAGACACAGCCAGAAGACATCCCTACCCAACATCACATTAGTTGATGGGTCCACTTTTCTTTTGATCACAGCCACAGGTTGTTTTGATGAAGCAATATTGGTCGTCTGACCTAAAGATGTTGTAGTGGTAGTGTTATGAATTGTGCAATTCCTGTGCGGGTAAGACCCTTCAATATGGTACTCCTCACCTGGATCACCGTACACCTCCACAACTAGTGAAGACCGTCTTATGATACTTGATCTACAAACACTGAAGATCGGATCTTGACCGTCCTTTCTCTCCCCAAAAAAACCTTCCCACCGTTGATGCAAACTTGGCTTCTGTTTTCATCAAAATGTAAGATTATAATTGTTTCTTTCTTCTCGTTTCCTTGTCATAATACTTCAATCTCGTTAAAATCATTTGTGTCACTCTTTTTTATTTTATAAAAAACTACATTAAAAAAACAATTACAATATTTTCCATTTCGTTCACTATAATTTTAAAACCTGCAATATAAACGTTATAATTTATTTAAAATTGTAATTTAATCTTTATAATAGTTTAAAAGATTAAATAAAATATTCAAAATTTACAAAAATTATAAAATTTATAAAAAAACTTTAAAAAATATATAAAGTTCACGTTGCAACTTGTAAAACTATATAAGTTAAAAGTCAAAAAATTATAAATTTCACAATTGTTTATGTAGTTTTACCCATCTTTTTCGATTTTACAAATGGTTAAATCAATATGTAAATGAATTAATTAACGAGTTTATAATTTAATGATATTTTTTTAAAATAAATTACATAAATTCTATAGTTTATAAAATATTTCATTTAATTTTTTATATATTGAAAACGTGCAATATAAAAACCTTATAGTTTCCTAAGGTTGTAGCTTAACCTTTTAAATACTTAAAAATTCAAAAAAATAGTAGAAAATTATAAATTTTGAACAAAAAATGTGACTAATATGGTAGAACTTAATACAATTATTAATTTATTCTTTTTTAAATATTTAAAAAAAACTCATTAGTTTTTTTTCAATTTTTAGTGGAGTGAACTAGTTTATGTTTTTTATATCTTTCCTTAAATTTGCATAATTTTTTGAATTATTTTACCATTTATTTTAATTGTTTTAACCGCTAATAAAATTAGAAATATTGTAACTTTTAAAAAATTATAAAATTTACATTATAAACTCGAACATTTTTATAAATTATAGAATTTTTACGTAAATTATCCTATTTTTTATTTACCCGTTAAATGTTAGATATCTGATTCAAATTTCCTAACTTCTAAGTTTGGTGGGAAGAATTTCAATTAATTAAGCTAAGCTTCCATAACATACGGGGACGTACGAGCGGTGGAACATGTAGTTTAAAATTTAAATCGATACAAAACAAAGAATCTTATCAAGACTTGACACGCGGCGAATCCTCTTAAAACTAGATTCTTGTTAAGAAAAATACAACTAATCACAATTTATTAAGCTAAGCTAACCTTTCGTTGGAGGGTGAGGAGGCACTTGCCGGAGGCATCCATGAGAACAAGCTCATCTAGAGGGTGCGGATCCGGGCCGTACGAATCGAACCGGAAGATGACTTGGTTGTCTGGATCGTAAACCAGAAACCCATCTCCTGGAAAAAACACCGACGTTTTACGAACCGTGAGCTTGGTTTCCTCTTCAAAACAAAACTTCTTATCCACAGTATTCATCTCTCCACTCATTTCTTTGTTGTGACTATGTGGATGTGGTTACCAGCAGAGATGGGTAATGTTATTGTACAAAAAAAAAAAAACTTCAGACGTTATATTAAGCCCAACCTTACCTACCATGCTACCAATCATATTATAGGAGAATGTATAGCTTTTAAAAATTTAACAGTAGAGAGCATTTAGAGAGATGGAGAAAAAATATATAACAAATTATATTGAGAGTATTAATAATACATAAAATTGTAATTTAGCTGGTTAATACAGACCGGATATAAATTATAAGTTTGATTTCTGATACTGTAATGATAATTAATATAAACTAATTTTGTTTTAAGAAAATCATGTGGGCTTATGGGATATTGGCGTTACATTCCTGATTTAATAATTTGTGGTGTGTGAGGCTTCATTTTATTATTTTATTATTTCCATATACATTATAACAAATGTGGATGATATGTCAACAAGTATATAAAATAATAAAATATTAAAAAAAAATCTAGTGCACTTCCGTCTGTATATGATAAAAAGAAGAAGAAAGTGTGTATGATGTGCGTGGGATCTTTGTGGTTGTAGCTGTTTAGATTTGTGGCAAAGAACGTAATCCATCCTGGTCCATGGGTGTATCATTTTAGACTTTTAGTAATTTAATTTGATAAGATTGTGGTGGGGTTGGACTTCACCAGAAAATGTTAGGTACGTTAGAATTATCTCTAACATTCGGTATCTTTTTACGTAAAAAAATTATTCGTAAACAATAAATGAATTATAGTATAAATATAATCTAATGATAAACTCTACCTGTGCGCGGTAATATATATATTTTTTTCATACGAAATATAATCTTTTCCTAAAAAAATAAGTATATATATGTATATATTAGATGGGCCTTGGGCTTGGATGCATGAATTTAATATTGCTTAGTGTTGACACGTAAAGGGTCCAGGTCCAAGTGGCGGTGGTCAGTTAAGGTTGCGAGGTAGTGGTTAATTAGGGGAAAAAAAGAAGACAAACGTTAGCAGATTTCCTTTTTTCTGTAAATTAAAATACAGGCAATGTAACGTTTCTCAAAGTATTTTCAGTGCATTTTAATGGTCCCATGAAAATTAAATTATTATTTTGTGGTAAATAATTACCATCAATAAAACTCGTCCTGCCTAATTTCTTTAGGATTTTTTTTAATATTTTATCTAAAAATTATTATAATAAACATACGGTCGTGCCAATAAAAATTATAATTATAAATGAAATATAGGATAACAATTAAAGCTGGACTTAATATTAATAATTTATATATAAAATAAAATTGATGCAAAATTAAATACAGTGTCGACACATAATATTTTCAATAAATAACTATCGTAAAAAACTTATCAATTATTAATAGATAATTTAACCAATCAATTCATTTATACAATGAAACTAAAATACTTACCAATTGTTTTCCTTACCATGTAGAAGACCACCAGAATGGCAATGGGGCGGGCCAAGGTAGATTTTCTTGCCTCGGCCCCTGGATCCAACTTCAAATTTGGGCCCGTACCTTTCCGTGACCCGTCAAAACAAATACCCATCAAGATTGTTATTAAGGGTCTGTTTGACGTTCCGGTTCTAGTTGGAAAAGTTCTATGGGAAAAAGTTCTATAGGAAAATGACTTTTGGTAAATGAAATGTGAGATACTTGAGGTGTTTGGTAAAACAGTTTTTCAAAATTATGATTTGGATGTAAAATGACCATAAAGGGTATAAAACCCATTTTTAAAAAATTAATAAAAATAGGAAAAGTGGATCTAGAATTGTTTATCTTGAGGTAGAGATTTTATTATGCTAATTTTTAATTTATTTTGTTAATTATATAAAGTAAAAAAATTAAAATGAAATTGAAAAAAAAAAAAAAGGGAGAGAGAGAAGGCCAAAAGGCCTTCTCGTTGGCCACTGGAGCATTTTGCTCCAGTGGGAGGCAAGGCCAATTGGCCTTGCCTTGAAATGCCTTTTGTTAAAAGGCATTTTGTGGGCATGGTTTGTGGTGTTTACCAAACACCTAGGGACTAGATTTTCTACTTGGGAAAGTCATTTCCCAAGTAGAACCAAAGCCCCAAACACTACCTAAGAAGGGGATGGAAGAATAAACCTCCAACAAGATGAAAAAGAAAATGAGCAGGACCGAGCTTAGCAGATTGACAACTTCTTAGGATGGAGCCACCCGACAGAACTGTGTCTGAAATTGGAGCCCCAGAACATCTCCTGGCATTCAACTCTCCTCTGAGACGGAAATAAAGCTTTCTGTAATAATAAAAAGTCCAAGACTCCAATGGTTGGAGGAATGACACCACCTAAGTTATTAGTCCACAAATCTAGCAAAACTAAGAGATCTCTTATGTTACGTTTGGTGGAAGGATTCTACGATTACGTTGTTGAAGTAGTTCTAAAATCTCAGAAATGCCTTATTTGGTAAATATATATCCTGAAAATTTAAAATTAACTTGTAAAATATTTTTCCTTCAATAAAATAAAAAATAAGGGAAAATAAATACTTTTAAAATATATTATATTTTAGAATTCTCTTGGAACGAGAAAATAGATAATATTTTATGACAAAATAATCTCTTACAAATAGGCATTATTAAAAAATGGATTATATAATGACATAATTAACATGATTATTGTACGTCACTAGTAATATTTTATTTGATTGTTTTTATGCATAGGAAAAAGAATTCTTATTCCAGAATCGCAGACAAGGCCCGCAGCTTTCCCTCATTAGGCAGTGTTGTCCAATGCCCAGTAGTACAAACAAGAGGAAAGTCAGCACAGCAAAATAACAAACTGAACAGAAACGGTCATTTCCTCCTCCGTCTTCCGATCAGAAAAATCCTCTCCGTCCACCCAACAAATCGCACCGCATTCTTCTCTCTCCGCCGCCTAACAACCAATGTCCACCGCTAGATCGTCACCGTCGACCGACTCCACGTGGGACTCCATGCTGCCGGGCCCACCCTCCCGCAACAACTTCGGCTCCCTTGACATTTCCCCTTCCGGTCTACTCGCTTTCCCTTCCGGATCGTCCATCTCCGTCGTGGATTCCCGCTCCCTCCAGCTCATATCCACCGTCCCCATCCCTCCCCCTCCCCCTTCATCCTCCTCCTCTTCCCTTCCCCTCTCCCCCTTTATCACTTCCGTCCGCTGGACCCCTCTCCCTCTCCACCGCGACCTCCTCTCCACCGAACCTTCCTCCTCCCACCTCCTCCTCGCCGTCGCCGATCGCCACGGGCGCATCGCTCTCCTCGATTTCCGCCTCAAATCAGTCCTTCTCTGGCTCGAACCGGACCCTACCCCAAAATGTGGCGTCCAAGATATCTCCTGGATCCTCTCCCGCACCGATTCCTACGTTCTCGCTGCCATCTCTGGTCCTTCTATACTCTCCCTCTACACCACCTCCTCCGCCGTCGCCTCCTCTTCCGCTCGGTGCTTCTTCAAATACGACGCGTCTCCTGAGCTTCTCTCGTGTATCCGCCGCGATCCATTTGATTCCCGCCATTTCTGCGTGATCGGATTCAAAGGGTTTCTATTATCCGTTAAAGTACTTGGAGAAACAGAAACCGAAGTCGCTTTGAAAGAATACCACATTCCTACTGATTCAAGTGAATTGGAGAGGCTAGAGAAGGATGCGGCAAACAATGGCACTACTTCTTCTTCCTCATCGCCAGCATCAGCGACTTTTCCTCGGTATAGTGTGAAACTAGCGTTTTCACCGCAGTGGAAGCACATTGTGTTTGTGACATTTCCAAGGGAGCTGGTCGTGTATGATTTGAAGTACGAGACTTCCCTTTACAGTGCAGCATTACCAAGAGGATGCGGAAAGTTTCTAGACGTGTTCCCAGATCCAGAGCATGAGTTGCTTTATTGTGCTCATATTGATGGGAGGCTCAGCATTTGGAGACGAAAAGAGTATGTGCTATTGCTACATCAGATCTTACTCTGTATCTATCTATGTGAATGTTTTTGCTACGTAATTTAGTGTGATAGGGTACATAGATATGACCTTTTCTTTTCTTTGCTACTCTGTTGAGCGGTCTTAGTTGGTGAATTAGTGCCATATACTTATAAATGATTTTAATAGAGTGAAAGCATTCAATTATTACACTCCAATTAGATAGATTTGCATCTGGGTTTTGAATATACTTACAAGATAAGAAATGATGTATTGCGAAAGGTGGTAAGCGAGCACTTCACAATTTCACTAGAGAATATATATTATTTGAAAAAGGTCACAAGGTGGCAGTTCACATTTTAGGGTGTGGTAGGTGCTCTAGACAGTTTTTATTTTTACCAAACTCATGAAACCAGGTTCATGCGAATAGACTAGTTGAGGATCGGACTCCAGTTTGGTGCATGCCAAGAAGGAAAAATTAATTCAGAGGTGATGTGAATATTTTTGAATTAATGATGGGAGGCTGGCTTGATTGCTATGGTCTAGTAAGTTAGTTTGTTGCTTTGGATAGGACTAGCCCAGGGGCTAGGCAATGCCCTAGCTTGGATTCTGATTGGCAAATTGAAATTTAAAGATCATTAGTTCAAGATCAAAACAGGGCTTAATTGTTAAAAGCCAAGCTAGTGAATTGAGTTGGTTTGAACCGTACCAATTTAGCACCGGAAGTCTCAACTGTTTTTCCATATGCTTGTTTTGACTGTTTACTGAGTTACCTGTTACATTTGTATTTAGTGCACTTTATCATCGTTTTTTCTTCTAATCCTCACCTTAAGGGAATGTACTTATTTTCAAATATTCGCAGAGGAGAACAGGCACATGCAATGTGTGCTATGGAAGAGTTGATGCCATCAATTGGCACATCAGTCCCTGCTCCTTCAGTTCTAGCTGCTGTAATTTGCCAATCTGAGTCTACCATCCAAAATGTTGCTAAACTGTTTTGTGATGCACCAAATAGTCCTTCAGCTGTGGATTTTGACAATCCTTTTGATTTCTGTGATGAAACTCTTCTTATTTCTAAGACTCACATGGTCTCCATTTCTGATGATGGAAAAGTATGGAAATGGCTCTTGACTGCTGAAGGGACTGGTGACACTCAAAAGGAGACTATAGGGTTGGGTGCGATTTCTGATTCCCTCGAAGTACTCTCTCTAGGAGCCAGTGCCAGCAATATAGCTTCTACTGATGGACTTGACCTTATTGAAGGAAAACAACAAGGGCATGTGGCAGGCAGTAGAAAACGACTTTCTATTCTCAATGGGGCAAATGTATCATTTAAGGTGAATAATCATTTCTCTTCAATCTGATTTTGTTACTTGAGACAGTAACTCGTTGCTAAAAACAAACATAAATTATGGTTCTGAAGATGCATCTATGGTTTCATTTTTTTCTTCTTTTTGTTCTATATCAAGACTCAAGAGTCTCACTTTTGTGCGGTGATATCTTGGTTAATAATGTTTGTCCTCATTTCTCTCCAAATTCTTTGGGTCAACCCCATGTTTACTTATTTTCAAAATCATTGATGCAGATCAGTTTAGTTGGGCAGCTTCAACTGCTTTCTTCAACAGTAACTATGCTGGCTGTACCCTCTCCTTCCTTAATTGCTACTTTGGCCCGTCAGTTTCAGCTTAACAATCATTTTATTTAATTCTTGTGCTAACCATTCCTAAGTTAAGGTGGTAGTGATGCGAATATAAGGTGATAATATGAAATGTAGGTGGGGGAAATTATCCTGCTGTAGCCGTTCCCCTGGTTGCTTTGGGAACTCAAAGTGGAACAGTTGACATCATCGATGTTTCTGCTAATGCTGTTGCGGCTAGTTTTTCAGTTCATAATGGAATTGTCAGGGGATTACGGTGGCTTGGAAATTCTAGACTCGTTTCCTTTTCTTACAGTCAGGTAAACAAAGATCCAATTGCAAGTCATTGTTCCTATAAACATCATCATAATTTCCACTTCTTGATAATTGATTTTCTTTTTCTCCTCTTGTTTTGCCCTCTCTCCGAATTCAGGTGAATGAAAAAACCGGTGGTTACATTAATAGGCTTGTTGTGACCTGTATTAGAAGTGGCCTTAACAGACCATTTCGGGTTTTACAAAAGCCAGAGCGGGCACCTATCAGGGCTTTGAGGACTTCATCATCCGGAAGGTTGATCAAAAGCCTGTTTTTTCCATTTAAATAGTTTGCTGTCATATATACTTGAAGGCTTGATTTTAATTGATTTCAGGATGTTCCTTCACATGGTTTTGCTTTCATTTGTAGTAGCTCAGGTTCATGTTTTATGATTTCAGGTATCTTCTTATTTTGTTTCGTGATGCACCTGTGGAGGTTTGGGCAATGACAAAAAGTCCAGTCATGGTTTGTTGTCCGATACCCTTCTCTTTTTCATGCACAAATGTTAGATATCCTATCATCACGTCAGATATATTATCAGTGAATTGCATGGACTACTAGGGAAAGCGACTATTTTACCATTTCCCAAGGAAGTATGGTATTACTGTGATCTAAATTGTTGTGTATGCTACAGGTCTCAAAATTGCTTTGTTGTAGTTAAATGATTTATTCTTTACATGTTCTCAAATTCAACAACATTTTGGTTCCTTGGAGTAATTTTATGCAGTTTTTCTTATCGTTTGAATATTTCCCTTTTCACGTGCATAATTATGGCTTTTCTTTGTCATGGCCATTCCAAGTGATGAAGCCGCTTCATGTACATCTATCCTCCCTGAATTCACATCTAGCATACCTTGTCATTTTGTATTGAATGTAACATATTTGCTTTCTTCCGTTATACATTTTGGTACACAGAAAACTTAGTAAAGAAAAGCTAATTAGCTAATAATATAACTGGATGTAGATATAATCATCAGATTGTCATGCATTTACTTTCATGTTTCTATTATTAGTATCTACTTCCACATTTTTATACAGTTATTTGTTTGTTTTGTAGTCATAAGTTTTGCTTTTGTTTCATGTTGCTAAGACCTATTCTGTAAGATGAATTTTCAGTGCATCTTTATGTTTTGCTTGATGACTTTAGTTATTATTATTCTTTTGGCCTTCATGTAGCTTAGATCATTAGCTCTTCCATTCACGGTATTGGAATGGAGTCTACCTACGGTTCCAAGGCCATTTCAAAATGGTCCTCCTCGGCAGGTTTCATCGAAGAACCAGACACCTGAGCTACCAAATGAAGCATCTACCACAAAGACATCATCAGAATCTTGTAAGCATCTTTTTTATAATAAACTGAAGTGTTATATAGATTGGCTACAGCTGCCACGTGTTTCTCTTTGAATGTTCAAAATCTTCTTCACATGAAAGTAATTACTTTGTGCAGCATCAGTGAACTCAGATGCATCTGATGATTCTTCAGAAAGTTTTGCGTTTGCACTAGTAAATGGTGCACTTGGAGTTTTTGAAGTTCATGGGCGGAGGATCCGAGACTTCAGGTATGGGTATTCAATATAGATTGTTGCACAGAGGAATCTGTATTTTCTCTTGCATCTTGCACTAGATTTGTTGACTTTGTCTCTGAAATTAGCGAGCCTTTCGGTGGAGGTTTCAGGTTTAAGGCCTCGGAGCAACCACTTTGTGCTAAAGGAACAAACAAATACATTAAAGTTGCTTCTACAATCCTGCTTTAGTCACCTATGTTTTTTCACCTATTTCTAGCCTGGGCTAGAATTCTCCTTTTCTTCTTTCATGTGAAGGAGTTGAGGTTCTTGAGTTGTTATGCAGCGCGTGATGTTTAATTGAATCTTCAGCTATATCTGCAAAACTTATTGTGCAACAATGACTTAGTCAAGAATTTCGTAGGTTAATATATAGCATACAATGAGATGGATAAGGCTATTCCTAGAGACTTTTCAGTCTCATGCCATGTGCTCTAGAAGAGGCAAAAGGCTTAAAATTGTAATTTACTAATCTAAGACAATTGCATATTCGAATTCAGGATCCAGATACTTTTTATAGTGGTACCCCCTTGCACCATTAAGAAATTTTTCTTTTGTTGTTTCTGTGCGAAAAATGATGTTTTTTACACTATGACTATGATGGTTGGAAAGTCACCATGACTTCTTATCCCTATTGATAGACGTAGACTATGGTGTTTTCATTTTTGTCATTACTGGGGTCTTTTGCTCTTCCACAAAAAAGAGAGAAACTAACAGTGGTTTTGTGTTGTCTGTAGACCAAAGTGGCCTTCATCTTCATTTGTTTCATCCGATGGATTGATTACTGCCATGGCATACCGTCTACCTCATGTTGTACGTCTCATACTTATTCATTATAGTCTATTTTATTGGTCATGTAGATGTGAGAGTTTATTCTTCAAATTTCCACTGTGAGAGGCTGTGATGTTACTACTTCTCAGGTTATGGGAGATAGGTCAGGGAACATTCGGTGGTGGGATGTCACAACTGGACATTCTTCATCATTTAACACTTATAGAGATGGAATCCGGAGAATCAAATTCTCGCCTGTTGTTCCTGGAGATCATAGCAGAGGGCTAGTTGCTGTGCTTTTTTATGACAATACCTTTTCTGTATTTGATCTTGTAAGCATGGAGAATGGCAAGTATATTGTTTTTAAAGCATTGTGTTCATTCATGTTGACATACTACACACGTACACGTGCTTTGTTGTGTGGCCGGTAGTCTGCAATATCTTTGATGTGATCAAAACTTTTAGGGACTTTGTTCCTGTGGTCTATTGTAGTACTAGGTGATTCTTCCTTGCGTGAAATGTTCATATAAATGAAAGCTCTCCAGCATTAACCAAGCAACCTGCAAAATGCAGCTCATCTGCCACGCCTGTTGATTATAGAGATCTAGCACAGATGCTGACTTTTTTTCGGTTGTTAGAAGCATGCTTTTGGAAATAGTGATTCAAATCTGCTCTTTTTTCTTCCCCCAATTTTTACCTGTCAATGAGTTCTTTTCTTGCATTGGATGCTATCCTTTTTCTTCCTTTTCTATGTACATGTCAATGAATACTTGTATCCTTCTAAATATTGGTTCTCCCTTTGCAGGACTTGCCTGACCCGTTAGCCAATTCCCTATTACAGCCTCAATTTCCGGGAACCCTTGTATTGGAACTTGATTGGTTGCCTGTCCGAACTAATAAAAATGATCCATTGGTATTGTGCATTGCTGGAGCAGATAGTACTTTTCGCCTTGTTGAGGTTAACATGTATGTGCTACTTGACTTGCACTGTCTAACTTCTTATACTTTTACACTTTGTATGGGGATGTATAGTGAACTATTACAAAATTTCATCCAAGCATTTTTGACAGAAGCTGGTTGGGGTTTTCTTACTATTGGTGCCTGGGGTATAATGGCCACCTTAATTGTGGTCACATGTCTACCTATTTAATTGCCTTGTCACTTGGGTTCCTGTGCTTGGAGCACAACCATTCCCTGTAATGTTTGTTACGTGTTCCCAACTTCCCATGATTAGTGGGCTAACTTTAAAGTGTTTTGGTATTCTCGTTTAGTGGGCTAACTTTCAAGTGTTTTGGTATTCTCGTTTAAATTTTAGATAGAGAATTCATTTTGGATGTCAGCATTTTCTGTGCTTTTATATAATTGTCTATTTGTGCAGAAAGGACAAAAAGCTTAGCCATGGGATGCAGCCTCGAGCTCTTAAAGAAAGATTCCGGCCAATGCCTATATGCTCTCCCATTTTGCTTCCTACACCACATGCCCTAGTAAGTATCATCCTGCATTTCCTCTTTCCATACCTTCTAAGCCCACCAAAGTAAATGTTACACATGCCCCATTTCTGTGCTAAATGTACTAGTGTCAGTTTTTTCTGCCACTTGCAACTCTACCCATCCTGTTTAAAAAGGGTCTACAGCTGGTTTTCAGTTCCATTCAGATCTTTATCTCGTTACAAAATTGGTGTATAGTCTAGTCAAGTGTTGACCCCTCAACTTGTTGCAGCACAGTGAAGACACGTTTAACTTGGACAAATTTTATATTGTTTCGTGAACAATCATAGCTTTGAGGACTATTGTAATTGTTAATGTGAGTGCGTTATTCTGACAATTTATTACAGTATTGTGTTGGACTTTTGATTAAAACAGTATTTTACCCAGAAAGAACAATTATTGCATAATAGTTGAATGGGATCTGGGTAGGCTTGTGCACCCTACTAATTTCATGGATTGAGTCTGGGCTAGGGTCTTGGCCCCGTTTACCGAAAGAATCAGATGTTAACCCATCGATTTGATAGGTCTCATTAGACCTTACTGGGAGTCAGGACTTTCTTCTGACCTGTTTCAACGCCCCTAGCTAAATTGCTTTTGATATTCTTTGTATATTTATGAGTTAAACATCCAGGGAAGGACTTCCTTGAAGTAAATGGAGGATTAAAAAAAGAAAAATAAAAAGGAAAAGAAAACTCCTGTTGTTGTATACTTATGAGTGCACCATGTGTGTGAAACTTGAGCAGGATTCCCCCCTTTTTAAAAGAGAATGACGAATAACTTTGGCAATATGCCTTTTACACTGTATTCTACTTAAAATGTAGGGGTGCTGAGTGTCATTTCCTTTTCACTTGAATTGAAGAGGTTTGCTGAAGTGTCTTGAAAAAGTCATTTTCTGTTCTCTCAAAGGGTTAGGTAAAGTTTTCAAAACCGATCTTTCTCTGGTGAACCAGTATTTGCTATTGATTTTTTGCCACAGGCTTTACGGATGATCTTGCAGCTAGGAGTTAAGCCCTCTTGGTTTAACACTTGCAGTACAACTATTGACAAGAGGCCTCACTCAATCCCTGGAACTGCTTCATTTAAAGTAGATCTTCGTAGTTACATTATTGATTTACCACCTGTTGGTGATACTGTGGTACCAGAAATGCTCCTTAAAGTTTTAGAGCCTTATCGGAAAGCAGGTGAGCTTTCTGTCATAGGATGTTCAATATGATCTTTCGATCAGCTTTGTACTTTGCTCTGGACTTACACATTTTCTCCATTTCCATTGCTCAAGGCTGCATATTTGATGATGAAATGGCAAGATTATATGCTACCATAGTAAATAAAGGTTGTTCGGCAAGGTTTGCCTTTGCAGCTGCAATATTTGGTGAAATATCAGAAGCACTTTTCTGGTTGCAGTTGCCTCGTGCTCTTAAACACTTGATGGATAAGCTAGGAAAGAAGCCTCAACAGAGAACTCCTGTACCAGCGCTAACCCCAGAGCTCGATGATACAGCTGTCCTGAGTCGAATTGCATCCAAGGGGACATCAGTTACTGGTTGTGAGAAGAGGGATTCATGGGTAAGTTACTACTTTTCTCTTCTAATCTTCATTCTTGTTGGACACAGAAATTGTTTGCGGTTAATCATTTCTGATACTTGAAGAGTTGAAGAATGCTCTATCTCTGTTTTAATTTTTGATTCTCTATAACAGTGTCAAGGTCAGCTTAGATCAATGGCTTTCCAACAAAAGGAGTTATGGGAGAGTGCTAGTGAACGCATCCCCTGGCATGAGAAGTTGGAGGGAGAAGAGGCCATCCAGAACCGCGTACATGAGTGAGTTGTTTATTTGCTGTCATGTTGTGTGCATTGTGTCATCTCTAGTAGCTGATGCTTGAGAGCAGAAAAGTAGCTCAGGACAAATTTTCCAGCTCAAACGGCATAAATTAAATTTCTTAAGTGAAGTGTCGTGAATAGGTCAGCTAATTACTCTTTGGCTATAAGCTTTTTTGGTTGTTATTCGTATTGGTATGATAGGAGGAGCGTGTTGACACTGTTTAAGGTTAGTTAATTCCAAAAATCAAGTTATAACCTAGAATGGTCAGTCTGACATGTAGTGATGGAAGCTGTCCAGCCATGGGAGAATATAATTATAAACTTCTGAAAATGTGTTTGTTTAAATATAACGTTGTTCTGAATGAGTTAAAGCGCCAAAGAAGTTACTTGGTAATCTCCACGGGATTGTCTTTGAAGAGAATTTTTCTTACACTCCCCATAAGTTTTTGAAAAACATCGTGTGGTGGTGTAGAAGTATCTTGCAGTTGGTATTTCGTGATTGGTTTTGCGAAGGGTTTGCAATGTAGCAATTCCATAAATCAGTGGAAAGTATATTACTATAATTTCTATCTGCAACGTATGAAATGCGTAAGTGGTTGTTAAGTAGGAGGACATGGTGTCCTTTACTTATTGCATTCTGCTGGTCCTACCATGCACGCTGATTATTATTTTTTTCTCTTATATGTGGTGCTTTATTCCTGCGATGGATATGCCACTAGCGTTGGCTTATAGATGTACTCAACTTATATTCTTGATATACACAGGCTTGTATTGGTTGGGAACTTAGAAGTGGCAGTTAGTTTGTTGCTTTCCACTTCTCCAGAAAGCTCTTATTTCTATGTCAATGCTCTACGTGCAGTGGCTCTTTCTTCTGCTGTTTCAAGGTCTCTTCATGAGCTTGCAGTTAAGGTGAGCAATAATCTGGAACTTCCCATCTTTCGACATATCAACTCAGATACTGTGATTGGTAAAAAGAATCACCTTCTTTTGTGTTTTGGCTACTCTTATAGTCTTGCTATCTCATGATAATCAGGTAGTTGCAGCCAACATGGTCAGGACAGATAGATCACTGTCTGGCACTCATCTTATCTGCGCTGTTGGAAGGCATCAGGAAGCTTGTTCTCAGGTAAGATTTATATCACCGCCTTTTCTCTTCACGACTGACATTAGATCAAATCAATAAGCTTAACACATGCTGCACTTAATGTATACACATGATTGTACAGCTACAAGACGCTGGATGCTGGACTGATGCTGCAACTTTAGCTGCTACGCATTTAAGGGGATCAGACTATGCTAGGTTCTTATTCTTTTTATCTTCATAACCTTTTAAAAGTTAGCGGCTGGGATTGCAGAATTCTAGCAACTTTTATTTGTTGTTTCTTTTTCTTGCTTTGTAAGCTAATAAAGCTCTACTAGAAATGGACTTATCGATATTTTTTATTTGAATTCATCTCGACTTCTCAATTTGGTACGTTTGTGTTTTTTCAGGGTGTTACTAAGGTGGGCTGGCCATATCCTACATGTTGAACACAATATATGGAGGTATTGACATTTTCCATTTCCTGGTTCAGTCTATAAAGATATTAATGCTCGTCTCTCATGAAGCCTTACAATGGCACAATGCAGGGCCCTTATTCTGTATGTTGCAGCCGGTGCTCTGCCAGAGGCCCTAGCCGCACTCCGTGAGGCACAACAACCTGATACAGCTGCCATGTTCATACTTGCTTGTCGTGAAATCCACGCAGAATTTGTTTCCAATTCGGGAATTTCAGATGATGAATCAGATTCGGAGTCTTCAAGGAAGCGAAATGTAGCCGATTTACCTGGGTTAAACCCAGAGAATGAAGATGTTATTGCTGTTGGTGAATATTATGGGCAGTACCAAAGAAAACTAGTGCATCTGTGCATGGACTCACAGCCATTTACAGACTAATCGGTTGAGGATGCTGGCAAATCTCAGTATATGATCTGTCTTTCGGAGTGAGCATTGTTCTGTTCTTCATTAGAGCATGTGAACAATGCTCATTGCTGGTCGGGGAACCCTTTCTAGGTTTGGTTATTGCTACATTCAACTGTGAAAATGGTAACTGATATCGAACCGTAATCTGATGCCTTGCTACAGTATCAAGCGGAGGGAGGTATGAAAGTCCATTTATTGCTGACTGGAACTTTGACAGCATTAGTTCCAGCAAAAAATGTTTGTTGTAGAGAAATGTTAATAAGGTGATCTGTGTTGTAAGTTAGGCCTTAAATTTTCAGTAGATGGTTACATATATAGTGATGTTTGTTTGCTCATTCTGGCATTAATAAAAGTAAACATTAACCATTACTGTATTTTAAAAAATAATACACTTTATGTAATTTGATATTAATATACTAGTATTATACTATCCCGTCTTAAATTAAATGTCATTTTAGAGATTTTTTTTTTCTCAGATTAAATATTATTTTGCAATTTTTAAAATAATTTATGATTAATTTATTTAATAAAGAGGAAAGAATGCCCATTGATAATTTATTTAATACGGAAGAGAAATCAATTTTTTAACAACAAAAAGTATTTCTTTTATTTTTGTGTTCAAATTTTAAGAGAGCAATTTTGCTCAGGAAAATGTTAAAAACTATCATTTTATGTGTATTTTCCCCTCTGCAAGTTACTAATTCTATCTCCCTGTGTTGTCGATCGCATCGCATGGCATCAAACCAGTACCGAAGTGGCCGAGGTAAAGATTGTTGAGGTTAGCCATGGTAGGCCATGGCCTCCCTTGCCGGAGTTATCTCTGCCGCTAACATTCTTTGGCATATTTTCGCTCAAATTCCCTCCAGTCAAGCGCATCTACTTCTTCAAACTCACAACCTCAACTGATCCCACTTTCTTCAGCTCATTCCTCCGGCAACCTCACTTGGCCTCCCAACGCCGCAAAACACATCATCCTCTACACTCCAATAGGGTCCAGGATTTGAATTCCGCTGCCGAATTTTTTTTTAGTATTTTAAAGAGAAGATAAACGAACTGAATGAAAAAATTTAAAAATGCTTAAAAGTATTTGTATCCGTCACCAAATAACAAATATTTAGATAAACTTAACAAAAAAATTAATAAAAAGACAATATAGAAAAAAAATTAATTATACATTAGAATTCATACAATATACGTACTTTTTACAATTATTCTCTACGAGTTTTCATTTTTTGATATCCTTGTATGATTCTCTCATTCTCTACACTATCAAAAATTTCTTTTTCAACAAAAGTAATCAAACAATCATTTAACATATCATCTCCCATACGGTTCCACAGTCGATTCTTCACGATGCTCATATATGAAAAAGCCCTTTCCACTGTCGCAGTTGCAACGGGTAAAATCAAAGCTAGCTTCAAAAGCAAATACACCAATGGATAGACAATATGCTTTCTTCTTTCAACTAACTTTTCGGAAAGATCATTAATCCCTTTCAAATTTGAAAATCCAACATCCAACCGCATATCCAAAATATAATTCTCAAGTTGATTATCAAGAGCAAGAACATCAATTGTAGAAAACTCATTAGGATAAAATTGAGTCAATTGAAGCAATTTCTCCTTATTGAAAGCAACAAAGGAGTCTCTTGGATTTAAACATGCCACACAAAGGAGTAATTCATTATTCCTCTCATCAAACCGATTATTGAGCTCATGAAGTTGCATATCAATGACTTGATAAAATAAATCAACTTGATAATGATGTAGATTGGAAATTTGCTCACCTTTCCGCCTTGGTCTACCTTGAGCAACAAACATATCACTCATAGTTGGAAGATTTATATTATGTTTGCCACAAAATAAAGATACTTCATTAAGTAATAACATCCAACCTTCATCCCTCATTGACTGCAGTCTCAACTTGGATACTTTGAGTAAATCTAAAGCATTTACTATGTCTTGATCTTTTCTTTGAAGTGCTTGAGAGAATTCATTAGTAATTCCTAATATATTCTTCATCAAATGCAAACAAAATATAAATTCAAAACATTGTACCGTATTCAATAATGCACATGCTTCTCCTCTTTTATCTACGTTCAAGCCATCTTCCTCTATCATTTCAAGCACATCAATTACTGAAGAGAATAAACTGATTAAGTTGAGCATTGTACCATAATGTGAACCCCATAGAGGATCTCCTGTTCTTTTAATGGTCTTCTCTTCATTCAAACCCTCTTCATTCAAACCTTTTCCACTCCATATTTCAGCATTTTGTAATCCTTCAACCACATGATCTTTTTGCTTCTCTCGAATGACATCTTGCCTTTTGCATGAAGCTCCAACCACATTGCACACATTAGCAACCATATTAAAAAAAGATGAAATTGTAACTTGTTTTTTTGCAACAATAACAAGTGCAAGTTGAAGTTGGTGTGCAAAACAATGAACATAAAATGCACATGAATTCTCCTTCAAGATCAAACTTTTAAGACCATTGAATTCTCCTTGCATGTTGCTCGCTCCATCATAACCTTGCCCACGTACCTTTGACAAGCTCAAGTTATGTTTGGCAAATAAAAACTCCAAGACTTTCTTAAGAGAGCAAGCACGTGTGTCAGTAACATGAACAAGACTAAGAAAACGTTCAATAATTTGCCCCTTCTTATTCACATACCGCAAAACAACACCCATTTGCTCTTTAATTGATATGTCACGACATTCATCAATTAAAATAGCAAAAAAATCATCTCCAATATCTTCAAGAATAATATTAGTAGTCTCACTAGATGCAACACCAATAATTTCTTTTTGGATACTCGGTGCTACCAACTTAAGATTTCCACGTGCATGACTCAAAACGTTTCCAATGGTCTCATTGTGGTTAGCAAGGAACTGTAAAAGGTCAAGAAAATTTTCTTCATTAATTGAATCTTCAGACTCAATATCACCACAAAAAGCTAGTCCCTGACGAAGTAGAAACCGAATACAATCAACTACTGCAGTCAACTGAATCCGACTAGATTGTTCACAAAGAGCCACTTCAATATGTTGCTTTTGATTCATCAATGCTTCACATTTTCTCCAAGCATTATTATGACTACTATTAACACCACCAATATGTTTCTGTAAACGTACTTTCATGTCTTTCCAATTGTCAAAACCAGTAGAAATAAAAACACCTCTCCCTCCTTGGTCTCCATTCTCTGAACCCATCAAATAACAATATAAACAAAAAACTGCATTTTTGGACGAACTATACTCCAACCAATTACCAAATTCATCATACCATTTAGGATTAAAACGTCGTTGAATACTTCCAATCAATATTTTAGGAAACTCTATGTCTCGTGGTTGACAAGGACCTTTCAACATATAAGCTCTACGAATTTGATCCCGATCATTAGGATGGTATGCTAAAATTTTAGGTCGCATACCTGGATCAACAGGAAGATTTTTCAAATCAACTTCTAAAAATCTCTTCGACTTTTTCGCAAGTCGTTCTTCACTTTCATTTAAACCAACATTTGATGATATCGATGGTGCTTGAGTAGATGATTTAATCAAATATTTATCCATATCTACAAAAAAAAATATTAATACAATTAGCATATTAATTCTCAAGTCATTCTTTCTTGGACACTAATTAATCGTTGGAAGATAATACACAAAGCGGCACAGTGTAACATTCTAATTTTAATAAAAATAGAAGTCAATTAAGAAAGCTGCCAAGATATGCTCCAACAAGGAACAAATGCACTACAACACATATGCATGCAAAACTTATCAAGCTGCAATCCAATTCTTTTCTCTAACCATCTAAGAACTTGGAAGTTTACTACTGTCAATGAAGAAACAGAAACAGAGTAAAGTAACAAGCTTGCTTACTCTAAAAGTTTGATTAAAAAAATACAAAATATTATTCATTATAGATTATTATACATCGGCAAAATATTATTTTATATCATTAATGTCAAAATATTATATTATAAATAAATTTGTACAAGTAAATTATATTATGAAAAAAAAACCATGAAAATATTGCACATTTTTGTGTTTTAATTAATTAAATTATTAATCCTAATCCTCCAACCTCCCACTCGGATGTCAATCCATGAATCCACCTGCACCCACGTAGGATGGAAACAACTCAAAAATGTCAACCTCTAATAAAAAACACTTTATTTCAGCTATTCTTTCTTTCTGTTTCAACTTTATGGAAACACTTTGTCAAAAATGATGGCCTTGGATTAAAATTATTTTTTGCTACAGATTTGTATGTACCTTCTCTACTACACGTAACAATATAATACTTCAAATTTCTATCATCATCTTTCTTTTCATTTTTTTTCTAATCTCACTTCACAAGCATACTCAAGATAAAAATTGTAAACTTTTTCTTTTGATTTAAAGACCATACCTGACTTTGGGATCAATTTATCATCAGGTTCCGACAATGGAGGATTGATGGAACTTTGAGGCTCATCACTTTGAGGCAAAGACTCCATTATCTGAAACAAAAGGTTACAATCAGCCACCACAGTATACTCAGTTTTAAGCATATAAGTGCCAAACAAAAAGCACAAATGATTTAAGACCAAACTCTCTTGACAAGTCATTATACAGAAACATGAGCTATAGAAAGTGAGTTGCTTCATCAAGACACATGACCACGTGGCAATAAATTAAAATGGAAAAAGCTTTTCTTTCTTCATGGAAATGACAAGTTTGGAATTTAATACACATTGAAAACCAGATTACCATAAAGGTTAAACATCATGTGTATATCGAAAGTACATCAACACCATGCGTTTATGAAAATGTCATGACTTTCATAGATTAACTCAAGTTTCTAGTTATCCTATTACTTTACCAAATGTAAAAACTCGCTGCATAAATCAGAACAGAAGTGACAGGTTTCAGCATTACAATAAAAGAAGCATCAAACTGATATTGGCAGGGAGCATAAAATAGGCTAAAAACCGCAAACACCTTGGAGAACCATAGAATGTATGTAGGACCAATAAAATCAAATAAAATCCATATGCTAACAAGAAAGAAAAAAAAGATGCAACATACTATTCTGTTATTCAAAGGAATAGTGGTCCAAGTTATGTTTTGTTATCAACGAGAGTACTGGACATATACACCTCCCATGATAAAACCAAGCTACTCCATGTCGCAAACATGGCTTCAAATAAATTGCAATCTTGCTAAAATAAGTATCCATTTAAAGAAGTCCCAACAACATTATAACAGGAAATGAAAATACCTGGTATAGATGAGGACCCTTGTCGTCAAACCCAGCAACCAATAGAGATACTCCAAAAGGCGAAAAAGAGTAAGCTACCACTTTGCTATAAGGCTATAAATAGCGAAAATGGAGTGAAGGAGAAGAAGATTCAAGAACTAAGGCTTCCGCGCGACCAGCTAAGAGACACCCAACATCAATGAGGGAGGAGGGCGGAGGACGAGGAGGGAGGGGACGGCTGTTTCTGTGAGGGTTTGGAGGCAAGGAGGCAAGGAGAAAATGTCGGGAGGATGAGAAATCAGAAGCTAGGGTTTGGCCATTTCATTAATGGCAATTTCGTAAATATGACTGCCACGTCTGATCTCAGGTAGCAATGGTATGCGCGATGGCGTTGATTTACATCCATACGTTCCCGCCCTCTCCCGATCTGACGATGATGGCGGTGCTGACGTGGCACCTGTTTTTGAATTGCAAATCACTTCATTCCCAAATTAAGGGTTTTAATTACTCTAGTTCTTCCATAATTAAAAGGAAAAATGTTATTGGTTACTCTCCAGGCACTTTATAATATTAAAAATAATTAAAAAAATGTAATTATTTGCAAACAGATCATAAGTTACAAAAATTAGTGTTACGAAAAAAAAATTGTAGTTATGAAAA
The DNA here is from genome assembly GCA_963691705.1 of Viola odorata. Lineage (NCBI taxonomy): Eukaryota > Viridiplantae > Streptophyta > Magnoliopsida > Malpighiales > Violaceae > Viola > Viola odorata. Next base: position 8,367,326 of record OY829544.1, read on the forward strand.
TTAGTGTTGCAATTAAGTTTGAATAAGTTACATTAAAATGAAGGAAAGATTAAAAAATTCAAGAGTGTTTGACCAATTTGAATGTCTAATAACTATAATGCAATGGTTATGAGAACCTTTATTAAAAAGGCCCGTCAAATTAAAAAGTTTGAAATTTGAGTGTCTGAACTGTGGACGGTTAAAACTATGGTCAAAATATTACTTTTTTAAGTAGTTTTAATTAATTAATTAGAAATCTTCGTCAAGAGTAATTTTCATGATAATTATTTGATCGGGTGCTAAATTCGTCAAAAATAAAATCTTTACAACTCAATACTGATTGACAAAAGATATTGTAATAGTGAAAAGAGGTTCACTCCCGAGGGAACAAGATTTAATTGAAGTTTCCACATATGACCCAATGTAACAAAATAAAATAAAAAAGGGGGTTTTTAATTTGCAAATAAATAATAAAGAAGTAATAAGATTAAACTGAAAATGTAATAATGTAACAAGTAACAAGATGGAAATGTGATGGTAAAATTAAGATGATAAAGATTCCTAAACCATATTGATCGTGGATGCAAAAATATTCAAAACTGGGTATGCCTTTAACCACACCGTTCTGGACGGGAGAAGTATAACCATGCTCATGGAAGCTTGGGCTCACGTATCCAAACATACCCAATTAGATGATAAACAGAAAATTCCAGTTCCAGCTATTTTACCTCCAGAGATGTTGCCGATCCTTAATCGGGAAATTGTTGACGACCCAGAAGAGCTGGACATGCTGTACTTGAAGGGCTGGCAAGGGATCAAATGGCCTGGATTGAATACCAAGAACCCAAGAAGCTTGAAGCCATTTCCGATTACTAGTATTCCACCCGACTCTGTTCGTGCAACATTTGAGCTCTGTTCTGACCAAATCAAGAAAATCCGTGAAAGGGTACTTCTCTTTTTGTCAAATCAAACATACCATTTATCTGCTTTTGTGCTCACATTTGCATACACATTGGCTTGTTTGGTTGAATCAAAAGGGTTTGAAGGTGAAAGAATGGTTAAGTTCGGATTCTCTATAGATTGTAGAGCCAAACTAGAGCCTCCATTACCCAGTAATTATTTTGGTAATTGTATTACTACTCGCGCAGTGATTGCGAAAGCAGAAGATCACAAGGGAGAGAAAGGGATGGCATTTGCTCCAGGGAAGCTTAATGAGGTGATTAAAGGGTTAGAGAAAGGGGTGTTGGTTGGAGCAAAGGAGAAGCTTGCAAAGGATATGGCAATGGAGCCGGGTACATCCGCTATTTGGGTTGCTGGGTCGACCCAATTTAATGTTTATGGGGTTGATTTTGGTTGGGGGAAACCAGTCAGGAATGAGCTTACTACTATAGATACGACTGGTTCTGTTTCAATGACGAGAAGCAAGAACGGGATGGGTGGGGTTGAGAATGGGCTTGTTTTGAAGAGAAACGAGATGGAGATGTTCCATTCTATGTTTGTTAACGGCCTTGCTCATGTTTGAAGTATGTATAACACAAGTAAAGTTAACTTGTGACCAACTCAAAGTTGCAGCGGAATTGATTTGCTCTCTCTACGAGAGAAGTCGTGGGTTCGATTGTGGTGTGTATTGTAATCATTTCGTAAATAACATTTGCTTTTCTTTAAAGTTAATCAATTGAACCGCAAATGATGAGTAACTTAAATTTTAAAAAGTTGAAATTCAACTAGGTTCATATGTTCTATACTTATTTTTAGACCTTCAACCAAGACTAATACTATTGCTATTTGCTATAAAAGTAGAATGGCAATAGTATTATGTTGTTGCAAACCAACTTCTTGCTTTATCCAAAATCCAAATCCATTTGATCTACTAAGCAAACATATGAGAGGCATTCCGCTCTTCGCATCAGTTAGAAATAAGTATTTGTCAATATACACATTGTTGATCTTCAAACATACGTTGTTGTTGATCAAGAAAAACAGAACTGTTACAGATTTGTACTTCTGGAGTCTACCATCCCGAGTGCTTGCAAGTGCGTGTGCGATATTCTGCTTCTGTGGATCCAACAACAAACTGAAGTGTAACAGACATCGTAATTATCTAAATCAACAGGAAATCCTGCTCCAGCTTTGTCTGCTGTTGCCATCTCCAAGACTCAAAGATGTAGCAAAATCTGCTCGCAAAGTTTCCACACTAATTTCTAAAGTGGTTTGCTTTTGCCCAATAAATATGGATTGGAAATGTTACTGAAAGAAAAGACTTTCAAGTATTGGGTTATGGGGAAGAAAGAAGGGGGGGATTAAGTCTTCATTCTACCAGCATCATAGGATATCTTGACTGAAAAGAAGGAAGAAATAGTGGTTTAGGGACAGAGGAGGAAACTTAGATGACGCCACACGAAAGAAACTCTTATTTAATATGAGAGATTGCCGTTGAGTGTATAGTGTGTAGGACCTTCACTGCCCTGACTTAGCTTAGCTTCATTTATACTTATGGTATGAATGAGCATTGCTGGATCTCCCTGATTGAAACAGAGAGTCCTTCCTCAACGCCTGCCTTCTGCGTAGTACTGAAATAGCAAGAGCTGGCATATGCTACTGAACAATCAAGTGTCCACCATCATGAGCTAAGACAGCCAGCTTTCATCTTTCCTATCAACATGAACAACAAAAAGGACAGAAGAAAACCAAGGGTCAATAACATTTTCCCTCATGGACTGTTAGCAAACTAAAAACTACTACTGGAAGAATGGTATAGGACTCCTCAATAAAGTAGAAAAAGATTTACATGCAAGATAGATACAAGACCAATCCAACAGGGTACTTACGAGTAAAACTTGGAGCATATATCCAGCAGCTCAAAGCCTCAAATACTCAGTGAAAGAATCTCTTACGACATCGCGCTGATCCAAGTTCCTCATACTCAGACTTGGTGACACACATAGCTTCAAAATCGGGACTAGATGCCAACAAGGAGCCACCTCGCCACACACCTAGTATGGGACTAGACAAACACCATAGATTTTACCACATAGAAGTAATGTCAACAGAGAGAAAATCATAGTTTCAAGGAGGAAAGGGTTTACTCTTCTTGTGTAGTTATCTTCACTTGGTAATCATCTGGAACAAGAGGTCGGAGTTCCAATTCCCTGCCATTTCAGCCAAAATTGCAATATAAAGTTTTATGGTGTCTCAATATAATTAAATTTTAAATTTTAAATTTAAACTATGCCAGCTAATAGAGAAGAGATATGAGCTTACAGTCTCTGAGCAAACCGAGGAAATAATGTGCTTCCACCAGTTAATATAATACTGCAAATCAAAAAATACAGCCATTGTTCACAGTAGGGAAATTAAATTATAAAAAGGAAGATGAAAACAATCGTTTGTGAAAGTACCTCTCATAAAGCACCGGGTGAAGCAGAGGATGGCTCGAATTAACAGCTCGAACAATGCATTCAGCTAATCCAGCCTGATTCATACCTGCACAAGGGGTCCAAGTTAGCAGTTTGACGATTAGGACAAATTGTTAATCATACAGTATTTCACACCTAAAATATAGAAACATGATACAAACCCAAATCTGCAGGGTGGAACATCATTTCTGGAACAAGGAATCGTTCATTTGTCAAGTCAAACTCCTGCAAGGACCATAAATTTTTCAGAAACAATTTGAATTGAACAGGCAATACATCCTCCAAAACCAAAAGAGAACCTCACATTTTTCGTCAAATCAACTTTCTTCCTCTCCACTTGCCCCTCCAGGGTTTCGTTCTGATCCCCATCCTTCATTGTCTCCAAAGATGCATCAGAACCCAAACTGAAATACTTCTGTGCTTCATCTGGGTCTCTCACAAAACCCTTAGTATGCGTAACTCCATCAGGAAGAACGTAAGTACAGCGCAACAAATTATCCCTTCCTCGTCGCCTAACAATTCGCAAACATCACAATCCAACCCAATTTCCATCAATCAATGCTCTTTCTAGTTGCATTACTTAGATCGAAATAAATAAAAATGTTGTCATCCATACCTGGCAATTTGCAAGTCGCGTGCAACATCAAGCGAGACAAAGCACAGTTTCTCTTTAACATCATCCATGATAAAGCTCTCATCCATGACATTAACCGAGCGATATGAAATCAGTTCTTTCAAGTAATTAGTCAACGCTTTCCCACCCAAATCAATTCTCTTCGCCGCATAATTGAGTGTAAAACTCTGAAACACGGGCGCAGCATGTGTAAAAGAAAACCCACAGTCCACGACTAGACTGCATTGGGTTTTCGACACCAACCCATATGGCTTAGAACTTGCCTCATAGAGATGTACGAGTTTCGGCGAATCCGATATGAACAAAGACTTAAAGCCGAAATCTTCAAAGACAAGCTCATCGGTGGCGCGTTGAATGGAAGGGAGGGTGAAGAGGGGTTCAGTGAGGAGAAGGGAGGAGGAGGAGGGGCTGACGTGGAGAATGGAGGAGAAGAGATGGTTCCAAATGTCGCGCTGGAGGTCAGGGTTTATTAAGTAACCACGGTCGATGGGTCGGCGGACGGCAGCGGAGGTGAGATCTTCGGTGGAGGAAGGGGAAGGGTGGAGGAACTTTTTGGATGAGAGAGGGCGGTAGAGGCAGTTTGGGATGATAGTGGTGGGATCACGTTCTCCGCCGTAGCCGGCCTTGATAAAGGCGCCGCCGTTGTCAAGGACGATAACATTTGACATTTTGGCGAGGAGGGAGGAGTGAGTGAGAATAACTGATTGGATTGGAGTGTTAGTTGGGCATTTTTGGAGGGTTTTAGTAGGGCTTAATGATCCAAGTGTTTAGTGAAGGAAAGGCCCAACCCAACGACTCATTTGTTGAGTTTTAGAACTTTAACTTAAAAATGCAAATTTTGGGATTTTGAAGTAATGGAACATTGACTGCAAGGGGGACTTTTTAGGGTTTGGTGGAAGAGGACTGTAAATCATTTTTTTGCTTGGTTTGATTTTCTTTAGAGCTTTTGGAAAACTCGCAATAAAACAGCTTTTGAAAGGAAAAATCGGTATTCTTTAGAAGTGGTTCAGTTGAAGTTATGGAGGTGCAAGTGAGATTGCAAATCTAGTGTCAAATCCAAAAGAAAAGAGCCATTGTTTCGTAAGGGCTTCCTCTATCCTTGTAGTTGAAGCGATGACTCTTCAAGATGCATGTAAATAGTAAAGTAGAACAATTGGCGCGAATTCACTTTTAAAAATGACACCTAAATTATTATCAATTAGATTAACAAGTCGGAAGTTTCTTTAAATTGAGAATGTTATCCAATATTTCAAGACAATGTAATAGTCTTGTTGATTTGTTTGTAAAGAAAGTTATCTTTAGGTTGTTAATTTTTTATACCTACTTAATGATGAGGATTTTATTTATGTAATAGGGTTGGAGCGCTCCCTTGATTGTGTTGCTATTATGAATGTACTTCTTTGTTCTGTTAAAACATAGGGAAAAAGACGGATTGACACCTAAATTATTGACGAAAAGACAATTTGACCACCCGCTTTTCGCAGTGACCAATTTGGCAATCAGCTTTTCTCCGTTAGACAAATTAACCACCCAGGTTTAAACCGTTAGACAATTTTGCCACTGTGCCCGTTAAGTTTGACTAACGGTGTTAAATAATCGATACGTGGCCGTTATCCAATGACATGGCATGCCACGTCAGCATTTTAAAAAATATAAAAATTGAAAAAATAAAGAGAAAATCTTAAAAACTTACAAAAAATTCAGAAAAATATTTAAAAAAGTCTAGAAACATATAAAAAATTTTAAAAATATAAAAAATCCAGAAAAATACAAAATAAATCAGAATATTCAGAAAAATATTAAAATATTTACAAAACATAAAATATTCAGAAAATATAAAAAAATACAGAAAAATAATAAATTTGGAAAAAAATATACATTTTTTTAAAAATTATAAATAAATCCAGAAAAAGATATAATGTAAAAAAAATATAGAAAATACAAACCAATAGGATTAAAAAAAATAGACAAAATCTTTATCCCTTTCTTCTTCAATCCTTTCAACAAACTCACTATCCTAAAATAAAAAATAAATATATATATATATATATGGGGGTAAAGTTAGCATTTATAGCCTCTATATGAAGTGCGTTTTTTTTAATATTTTTCTATTTTTAAGGTATTTTATTTTTAAATAAAAATTATAATAAAATATTTGAAAGTAATTTAATTTTACACTATAAGGAGTGCCTAATTTTTTTTTAAATTCTGGATTTTTTTATATTTTTATGCATTTTTTTATATTTTTATATTTTTCTGAATTTTTTTAATTTATTATATTTTTCTGTATGTTTTTATATTTTCGGAATATTTTTATGTTTTGTGAATATTTTTTTATTTTTCTGAATTTTTTTATCTTTTATAAAGATTTTCTCTTTATTTTTTCAATTTTTATATTTTTTAAAATGCTGACGTGACATGCCATGTCATTGGATAACGGCCACGTATCGATTATTTAACACCGTTAGTCAAACTTAACGGGCACAGTGGCAAAATTGTCTAACGGTTTAAACCTGGGTGGTTAATTTGTCTAACGGAGAAAAGTTGATTGCTAAATTGGTCACTGCGAAAAGCGGGTGGTCAAATTGTCTTTTCGTCAATAATCTGGGTGCCAATCCGTTTTTTTCCCTAAAACATAAGTGATGGAACATTCAACACCTCAATATTATTGAGAATTTTTTTTTTATATAAAAAAAAAACACGAAAGTTATTTTCTTAACATAATCTTCTCTATTTTTTAAATAAATCTCTCCTTATATTGCAGTACTTATTTCTTTTATTTTGAACAATTATAGTGTAAATTTTAGCAGTAAAGCGCTTATTCATCCTCGTTAAATTACATTAAGAAAATATTAAAACAGGCCAAAAGGGACAGAAAGCAGGCGGTGACAATGCGCATATAAGTCTAAGTACAAGACCAAGAACAGTAAGGGAAATTATATTATATTCCCAAATTCTCATTCTTGATTCCTCGGCCTAAGCAGCCAATCGGTCAATAAGGGCTCGGTCAACTCATGTTAAATTAATCAATATATAATTGCTTAAATCATTTTTTGACCCATCTTTAATCCCATAATTAACATGCTAATCCCAGTACCTCTTCCATGCCACAATTTCAGGTTTTTTTTAGGTGACTAGGTCTTGAAGAAAAAAGAGCTTCATTCTCCTAACCACTCAATTTTCAAGGATTTTTGAAAAAAGTGGGCTAGAAAAAAATTAAAGAAAATACATACTGACAATTTCATTTCGGCACAAAAGTTATCCCTCGTCAGAAAAGAGATGAACAAACAAAGCAAGCGCCTTTAACCCTATTATTAGTATTCCCATATACTGTATGTCTTAACCTGTAATGCAACTGCAAGTAATTACTTTCAAGGAATCATATAATGTACGAGTATACTAGTATTGATCAACTCACAAGCAGAGGCAGGAAACACTTCAATAATTTGGATAATAGTACCCTCCTCCTCCTGGCTGTCCCATGCCACTGACCTGTGGCATCATCAATGGATGAGGAGAGCCGTAGTATCCTGAGCCACCACCATTGATTTTGGACAAACTCACTTGCCCTTGCATTCCATCTCTTCCATACTGTCGCCACATCTGCTGCTCATACACTAGCATTTGCTGCTTCCTCTCCATCTCTGCTATCTGCACATATGAAGGAGGTGGCACTGCAAGGGATGCAGCAAACGGGTCCTGGTTCCCGACCGGCTGCACTGTCCCATCAGGAGCAGGCAATGCTAATATGGGTGTCACGCCCTTGCCTGCCCCGGGCAATGCCACACTGCTTGCACTTCCACCACTGAATTGTGTTGTACTCACATGTTGCCTCACCACACCCTGATCATACATCCCATTTAAGAGCAATGGATCAAAACCGCCTCCTAATGCAGCTTTCTGCTTTGACAGATTACTAGCTGATTCCACAAGTGCCAATTCCCAATCCTCTTTACCACTCTCAGCAGCTGGTGTCTGCCATGCTGAAGTGACTTCCTGCTCGCCATTCGATGGAAACGCTTCCCATTCACTATTGGTCTTTGTAGTTGGGGGTCCAGAGAACAATGCCAAAGCTAATTTGTTCCCTTGCTCATCAGCTGAAACTCCATCTTCTCTCAGATTCACCAAATCATCCGTAATCTGCTGCGGCTGCCGCTGTGGCTGTGGCTGTGGCTTAGGTTGAGGCTCGGGAACGGGTGGTGGTGAGCTATAGCTTTCTGATGGAGGAAGTGCCTTTATCCCATTCATATCCTGCTCTGGCTCTTCCCTAACCAGAGCCTTCTCCTCCCTACTTTTCTCAAGACTCTTAGGTCGCGCAATAGTCATTCCTTTCAAAAACCCCTCAAGAGTTCCCAACAAACCATCTGTAATTCTCTGCACTTCCGGGAACTCGGATGATCTCGCGATCCCAATATCCTTACACCAATTATAAAATCCAGAAAGCTCATCAATCACCTTTGCTGCACCAACATACATATCAAACCCCTTAAGACAATGCACATGCTCCATCTCCTTAAATCTATCCAACAACACCCCTAAAACCTCACATACCTCAGCATACAATCCAAAACTATCCTTCACAACCAGGTAAAGCGCAATGAGCACCAATCTGCTATTCTTAGCCATTCCTGTAGGCCTACATGCCAAAACCCTATCAAGCATCCTCAACAGCTGATTCAATTTCCATAAGACCTTCTCCGGCTTCATTTCACTTAAAGGGATAACATCTTTCCTTTCTTCCCTCCCAACGGAATCACCATTTCCATCACCATAATTAGATCTCCCATAATCAAGCTCATCTCTCTTTCCTCCAAGCCCATCATCCCCATCTTCCAATTTCCTCCCACGACCTCTCAATTTCCCCTCAGAAACCTCAAACTCAACCTTCTCATCAAGATACGCCGCGTAAGCCCTCACAAACCCTGTATGATCCCACGAATTCGAGTGCGCCTCATCTCTAAAACCCTCCATATTCAAAACCCTCATCCCTCTCCTCGACGCATACGCAATCTCCTCCTCAAACACCGACCGCCAATCACCCGAGAGCCGATGAACAAGCATCAAACCCTTAATCGCCACAATCCAATCACGGGTTTTGCTCAACCTTTTCGACACAGTAATGACACACGCATTAGCATAACCCCTAGAATACGAGATCAAGCTCATAATCTCCCTGCAATACTTCTCATCCCCCGGATCCTCGTCGTGGGTCGTGGCTTTCACTACCAGCACCTCAAGCTCCGGCGAAATGTTGCCGGCCACTTTGGCTATGCTTATACTTGTTTGATCTTTGACTACTCCAATCGCCTTCCTGATGGTCATCGGTGTCATTTCTGTTGTCTTCGATGATCTGACGGCGGCGATTTGGAGGAGAAATGGATCTGGAAATCCAAATTTGAGACTGGTGAGGAGGAGTAAATAAGAGTCTTACGTGCGTTGTACTGTTATGACTTCGGCGTTGCCCGTGGCGTTATTAAATTAGGGGAGAGCAGGCTTGGATTGAAAAAGCGCGTAATGGGCATTAGAAAGGCACTAGAGCCAGAGACGACGTCGTATTTTGAAATGGATTGAGTGGAATGAGTATTTTATTTTGCGTTAATTAACAGTTTTTACGTGGAGGAGTTATCTTCTCTCTTTTTGAAATAATCTTAAATTCAACTTATGCCCTTTTTCCTTTTGTCGTAAATAAAGAAGTAGATAAAAATACTTATATTTCATTCTCCATATTTTGTACTAAAAAAAAACTATCTACTTGTAAAAATTAATGATCCATTTGAGCCAGTATTTTAAAAATCGACCCAGAATAATTCGTTGGACCGGTTTAAACCCAGTTCAACTGGGGTTCAATCGGATTGACCCGTTTGATCATTCCGGGTCGTTCATATATCGAACCGTTCAATTTGAGATAATTGAACCGGCTGGTTTTCTGTCTAATAGATGTAGCATTTTATAATACATTAAAATAAAATATCAAGTAGATCAAAAGTTAAATGTCTATAATGGCCGGCCCACAAATTTTCCATATAAAAAAAATTAGTAATAAAAATATATACAAAACGACGTCGTTTTGGTTTTGCAAAATGACGTCGTTTTGGTTTGACATTGACTCAGTCGGGTCGATCGGATCGCCAGTTTTGTAAAAACCGGCCGGGTCGACCAATTTTTTTCAGTTCGATTGCAGATCCTATCAAATAGCTGAACCGAACCGAAAATCTCTTCGGGTCATGATTTTTTCTGTCCGACCATAAGATCTGTCCAGTTTTTAAAACACTAATTTGAGCTACCGAGTAATTTTAGTTACATAATTTCAAAAATACACTTATTCTAAATTACATAAAAAACCATATACTTTACAAAATATTTCACTTATCTTTATATAGTTTAAAAACGTACAATATAAATTTTATAGCTTTTTAAAATTACAATATTAACTTTTAAAATGTTTAAAAATTCAAAAGAAATAGTAAAATGTTGAATTTTTTTATAAAATTTGGATAAAAATATAACTAGTATGGTAGAACTTAATACAATTAAAATAAAAAAATATATTTATATTTTTTTATTCCTTCTTAAATATTTTTAAAAAATAATTATTATTTTTAATATTTTAGTGAAGTAAACTCTTCCATATTTGTTTCATTTCTCCTCAAATTTTCATAATTTTTTGAATTATTTTACCATTTATTTTGATTTTTTTAATCAATAAAAAGGTTAAGACTGCAATTTTTAGAGAATTATAAAATTTACATTATAAACTTTTAGACTATAGAAAATTAAGTGGAACACTTTACAAACTATATGTTTTTTTTATATAGTAGTATATCCTTATTTTAACAACTCTCACTCATTAAGTAAGAGATCACCATTTGTCCCAAAAATATAGTTTAGACAACAAAAAGAAACCTGAAAGTATATTAATTTTTTTCATTCTTATTATTAACTTTTCTTTGGCATGTATAGAAAGACATCACTTTAATTATGTAAATAAAAAAATTTATGCAGAATATTATAAAAAAACATTACTAAAGTATATATACTATTTAATGTTTAAAAACTCATTTTATCATACAACTAAAATGTTAAATTTAATGTACATACGGTTGTAGTTTAACTGATTGAGTAGATCTATTTAACAAGCTTGTAATAAAAAGTTAGGGTTTAGGCTTTTAAATTTTAGATCAGGCTCGACCATTAAGGTTAGAGGGTCGGATCTAGGTTTTGAAATTTTAAGTCTGCGGCCCGTCCAAACTCGTTTAGTCCCGACCCGCAACACATATGTTTATATATTTAAATAAATATATACTTGATTAATATTATAAAAATGAAAAAAATGACTCGATTTATTAAAAACGTCGTCGTTTTTGTTAAATTAACAAGCTCGTTAGGCCGTAGGAAGCCCATTCAGTTTAGAGGGTCAAGTGTGAGTTTTGAAAAAATTGATCCACGTAGAACCCGCACAGGCTCGACCCATATGGGTTTTACAAGAGCTTTGAAATTTTAAACCCGACTCGTTCAATAAACAGATCTAATTATAAGTTTGATGTATGGTATTGTAAATAATTAATAATATAATTATTTCTTTTATAAAAATATTAAATTTAACACAAAAGTGAAGTTAGATAAAAATAAAAATACTAAAAAATATGATTAAGGTTTATCGTATTATTGTTATTAGTATATCAATGTATATATAAAAGTGTAAATAAGTTTTTGTTAAATATTTGAGTTTACCCTTAACGACAGGGTTATTTTAGTCTAATATTAACAATTTTTTTATTTTTGTTTCCGATTTCATTATATTTACGTAATTTATACAGGGTTATTTTAGTTAACCCTTCCGCACATCATCTGTTATTTACCGGCGTCAAGCTCCAACTTTCCTAAACCGTTGGTTTCCCGCGAATATACTTTCCCTCTACATTTCCTCCGTCTCTCCCGATTCAACTCGATCGCAACAGCCATGTTCATCCTCCGAGTCCACTCAGTGGACACCAACCACCCTCTCACTCTCGAAGACGCCACTTTCTCCCCCGTCTCCACAGCCGCGGCAACCACCACCTGCTCAAACCCTAAATCCTACGAGAGGCGAGGCGTCTCTCACCTCTATCGGAAAGTATCCGAAACCTCACTGCCATCCTCAAACCCTAGCTCTCAATTCACTTCCCTCTTCGTCGCCGCCGTTCCGAACTACTTCTCCGCCACCGACTTCATCCGGTTTTGTGGACCGTACATTGATGATGTCCGCGAACTTCTTTTCATTCGGTATGGATATTACTAAGTTTACTATTACCATACCTTAATTTTTTTCCCTCTATAATTTTCTTTTTCTTATAATTAATATTTCTCTCCATTGGGAAAAAAACCATAGGAATGATGGAGTGGAAGATCGGTATAGTGTATTAATCGAGCTTGAAAATCAGTTGATGGCTAAGGAGTTTTACAGTCATTTCAACGGGAAACGATTTTCGCCAGCAGAGGTTGTTTCATCTTTTCTAAATCATGCTAGAGATAGTAACACTTTTGCTGATTAATATCTCAAACTTTATTGTTTGCTTTGGTGGATTGTCTTATTTCCTGTTTTTTCTTGGTTTTGGTTTTGTTTTTTATTTAATTATTTTCTACTCAATGTTACTTTGTGGTGGTATTTTACAGTCGGAGGTGTGCCATATTTTGTTTTTGTTTTCTGTGGAGTACACAGAGTTGGGTGAAATGGCTAGTACTCCGCCAGTGGGATTCACTGAGTTGCCAACTTGTCCCATTTGCCTAGGTTAGTAGATGGGAGCTAGCGTGTTGTGATGTCTTTAAGGGTTGAAGCTTATAAAAAAAAAAAAAAAAAGTTTTCCATTCTTTCTTTGTGTGTTAATAGTGAGGCTTTTGGGGTGTGTAATGTGTTATCTTGATTTTGTTTTGTGATTTAGAGAGATTGGACCCAGATACCAGTGGAATACTTAGCACACTTTGTGATCATTCATTTCAATGCTCGTGTACAACGAAATGGACCTATTTGTCTTGCCAAGTAAGGTTTCTTTCTTTTCTTTCTCTTTCAAGTTCTCCTTCATTTCGCTCTTTGCTTCTTCTTTTCTTTTCTTTTTGTCTCCGTTGGAGATTGTGGATCAGAGATTGAGTGTAGCTAAGATTTTTGGTGGCTGATAGCATAATATAACTCTGTTTTTTGTGTTTGGTGAGCTACTGTATTTGAGCCAAGTCATATTTTTTCATATCATGGCAAATTGGTGAAATTATTTAGCAATAGTAAATGCATCATTGATACAAACGAAAAAGTATCAAACCAGGCTATTGAAATTTAAGTATTTTACCGCAGACATTTAGTTATTTCGTAGAAGGTGCAATATAGGAATGCATATATAGAAAATGAGTAGAAGTGACTAGGCATTAAATAGTTATGGGAATGAGGTTTTGACTTGTCTCACATGTTATAATCAGGTATGCCGGCTTTGTCAGCAGCAGGATGAGAAACCTGCTTGTTCTGTTTGCGGAACATTAGAGGATTTATGGGTTTGCCTAATATGCGGTTTTGTCAGATGTGGGAGGTAATACATTTCTTTTCGTTTGTTTACTGTTAAGCTGTCATCTGCGTTTAGTTAGGACTAAATCTTGGTTGGGAGCAAGCAATCATTAATGCCTTTTCCATGAATTCAGATATAAAGAAGGCCATGCTATAAGGCACTGGCAAGATACTCAGCATTGCTATTCCCTTGATTTAAGATCGCAACAAATTTGGGATTATGTTGGTGACAACTATGTTCATCGACTGAACCAATCAAAAGCTGATGGCAAGTTGGTTGATACAAACTCTCACTGCCTACCGCTTCAGGGGGACTGTGGTACTTGTGAATGTAGTGAGGATTCTGGAATGAGTGGCGCCCTGTTCAGCAGCAAAGTTGAGACGGTATTTATTCCCCCCAAATGATCATTATCTTGAAATGTGTGTCCTTAAACTTTCTATGATTGTTTGTTAAAGTCTCCTTTGGTTTGGACTTATGCTTTACATATGTTAAAGATTCTAGTGGGAGAAGTACATTTAGTATAGCACAGTTGCCTCTATTAGTGGTAGAATCAACATTGTTTGTCTTCCTATCTAAAGTTCAAAACAAAACCCAAAAAAAAAAAAAAAAACTCCTATTTACATGGCCCAATACTCTCTTTGCTTATTACAGATTGTAGACGAGTACAATCGTCTTCTTGCAACTCAGCTGGAGGCTCAAAGACAGGTACTATGCTGCTCAGTATCCCGACCTCCCTTGTCTGTCTCAAATAGTTAAGAAATTATTCAATATGTTTATAGCTCCTCAGCATTTTAAACTGATTTATGGGTTTTGTTTGATAGCTGCATAGAACAATTTTAAACTTCATTTATAAGCAATATTCTTGTGCGATCTCATTGTTTTGGAGTAATACTAAAATTCATTTAAGATGATGGAGGTTTGGTTGTGATTATTGTTTGGATTTTGAGGTCATAGATGATAGAACTATGGCTATTATACAGTAAAGTGATAGAATGCCAGTTGTAGGAGTGAACATGTGAATGCTAGACAACAAATGCCATGAGATGAAGTTATAAGAAGCATTTAGCAGCGCATCCACTCACAGAAACTTTGGCCCCTTTTTTAGTGCTCAAGAAACAACCTTTTTCCCCTAAACAAACCATAATGTGATGGAATGATATATGTGAACAATTCAAAATAGTTAGTTTTTTTTCCCCACTGTTGTTTGGGCTGTTTTGAAATATTTGACTGGATTGCACTTGCACAAGGATAATTTTCACGGAACATTCGTAGTATCTTAGGAAACAAAATTGGTCAATCTTATACTCTATTTTTTTCTTTTACACACACACATCCATCTCTCCTCTAATTATACTGGAGCTAAATTTCTGAACTAGTTCACTTTCACAAAGCACTGGATGTTCTTTTCTTTCAGCATTATGAATCCCTGATTATCGAAGCTAAAAGTACACGAGAAAGTTCTGTTTTAGAAGCAGTGGAGAAGGCTGTAACTTCCTCAATGCAGGACATTCAAAATAAATTGGAAGAATGTGAAGAGGAAAAAAAATCTGTTGCGGACGTGAGTATTTGAAAATCTTCTATATAAGCTTGTGTTTGGGTAGCTTGCAAAAGTATCAGCATCTGGGTTCTGATGGGATCACTTTGCTATTGTTAGGTTAACCGAAATCTCATCAAGAATCAAGAAATTTGGCGTAAAAAGGTTAAGGAAATTGAGGAGAGGTGCACTATTTTTTATTGTTCTATCGACTAAATAGTGGTGTTACTTGATGAATATGGCATTGCTTAAAGTGATTTCCTCTTCTATGCAGGGAAACAAAATCGTTATCCTCGAGGGATGAGAAGATACGCGACCTGGAAGAACAGGTGCTGCAATCGACATAGACTTTTATACTTGTTACTTTGTTCAAAGTACGGTTTCATAATAGTTTATATTACCATGACTACAGATTCGAGATCTCACGGTCTACATTGAAGCCCAAAAGACGCTTACTAACATGACGGATGCCGACGAAGTTCGAGGAGGGACAGTGTTAGCAGTACCTTTGAAGCAGTCTTCCCCAGCCAGCACCAAGAAGCATGGGAAAGCAGGCCGAAGACGGAACTAACATACATGGTAGGACTTACTTAGCTCTTCTTCTAATGTTGATATTGGCAACTTTAGTTGAGACATCCCAAGAAGGCAAAGTTCCTTTGGGTGGTCATTAATGGTGGAGAGTTTCCATGACCTTGTCCTTCAGTTATGTTTTTGTATATATATCATCTCATTGTATTTTGATGATGATGGATTACATTATAGTATTATTCAATCAATTTCTCCCCCCCAGAAACAGCCAAGGTTTTTTGTGTTTTATCAGACACCAGACAAAGGTTGTTAGGACAATAAACTCTTATTCCAAACAAAATACATTATTCAAATAGATCAGAAAAAACTGATTCGACAATCAACATACACAAAGGACGGTGCATCAATAAAAACTGAAATATTACAAATTAAAAAAAAGAAAGGCATTGTGTATGTTCTCAGAAATCAGAACTGGACAAACAAATGACTATAGTTAGATTGACTATACTCGAAACTAGATAGAAATGAACAATATAAAGAACTGAGTCTCCAGCCAAGCCAACTAATAATCTCTTGCTAAATCACTTTTTAAAATTCTGCTATCAGATCTTCACCATCATGTTCTGCACATAACATCTAAATTTACACCAAAAGCTGAACCTTAGCGAATTAAATCTAAAAGAGGGGAACCAATAACGCAATGCCGAAGGATTATATAGTAATCGACGCCACTTAAAGTGAACTCTATCTGGATCAGCTGAAGTATGCTAAACCTATAACACCTAGTTTCCGCGGCTTCCCCTCGAAAAATTTGACCAGGATCACATAGATGAGATACACCTCGCTTGAGGTCCTTTTAGGAAGCAATGCACACGCAGTGGTCACCTTGGAGCTTGTTCTGAACCAGCTGCAGCAGAATTAGAACTAGGGCCAGCACCATTTTCAACAGGAGGAGAGGTGCCCCATTTCCCTTCCGACTCCAATGGCTCGAGTACGTGGACTCCTCCATCTGTTAGTCCCAGTGCAAATTGATTGGGCTCGGATGGATGTGCAGCAATGACAAGAGGATATACTCTTAAGCTGTTAAAATCACAAAGGTCAAACAATGAATATGGAAATTTTGGAAAAAGAACCAGAAAATGAATATTAAAAAAATATTCACCTTGGATTGGGAGGTAGATAAGCATTAGAGTTTATTCTGCATCTCAATCTGAGTGTAGAAGCTGTTAGGATACCCACACCTCCATCTTCAAAGCTAACATAAATCGACTGACTATCACAAGAATATGTAGCGTGTGTGATTGCGCCACTTGCTTCTCGTGGAAACCACTGTTAGGAAAAATGTAATTTTACCATAAGAATGCAGGAAGCTTTATCAACAACACAAAAAAAGAGAGATATGAAGACGAATAAACTCAAAAGATTCAACAACTAAAATAAGCCTGTATTTTTCAGATTATACAGCCAAAATAACAAATCTGAATTATCAAAATTGATATGGTGAAAGTGCACATCACAACACATTTTAAAATTAACTATGAACAAACAAAAGTCCAACAATTCTAAAACAAAATAAATCAACTGAAAAACCTGCTTAGAAATTTCTAATTTTGGTGCTTCATATATTGCTATCTGTGTTTCATGAACCGCCATTAAATGTATCTGATCAAGGTGAAATTGAACACGGGTATCTGCAAGAGGAGCTGCAGCTCGCCCAGAAGGAATTTGCAAGAATTTACTAGTTTGCTTCTCCCAAGCATCTGTGCTCCATACACACAACTGCAGATGGGAAAACATGCAGAATTACGTCAGTGCTCCATTCCAAAAGAAATAGCATTAGAAGCTTCCTTCACACAAGGCATGCATGCGTAAGGAAAATAATATGAAAATACAGTAGAAGAGCCACCAAGAAGCAAATGATGCAATGGGGAAATTCATTTATTAACGGAAACAGTTCTTACCTGAGAGTCGGCTCCAGAAGATACAAGAACATTCAAAGAGTGAGAAAATGCAAGGCCAGTAATTCTTTTCTGGTGACCTTTTAATTTTGTTTTAACCTACGAAATAGAACATTTCTATCAGCAGCAGCCCCATTACTTTCAATAAATATACAGGACTCAGTTGTATCAGGATAATACCTCATCAACCCTAACATTGTAAATTTGGATTGAAGAGTCCTCCATCCCGATGGCAATTATATTATTGTCCTGAGGATGGAATGCCAGAAATGTTGCAGCTGGTGGTGGTGGCATGAATGTAGTCATTGTCTGCAATCAAGGAGACAGGGAATTACGTACAGAATGGACAAAACACAAAAACACAACATGAGAAATATTCTGAGCATCAATCCCCATAAAAAAATGAATAGCAATGGTCTAATTTACAGTATTTCCTTTGCCCAACATTTTAACTTTGAAAATTTTAGAATACATAGTACAAACATTTTAGATTCAAACAGGTGATACTGGAAGAATGTGATGACAAACCAATACAAAATGTTCTTCATGAATTGTTGGTATCTAGAATCAATATCTACTTCAATGATAGTCACGCATTTTAACTGTCCAAGTTCTTAGTCTCTATAACAGTTTCACACAGAAATGATAAATCAAGGACACCGGAGTTCAATCAGAGAAAATGGATAGCATATTTACCTTGAATGTCATCATATTGAAAAGAGAAATTTTCCCCCCTGAAGCTGACATAACATAAGAGTCATTCTTTGAAAGGGCAAAGCACGCAACAGCATCTTCAGGGTTTGTGTCACTTAAATCATTAGTCATCAGTATTCCACTTGAAGGTTGCCATAATTGAGGTGATATACTAGCAGTGGCCTACAAGATATAAAAACTCTTATTAATTGTAATGTGTTTGACATAGAAAACAGCAATACTACTTTCCTACACAATAAAGTACCCTCCAAAACAAGCCCTCTGAAACACAAATAGATATTTAAGACAAAGAAAAACCTTTCCAGGAAGATTTCGTTCATTCCTCTGCCATTTCCAGAGTTTATGTACTGCATTAGATGATAAGGCCAACACTGCAAGTCCTGAATTTGTGTAAATCAATCTAGAAACCTGGAAGAAGAAAAAAAAACATGATTGCTTGCTGTTAACTTCGATTTCAATAAATTAAATACACATACATAGTAAAAAAGTAAAAGAATCATGACTGGCAAAATAAAAAACATAAACATAGTCACATTTCATTGCTGGAATTCACTATTTAAATGTTGTTCAAATGTCAACCCGAAGTATTCAAGTTACATAGGAACAAACGCCCTGCTGAAATGATTGCAAGGAATGCACATACCCTCATGGCAGTTAAATTGTCAGGCAGCCTCAGAGAGCGACACTGTGCTGGTTCATTTATTTCTGTCAATTTCCAAATTCTAGATTTTTCAAAGGATTCATCTGCAATTTTAGGCTTAACATCAACCAAGCTTCGACTGTCACTATTCTGCACGCACTCAACAATAAGGAAAATATCAACCCATTAAACATGCCATAATACATTTTTTACGTATCAATTATAGCAACAGCACTAAAAACTGAAAGCATACGGTGACATGGACGAGAGATCGAAACTTACCATTCCAATCATTGGTGCCACTGGAGCAGTTCGATCCCCAACACTGGTTCCAACAGTTGCTGTGGAAGAAGCAAAATTGCCAATTGGAGGGGCCTGTACCTTCATGGGCAACATAGTTGTATGAGATTCTCTACATTTAAAACAATTTACATCCAACCACATAAAGCACTTTCGCAACATTTTTGTAAAAATTATACTTTTACTCTTGAAGGATCAAATGTACGACTCTCCACTGTTCGCAGAAGCCTAATCCCATCTGAATTCGCTAATATTTTTACATTGTTGTCATTTGTTGAGACAGCTAAAAGTATTCCTTCCTTGTTGAATCTAATGCAAGGTGAAGCCTGAAGATTATGAGCACCAGATGATTAGCTCAGCAGAAATCATGCATATGATAGATTTACCAACAGATAGTGTCCATACCGGCAATCCATTATCAGCATCAATGCTTGTCAACAGATTGACATTGTCCATGTCCCAAAACTTGATTGAGAATTCGTCACCAGCAGCCAAAAACCGATTCTTAGTGGTGTCAAATTGCACAACCCCAACAGATCGCTTCCCAAGACCATTATAAGTGCGCTTAACAGCTCCTTCACTTTCATTCCATTCCACCAAGTATGACTCTCCGTCTTTGTTTGTGCCACATGAGAATAACCTAAAAGTTGTCCAAAATCAAGATAACCATTTAAGGAAGAGCCAGCAGAACAGGAAATATCAATCTTCTGTTTTCAAAGAGGGAAACATCAGAAGAAAGGGTGAATCACTCATTAACCTAGTTCCATCAGCACTGTATGCCATTGTGGTAGATGAATGCCCAGGTGCATCATAGTCAACTCTTGAACCAACATTGTCATAAAGCCATGCCTTTATCTTTCCGTCAGTTGCAGTTGAAAAGATAAACTGGAAGAAAGTAGAGAAACAACATAACAGATAAAAGGAAAGGTAAGTAACTCTTAAGAACAACAGTAACATGACCATATGATCCCATGATAACCATAGAGCAAAACTGAAGAATAAACGATATTTTTGGTTTTTTGCGCTTTTTGCGAATAAGGATTTCCATTTTATCTAAACAATTCTTTTTCCTCAAAGTTGAATTTTGGTCAACTACATGTATAAGTCAGCTGAGATTGCTCAGAATTTGCAGGAAATAGATGAGATAATTCAACTACTTTGCAAACCCAAGATTCTGATTTCCAGTTCGAATCTCCAATTAACAAGTTTGAAGCCAGAAGATCAGCAATTTCCCCCCCCTTATTTCATTGTAAGGAAATAAGATCACATAAAGTGGAGAGTACCTAAGTTAACATCCTTTAATAACTTACCTGAATGTTCTCCTTATGATGTGGGCAGACAGAGTATACAGGTGCTTCATGGCCCTCAAAAGCGAACTGTTTAGTCCCTGTAACTGCATCCCATACCTATAAAATACTGAAATCATAAACCACCATCCAATTTTCATTCAAGCCCACAACAATTTTGAAACTCAAAACAAACCTTGATGAGCCTGTCCTCACCACAAGTGAGGACACAAAGTTGTTTGTTTGGATAAGCAAAAGCAAGATCATTAACACTCCCTGCATGAGCCTCAATCTAAAAACCAAGAAAAATTCAAAGAAACCATCATTTTGGGTTTCAAACGCGAAAATTAAATATCTCAAAACTTGAATCATTGACAAGTACATGACAGTGCAATGAACTTCAATGGTATTGACCGGCACACAAACCTCAAGTTGGTTTCTTATATCATCCCCACCGTGGTAGGAGTATATGTGCACAATATGCTTAGAATATGCAACGCCTAAAACGGGAGAAAAAAATGCCCAATTGTTACAAATCAAAATTCCCTCTCAACTGAAAAACAAGAACTTTGGAGGCTTGACAATATTTGAACATACCAAATAGAGTTCCATCAGGACTCCAAACCACACGGTTAACTGATGCTGTATAATCGTTGGCCAAAGATCCCTATACAAGAGGCAGAAGATTAACCTAACAAAATTTCAAACTGCAAGAAGCATCAAATATTTACATATTCCATAAAAACAAGTTAGAGTTACAACACAAACCTGAAGAGCCATCGAGCATGCCCCAAGGTCCCAAACCTTAAAGTTCCTCCAAGCAATCCTTTCCCTGCTACCCAACTCCCATACCATGACATCACCCATGTTGGTGCCAACTAAAACAACAAAACCACACATGATCCAACATCCAACACCCAACATCCAACAACCAAAAGACTTCACATGCAAGTATACATAAAGCAGAGAGTTATGCCGATGGAATATGGAGTGGGACCCTTACCAAGGAGTAGAATCTGTTGCACAGGATGGAAGTCCATACTCTTGACAGCTGAGCCTTGATTTAAAGCCATAATGGGATTCCTGGGAAGGTCATCAGAAGAATATGAACTCTGTCCGTGGCTCTGACTGGTGTATGCAACAGGCAGAATATTCACTGGGAGATTATTGACCTAATAGAATACCAAGCATATACAAGACAGAATTAGGAGAAAGAAAATCTGCTCATATTGTCTAAACAAAGTCGTGGTAATCCTAGGGCACCAAATCAAACAACTCAAAGCATTGTGAAAAGTTTATGTGGATAAGAAACAACACATGAACAAGTTTGCATGTATATGCACACACCCAACTGTAACCCCTCAGTGGGCTGAGGTCCAAAACTAGGAAGCAACCTTTCCCTCAACGAAAAACAAGTGTGAGTATACAACCATCACACAACTCAGATCTTCCAGAAACAAGCTGAATAACGCAACCAAAAGCACGTAAACAACCAGTCATGTCTAGTACAGATGTGTAAATCATTCACCTAAGCTACTGTGTTGTCAATGGCACGATACAAAGCATTATTGCCTGACAAGAGTCAGGTGCTCAGAAAAATTATGCATAAGCAGCAAATTTAAACAAGTATTATATGTATGGCACCGGACCTAAGTAGACTAAAACCTAAATATTTTCATCAATATAAAATTCACCACCAAATTAAGCAACTATCTCATTCTCATATATTCCAAACACATGGTCACATATACTTAGCTATGGGCAATAAGCATGTAAAGCATTAAACATTTAAGAACTAAGTTGAAAGAGACAGGTGTATACAAACTAGCAAAAGCTTTGGTGCAATTATTAAAAATAATAACTTCCATCAAAACACATAGCACATAAACTGAATTCTAATTATACCTCATCCGATAATCCAAACGGTCTTGACCTTTTCAACACAAGCTCAGAATCTGCAGTCTGATAATCCATAGCTGGGTTATTTGTTGGAGTCCTGGGACGTTTTAAAATTGCCGCTGTCATTAATGCATAAATGCACACATAGTTAGCTAAACTGAATGTTATGACAAAGAAAAATGTACTGGCAAAGCCAAAACTTTTTGAAAAACATGCCTGGAAAATTATATAATGAACATACCAAGATTATATCCTTGAAATACCAAGCTTCACATAATTTATAAAGATCCCAAATTCCAAATCTTAAAAATGATAACTCCCTTTAACTGAAGAGAATGACTTCATTTAATGCATTTTCCGGACTGGCAGTGGTTAAACATTTTCCTTTTGAATCTTTTCTCGAGTCAAGAGACTGATTCTAGCGAAATCTCTAACTAAAGTGATCCAAAAATGCTGTGCCATAAGATTACACTAAAAGAATGCAAAAGCACATGGCTCATAACAACTTAAGTAGCTGCATACCTGCATTGTTTGGTGTTGCCAACCCTATTGGCCCAACAGAAGCTGAAGGGTGAGGCACAGGAGATGGATTTGCCATCCATCCAGCAAGAGATGTTGGAAGAGAAGCTGGAGTTGGCTGAAATGGCTGCAAATATTCATAGCCATTTCCAGAGTCAAATTTTGTGGATTTTCATAATTCAACCAGTATAGTTAAGTAGAAATGGAATAACTCTTTCTCTACTTGTTAACTCACCCCATGAGAAGTCAGCTGCGGGAAGCCTCCTGGCTTGGGGACACCACCTAGAAGTGGATTAGTAACAGGTGATGGGGCCCGAGCGCCATTTTGTTGTCCACAACTGTGATCTACAAATAGGGTCTTTATATCAGGATTAGGCCTTGGATTCTTGCAGAGCTGATGCTGCCAATTTAAACTGCATTGAGAAATGGAGGCACTGTAATTAGAAGAAGAAAACATAAATTGAAAAAAATAATATAAAACAAAAAAAAGAATTTCTCAAGAACCTCTGATTAATTAAGGTCCGTAATCTTGAACTCTTCAATGTAGGAAACTGAAGCTTATCACGGAAAAGAGGGTTAGCTTCAATTAACTTTTTGAGCTCACCAAGCATAATACCCCTAGCAGACTTAGTATCTCCATATTTAGATAGCTGCTCATTCTCTCTGCAAAATTAAAATAAATAGACACCAAACAGCATTACATCATATAAATTCCATCAACTAAGCAACACTACCAAAAAGCAATAACAGCAAGAACACGTACCTAAAGTTTTCCAATGTCAACAGCTGCGTGATTTCTTTAAAAAGCTCTTCATTAAATGCTGAAAACACTTTTAAGTCCTTCACTAAAATTTCCACCGCTTTTGCACGATCCCTCCTACAGTTGCAATTTATTTTAAATAAATATTTTTCTTATTTTCAAACAAACAGAAAACTCCCATGTCTGAAACAAAGAAAAGACACATACTTGTCTAAAGCTTCAAGATACTTCTGTTTGCGAATCTCAAAGAAAATCTTCATGGAGTATCTGTTATCATCTACTTTAGTGAAACCAGACAAATACTTCTCCACCTCATCCCACTCACCATTTGTCACCATATCCTCAAAGCACCTCATGTTGAAGAAGAACCCTGACTCTTGCTCCAATCTAACCAAACAAACAACATAATCTCTCACCATACCACACAATTCCAAGAAAAAAACAAAAAGAGAAGCAATCATTTAACACACTACTCACTTGTGAACGGTCTCTTTGAATTTCTCCTCATCAAGAAATTGAAGTATGAGGAACACAAGCTCTCTACTCAGAGACGACATGATGAATCCAATACAATTCTACAATTATCTGCCGACAACCAAAATTCAAAAATCAATAACAAGCAACTAACACTAGAGATCTAAACCACAACATATCAAACACCAATCCCTAGAATCACATGCAAACACACGACTACATCAGCGAGAAGTGGAAGGTGATTAGCTGAAGAGAACATAAAACAGGATTACCCGAAAACAGATCGGGGACGTTTGAAGAGACAAAACGGCAAGTCGTATCACTGCTGCTGCTGCATTCTTTCTTTATTTTTTTCCTTTTTCTCCGCTATCTGTGCTCTTTGATTGTTGTAGTTGTTGTTGTGTGGTTGAAGTATTTATATACAGAAGGAGGGTTAGGGATTTTAGGAAATTTATGGTAAATAGAAAAATGGTATAATCAGACAAATTAAATACCGTGAACGGAGACGAGATGAGATAGATTGATTTGATAAGTAGGATGATAAGTGAGTGTGCTTATATCTCTGATAGGTCCGTTGGCTTGATGTAATAAGCAGGTCTACTTATAATACGCTGGATATAGAATTATTTCCGGCTGGATTTGCGGTGGTTTCTATGTATTCAGTGTAACCGCTGCTTTCAGCGCTTGACAATTTAGCAACTTAATTCTTAGCCATTATTGCTGATTTTTGGGGAAATAACTATTGTTTTATTATAATTCTAATTGAGAAAATATAAAAAATAAAAATTAGTCATTATTGCTAATTTTCCAATTTAGTCGATAATTGTTATATGCTATAAATCTCTACGATAAAAACTTATTTCATCTCAAATAAAACGAGTTAGGTATTCTCTTCAAATCCTTAACTTATATTCTTATCCATAAAAGGATAAAAAAATGTAAAATTGGTGTGATCATACAAACAGATTTGGATGCTAAAAATATACACTAAATTTATTTCTCTAGATAAAAATCATCTATCAAAATAATTTAGTTTAATGAGATTAACTTTTAAATGTGTATAAATATGCATGTCCCTCTTTGCAAGCTACCTCAAAAACACATCTAGTTGTTGCGTTAACTCGATTGTTTTCTACCTTAATCATTGAATGATTTATTTATAAATTCGTAGATTGTTGAATCGTGATTGTCTAGTATGTCTTAACCTCGTCTGTATATTTGCATATTTTTTAGATATTTTCACATAAATTAGTGATTATTATTTTTAATCATGGTTGAAATGTAAATTAGAAACTCAAACTCATATATATATATATAGATATATATATATTAACAAAATTAATTTTAATTTAATGAGTTTATCGAATATTTGTATTTATAAACCTAGAAAAAAAGTGTTGCGTGGACGACGCAAAATCTATACCAAGTCAATACTAGTAAAGTTGTGGCAATTAATGTCTCCAAGCTAGAGAGAGTACAATTAGTTAATGTACCGCCGCCAGTACTAATAATTCACCACTACTTTCTCTTTTTTATTAATATTATTAAATTAAATTAGTTCTAATATTATTATTTTTGGGAAAGTTCAAATTCATCACTCTGTAGGTATTAAATTACTTCCGATTTAGTCCTTATTCTATTAAAATTAACTTTACAACTTCTAATATTTTATATTTGTATTTAGTTGATCCTATAATTAACACCAACGCATTTTTTCGTTAAATTCTATGTGATTGAGTAACATAATTGGTACCGTAAAAAATTATCATAATTTAGTAACGTTATTTTATCATAAGAAATACTAATGACTAAAATATAAAGAAAAATATGAAAAAATGCACTAGTTTTAGAGTAAAATATCGTGAAACATTATTTATGGTGCGAATCAAATTATTCAACCACATAATTAATAAAAAAAATACTCAAAATAAAGAACGTCAGTGTCAAGAATTAACTTTAATAGTTCTCTCTGTTTTTTAATATTTATCGTTTAAATTTGAATCACACAATTTAAGAAAAATTAATAAAAAATTAAATCCAATTTTTGACTGAAATGATCAATAAAAAGGAAAGATGGATTAAATAGGAAACAACCTAATATCTAGGGATAAAATTTAATCTTTCTTGTAGGCGTGTGTGAGTCGCCTATTTTGATGGATGGTAAAATAATAATAATAAATAATAATTAAAGAAAAGAAAGAAAAGGTGGCTTAGGTGGGAGGCGGTGTGACGTGACTCGAGACTCGTGAGTGTATGGGAGAAATGGAGAACTCTCTTATGGTGGTTTCAATTTAACGTGCGGCCAATTTATCATATCGCGATATGAACGGATGGCAAGAAAAAGAAAGAAAAGTCCTTTCTATCGTTGAGAGTTTTCCACTTTTTTATTTTCTTTTCTTGAAGAAATAAATAAATAAGCACACGTCAAATCAATGTGCCGCTAGACGATTTAAAACGTTCATCAGATGATGTATTTATCTCCGGAAAAAGAGACGAGAGAGAAATAGTCGG
Organism: Viola odorata; assembly: GCA_963691705.1. Lineage (NCBI taxonomy): Eukaryota > Viridiplantae > Streptophyta > Magnoliopsida > Malpighiales > Violaceae > Viola > Viola odorata. Next base: position 8,394,005 of record OY829544.1, read on the forward strand.
TTTGTGGCCAGTGATTGTCTGCGGACATCCCTATCCTAACTACGGTGTGACGCACAAACAAACACCTTAAATAAATAAATAAAGATTTGTAAACAAACATGTTTGTCTTTTAATTTTTAATTTTTAATTTTTTAAATAGCCACGCCCTCAAACTAGACTTCTACTCTTTGACAGCGTCTATAGTCTAAAAACACTTATAAAATGACAATTGATTTAATGTTGTTTTAATGAAAAATTAGATAATGTTGAAAATTATAAATAGTTTTATTATAGTCGCAACATATAAGAGAGAAATATTTAAAATTTCCATACAAATAGTTTTTCTTCTTCTTGTGTTGTGTTGTATTTTATACTTTCATTTATCATAGTGAAAAATATTCTTTATCGTGCCTCGTGAACTATATGCGTCGAATTACGTAAAACAAAATATCATTTTTCTCTTATTTACTCCTTTATTTTATTTTGCGTTTTCATATTATTTTGTATTGATTCAATGATTGAGTTTTAATTCACAGGACTTCATTTTAGCTTTTTTTCGAATTGTACATAATTTTTTAGAATTTTAGTAGGGTGAGTTAACCTCCCTCGTCCTTGCTTGAGAGTATTCTACTAATCCCTATGTTTCATAAAAAAAATGACTTGGAGGATATAATTTTTCAATTTAAATATCATTTAATACTAATTTAATAAGGTATTTTTTAATTAATTTTACTAACATACTCCTAATTAATACTCCTAAAATTTCTCTCGTATTATATAAAAAAATCAAATTTTATTTTATCCGTACGCAAAATACTAAAATATCATATTTTATGAAAAGGAAAAGAAGTATTTAATGAATTAACGATTTAATGATTTAAAATCCCCCTTGTATTTTAATATTTTGTTTAATTATCCCATGTGCCAATTGTTTGTTTAATAATCCATATACTAAGTCATTTTTATTTAATTATCCCTCGTCGTTATGGAACGCTGATGCAGTACGTTTTCCATTTTTTTTTTGACAAATCATCCAAATTATGCTACATCACAGTAAATGATGCCACGTTATCTGCCACCTCCTCAAGTAAAAAAAATTAATTTTTAAATTTTTTTCAATTAAGTACAGGGGGTTTCCCTCTGTTTTTCATCATTTTGCTGATTGCCCAAAAGCGATTACACGAGCTATTGCGAGAAGATCAAGAACCGTTCCTCCTCAGGAATTGCGAAATTAAAAGACCCAATCCAAGACCACCACCACATTTACAACTCACCAAGAAATTACGAAAACCACCCATCTCTCAAGTCTCAAACTTTCCTCCTAATTTCTGCAAAAATGCTTGCTTTTTCTCCTTTAATGGCACTAACTCACCAGACCCAACAAAATCCCCTCTTTTCACCTTCCAATCTCCCCTCCAGAGCCCTTGTAGGAATAGTAACAGTAATACCATTCTTCTTCACTTCCCTGGAAGAACCGCTACTCTGCTTCTTGAAGCTGCTCTCCAGATCCAAAAACAGTCTTCAGCACCTCAAAAACAGAAGAACAGTAATGGGTTTGGTCTATTTGGGTCGTTATTGAAGAGATTGACCCATCGGTCAAAACCCAGAAGGAAAGAAATCAGCGGTGATGAGATCAAAGTTTCGGTCAAAGACATCCTAAGGGTGGGATTCCTCTGTTGGTCGTAAAAACTCAGCCAGTAATGAGGAAACAGAAAGAAAAGATGAAGTGGAGGTTATTTTGATTAATGACGACAAAGGTGTTTGTGAAAATGGCTCATTTTCTAATTGCTCCTGCAATGGCAGCAGGCCTTGTAGTAGCTCTGCTTGGTCGTCAGAGAGCAATGAAGGGAAATCAATGGAGACATCAAGCGGTAGCTTGTACGAGGAGGATGTTAGCTTCGCATTTAACGAAGTTATTAATGATAATATTGATTTTGGAAGGGAAAAAAATTGAAAAAAATAATTTTTGGACTTGATGAGGTGGCAGATAACGGGACATCACTCACTATATCGTGATATAATTTTACTGACGTGATGAATTTTTTTTAACGAAAAACATAATAAATTAGTATTTCGTAACGACGAGGGGATAATTAAACAAAAAAGACTGAGTACATAGAATTATTAAACAAACAATTAGTATAAAAGGTAATTAAACAAAATATTATTAAGGTATAAATTAACCGGTATAATTATAGTTTAGATATAGTTATCGGTTGAACACCAAGGAAAAAAAGTTAAATTCATTGTCACATGTCATGTACCATTTTTAGCAACTGTACAACGACTAAAAACAACTAAATCAAAGAGTTTAATTATTCTTTTTTTGCACATGATAAATTGCGAATGAGATTAAGTCGGTCATAATAATTAAACTATTATTTTAAGAAAGTTACGAGACTTCATATCACTTCCATTTTAAGAAAAGTTAAATTCGCATATCCTCGTCAATCTCGCAAACAGGAGAATTCTATAGTTCCTTCCACCAACCTATTCCAACTCACCAAGGAAGTTTCGATTGAACTTTCCATGTGGGGTAGACTCAGCCCAGCACCACACTTTACTACCAAAATAAATCTCTTTCCAATTTCCATAAAATGATATTGTACTCCTGGGATTGCGCACTACGAGTCCCTCCACTTATTATTTTCATTTTAGTCAGTTCCTAACGTTTGTTTTTGTTCGATTTGGTCCCACACGTTACCTCCGTTAGACCCGCGGAGTCTCTCCTTCCTAAACGGTGACAAACGGCCGTTAGTTTCGATTATTTTAATATTAAAGCTGAAAAAGTATCTGCAAACGGGTCCCATGTGTCGGATATTTCAAATTTAAAACATAAAAAATAAAAATAATAGATAAAAAATAAAAAAACGAAAAAAAAACCTTTTTAGTAAAGGTTTTTTTTTTCTGATTCCTTTCATTTTCCTGTTTCTTTTCTTCTTCTTTACTTTTTTCATGTTTCTTTTCTTCTTCCTGAAACCCAAATCCTATTTCTTCTCTGTTACCATTTTTTATTTCATTTTGTTTTTTCCTTTTAATTAAACTCAATAAACAATAATTCATTTCCTTCCTCTTTAAACTTAGTTTTTTTTATTGATTTAAGAGTTCATCAATTTTAATCATTAAATTTAATTTTTTTATTGATTTGTTTCTATAATTAGTATCCTAAAAAAATAAATTTAAGATTTCATTTATTTTATTTTATTGCCAAATTTTTTCATTTCCTTCCCCCTCTGCAACCCTCATCTGTCATCACCACTAATCCATTCCACCTCCACCAGTAGCATAGCAACCGCCGACCACCCGCCACACCACCACAAACACTCTTATTCAATTCTCTCTCCCTTTCTTCTTGTAATAGTTCAATTAAAGAATCTAAAACCAAATTTTATGGTTGATGATGAAGGACCAGATATGGTCATGAAAATGAAGAATCAGATCTGGTCATGAAAGTCCGACCAAACAAACAACAAATACTAAAAGAAAACAAAATCTCAAAATAAAAATACGCAAGCAAAATAAATAATACCCAATTAACCAAACGGCAGCATCTTCACCGCACCTGTCGTTCCGGTCATGTCAACGTCGACCCCATACCCAATTTTTTTGTTAATTTCGTTTATAATTTTGTTAATTTAAATAAATTAGGAAAGAGGGGGAAAAGAAAAAGGAGAAAAATGGAAAAGAAGGAAAAAGATTTTGGCTGTGACAGTTTCGTTGTTGGCGTCGAGGAAGGAGCAGAAGCTTCGGATGGAGAAGAGGGTTCTGATGGCTTCGATGTTGCTGGATCTAGGGTTCACTGTGGTAGATCTTAGAGATAGTTCCGGGGATAAAGCTTGAGGATTCACTGGACATAAAGTTGTACAAGGCTTGACTAAATTCTGGCATTTTCTTATGGATGCCTTGAAAGAGAAAGGAGCAAATAGCAAAGCCTTTAATTTCTTTGTGGTTGCTTCGTCACAAAAAGCCAATCGATATGTTGACCATTGGATCTACGGAAAGCCTCGGCTTGCTTCCGTTCAAGGAAATGCATTTGGCTGGGCGGAGTTTTATCCCTCTTGTTTTTTGCAAGCTTGGGTAAAAAAATGATGATGGTCATGATGCTGTGATGTGAGGAAGGAGATGGAAATGACGATGATGGAGGGGGAAATTAATGGGTTTAGTTTTGAGATGAGATTTTGATTTCCGGGAAAATATTTTAGTTTTTTTTTTTAAATGTTAAATTTAATTTGTTTAGTTAAATTCGTTTTAATTTTGTTAATTTAAATTAATTAGGAAAGAAAGAGAAAAGAAAATGAGAAAAACGGAGAAGAAAGAAAGAAATTAAGAAAAAAAAGGAAAAAAAAAGAGAAAAAGAAAGAAATTAAATAATTATTTTTTTGAATTTTAAAATTAATTAATTGTTTTTTGAATTTTAAAATTAATTATATATTTTAAAATTTTAAAATTATATATTTTAAATATTCTGTATTTTTTAAATTAATAATTTATTTTACTTTTAATTTTTCTGTAATTTTCTAATATTTTTCTTTTAATTTATTTTATTTTTCAGTATTTTTCTAATATTTTTAAAATTTAAATTAATTTTCCCGACATGTAGGTCCCGCCGTCAGTAATTTTTGTCAGATTTAATAAAAAAAAAATCAAAACTAACGGTCGTTTGCGTCGTTATCGGAGGAGGGACTCCACGGGTCTAACGGAGGTAACGTGTGGGACCAAATCGAACAAAAACAAACGTTAAAGACTGACTAAAATGAAAATAATAAGTGGAGGGAGCCCGTGGTGCGCAATCCCTTGTACTCCTCATATTTATCACGAATTTTAATGAATTTTTTAAAAAGCTTCATTCATCACATTCTCACTTATCTTATGTGCTATAAAGGTCAAATAAATTAACACGTCACCTGCCATCAAGATCCAACATAAGTTCCATTCAAAAAAACAAAAACAAAAATCCAACCTAGATTTTTTTTCTAAAGATAAGTTAACTATATTTTATTTATTTATATGCACTCGTTATCTAGTTCTCTTTTTAGATGCGACTAATCTAGATTCTAACTATAGAAGGTATCTCAAGTTTCTGTTCGGCTCCAATTGAATGAAAATGTTGGTGATATTGCATGATTTTAGAGTCAATGTGTAAAGGTTCAAACTTGAAATTTTAGTGTCAGTGACAATTATTGAAAAGATTCTAACTATAGAATAGAAGGTACCTTAAGTTTCTGTTCGGCTCCAATTGAATGAAAATGTTGGTGATATTGCATGATTTTAGAGTCAATGTGTAAAGGCTCAAACTTGAATTTTTTTTAGAGTCAATGTGTAAAGGCTCAAACTTGAAATTTTAGTGAAATTTTAGTGTCAGTTATTTTTAATCGATTCGACTTACACCTATGATTAAGTATGAACAACGAGTAAAATTAAAGTGCCGCAAGTTAAAAAAACGTCTCTTTCAAACTGGTATTATGGGTGATTAATTATTTTATTTTTTTACAAATATTTAAAATAATTATGTTGTTTCTTTGTGATCTGATTTCCGTGGGTGGAATTTATCGACCATTTTTTCTTCTTTTTCCAAATTACGTATATTTCACGGCTGGTGACTGGTGAGGTCTACTCCTGTTGACCGGTGATCGTTAATTTTATTCAGGTTGGAGCACGATGAAATATAGTTAATTAATTATATATGTTTTATTTTTAGTATTGTGTATGAAAAAAAATACTTCAAATAGACCCATTTGATTTAATTGACTCAATCTTTTATTTACGCAAATTTTGTATTCAAATTAAAATCAGTGAATGAATACAAAATTCCTTTCATAGGCACTCAAAAGCAGAGTAACAATTAGTGAATTGTTTATTGAACCTAGACGCACAAAAAAAAAAACTTTACTCTGGATTTCTTAAACAGCCACCAGGAAGAAGAAAACTAAATCTATCTGCATTCTCTATCAAATATGCCGGAAGATGAACTGCAGAAGCTGACTGAGGTATCGGTCCCATCTTCTTAATCAACTCCTGAAACGTGTACTCCTCCGGGAGCATATCAAAGAGATCTTCTCCTTTACAAATTAGTTTCTGAATCCTGGAGTAATTTAGGAAATCCTTCTTCCTCACTCTATCTGCATGGCTATAGGCAGTCATCTTAAATACAAAATCTTTAAGCTTCCGAAAGCAAAAGCTACAATGCCATCCAGCATCAGAAAATATGTGGTCAGCTTGACGTGAATGCCGGTATCTGGTCCCAGGGCCGTAGATTTGGATTGTGGCCCGCCAGCTACTGTAATCTACAGGGAACTCAAACGAATACATGTAGTTCCTCATCTCGAGATGCAATACAGGGGGTATCCCGTTGCACCATTGTAGCAGTTTCACGGTGTGTGGGCATGGTATTTCATCTGTGTCTGACATTATGACTAAGTCACCATTGGAAATCCCTGCATGGCGAAGCAATCTATTCATATATCCCCGCTGCTCTGATTCAAGTACAAAAGGGTCTTCACGTGATCCACGGCTAGCAGTTCGTCCAGGAAATACATTATGGACAATCTTTCTCTCTGCAAAGGCGAATCGGGCTCTGTTGGATGCAAAGAAGAGAGGTTTTGGGATCCCTGTGAAAGTAGTGTTTGACTCGAGGATTAAAAACTTAGTAACGTATGGATGAAGCTCACGGAGTCGGATCTCCAGGAGATCCAGCTCATTACTGAAAATGATGCCATCAAACACACGGCGAGGTTCTGAGCGTATAGTCCAACCATGGAGGTGGCAAAGATGTTCCATAGAAACATTTTCTGCATAGAAGTGAGGTATGTGCTCGAAAGGAGGGGGAGGTTTGTCCCAAAGTGGGCGGAAAAAATAGGAGAGTTTTTGGGCGTGTGAGAAGATTCCTATGAGACTAATGGGAACCAGAATCAGGAGTATAATAAACAGAAATCTGCGAGGTGCCCTTTTGGGAGATAGGCGAAGAGGTCGATGTGGGGCCATGGTTTGGTGTATAAAGGTCAAGAACTGAAGTTAACCACGTACTAGATCCATGATTACCCCCACACAGCTCATGGCTTTACTGACTCGATTGCCTGCATGATACTCAGAAGTCAAATTCAAAATTGGAAGTATAATGCAAACAAAAATATAAAAGAAGCTAAGAGATCCCAACTAAGACCAAAAGAGTGGATTTGAATTCTCATGAATTTAAATTAGAACAAAGACACATAGAAGGGCCCATCAAAGAACAAGTTCCACACAGAGAAGGAAAAAGATAAATAAACATTAAGGATGTAACAGAAATATCTTTCAGCTTAGTTATATTGAACCAATCTGTTCAAAAGATGAAAATGAGTTACACCTACAACAAAAAACTTTGCAAAACAAACAGAACTATTAACTAGAAGAATCATGCATAATCTGAAAGTTAAACAAATGAAATGGTTATGATCAACAGATTCCAATTTGGTCTACTGATATAGCAGCTGATATAAATCCAACTAAAAGTTTTCATAGTTGGATGTATGATACTCATTGATTTAACTAAAACAATGAAACCTAAGCCTCAAGTCTCCTCCAAATCATATAGTGCGTAAGAATAAACTCGTTGAATCATCGAAAGACGAAACCTATTGACACAATGCCTACCACTGTATTTTCCTAATGCTATAAAATACAAATGCCACATCAAATTGCAGCGTGTTCAACATATGAACATTACAATCCTGTCAATGAAGCAGTAGGCCACACAACACGGAAATGGCTAAGCTCGCAATTGCAGAATACAAGATTACTAACAACGGCATACGACAAAAGTACCACAGCAAGAAAAAAAAATTTAGTTGCAGGAGCATACCAGGTCATGAAAATTCAGGTTGAAGATGACTTCTGCAAGAAGTTTGACCTCGTAAGGAATAGGTTTATCCTTGTAAGAGATACCACAAGAAAAACAAGCTGAATATGTGATTTTTCATGGTAACCACAAAATAATCCCTGCCACAAAAAAAGAGAGAGACCCAATTGTGTCATTATCGTACCATGTGCCTAATTAAACCCTAGAAATGTTAAGAGAAACAGGAATTCGATAGGAATTCCGAGTATCAATCACAATAGAAATGAATTCATCCGGAAGCTGGAAAACAAATTCAACAACAAAAATGAAAAAATACGGAAATGAAAGGGACAAATAAGGGAATCAGTACCGTGTTGACTATAGGGGGAGAAGCTCAGGAAATTGGGTAAGTTATAATTTGAGAAGAAGACGATTGGAATTGCCGCTACTGGTTCATAAGAAAATTACTGTTTTTGTCCTTCCACCATTTCTTTTTTTCAAACTATTTTCGGAGCCAGATTGAGAAAGATGAAAAAAACAGCTTGATACGACGGAGAGAAGACCGGGAAGCACATGGAGGGCTCGCTTCTCTGCGGCTGCGGTTTATGGTTTGGAGCTGTGGATATGTTGCACGTGTACCAGAGATGGTTTCGGGGATTAAATGGTTTACGTGGCAATTGATTGTTGGATGTGATAGTTCATTACGATGAGGTGGGGTGTAGAGGAATGTTTTCCCGTCAACGATCCTTTGATTATGACTAAATAATTGGCGAAAACAAATAAACAATGAATGTGTCACGTGTTCTTCATTCTGAGGCTCTTTAAAATTTGAGAAGAGTTAAGTTCATTTAAACTGAAATTCGTGCAAATTTAGTGTTTGTTATACCTTTCTTTTAAACAAATTTGAACGATCAAAATTAATACAAGATACAATTCATGCCAAAATAAGTGTGATTGTTGAAGAATTTATTTAGTTTTTTAATAATTAATTAGTTAATTACTTAAAAGCCCCCGTTTAAAAGCTGAAGTACAATAACATCAGCGGCACGACAGTAGTGCAACAACGCAAAAGAGAAGAGAACGCAGTAGCGAGAGAGAAGATAACGCAACGCAAAAGAGAAGAGAACGCAGTAGCGAGAGAGAAGATAACGCCGCAGCGGCAAGAGAGAACACGCGAGAGAAGAGATCGCGAAAAAGAAGGTCCATTTCAACATCTCTAAGTTTGTCGACGAAAAACCTGAGAAACCCAGTATGTGCTTCTATCATCTATCATTTATCTCATAGATCTTACAGTTTTGACACGTTGGGTCATCGCGTTTCTGTTGATTTTTTGGTTTGATTGCTTATTTTGTTTCGATTGAAAGATTGATGATATGGGGTCAACTATATGAATTTAATTTTTAAGTGGATTTATGAATTTGTGTTTTGAAATTGTGGGTTATTTAGGACTTGAGTGAAAGTGAAATGTTGTATTTGATTTTATCTTTGCTTATATGTAATTTGTTGCGAGTTGTTGTTTTGATAATTGGCATGGTTCGGGGTGAATTGTTGTTAAACTGCATTTCTAAATTATGAAAAGATGCTAAAGGATTGATGTTTTGATCAAACTCTTAGTTAAATTAGTCTAGAGACAGCTAAAATCCTAACGAAAAAATACAGTCCCAGTGGAAGGATATTTCTAGCATTGATTGATGATTTTTCTGTGAAGATGCGTTTGAGTTCTTACTTTTTGAAATATTGAAAAAAGATCATGGAGATTGGGCTTTGACTAGACACTTGAACGAGCGTAGGCACTGCTGAAACCTAATCAGAGACACTCAATAGAGGGAGGCTTGTAGTTGTAGATTGACTGCGATGCATTTGGTACTCTTAGGAACAATGATATATTGTTAACCATTTATTTCTTGGTTTGTTTAGCTAGATCTTATTCGTGCTATAGGAAGATGTTTTCTTTTGGCCTACTTAAAGAACTAAGCAAATAATTTTTTATGCCATGGTAGTAAAATTAAGGTGTTTACAAATCATATTGATGACCTTGAATGACTGAGATCTCTGAAGTATTTTGAGTTCTGTATTTACATGAGTCATGTGGTGGATATTGACAAATTTATAGAATCCATCATAGCTTCATTTTGTGCTTTGCCAAAAGCAAGGTCCTAAGACAGGTTATTACGAAGCTAGTTATTTTATGAGTGTTATGCTTGACCTCCTGTTTGACATGTGTAGAAGAATTATATTTGAGGAGTGATAAGTGTTGCGACATCAATACATGTATTTGCAGGTTATGTATTTGCAGTTTTATTAACATAATGGAGTGTGCTTTAACCTGCTTTATTCATTATATTCATGCATTTGCATCACGACTCTCTTGTTTTATTCATTATAGTTTTTTAGCCTGAATTTGTGGTGGAGCGGTAAATTGATTTGTATTTTTAGATTGTACAAGAGTTCATTTAGTCATTGCTGGTTAGGACATTTGGGGCTTGATCTTTCTTCATAAAGAATTAAAATAAAATTGTGTAAAAAATACGGTAGAATCAACATATGATTCTTTTATAGTGTTTAGTCCCAGCATTTGGGATTGTGTATAGGATCTAGTGTCTGGTGTCACTTTGGTGTCCTGCATTGTATTTAGACATCTTTCTAGTTTTGTGCATACTAGTTTTAGGTCTTTTTTTCCCCCTATTATTCTTTCAACTTTTGTAACAACTTGAAAGACCACTTCTCATATTCATCCATTCTCATTCTCATTCTCATTCTCTTTTGGGCTCGGCCAAGCTTTTGTAATCTGATGTAATTTACTATAGTAATTTGATGTAGTTTTTCTTTTAATGCTACTGTAGGTACTATGGAAAAGGTTAAAAAGGATACAGTACTTGCTCTAATTGCTTATGCAGGCTACTTAATATGAATCTATAAACATGCTAATTACATAGATAGGCCACTTAGTAGACCTAGGGCACATAGAGAAGCAGTATGTAGGGAGTTGATGATGGAGTTACAAACGAATAACAATGTTCGTTGTGTACTACGCATGGGGTTCGATGCGTTTACAAAACTAGTTTCAATTCTTCGAGACAAGAACCTCTTAAGAGATACTAAATTTTCTTTTGTTGAAGAACAAGTAGCTAAGTTTCTAAACACGATAACTGGTCAATCAAGGACCCGTTCAATAAGTTTTTTCTTCCGTTGCTCGGGAGAGACTGTTAGTCGTCACTTCCATCAAGTTCTTAAAGCAATTTTGAATCTTGAGGATCAATTTTTGGCACAACCAAATGGATCTTCAATTCCTCAAAAAATATTAGAGGATAGTAGGAGGTTTTATCCTTATTTTCAGGTATAATATTTTTCCTTTAGTCAATACTTATAGTTTAATAATCTAAATATTTTTTTTTAACATGAAACTCTTAACAATTTTTTTTTTGTATATATAGAATTGTGTTGGTGTCATCGATGGGATGCATATTCAAGTAAAGGTACCAAAAGATAGTATTACAAGATATAGAGGAAGAAAGGGATACCCTGCAATGAACATTTTAGTAGCATCCTCTTTTGATCTAAGATTTACTTATGTGCTCCACGGGTGGAAAGGCTCGGCCTCACATTCACGAATCTTAGAAAATTCTTTAACTAGGGAACATAAGTTGAAAGTTCCCGAGGGTAAATTTTTTAACTTATATATATTTTCTAGTAGTTTAATAAAAACTCAAAATTGTCATTTAACTTATTTTTTGTAATTAATTAATTTTTTTTTTAGGTAAGTTCTATTTAGCCGATGCAGGTTATATGGTAAGGTCGGGGTTTATTACTCCTTATAGGAGTACTTGTTACCACTTGAAAAAATACTCTCAACGTCGTCCTGAAAATGCCAAAAAGTTATTTAACTTAACACATGCGTCGTTACATAATTCTGTGAAGAGATCTTTTGGTGTCTTGAAATCTAGATTTTCAATTTTATCTCAAGATGCAAGATATGATGTGGATATGACATCAGGCATTGTATTAGCTTGCTGCATTTTAAATAATTTCTTGATGAATGTCGATCCTGATGAAGAATTGATTGCACGCGTTGATAAGGAGTTAATGCATGTTGAAACTAAAGATGAACACTTAATTTGAGGGGTTGTTTCTAGAAGTGAAGATGGTAGAAGAGGAGAAATGATCAGAGAAATAATAGTTGCACAAATGTGGCATAATTATGTTGCTCAAGATTAGTTTTTTAGCTGCACAAATTTGTAATGTGAGCATAGATTTTTCCTATATGGGTTTTATTTTTCACTTTGATGAACATATTTTTTTGATGTATTGGAGGAAAAACTAGTTTGGAATGATGACCTACAAGATTTAAACATATTTAGAGTATATGATGATCTTTGTGGATGGCTTTTGCTTACTTTTGTATGTTTGTTTTTTCCTATTTTTCTTGAACTATTTTTCATTTGTTTCGACTTGTAAATTTGGTATCTACTCTTTTTAAGCAGAAATTTCTCTCAATCATGATATCATCTTTTAAGAGTACTGCTACTTTTTAAGTTGGAAGAATGAAAATGGATGATGCTCAAGAGACAAGCGCCACTAGTGAAGATATTAAATCTGCTAGATGTTATTTTAAGTGGACTACGGAAATGGATGGGTTAATGCTAGAAATTTTGAAAGAGGAAAAGAACAAAGGTTTGAAGGATGATAGGAACTTTTCTGCATTGTCTTATAAAGGAGTAGTAACAAAGGTTAACAATCAGTCTAGGGTAGCTATTAACAAAGCAAATGTTGTTAATCAATTGAAAACCTTGAAGGATCAAATATTTCTAGTTTGTCAAGTTCTTAAAAAAAGTGGGTTTGGATGGGATGAAACCACCAAAAAGATTGAAGCTGAACCGGAAGTATGGATTGAAATGATTAAGGTATGTATCTTGTCAAAGTTCTTATATTTTTGCATTTGTTGATGGGATGAAACACCATTTATGATTAATGTTGAATTTTTATTTAATATTAGGCTGGCAAAAAGTACAAACTTATCCGCGGGAGGATTTTACACCATTTGGAGCTCTTTCGTGAGAACTTTGAGAAAGATCGAGCCACCGGTGAAGCAGCTGAAACTGCAAAAGAGAAGATCAGACGATGGGAAAGAGTACAAAGAGGAAACAATCAATGAAGAATGTAATAATTGATGAAATTTCATAAGTGACAAGTGCTAAGAACAAAATAGCAGATGCAATTTTGAGTACCAGCTGACGTGTTTGGACTGAACCGAAATTTTTTGAGGCAATGCAAGGGTTAGGGCTCGAAGGGACTGCTTCTATTGGATGTCGTGGATTGGCTTGTGGCTCATCCGAATTTGATTGACACGTTTTTTTGCATGCCCGAATGGTCTACGTGCTCTATGATTGGCTAGGAAAATGCAGGGACGGTAGTGTTGGTAAAGTAGTTGCAATCAGATGCTGTTATTGCTTTTGATCAGCCTGAAAATCTTTATATAGTGATATGCAGATTATCATGTTTATTTGTGATGTTGTGGTATTTTGATGCAGAACATGATGATCACCTTTCGTAATTTATCTATGGGTTAATGACACTTTTAATCTCTTTATTTTTGAAAATTGTTTAATACATAAATCTTTATCATTATTGAATGGAAGAACTGGATTTCACTTTCATCAACTCAATCATGTGTTCTTGCTTCGTATGATTTGATTCTTTTGTTACC